>OW804097.1:42905797-43595797 GCA_942159475.1 Sthenelais limicola | reverse complement strand
CTAAAAATGCTTGGTCTGCGACTAGACCTTCCCAGGCTACAATTGCGGCTGTGTTGACTGGTGCACGGCCGAAGGACAGCTCTACAGTAGCTGCGCTAACTCAGCCAGCTGCTGCTGCCGGAGCTCCTGGTGATACCGCCTCTGATCTTTGTGTGTTGGTTGGAGCGGGTGTGGACAGCAGTGACTCTGTGTCAGTGTTGCCATATTTAACCACGGACGAGAGTTTGGCTACAGCCGCTATAGATGTGGATAGAAGCTTGAGCAATAGTGCTGTTTCTATCAACCAGGCCGTGAATACTTCATTGGAGGCAGTGAGGTTGGCTGTGCAAACTGCTTTGGCCCCAGTCGCGGACATTGCAGAGGTCAGGGCCGCAGCTGCAGAGATCCCCGCTATGCGTGCCCGCATCGAGGATTTGACCAGGCAGCTGGACTACTACAAGAGAGAGGATAGGTTATCAAGGGAAACCATCCTTGATCTGAGGTGTCGCTTGACGGCTTTTGAAAGTGGTGAGGGTGAACCAGAGAAGAAACGAAAGAAAGCTGAAAAGGTGGAGGAGGACGTTGGATCTGATGTTGTGCGGAAGTCAGACCTGGAGAAGATCATGTCTGATCTGCTCCAGCAACATGCTGCTTCTTTTATGAGGTCGCAAGTTGCAACTCCCCAGGGGCGAGCAGTGCAGGCACCGCCACCGACCGAGGAAGTCATTGTAGCTTTGGTGCAAGATCGTAAGACGTCCCCTAAGAAGTTGCGCCAGCGACTGCTGCAGTTGTAGAAAATACCCCACTAAAAGCAGTGGTGGTAAAGGAGTGTTTACAGACAACTCCAGCCCGTGATAATTGGGATTCAGTAATGAATCCCAATGTACAGATGAATGTTGTTTCGCCTAGGCGTTTCAACCCTATGATGCTTCAGACTATGTCGCAGTTGCCTGCTCAACATTTGCATCAACAGCAGTTGGATAAACAGTTGGAGCAGCAGCAATTGTTGCAGCAACAACAGTTGCAGGAGCAACATTTGCAGCAGCAGCATTTGGAGCGGCAACAATTAGAACAGTCTTTGGAACAACAGCGGCATTTACAGCGCTCTCTGCAGTTGCAGCAGCAAGCTTTGCAGCAGCAACGGTCGAGTCAGTCACTGCCTCTGCCTATGTATAGCCCTTACGCGATGCCAGGGTTCACGCCTCTGTCAACAAACATAGCGGCTGAGGCCCAGTGGCGGACGTCAGTCTCGTTAGGGGAAAACCCAGCTGTGGCCCAGGGCTCTCCCGGAGTGCTTGGTCGAGTTGCGGGTAATACTCCCATCGCTCCTCCTGGTTTTGTAGGTATTACACCCATGTCGGGTATTAGCGCAGTGCCTCCACTCTTCTCTTCTCCCGTGAGGAAGATGAGTGGATTGTTTAACCGACTGATGAACACCTCTGTTGTAGAGGAGCAGCCTGCAGCGTCTTGTTATGACCCAATGTACACCGTTATATGAACAAGACCATTGTGAAAGGTATGTTACAACACCTGTTATATCCACATACCGGACATAGAATGGACAGCTGGTAACAGGCTGGACACACACTTTGAAATGTACACCTTCTATTCAGTTACATTAAACACTTGCCAAATAGCAGCCTTGCAGTTCACATCTTATATTCTCAGCTACCAAGATTTTCATTTAATATAGAGTAGATATTATTCTTTAGGGAATAGTACATTTATTTATGTGTATCATACACACCATGATATCACACTGGTGGGAACCCGATATAAGATCAATTGGTGCAGAAATATATTCAAAATTATATTTGTAACAAGGAGCTGAGGGCAGGATCCTAATAACAACAGAAGTTTCCTGCCACATGTGGATAGCAAGGTATCTTATAGAGTCAGGACATGGGACTCTATAGGAGAAGGATCCATCTACAACTTATTGCATGTAGGTATTTGAGGCTGACTTGAATTTACAGGAACACACAAGTAAGTGTTTATATATTTGGCATGAAAGTGAAACATTTTAAAATGGTTTCACTACACATTTTTTGGAATATGTAGAGACTATTTTCACATCAATTGCATTTTAGAATGATTCAATATGGCCAGGCAATGAACCTCAAGGAGATTTTTCGAAACATATTGGGTGCATTAAGATATATACATGGGTGCTGTATAACATTCAAGCACATATGGGAATGTAGTGGGATTTGAAAAACATCAGTTCCACTATAAGAAGTCTTAATGCTCAGTAAAATTGTAGAAATTGTGTGATGGGTCAGTGAAGCATTTAATTCCAAATTATGTGAAATATTAGTAAAAACATCTAATGCCAAGTGTGTGATAAGATCAGTGACTCTTTAATACCAGTTTTGTCTTGCAATATATTAAACATATGGCAACATACACTGTTAATGCACCGTTTACAAAATTGTACCGTCCAAAACTGTCCATTTGAAGACACAAGTGTTTACAAAACCGTTTACAACACATTCCCCAGGACGCTTAATGCTATGGAGACACTGCTGCTACTCACTGCACTGCGACCTCAACTGATCTAAACGTTTTTGAAGACGATTTTATTTTGGTAACACAGTTGGCACAACAATGCGTTTTCATCACCTTTTGGACCATGGCACAGGGATTCCTTGCAGCCATCAAACATGCACTTGGACATGCACACAACAACATGGCGGACCCTGGAGGACCTGACAGAAATATTGCCACTCCAAGGTAAGGATATGTTAATATGTATGTTGTTACAGAACATATTTTAATGTTAAAGAGAAGAGTTAATTATGTCTAAACAACACAACCATGCGTAGGCCCTATATATATGTATACATACATACATTTCTATATACATCTACTATATATCTACAAATCTCTCCCAACCTCTTGCAGAGTACGGAATACCCTTTTTGGGGTGCTCTTGTTCATAGGACAAAAAAATAATGTGTGTTTCCGATTTAGGCAAACATTAATAAAATGTGTGTTTCCTATTTATCTAGCTGAGGTGCCAAATAGGCAGTAGTGGAACTCATGCTTAAAATATGTGAAACATATGAAATAAAATAAAATGAAATAAAATAAAGATCTAATTTCTGTGGGCCTACTGATTAGGAAATTGATAGTAGTCCAGTCAAATGAAGCGTAATTCTGTGTACAATAACAGATCCAAAATCTGCAACAATCCACTTCGGAGATTTATATATAGGCCTATAAATATATGCGTTTAAATGTTTTTAAATATCTATCTAAATATTTTTTTATTTTAGGCGCACCTACCCTGAAAACATTCACAGAAAGGCGGTTTAGGTGTCAAATGAAGCGGAATCCTGAGTACTCAAGTAGCATATAATACCCAAAATCCGCAAATGTCTGTTGAACTGATTTATTTTTATGTGCGTTTGAATGTTTTTTTTTATTATTTTCTTGTTTGCCACCGACCTGAAAAAAGTGGATAAAGATGGTCTTGGTATCAAATGAAGCGTGACTCTGTGCAAAAATAACATATCCAAAATTTACAAGAATCCGCTAAGATTAACCTGCATTATACATGCGTTTTTATTTTTTTGTTGAAAATCTACCGGTACCCTAAGCATTTAAGCATGTTTTTGTATAGAAAAGTTGTATGGATTTTATTGTATGGAGTTGTATTTTATATAGGCCTTAACATATGGCCATTCAATCCCCTTCATTGAAGACATTGCAGGGTAGTATGGTTAATTATTGAGACCAAGATCCCCTCTCCCTGATTAGCCTTCTCCGTTGTGAGAGGTACTAAATGTATGGATCATTTATTTCAAGTGTGTTTGGATATCAGTAAAACCAGCAAAATCCCGGGACCAGTGGACCACTGCCACTGGCGCCACCTCGAGGCAACACACCACAACGGAAATCCATCCCGAATTTTCGAAATGCAAACACAATTCTGGCCGTGTTTTCACCACCACATCTGTTTATATATAAACATCTGAGGACTGCAGGGAATATGGGTAAGTATAACTTTGGCTTTCATTAATGATTCTAATCATGGGAAATCTAAAGTTAGTTCTACTTCATCTGCCTGGGGGAAAATATGTGGGATAAACACATTCGCTGGGTTGGGAGGTTTTGCTTGGTCGTTGCGACCATTTCATCAGTGTAGGACTAGCAAGTATGTGGCACCAGGATATGGTCACAACAGGAGAAGTCTTGGATTATTTGCTTTACTAAACATGGAATTGAGTGTTTTTGTAGCCCCACCATCCCGCCCAATACTATCAAGACCGTACCTGCTTCCCTCCCTCCTATGGCGTCTCCCGACGCCTTCCAAATCGTTTCGTTTTTTAGCTTTAATCATCGCCGATCATGCATGCACATGATACGGCGATTCCCCGCTGCTATGACGTCATTACATGGGCCTCGTTCTGGGTAGGGTTCCGGTGGGGAATCCCCGCGCCTATGACGTCATTACACGAAGCTTACCGAGTGTGGCCGAGCGTGTGTCAGTGAGCCGAGTAATGTCGGCAACGATCCGAAACAGAGATACATAGGCGTAAGCATGTAATGCTGGAACTGCATAATTATATGAGTAAGAGCTTAAAATCTTGGGTGAAATGTCTCTTATAATCAATAAGCTTGAGACTGGGACAGGTTTGAAGTGTGTGTACATATGGGAACGTTGGGATTTTTGGAAATTATTTGCAGATTTGCGTAATAGGTGTTGGCCAATGAGCTTGGGTCGAATTGCTGAGCTGAGGTTTTTATGCATGGCTTTGCCACTGGCGACTTTTCGTCTAGCCAAAACCCTTTCAAACTGAGTTCATCATCCATGCCTTACATTTTGAATCTAGTTCTACACCTTCTGTAGGTAGAATTTGAAGTATTAGTTTAGGTAAATATCAGGTGGGCGCCTTTTCAGTTCAAGTTTAGGCCCCATCAATGGTGGTGTTCTATCGGCCCCTATTTTCACTCATACAAACAGGAATCATAGTCATGGTAGGCCTACCCACTCGCCCGGGCTGTTGGTCGCGATACCCGCAAACAGGTCATGGTGCCCGCTAACAAGATGCCCGTCCCCGCACACCAAAATATCATGAAACAAAGTTCATATTTCAGCACTGATATTTAAATGCATAAAGATCGTCGGGGGATAGAAGTTCTATAGAATGATGCAGGCTAGCATTTGTTTATGAATACCGTAGGCCTAGTGTTGCAGTAAAACCGTTGCAGTGTCAGTGAGCACAGCCTGTGATCAATGCTTCTGCAATTTGGTTCATATACATATTCAGGTATGTTATTCACAAAGGATGCATCAACGAATACACAATTCCATATAAATACATCAGTTGAGCTGATGTATTCGTATTTCCCAAAAATTCAACTCAGGTTACAATTTATGGCTGTTGTAGTTCTTGTGGGGTAGGTAGGACGATAATGTCTTTTCCATGCCCATGCATGTAGCCTACATATAATAGGCCTACTTTGAATTTGACTTGAGGGGTTTTGCCCACCCTGAAATATAGCTAACTTGTTGTCAAACATAACTATTTCAAATATAAAATATAGGCCTAGAAACACTTTTTAGATGTCCTAATTTTTTAGGCCTACCATCATTCGAATCGCCTTGACAGTGTAACAATCTCATCATTTCAAATATGATGATATCTCAAAATGGATTTGTTGTGACTTGCGACTCATTTTCCTAAAACACATCACAAATTACCAGAAGGCCTAGGCATATATAGGTGTCCTCTCTTCTAAACCTTGAAACTGTAATTTCATTCATTTATTAAAAAAAAATTACAATTATGATATTATCACATAATACCTAAAAAGAATAAAAGCTCTTTCAAATGCTAATTGGAAAAACCCTACCATCCTTAAAATATTTTGATATCAATGAATTATTGAAGAAGGTAGTGCAAATTCAACTTTTTGCAGAGATTTTCAGAATCGACGAGAATATATAGAAATAAACATGTAATCACTTAGATATTTCATCGGGCCCTGACAGTGACATATATATCAATCTCAGAGACCCACGAAAATTCATGTCTTTTGCACCACAATTAATTAGGCCTACACTTTCATGAAATGGAAAAATTAAGTTCTTTTGCAAAATATAAATTTGTATATGTTTTCAGATTTATCGAATATGACCCTAAAATGCACCATTTCATTCCTAGTTTTAAAAAAAATTCAGGGAGGACATGCCCCCGTACCCCCCTAGTGTAGGCCTATACTAAGATAATCATGTTATCAGATTCCATCCCTTCTATTGCTCTAATTATATCACAGAAATGTCTTCGATGGCTGATACAGGTAGTTAAGTTCATGAGTTACATTCAATGCCTGAGCGGGAAAGTTACTAGTACTGCCTCCTGCTACCCTCTGGTGTAAAGCTACTACACTACCATTTTTCAGTACTTCCGCCTAAGCAATGTCAACACATACATGAAACTGGGAATCATAGTTGATTTTCATATGGATTGGAAGTTTGTACATAAGTAATTGTGACTTTGTATCCTATATATGGCTCTTTTGAGTATTGATGCCAAAGATCAAGCTTCAATACCACATAATTCTTTGATAAATTCAGTGTAAACTCAGCGTAATATTTCCAAGCTGGTCACTTTAGAATACACAAACAGGGCGTGCCATATATGGAGAGCCGGTAGTGACGTCATTCTCCCCAGGCTCCGCCCCACTCTCACTCCCTGACCCGCTATTGGTTAGAACCAACTTCCTGGACAGTTCATACCGATAGACTACCCATACCGTGACACCTACACCTTTCAAATACACCGTACATGAGAAAACAAACAATATATGGGTCATTGTTTGTTTCTCTTTAAATTTTAAGCCTAACGTCAGCGTCGCCGTCATTTGTAATTATAGTCCACTTGATGTATTTATTTTGCTTTTGCAAATCAATTTCATTTCAGAGATCATTATATATACGGTACATAAACAATGATTGATTCAGATTGAGAATAACCTTAGAGGAATAACGCACCTCTAAAACACCTATATGATATTACATAATCATATTATATCTGATTTAAATACCTATCACTATTAATGTACATTATTACAGGTTAATAGTTTGATATTATCTTTAAAACCACAGATCTAGTAGAATTGATCTTTTACTGATACAATTATGGGGTAGTACACTACCATCTGTGAGAATTGGGAAGAGACATTCCACTACTCATCACTAGAGTTTAACGATAGCAAGAAGGGCCACTTTAATTCTCCACGAATTTTCCGCTGCTCCTATATATACGTCCATTTCTGAGTTTAAATAGACATTAGATACAGGGGCGTTGCTAACTATTTCTAAGTGGTGGGCAGGGGGGGGGGGGGGAGGGGGGGGGGGGACCAAGTTTGGTGTCTTGGACCTTTCCCCTGTTATATTGTATTTTTACTTTGTCACGTTTAATCCTGAAGACAAAAGCAAACAAACTAGATTTACCTCATGATAATACATGGAGTTTGGTCGTTGACAAGATCACTTCCCCGCTGATTCTGCTTCTGTCCTGGCCATGATATTAATTACAAATCTAAATTTTATGAGTATTTAATTCCCTTGATATATGCTGATTCTCTCTGATTAGTGTAGTTCATAGATTTGTATAATTCCGCCCATTCTCCTGTTACGGCTATGGTGTCTTGGTGATTTAGTTCCTGTATTATTTTAAGTATACTTTACAGAATCAGCCAGTTCTAAGTTTAAACATGATACATCATATGCCTGGTTCGGACTGGTTCGCCAGGTTTTGCCATGTCTGAATAAGCTAGCTTTCTCTAGGAGTCTGGCAGCCACTGGATCTGGGCTCATAGTTGGGATTAGTTTTTCACATTGACTTGGGGCTGCATTTGTCATTTGCTTCTTATCTTCCTCCCTGGCCTCACTTCTCTCTTGGTTACATGGCTTGATCATCCTTCTCTCTCCTTTTCTCCCTCTATTTCAATCATTCTACCCTTTCTTTCTCTCTCACCCATCTCACTCTCATCCTCCCCCACCCCCTCTTCCACCCCTCCATCCCCCATTTGAAATTTAACATTTTCATGCAGTTAAACACTACAATTTTCAGTAAACGCAACATAGTAGTGCTAAAATAAAATTGAATAAATTTCCAGTAAATTAGTATAGGGGATATTAATATGAAACCAGGATCTAAACAATACCCGAAGTCTTATCTCCCCCTGAGGTAGTCGGAAATGCTTGTGATTTGTTTCAATGATTGATTATTCAAGCTTTTTCTATCAAATATGAGCTAGCTTGAATTGATATAATAAATTATAAAACGTATCTTTAGTGAATAGTACCAAACTGATAACTAGATTCTTAATAACACCTGTATATTTTCAGAATGCTGCAATCGGTTGTTGTTGGGCTGATCACCCAGATGTTGGGTGATCTACCTGAGGATCAGTTCCGTGGACCCAGTGTGGTCCTGTATGGCATCAAGGATGCAACGTACAGGCACCAATGAACCAAGACAGGTGGCCAAGCTGGCAACCAGACAGATAAGTAAGTATCTTACAGTTGGGGTCAGTTTAAAACTTTAGAACTAGTTGCTAACCAAAACCATTTGTTAGACAGCACTGCTAAAAGTTACTGAGAATATTGAAAACACTGTACTTGGTTTAACATCATATTAATTCATAATTAGTGTGATCAATCCGTTAAATGCAAATTAAAGGCAAACGCTACTATCTAGTGGAAAATGAAAATAAATGTCATTTTTCTGAAAATTTGGTATTTGATTCTTGAAGTGTTTCTGGTCATAAAGATGGAAAAAAATCAATGGGTCACCGTGCTCATTTTTGAATTACAGTGCTTCAAAATTTGGTATATCAAAATAACCAATGAGGACCAAAAGGGGGACTCATTTTGCAGTACCTCGACTTGATAGTTCATATTTGCTATTTATATTCACTCAATTTAAGTATAGTTAATAGTTTTGGAGAGAGTATTATGTGGCCAATAATTCTATGCCTCTTTTTTATAAAGTGAATTGTTATTTCTATTCTGAAAACAACAAATACCTGATGCGAATTTTAAATTAAAAACTCGAAAAAACGCACTATTTTTCACTTTTTTTTTATAAAAACATTTTTTTTTCTCCCCATCAAAATTAAATGTCATTTTTCTGATACTTTAGTACATGATTCTTGAAGTATGTGTGTTCATAAAACTGGAAAAAAAATAATGGGTCGCCGTGCTCGTTTCTGAATTACAGAGCGTTGAAACATGGCTAACAACTCAAAAATCTGCTGCTTTCAAAGTGTTCTATATTTCCTAAACATGTCTATTTCAGACAGCTACAATTATTTTTTTAACGTGATGACATACATTTTTTTCCCTATATATGTGTAGAATATTACCTGCACTATATGTGTAGAAAATCTTGGGACAATAGGAGTTTCCGTTTTTGTTTTATTCCCAAAACTGTGAAAGAAAAATGCAGCATTCCCCAATAGACTTGCATAGTAAATGGGTACAACTGAGAGTACCCACAGCTAGCAGTATTTCCCAAACATGTCTATTTCAGACAGCTACAACTTTTTTAAAAACGCGATGACATGTATTTTTTTTCTTTTTTATCTGTAGTATATAACCTAAACTATATGTGTAGAAAATTTTGGGACAGTAGGAGTAGCCATTAATTGTTTGTTTTATTCTATAAAATGTGATGAAATGGACCGTTTTCTCATAGACTGCAATGCTAAAGTAATAGTCCGTAAAATGCCCGCATATTTGGTACATGGAAAAGGGGGGCGTGGCAGTGAATAGTAGCGTTTGCCTTTAATAGCTCCATTTGTTTGCTAATGAATGGTATGACGTATGACTAGCCATGAAAGTAAGTGAAACCAATATGATAAAGAAAATAACATTAATAAACATTGATTACAGGCATGTATGCATCCGATGAGTGGACAGGTGTCCTCCAGTAGGGGAGACCATGAGTCGTTGGAGAACAAGAGAATCAAGTTGGCTGGGGCCAGCTGCCATTGAGAAGAGGGGAGGGAACTACAGGACGCAACATTATACCTCCAAAAAGGAGATTGTAAGAGGTAAGAAGTTGTTAATTTGTTTTCATATTGAATATCCATGAAAAGTATATTGTTATAGTCAAAATTACATGAATCAGGAGGAACGCTGTTGCTATACTTTGACCAATAAACAAATATAGAGGGTATCACTATGGTATGCTTCCTGTTTCCAAGACATGAAAGAAAAAGAATTGCAAGTAGAGATAAACAATCTCAAATCCAGACTGTATACCTTACAGGTGACAGTGCGGAGCAAGGGAAAGATAGATGGCCATCCCTCTTCAGTTTGGAAGGCTTGATGCGTCATGTAGAGACCCTCACTGGGGTACAGTTCCTGGATGCTTCCACAAGAACCATGCAGAGGTGGGCAATAAGCTCTACAATTTCTTCAAAGTCGAGTCCAAAACCAAGAGGAATGAATAACTATTGTGAGTATTAGTTAATGATATATTTCCCCTGACATTCATTTTACCTGCAAGTAACTTGTCTTTTTTAAATGAGGACTGTATACTTTTTACTTAGTGCTGCCTCAATATGTACTCAAATATTCCCATAATATGCGAAATTTATTAATTTGTATATGCCCAGAGGCCCACTCAATACAAACTTAAAGTACTTAAACATAAATGAATGACTTCTTTGATGTAAAGAATGCTGATTACTGTCTTTGATTTCAGTGCCAACATTGACAATGCGACAGTGATGACCAAGCAGGCTATCTACCCAGGAATGTTCATGCCCATGTGCCCATGGTTTTGCATGCTGAGTGCGACCCTCTTGATCCAAGCCTATGTAAGTAAAGAATGTGATGACATTATTTCCTGCTACATAATACAAAAGTCCCAATGATACATTGTGTTTCGAAAAGTTGTGTTGGTATCAGTGGTATCTTCACTACTATGTATTAAGGAATTGTGGATAAAGGGTGTACTGAATAAAATATGATAGGGTGTATCATAAATAATGATGTTCCAAAATATAATAATCGTTACATCCTATAACCTGACGGTACCTTATCATTTAACAGCTCAACTGTAAGCTGTTGCCATAGGCTTTGAATATTTAGTGTTGTAGTTATATGTTGCTCTGCAGTAATTATAATGGTTTCCCAATTTTAGGCCACTGACACAGAGGCAGAGATGATTGGAAAACCCCCTGCATCACCCTTTGTGACATTATGTGGTAAGTTAATTTGATCGATATTAATATCTATATGACACTGAGATTAAAATGTTATCTTAGATGAGACATTTTATGGTGATAATATGGAATATAACCGAGTTTCTGTATGATGTTGGGCTTCCAGAATAATGGTATTGCATAGGAAGAAATGTGTGTCCGTGATAAGTTCTAGGGATGGTGAATCTAAAAATCACCCTATTTGGTTGATGATGCCATGTTGGTAACATTCTGTGATTGATGTATTGATCGATAGATTTAGTTGCTTGATACTTAAAATGAATTGTATAAAAAACAAACAATACTTGATACCGCTTGCACAAAGATATTATTTTGTTACATTTTTCATTAACTAAAGTATGCCTCCATGACATAGGGACGGTTATTGGTCAAAATGGTACTACATTCTGCATATCTTCAGTAATTAGCTCAAAATGGTACTACATTCTACATATCTTTGGTAATTAGATGTTATAAATTTTTATAGCAAACATGACGTTAATACAAATGGAACCCGCTCACAAAAAGGAAAGTAAAGGAAGACAATGATTATATATATACTTAGTTAAAAAAATGCCACCACACATGGCATATCAAAGCTTCTTGTAAACACAGATTCACATAAAAGATTTAAAGGTTGATGTTTTCCATATCTAGATTTGTGTTGAACTGTGACTTTTGGATTGGATTGGGTTGGATCAAAATTTATGTATTTTGTTTTGATGTTTCTTTAATTATTCAGAATTATTAAGTATTATCAGGTAGATGCAACACAAACATTTTCACACAATACCACATTTTTACTGCTGAGGCTCATCACATTTAAGAAGTACAAATAAAAAGGAATGAACCTTGGTTGATGATGCTACAGGTTCAGGACACTAGTGTATTCTGTGGGCCAAGTCGATAACCGCTACTATTTCATCTATATGATGTATATCACACTACATTATCAAAGGAAAACACAAGGTGGATGCAGTTACAACGGTGTCCAAAAGTCCGCCCTTTATCAATAATAAAAAAAAAAGAAAAATTTCCCCAATGTGAATGGCGATGTTACACGTATGGTGTCTTGACCCGAACTGGCTTGGTTGCCAACAACACCAGATCTGGCGGGAAGGTGGTAACTAGGGGCGCGAGCCATACCGCAGATATACCACTATTATGATTACATAATAATAGAAGCCATATTAGACCATGGGCCAGGTACCAAAACCCTCCCCCCCCCCCCTGGGGATTTTTCGCGGTGGTGTTTTTTTGATACTACGGAGTTTGAATCATCAGAATCTACTTGTCTGCCATCTGGCCGTCGGTGATTTGGGGTTCAAATGGAACGTTTCCATGGTAACTTTTTTTGTACTCTAGCAGAAATTAGGTTTTTAGTGTCCCATTTCTACACTGTTATCAGGAATGTGACCAAACTTGGGTATTACGAAGGTGTACATGAGGGCTATCTGCAGACTTCAAATCAATGACCTTGATCAAGGTCAAGGTCACCAAATATGACCTTGAAGTACAAAAAATAGCAACATTCTGGAAAGTGACATCCTATTTTCCCTGATAAAAATAGGACAATAGGTAAAAATGACAACCTATTGCATATAAGTAGTAAGTGACATCACGGGAAAGAAAAAGAACCAATGCCATGTGTCATTGGAATGTGCATTGCTATAGTAACCAAGGCTTACTTTTCACTCTGTTCTAAATTTTGGTTAAATCCAATTTAAATATAAGAGCCTGTATCTCGGGAACTATTCATCCCTAGGCCACACAATTTATGCATGTGACAGGCCTCTGAGAACATTTTCATTAGCCATCTTATCAATGACCTTTTTCAAGGTCATGGTCACTGTTTTCAAGGTCAAAGCTGATATTTTGGTGAAAATTTGAGTCATTGATACATATCTCTGGAAATATTTATCCCTTGACAACAAAATTTGAGCAACTGATAGAGCTCTGTGAGCACTTTCATTAACCATCTTTTCAATGACCTTTGTTAAGGTCAAGGTCACAATTTCCAAGGTCAAACCAGAAATTTTGATCTAAATTTTTAGCAATATGTATGTATCTCTGGTAGCAAGTAATGCTCGGCTACATAATTTAAGTATCGAATAGGCCTCTAGTAGCACATTCATTAATCATCTTATGAATGACCTTTGTCATGGTCAAGGTCACCATTTTCTAGGTCAAACCTGAAATTTTGATGTAAATTTGAATAATAGGTATGTATCTCTGGAACTATCTATTACTTGACTACCCAATTTAAGCATGTGACAGACCTCTGAGAGCTCTTCCATTAGTCATCTCATCAATAACCTAAGTCAAGGTCATGGTCACTATTTTCAAGGTCAAAGCTGAAATTCTGGTGAAAATTTAAGTAATTGATACATATCTCTGGAACTATTTATCTCTTAACTACAAAATTTAAGCATCTGATAGGGCTCCAAGAGCTCTTCCATTAATCAACTTATCAATGACCTTTGTCAAGGTCAAGGTCACCATTTCCAAGGTCAAACCGGAAATTTAGATCTAATATTATAGAAATAGGTATGTACTTCTTGAAGTAAGTATCCCTTGGCTAGGCAATTGAAGCATGTGATAGGGCTTTGAGAGCACTTCCATTAACCATCTTATCAAGGACCTTTAATTAGTAAGGTTAAGGTCATCATTCAAGGTCAAACCCAAAATTCAAACCCTGAATCTTTAGCAATAGATATTATTTTTGGAATCATTTATCTACACAATTTAACCATGTGATTAGGCTCTAAGAACACTTTGATTAGACATTTTATCAATGATATTTGTCAAATGGATCTACAGAACCACCCTTACATGTTAGACAGGTCTACAGATCACTACAGTCTGTCTGAAGATAGACTGTTCCCTGCTTGTCCCTGATTGTTACAGGCCCTCATCAGGGAAAATACACAAATCCTATGAAAGAATGCAACCTTTGATACATACACTACATGGCCCAATCCTATCCAAACTATACATGATAGAGTAGCCTCAATATATGAGAGTCAGGTCTTCGATAAATGCCAAAGTGGCTGGGAGCAACAATACTACTACCATACAAACTAGACAAGTGGAATGATGAGATTTGGGACATTAGATGATGACATGGTCTTTAGTGGGGTGTCCTTTGGGTTCCATCTTCAGAAGAGAGGAGGACCAATCTTAAATCAACCACAGACAGAAAACCAACAATTTGGCACCCAAGACCCACACCATGTAATTGAATTGGAGGTGAAAAGGGATGCCTTGGTTGGCCCAGTCTCATCACCACCATCAACCACTGGTTCAAGACCAGTCAAATCATGACCTATTTATATAATCCATATAATATATGGGTAGAGCGATTTCTATGAAGAACGGTAGAAAAGAGGTGTTTCTTTGTCTCACATGTTCTCGGAATTTATTGTTTTACAAACATTTTTTTCATCTGTAGAGTTCTGTCCACCCTCTCTGCAGGATGTCATATGTGGTTTGTGAAGATATCTTGGGTAGAAATGTGATTTTGAAGCCTTTTTTAAATTCGGATCTCCTCACTCTATTTATAGCCTGGGAAAGCCCCTTTGAGATACTTGAGATACTATGTCATTAGCCACAAGCTACTGCATCAATTCAAGGGGGACCCAACTACATGCAGAGGAATAGGAGAGTGAAGAAGAGGGGTGGGAGAGGGTGGGGGTATTGGAGAGGGGGAGGGGAGGAAGAGGGTGTAGGAGGGGAGAGTGAGGCAAAAGGAGAGGGTGGGGAAATAGAAGAGGGGGAGGGGAGGGAAAGAAGAGGGGCAGGGAAAAGAGGAGGGCAGGGAGAGGATGTATGGAAAGGGACAGAGGGAAGGGAGAGAAAGCGAGGAGGGGGAGCATGAGGAAGAGGGGAAGGAGCAGGGGGGGAATCAGAGATGGGGCTGGGAGGGAAAAACAGGTATGAGAGACAGAGAAGAGACGGAGGGAAAAGAGGGAGAGGGGGAAGTGTGGGGAGAGGGGGATGTGTACTTTGCTAGTCTATAATAAGGCCAAACAGCAACTCCGTGAGGAGGAGATTCATTGTCAACCTCTCATTTCCTGATGCTGGAGTTATTAAAAATATCATAAAGAACCAATACAGTGGTACCCCATCCAAGCCCAACTTGCCAACAGTCTACATGGCAGTAGACCACATCAACAACATGGGAAGGAGGTATGTTGCCATGGCTGTGATCAACCTCTCCAGAGTATATAGACACTTTTCAATCTGCCCACTTGCAACATCAGTGCAGTTCACCAAGCTTTCTCATGGGAGAGATATCTTCATGATGTGTTATGAGGCAGGCTGCCTTGTTTATTGTTAGGGCACTTCAAAAGATGGGGATAGCTTCACTAATATACCAAGACAGCCTGATTCTTCAAGTTATATCAAGACCCTAGCCCTAACTACCAGGTTTGCTAAAATTTACTAGGCTCTGGTGCAAATGGCAAGCAGGAGGGTTGTCTCCACAAGGTATATCCAGCAAATGCTGGGGCAAATAGCCCAGTGCTTGGATAATACCACTTGCAAAGCTATTCATGCACCAGAATCCAGAAGGTATCAGGGCTGTGGCTGGGGGTCATGTCTACTTCAGCATGTCAGTAAGGGCAGATCTATAGTGATGCCCCAAAAGACAGTAGACAGAAACATCTTGGAGTTAATAAAAATATATGGTTGCCTGTGATAATTCTGCAAGTGTGGAGGCCTTCAAAAGCCTTAAACAAAAGGAGCCAAATTTGGCTGCAGCCTGAGCTAGGCTCATCTGGCATGACTCAGCTAACACTGAAGTATCATAAGACTTTGTCCATATCCTTGAAAAAATGTTCTAAATGGGTAAAGCCTTACAGGATGCACCTCCTGGCAATATTACAAATTACCCCAGGATCTGTGGTTGACAGCTAGATGGAGGCAGAGGAATGCACACTGCCCTGGGACTATGGCCAATAGAAATAGAATCATTAACAAATTTGGGGCGTTCTTTATCCATACAAACTTTGACTATGACAACCCTGCCCCAGGCCAAATTTGCTGATGCATTCAGTATATTTTCCAGAGTGGATCATCTCCTCTCATTGTGTTTGCCCTGCAAATCTGGATGCAATGCACTTAAAACCATTCTGTAGTAAAAGCAGCTCTGAAGGGTATTGACCTCATTGTACACCACATACACAAACAAAGGCCACATGTCTCACCTGATGTGGTCTCATAAACTGTCCAAGTAGTCAACAATAATGAGTATACCAATCTGCTAAAGGTGGCAATTCTATTCAAGTTCATAGGTTTTCTTAGACATGGGAGGGACTAAGGACGCAGAGCAGACAGGGCAATGGCAGGTCAACGGCAAAGTTCACAAAATCTAATGTAGAGCCCACATGACATTCAATAACCATCAGCATTAAGTGGACAAAAACATTGCAATTCTCAGCACCTACTACTTCATTCTGCCCCCTGCTCTCCTCCAGCTCCTGGTAGAGGACTACAAGATTGGCCACTGAGTGGAAAACACCACTGTCACTATCAGGCCTCAAAGCACTAAATGCAAGCTATGTGGGTTCTGCAAAGGTAGGGTTTAATTTGATTATCACACAGAAAAAGCCTCCATTACTGACATCTAGTCCCATGGAAAATGAAAACCCATTGCAAAGTGCTATATAAAAAAAACTAAAATAAACAGGACATCCATCCATACTTTGCTAACCAAGCAGATCAGAATCAGTCTGCTCCAGGTACACTCATCTCACACCCAAAGTAGCACACCTAAAATATTCAAATTTGAATAGGTTTGAATATATTAATGCATGTTCAGTTCATATATATTAATGCATGTTCAGTTCATGGAGCAAAATACCCATCCTCCGGCAGTCTCCCTCTCTCCCTTCTTTTCCCTCCACCCTCTCTCCCTTCTCCTATGTCCTCTCCTCCCCTTTTTTCCTACCCCTCTTCCTTCCCTCTCCCACCCTCTTCCTTTTCTTCACTCTCCCCCTCCTCCTTGCTTTCTCTTCCTTCCCTCTGTCCCTTTCCATAAATCCTCTCCCTCCCCTCCTCTTTTCTCTGCCCCTCTTCTTTTCCTACCCCTCTCCATCTTCTATTTCACAACCCTCTCCCTTTGCCTCACTCTTCCCTCCTACACCCTCTTCCTCCTCTCCCCGTCTCCAATACCTCCACCCTCTCCCTCCCCTCTTCTTCACTCTCCAACTACTCTCCATGTAGTTGGGTGCTGCTGGAAGTGATGTAGTATCTTGATCCCAATTTAAAAAAGGCTTCAAAATCACATTTTCACCCAAGATACCTTCACAAACCACATATAATGTCTGCCAGTCAGGGTTGATGGACCTGTAGAGACCAGAAAAGCAGGGGAGATCATGGACCCAGAACATGCCTAACAAGTACCCTTCATGAGCTTTATATATTAGATTACTAAGTTTTAGACCAAACTTCATGTTTGACCTTGGAAATGGTAATCTTGGAAGGGATGACCTTGACCTTGATAAAGGTCCTTGATAAGATGTTTAATGGAAGTGCTCTCAGAGCCCTATCACATGCTTCAATTGCCTAGCCAAGGGATACTTACTTCAAGAAGTACATACCTATTTCTATAATATTAGATCTAAATTTCCGGTTTGACCTTGGAAATGGTGACCTTGACCTTGACAAAGGTCATTGATAAGTTGATTAATGGAAGAGCTCTTGGAGCCCTATGAGATGCTTAAATTTTGTAGTTAAGAGATAAATAGTTCCAGAGATATGTATCAATTACTCAAATTTTCACCAGAATTTCAGCTTTGACCTTGAAAATAGTGACCATGACCTTGACTTAGGTTATTGATGAGATGACTAATGGAAGAGCTCTCAGAGGTCTGTCACATGCTTAAATTGGGTAGTCAAGTAATAGATAGTTCCAGAGATACATACCTATTACTCAAATTTACATCAAAATTTCAGGTTTGACCTAGAAAATGGTGACCTTGACCTTGACAAAGGTCATTCATAAGATGATTAATAATTGTGCTACTAGAGGCCTATTAGATACTTAAATTATGTAGCCGAGCATTACTTGCTTCCAGAGATACATACATATTGCTAAAAACTTAGATCAAAATTTCTGGTTTGACCTTGGAAATTGTGACCTTGACCTTGACAAAGGTCATTGATAAGATGGTTAATGAAAGTGCTCACAGAGCTCTATCAGTTGCTCAAATTTTGTTGTCAAGGGATAAATATTTCCAGAGATATGTATCAATGACTCAAATTTTCACCAAAATATCAGCTTTGACCTTGAAAACAGTGACCATGACCTTGAAAAAGGTCATTGATAAGATGGCTAATGGAAATGTTCTCAGAGGCCTGTCACATGCATAAATTGTGTGGCCTAGGGATGAATAGTTCCCGAGATACAGGCTCTTATATATAAATTGGATTTAACCAAAATTTAGAACAGAGTGAAAAGTAAGCCTTGGTTACTATAGCAACGCACATTCCAATGACACATGGCATTGGTTCTTTTTCTTTCCCGTGATGTCACTTACTACTTATATGCAATAGATTGTCATTTTTACCTATTGTCCTATTTTTATCAGGGAAAATAGGATGTCACTTTCCAGAATGTTGCTATTTTTTGTACTTCAAGGTCATATTTGGTGACCTTGACCTTGATCAAGGTCATTGATTTGAAGTCTGCAGATAGCCCTCATGTACACCTTCGTAATACCCAAGTTTGGTCACATTCCTGATATGCAAGTGTAGAAATGGGACACTAAAAACCTAATTTCTGCTAGAGTACAAAAAAAACACAAGTTACCATGGAAACGTTCCATTTGAACCCCAAATCACCGACGGCCAGATGGCAGACAAGTAGATTCTGATGATTCAAACTCCGTAGTATCAAAAAAACACCACCGTGAAAAATCCCCAGGGGGGGGGGGGGGGGGGGGAGGGTTTTGGTACCTGGCCCATGGTCTATATACCACTGAACGGTTCTCTAAAAAATCTATTCCCATTAAGATCATTGATACTGTCATTTGTATCTATAGGCTTGTTAACTTATGTTAGATCTTGTGAGTTGAAGGATCTTGGACATCTGAATGGTGTATTGTTATATTTTATAGATTATCACTTTCACTTCTGTCAAGTAGATTATATATTGCGTTACTTAATGTTAAATATTGTACATTGTTATTTTTATTATTTTTCAAGTAGGTCAGCTGGAAACATTGTCTGTATAGGACAAAATGCGACTGAATAAATAAATACAAATACAAATAAACAAGGAATTTAACTATAACTGGGTTCCTGCAGTCTGTAAAAAGTCAGAAGTTAAACCCTAAGGCTGCGTTTCCACTGGCTCACTCTTTTGGACCGCTCATGGCCCGCTCTTTTTATTTCCCCAAGCGCATAACAAGCGAAGACAGAGCGAAACCAGTGCCGTCTAATAGAATTGGTTACACCGCTTTCTATACGCTCTTAAAAATATATTTGCGCTTCTTTTTGACGTTGGGCTAATATCTGCCGTGTTTGATTTGAGCGCAGCAACACAACGCTCTTTCTGCCTGTTAAACGAGCGGACCAAGAGCGCAGTGAGACCGCACCAACACATTTGCTATTGATTTCCGAAGGAAACAAGCGGAGCAGTAGAATCGCTCTGCGCTTGTCTTGCGCTAAAAATATTAGCGGATGAAGAGCGAATAACAAGCACCCTACAAACAAGCGCAGCAAGAGCGAGCCATGAGCACATATATAAGCGAACCAGTGGAATCGGACCTTTAGCATGGACCAGAATCATAAATAAGTTAATCCGAAGGAGGCATTTTTCTTTATATACAAATATGGTACTAACTTCTAACCGCATAAATATGATCATGAAATCGTCTAGATATTACATCAATGATCGAGGAACAGAAATTTGAACAGAAATATTACAAGATCATGTTCCAAATATGTCTAGGAAACATGTTCATGACAAAACAGAGGGCAATGCTGGGTGCTAATACCGTAGCATAACTGAAGGAGGAGATGTCACATGCGCCATCTATTATCTTATCAGTTATTCCGGGCCTGATGACGCTTCCGGGCCTGATGGTGCTCAACTCATTAAGGCCGACTCACACAGCTTTTTTTTCACTACCGATCATTCTTACATATTCATGTTTAATAACATTCCAAATCATTTCTAAAGTATACAGCAAATTCCAAGCTAGCCGAAAGGATAATAGAGTTTTGTTTTCTCTGCCATAGCATGAATGGCACCGAAATATTAATTTCTAAGGAGTTTAGGATTTGATAATATACAGAAGGATCTGAAGGATAAGATGTTTAATAATTAGTGTATTGGAAACTCCATATGGGGCTTTCAGTGCCTAATGGCACTGTGAATATGGGTGCTTAACTAAGGCCCTCTCTAGTATCAACTAAATTTAGAAAAAAATGTAGTGTAAAATATCTAATTAGAAATTTCCTTTTCATTTACAGGATCAACATCGATGTTAACCCAAGAAGTGGAATGAAATGCAGCAACAGATGCCATGCTTCACCCAATATTTCTTCATCCTACCAGCAGTACAGAGCATTCGTTTTCAAAGGGCCACAGATTCAGTGATACAATTAGCAAGGTCTGCCAGTCTACCCTACTGCATTACCATCACATGTGTGCACAATTATTTTGAAATAATATTTGTGATAGAACAGTAATGACTATCATTGTATAATTTGTATGTCATAGAAAGGATATGTTAACTGTTAGATTCGCAAGTTTTAAGTAGCCACAGTACACTTTAGTGATACTTAAAATATACTTTGTTTACAACTCATCAAGGATAACTGAATGGTTTCTAACCTTTATATTTTGTAACTACCTTTCATGAAGTAAACTTCTTGAACTAATTACACCTAGAACTGAAAAGGTGAAGAAGTCGCTCCTATTTACTGTATTAAATGTCATTACTATTTACTGTACTAAACATCTGGAATAACATGGATGTCAGGGGATGTAAATCTAAAAAGAGAATTAGATATGGTATTACCGAGATTCCATCCAAACCATGCATAAACTCTGTTTAGGAGGCTAAACAATGTACTGTTAAAGTAGGTATTTTGCGTTGTATTTATCTTCACACTTTAGAATAGGTGGAGGGATTGGAATTGAATTGAAGGAATTGAATAGAGACTACATGTTGAGAAGTACTACCCGTTTTAGACGGGGACATCTATAGTATATAATTATATATATGCTACTGTATAGGTATGCTAAGTTTGGAATGTCTAAAATGAATTGAAAATGGTGTATTTTGGAACATACTGGATTTTAGTTTAACAAGGAGGTATTATATGATTGCCAAATGTAAAAATGTATAATGTAATCTAATTCTGCACAGATCAACGCAATTAAATAAATGATGATTGACTGAATCTGCCATTGTTGTGTTGTGTTATGTTGTTCCAGCTCCTACATCCCTTTATAGAAGCATTATAAAGTGCATCATATTAAATATCCATAAGCTGAGAAACGATGACCTAAATATCTTAATCAAGACCATATGATTACTGAAAACACTTTTTTACTTGAGGACGTTTTACCTTCTAAACACTTTTTTACTTGAGGACGTTTTACCCTCTAAACACTTTTTTACTTGAGGACGTTTTACCCTCTAAACACTTTTTTACTTGAGGACGTTTTTCCCTCTAAACGTTTTTGAGAACGTTCTGGGGAAAAAAACGTCTCAAAAGTGGGGGCAAAAAAAGCGTCTTCACGACTGTTTAGAATGAAGACGTTTTTGCTTTCAGTGGGAGATCAGTTTCACTAATGTTTAATGACATTCCACAAATAGACAGACAAAAGTGAAACAGGATGAACAGTTTCACTAGTATGCAATAAGACAATAGAAACATATTTATAGATTATTTGATGAACTTCCATGCATATACTAGATGTCAGAAAATCGGATATCAGTTCATTTGTTCAGACAGATGGAGTGTCAAGTCATAAGTCTCTTTAGAACATGGGACTACAATATACAATATTGCAAAGTCTTAATTGATAGGTTTATGTCACAAAACCTATATGGAAATATTGAAAGAAACATTTGAAGAACTGTGTTGAATAATTATTTGAAGAAACATTTGAAGAACTCTGTTGGTTAATTGTTTGAAGAAATATTTGAAAGACTCTGGCTTGAAGAAGTATGTTGTTTGTTTTCCAAATTATATGCAATGGGCGGTAAAAAGAATAAAAAGCAAAAGAAGATTCCAGAAGGTTATTCTCTGCAGCAGATGGTTAAGCATCTGAGAAACAAGAAGGTTTATGTGTCAGAAGTCAATATCCCGACTGATAATACTTTAAATCCTGAAGAAGACACACATGCGAACGAAGTCGACATTGTGGGAACGCCTGTTAAAGGAACTTATCCGAATCTAGAAAGAACGAGGCAGCAACAGCGCCAAATAGAAATAACTGGTGGATTCGGAATGTTTGACAGTGAGACTACAGACAATTTCAGGAGATTCATGGAAGGACATAGAGCTAGAATGGAGTCTAGACAGCAGATGCCAGCAGCTCAGTCGGGATCACAGAACTTCGGCCGTGGAGCGCTTGAATCACCTCCGAACGACTGTTTTGGTTTTGATGCAGGTGAAGATCAAGTGGACATGAGAGACAATAATATTCAGTGCTCATTTCAGGACGGATCTCCCTCAAAAGAAAGTCACAAAGGTGGTAGTGGAAGTGGTCCCAGTGCAGGTGATAATCAACCAGTAGGACAATGGGATTTGTTCAGTGGTAGTGCGAAGGCGCAGGGACACAAACCATCAAAGGGGGAGAGGCTTTTAGCAGAAGAGGAGGACGCAGGAGAAGAGCAAGGAGCTGCGAAAATGGCTACTGCACAGAAAGGGTCACTGAATAGTCCATCAATTCCCGGTGATACTGATCAAAGTCCTTCTCATTTGCAGTTGGATCTTCGAGGGGCAAAACCTGATGTTCAGAAAGGATTTATAAGAGAGATCCTAAAGAGGAATCAGCTGGTGAAGGATGAGCAGGAGAAGAACTATGGACTTCAGGTAGAAATTGGCCAGCTCAGTCAGCAAAATATGGATTTAGCAACTAGGTGTAATGAGTTAGATCATACTGTTTTGGCTGAGGCTCAGAAGAGAACGGACCTGGTGCAGGTGATGGCGCAGAAGATGGACCATCAAGAGATCGAGCACCAGGGCGAGATGAAATGGTTTAGAGATAGAGTCAAGCACTTGGAGTGGGAAAACAGGATTTTGGAGATGCAGGCGATAGAGGTACCTGTCCCTCCAATTAACACAGTGGCACAAGCAGTACAGACAACGCCACAGCGAGTACAGCAAGTGCCCAAACAGGGAACTCCACCTGAGGCAACAAGAGTCACACAGTCAACGACTCAGATGCCCCAAGAGCAGCCATGGTATCCTGCCTGGAAAAATCCTTTCGCCAGGTTATTTGGCACAACAGAAGCTCAACCGCAGGGAGCATTCAACCCAGTGGTAAACACACCGCATGTTTCTCCAAGTCGAATCGCTGAAAATTCTCCTGGAAGGCCATTAGTCGCACCTCAACAAACACCATATGAAACAGCGGCAAATACACCCTATCATACCGCTGTGAATACAGTTTACAATACGGCTGTAAACACACCTGAGCGCCCGCAAATGCATACGCCATTGCGTCAGGCAGATTTTGATGGGGCCATGAGGGCACATAGTACCCCAGGGAGGCAACAAGAAGATGTCCCTGGAGGCAAACCACCACCTTCGTATAGGAATATTGGGGAGGTGGCATACCGTCCGAGGCCGACAGCCCCAATTCTCACTGGAATGCAGGGGGTAGATAATGGCATTTACAATCCCATGAATGCCACACAAAGTCCTCAGCATTCATTCAGTATGCCAGGCATAGTCCCTATAGATCATTCGGAGAGACGCAGGGATGATACAGGGCCAATAGACCAGCAAGAAAATCGCACGGTAGATGCGAGGCAGGTGGATCGCCATGAAAAAGCCAGAGATGTGGCAATACCAACAGGCCCCGAGTGGCAAGACAGAGGAAGAGCCTATTGGGAAGCGATTAGACGCACTCAGCCTTTTCCTAATACTCGCAGTGAGTATAGGGAAAATGAACGTCGTTTTACACAGTATAGTGACAGGGAGCGGGACAGAGAACGTTGTTCTACTCCAGACAGTGTAAGACGCAGGAGGCGAAGAAGGCGACCCAGGAAGGATAGTGACAAGAAATATCAGTCTGATTGGTCAAGTTCTGACAGTTCATCAGAGACAGATAATTCCGATATTTCAGGTGAAACTGAAAGTCGTATCAGAGCTATAAGTCACAAGAAAAAGGGTTTTTCTCAGAAGGATAGGACACCACACTCCTCTGTAACAAAGGCTCTGGCAATGGTTCCCGAGATATTCAGAGAAGCAACCGCGGCTGTATCCGCTGAGCAGTTCTTGGACGATTATGAAGAATACAGGGGCATCGCTAATCGCTAGGGGCACCAGATAACTTGAAGGTCCAGGGTGTAAAGAAATTTGTCAAAGGAAAGGCCCTAAATTTTTTTAAGGCTTTTAGAGCAAGGAATCCCGCAGCATCATTTGACACGCTGAAGCGAAAGTTTCTGGAGGAATTTGGAAAGCTAAGCTATAAAGAGATGATGAAGGGATATGCTCAGAGAAAGCAAGGGCAGGACGAAAGTGTGGAGGAGTATAATGCAGATATGTTAGTCCTCTTGGCGAACTCTGGATTGGAGGAAGATCTGCAGGTGAAGTTCTATGTCACCAACCTAAAGCCCAGTCTATCAAAGAGGGTAATGGCAGATGATGTTACAACTATGCGTCGTGCCATAGCCTCAGCAATCAAGCATGAGGTAAATGATGTCGCCATAGCAGAAGACAAGGTGACAGATCTGCTTTCCAAAGCAGCAGCCATAAAGGCAATTAGAGATGCTGGGTATACCACAGATGACCAAGAGGACAGGAATGGGTCATTTAAGAAGAGGTATAATGATAAAAAGGGTGGTGACAGGTATCAGCGCAACTGGTCAGAAAGTAGAGATAGTAGTGCTGGTAGAGGAAGAGAAAAGAACAGAGGAAGCAACAACTACAATTCCTCAAATGGAAGGTATAACAGTAGGGACAGGTCTACTGGTAAACCTAAGGACTGCGGATGTAGATGCTCATCCGGTAATGAAAGTAGAGGTAGAACCCCTACAAGATCGCCAGGAAGATCAAACTCCTATAGTCGATCAGATTCCTTTAATAGACAAAATTCGAACAGATCGAATTCTTACAATAGACACAATTCAAGCAGATCGAATTCATTTAATAGGAATTCAGGAAGGTCGGATCGAGAGTCTGATACTGATATTGGACAGAGGTCTGACAAGAGAAAGAAAAATATAGATCAAAGGGATTTAACTCCTTTTAGAGACAATAAGAAATTAACTACTTTCAATGATGGGGACAACTAAAGACATTGAAAGACAGGTACATGAAGGGAAGCGGGAAGAGATTGGTAAGATCTCAAGACTCAACAAGAATGGGGAAATTATTCCCATTGAAGATTCTGTGGACCCAGCAGAGGGCTTTTATAACATTGAAAGTGACTCATACGATCTTGTAACTTTATTTCAGGAGAGTGAGAAAGGCGTTGACAGAATCAAAATGGCCGTAAAGAACGGATTTGTGCGTGCTACCATAGGGGGATTCACTGATATTCCTTTCTTGGTTGACACAGGGGCGACTTGCACATGTGTTAGTGAGGTAGTGTATAAAGGTATAGTGGCACAAATGGGTAATCTCCCTATTAGAAAATTTAGGAAAAAGATTTTTCTAGCGGATAACTCTTCCCGTCAGGTTCACTTCAAAGTACAATTAGTATTGACAATGTATGGAAGAAAATTTAGGCACTGGTTTGATGTACTACCAGGCTTAAGTTGCCCTTTAATAATGGGGGTTGATTTTATGAGAAAATATAGAACTCAGATAAATTTCAATTTGGATAGACACCATACATATGTCATTAGATCAGATAGAAATTTTAAAATTCCTCCAAACTCTGAGTTTGAGTTCACAAACTCAGTGGTAGCCCCTTGGGACATATCAGATACAGTAGGGGTTACTGAAAATGTAAAAAGAAAGACTCCTGTTCCATATCTGGTGAAGAGAGCACTGGTAAAGCCAAACACCAAGGGTAATAGGATCAGGATGTGTGTATATAATAGTAGCAAAGGTTGGTACTCTGTAAAAAAGGGCTCTATATTGGGTATATATGAAATGGCCGATGAAAATGATTTTTCACCCCTCAATGACGAAGCGACTGTGAACGAAAATTCACAGGGCGAGTCTGTAAATATGATTGATTCGGGAAACAATAGAAATGTCTCGAAGTGTACAGATAATTCTGGGACTTGCCCAGACACAATCACTGACAAGGGTGATAGGGTGGATATAGTTACAGGTGAGTCCTCAGAAGGGGGTTATTTTGAGTATAAAAAGTATCAAATGGGTCTGAATCTTGATCCAGTGCAAAGGGAACAACTTTTGCATCTCCTGATGAAACAAGATGACGTTTTTGTCGGGAAGGATCAGAAGATAGGAAGGGCCAAAGGATACAAACATAGGATAGATTTGAAGAAGGACTACAAGCCAAAGGCCATGCATCCCTATAGGTTGAATCCGAGGATGAAAGAAGTTATGAGAAAACTTCTGAAGGAGCAAGTGGATCAAGGCGTCATTGAGAAGACTGATGATTTGCGTCACCTGCATTTTTGGTGCAGAAGCCTAGTGACCCTGGGGCACCCAAAGCGTATCGAATCGTGGCGGATTTCAGGTCGTTAAATAGTATGATCAAAGACCAGGCTAGGACATTTCCCAGCGCAGAGGAGACCATAGAGGCGGTTGGCGAATTGGAAGGGAAGTATTTCTCTAAAGCCGACGCTCAAAGTGGTTTTCATCAAATTGCGATTAGAAAGAAGGATCGTCTGACCACGGCAATAAGTACATGTGATGGGATATATGTGTACAAATGTATGCCGATGGGACTGAAGACATCTCCAAAGGCTTTCCATGCGGTAATTGAAAATGTACTAACAGCTGTACCATCTGCACTTCCATATGTAGATGATATCTTGATAGCTAGCAAGACATGGAAGGAACATCTGAAGCATTTGAGACAGGTCTTTGAAGCATTCCGAAGGGTGAACATTAGATTCAAAAGGGAAAAATGTTACTTCGGATTGGATGCGGTACCATTTTTGGGATTCAAAATTACCTCCAGAGGTTTGCAGCCAAATCAGGACAAAGTGGAAGCTATTGAAAGTTACCCAGTTCCTAAGACGGCCAAGCAGGTTTGAGCCTTTAATGGCCTAGCAAATTACTATAGGGCATTCATCCCTGATTTCAGTCACATAATGATCTCATTATACAAATTGACAAAGAAAGATGTCAAGTTTGAATGGACCAAAGAATGTCAGGCGGCTTTCGATAAAATTAGAAAGACTATTTGTACTGAGGTCTTGCTTCATTATCCTAATTACAAGAACCCTTTCGTGGTGGCGACCGACGCCAGTTCCACGGCGCTTGGGGCGGTGATACGTCAGAAGGATAATGAGGGTAATTTGAGGCCGGTGGCATTTGCAGGGAGGTCATTAAATAGCGCCGAGACACGCTATAGTACGACAGATCGCGAACTTTTGGGAATAAAGTTTGCTTTACGTAAGTTTAGGCACTATCTGTTGGGAAATAAGTGTACAATATTGACGGATCATGCAGCGTTGGTAGCTCTGAACTCTAAACGTGATTTGTCCGGTAGGATGTATAGATCACTGGAAGAGATGATGGAGTACGACTATAATATTCAGTATGTGAAGGGAAAATTGAACTTGGTCCCAGATGCGTTGTCGCGAAGAGACTATCCTATCTCAATAAAACAGCAAGAACTAGAACTAGCTGCTCCAAAGAAGAAAGGAGTAACTTTCAACCCAATAGATATGGTCAAGCCTTTCCATCAAGAGGATTGTTGTGAGAACCACCCAATCACAAAGATTCGCAAAAGATCCATCCTAAAAGGTTGGAAAGCAGGAGTCCCATTCCCTCAAGGTAATGATGGGTTAGTTCGGTCAATGTTAGTAGAACATCAGACAGAGACTGTGATACCTTTTGTTGAAGAACATGCAGAAGAGCAGGGAGTGATGCATCATTTGGCGCAGATGACAGTAACTGAATCTGTATGTGATGAGAGGGTAGCTGTCTTGGAGCCAGTGTTTCAGCAGTTCGGGAAGCCCGCAGGTAAGAAGAATGCCTTTTATACGGTGAAGGTAGTTCAGACCAGGGATTCTACAAAACAAAAAACAAAGGACTCTGAAAAGTTAAGGCAAGATAGACAGAAAGCTACCAAGGTAAAGAAACCCAAAGTTAAAACAACGTTCAGAAGAAATCTCAGGGAACATCTCGGTCTCATGCTCAACCCAAGAGGGTGGAAAAGAAAAGAAAAGCTTTGGCTGCAGTAGTTCCGAAGATTGATAGAGAATTCTTTGGGGACTTGAAGGAGAAGTTGGGAATGCCCTTTTCAAAGGATGAATTCATAGAATCCCAAAAGAAGGATGAGTTTTGTTCTGAGATGGTGGACTATGTGGTTTCGGGGATAATTCCGAAGGAATCGGCTAAGGCTAGACAGGTCTTGATGACTCATGATCAATTCTTTGTAAATACAGGTATTTTATGTAGGTTGCCAAATGGCACTAA
This sequence comes from Sthenelais limicola, assembly GCA_942159475.1. Classification (NCBI taxonomy): domain Eukaryota; kingdom Metazoa; phylum Annelida; class Polychaeta; order Phyllodocida; family Sigalionidae; genus Sthenelais; species Sthenelais limicola. The sequence goes on along the minus strand of OW804097.1, from coordinate 43,566,823 downwards.
GATGAAAGATGCTGCGAGACAGTATCAAGTAGTGTTGCCAGCTATTTGGATTCAGCCTGTGCTGGAGCTATTGCATGATAGACCCATGGCAGGTCATTTGGGTTCTGTTAAACTTCTGGGGATAATAAGACAGAGGTTTTATTGGCCATTGATGACAAGAGATGTGGTAGATTATGTTGCTACATGTGATCAGTGTCTCAGGAGTAAGAAATCAAAACACCCATACAAGCTTCCTATGGCGTTGAGAGACCCAGCACCCTCGCCCATGTCTTGTATAGTGATAGATACAATTGGACCAATGGCGACGACTGCGTCAGATGAACGTTATATTCATGTCTGTGTGGATTTCTATAGCCGTTACTGTATTGCGTGGGCTACCCATGCAATCGATTCGACTACCTTGAAGCAAGAGTTCTTTAGGAATGTCTTGTGTGTGGTAGGAATACCATCGAAACTATTTAGTGACAATGGTTCAAGTTTTTCATCGGGCGTGTTTAAGACTTTTTGCCGCCTTCCTCAAACAGGATATTCAGGATGGAGGAATAAATTTAAGATGTGTCAGGGAAGTGCGACTCTCTAACAGAATAATGTGGGTCAAACGGGCCTTGGCCAGGGAAAACTCCAAATGGGTCCATATACTAGAGTCGTTCCATGAAATGAGTATCACAAAACTGTTACTCGGAAGAAATAAGCCAAGAATTTTTCTTGATGAATTTTACAAGGAGATCTTTGACGTATGGGATACCCAATACTATAAGAGGGCCCCTGTCACAGGGAAAGAGGTTAGGAGTGAATTATTGTATAACAACAAATGGATAAAAACCCGCGACAAAAAGACGTTAGAGAAAAAGAGATGGGAAGAGGCTGGTATCTCTCGTGTGGGAGACCTCTTAAAACCCAATGGTGAGGTAATTTCACCGCGAGAATTAAACAATAAATTCCATGTTAACTGTTCATTCTTGGACATCCTCCAAGTTATTAATGCTATTCCAAGGGAGTGGCTGGAATGGGTAAAAATGGTTGAGGAAGACGCTAATACTGATGCCAAATGTAAAAACTTTGAGGTTAAGGACGCTGTCCTTGATATATATAGGTGTCAGAGTAAGGATATTGTCAGGGAATTGGTTAAGACTGACGTCCCTGACTACGATAAGGTGAGACACTGGGATATATTTCTAGATGAAAGGTACATTGATCCGGAGAAAGACATGCTATCCGAGTTATTTTACATTCCATTTAAGGCTTGTCAGGATCCAAGACTGCAATCTCTTCAATACAGGCTAATCCATGGTACTATTTGCTGTAATGTATATCTAAAGCATAAAACCATTAAAGATCACCCAGGATGTAGCTATTGTCAGGAGAGAGATGACCTCCCTCACTTTTTCATACACTGTACAAAAGTCAAAGAATTTTGGGATGACCTGTGTGTAAGACTGGGGGCCAGGGTTATACTTAGAGATGTGGTTGCTCATGGTATAAATGACGGCTGTATTCTTATAGGTTATATGGGCAAGGGGAGGTTTAGAGCCTTCCTGAACTGGTTCCTGTTACTGGCTAAAAACTATATCAATAGACAGAGGTTATTCTATAGGAACTCGCTTTGTGTCAAAGCCTTTATTAATGAAGTGTGTGTTAAATATAAGGCCATTCGTTATAATGCCAAGTTCCATGCGTCCAGTGCCAACTGGATAGGGAAAGTAGAAAAGTTCATGAAAGAGATAAGACTAATTCAAAATGCCTGGTAGAGGGAGTTGTTAATCTTGTACCAATGTTTGTCTTGTTACTGAATGTCCTTTAGGGTCCTTACGTATTGTTTCTTGTTTGTTTATAAGTAGTGGTAGTAGATCGTAAATTGAAAATCACAAAAAAAACTAATATAAGAGTACCCCAAGGGCTCATGATAACACATGCATTCTTATATTCTCATGTCCGTCCGCGAGAGCGCTAGTTTTGTAGGAGCCGAGATGGCAGGAAATTGAATAAAGTTATGTTATGTTAAAAAAAAAAAAAAAAAGACTTTTTGCCGCACGTTTGGAATACAGCAAGTGTTCGGTAGCTCGTATCACCCAGAAAGCCAGGGGCTTGTGGAACGGGTGAACCAATCCATCATACAATCGATTAAAACCTACGTCCAAAAACACCAAAAGGACTGGAATATTTATTTACCCGCAGTGGTATTTGCGTTGAACATCTCAGATGCCAACAGTCTTGGTCATAGCCCTTATCTATTAATATTCGGGAAAAATGCAGTCACGCCGCCAGAGGCAGCCATTTTAAATGTGGATGAAGAAATTCGTCCAGTGACAGCTCATCTTTTAGATATAGTAAATACACAATCTCAAGCAGCAGTACAGGCAGCCAGAAATCTGGAAGCTGCTCAGAAAAAGATGAAGAATAGGCATGACAAGGGGGCAAGAGATCATGACCTTAGGTTAGGAGATATTGTATACATAAAGATCAATACATTGATTCAAAAACATACCAGTAAGAAGCTGCAGAATTCCAGGAGTGGCCCATATCTGATTCTGGAAATCCCAACCAGACATACAGTCAGGGTAAAGAATCTCAGCACTGGAAAGGTATTGAGAAAAAGTATAAATATAACAAGTAACAAAACTCACAGCTGACAATAACAATAGATTCATGAAACGCCTGGTAGAGAAGTTTCCTATGATAAAGGAAAGTAGGTCAGGCAAAACTGGAAAAGTTGATCCAGGTGATAAAGTTATGCTGAAGCCAAAGGTATAAGTACTAAAAAGTAGTCAGCAAGAATTCAAGTGTGCCAGTCTTATGGAATAGACACTAACAAAGGTGATAAGACCAGAAGGTAAGGTAAAGAGTGGCTGGTGCACAAATAAGAGACTGTAACATTAGAGGTTAAGTTGTATTATAGTAGGACAGAGTTATACATTTTACCAGGTAACATCAGGACTGGAGGTGACAATGACATGTATAATAAACAGATAGTAATGGTGTAGCCCATGCTACATTGTTCAAATCACCATTAAATCAACCTATATAGCCAGCAGGAGTGCAAAAGAATGTCACCAGTTTAGTGGTAAACACAACCGGAAATATGGCACTCTGAGCTCATGTCACATGAATAATCCATTGATAAATAAAGAAGGGAGGTGCACTCCGACACAACGAGTGACCCTATAGTTGAATAAATACCTGAATTGAGAACACAGATGTCAGGATGTAATGGGAAGGAAATATTTAAGGTTTCCTGGCAATAACAGATCGGGAGAAACTGCAATAACTTGTCTAAGCCTGCCATCTTGGTATGCGGAGTATCAGCAAATATGTGGGGATGAAAAAGTTAGAGCATGACCAGCCAAACTCTGCAGATGGCGCCACCGCATGTAACCACATAAAAATGTGGAAGGTGTGGCGTGAATCATACGCAGAGGGAACACACAGTGCAGCTGGACCCAGATATCGGCAAAGTAAAGAAATGAACGAATATTTATGATGTGGGTTGTCACACATTTCCATAACTAATAAGAAATTAAAAATTGAAAAAGTTTTTGCCTTCTAAGTAGGGATTTTTATACAACCACTAAGGTTTGGCCTACACCTGAGAGTCGAAACAGGTCACGTTAATAGGGCGACGGTAAAAGTCCCTATAAAAAGTAATTATCAGTGTTGCTGTGATGTATGAAATTGTGGGAGTATAAGCTGGAGTTGATTAACCCGTTTTTGGTACCCTCAAAAGGCAAAGCTGCTTAACTCTACCTGCGTAATTTGGAAGACTGGTATCCAGTGGAATATCTTGAAAGGGATAGTATTGTTTGATAACCATTTGATTTGCAATATCATTGATTTGCAGAAGTTAAATTGGTTTGGCTCCCTCTCAATGGTATGACGAATGTCTGGGGGGATAATGATTTGATCCTGTGATTAACGCTAGGTTGCAGCCTGTGCACTAGGTGCAACCTGCTTCAAGTAAGGAGGTGGCTCCCCCCATCCATTGGTGCGAATACCAACATTCCAGACAAGAGGTGTGTTTAACTGAGCGGCAGCACTTGCCTTCATTAGATCCACGCGGGCTCGAGAGAGATCAGGACAGAGCTGAGATCAGTTTCTAAGAATGATCAAAACACTTTGGTGAGTTTTTCCCTTTCAAATTACATTATAGCACACTGATATTACAGCCAATGGAACCATGAGAGCCCAACATGTAAAAATAGGGAATTACACACAGATTTACCACTTGGATTTTGGAAAAGTGATGCGCTGGAATCCTCCGAGGATCCAGCGTGGTTTTGGAAATTGTGGCTGACTTGTATTTTAGTTCATTCAATTTGCTGACTTGGGGCAGGATGTAATAGTGTTTCCTATTTTTCTTTATTTCCACAGGATGTTTCTGTTCGCCCTATTCACTATAGCGGCGGCAGAACAGGCCATATTTAGGCAGAATTATGAAGTGGTTTTCTTCAGGGAATCAGTTAAAATTGCCTTGAGGGTTGGGGATTAGCCATTAGGCTCTACGTGCCTTATGGAATTTCCCCGCCTGAAGTCCCAGACACAACATTCAACGGGACAGACGATGTCACCTTTGACATCGACCACCTGTGCAAGACAACTATGGCTCTTTTTAATACCAGCACTCAAATGCATGATCAAATCCAAAGTTTAATCCAGGGATTTAAAAAGGATAACGTTTCTAGTAGATCAAAAAGAAACAGGGGTTTTCAGCCAGCTGGAAATTTCCTGAACTTAGCAATAGGAACGGCCACACAGCCACAGATCGATTCGTTGAACCACAATCAGATTGCCATTATAAAAGGGATACAGGAAACAACTATTAATAACGAAAATAGGGATAGTATTATAAATGATTTGGTAGGGAATAGCAATGTTTTTATTGCATTTACAGACGAATACGTTAGACAGGTTAGGACAACGTTTGGGAATTTCTCTACTGATGTAAATAGTTACGCTAGGTCCCATGCAAACTCAACTGAGGAATTTCGGAATTATACACGCAATGTGTTTTCAGGACAAGAGACAATACTTAAGGCAATTTCAGGTATATTGTCGCAACTAAATTATCTGCAAGTTGCAAATCGCATCTTGGGGGATTTAAATGATATTCAGTCTGGAAAAATTCCGTCGTCAGTGGCCGCATGGGCCGACATAAAAGGTGCTGTGTCTGTTCTGACGCACAAAATTAGAGAGAGTGCGCCTGACGCTTCACCGCTAGGTACATGGCGGGACTGGTGCAGCGTTATAGATACAAAACGAAGATCTGATTCAATAGTTTTAACGTTGAAGATCTGGATGGCTTATGATTCGGAACGTTTTGATGTATATAAACCTGTGGTATTTCCAATTCCAATGCATGTGCATGAAGGGGATCCCACTGGTTACACAAAATTAGGGGAAATTGGCCATGCTGTTGCGATCTCTGATAAAGATGGGGCATACAGTATTTTGTCTGAGGCTCAGCTTGCAAATTGTGAGTTGTTCACTACAGAATTGGTATGTGATCAGAGCATAATCAGATTTCTTTCTAATCACTCAACCTGCATGCATGATATTTTCACTGATAATACACCTCAGGTTAAAGATTCTTGCATTTTTCATTCTTTCATTGAAGGGAAAACACCTCAATTACATTTGGACCTGTCTGGGGATCGCCACATAATAATCAATTCTGGTTTACAAGCAAAATTAAGGTGCAGGGGTAGAACAGAGCAGAACATTACTCTGTCGATTTTTACAATTATAAATATTCCTTGTGGATGTGTTCTCGAAATGGAGGAAGCTACTATCGATTCTGATAGAGTTTTCTGTCTAGAAAAGAATCTACAGGTAGACGTTAAATCAGGATTTAATCTACCTCTGGCAATGGCTTTTCAGATAAATATTCAGGAATTTCGGGGGAGTACTGTAACTGATAGTTTAATAAAATTGCATCTCCCGAGTGCAAAGGAGTTACAGAAAGCAATTTCTAATGAGCCTAAGGAGATAATTCAAAGGGGCATTAGGACGCAGCATTTGGTTCAGAAATTAATTAAAAGTGATAAAGAAATGGCGTCCCTATGGGACAAAATTCAGGTGGGTTTGGTTGACGTGGTTTCTCATCCCTCTGTGCCTTATTTGTCATTTTTCTTATCCATACTTGCATGCATTCTTTCTCTTTACCTTTGCTACAGAGTGCACAAACTAGCCATGGTGATTAAATGGATAGGCCAGGTGCGAGCCATGAATGTAACAGAGCTCGGCGCTAAGCATATAGAGTTGGAGAGCAAGATAGACGGAAAGACCACCCAGGTGACGCCACAGCAGGTGGTGTATGAGACAGTCAATGTCTCAGCACCAGGCCCAAGCTGGCTTGAAATAGTTATATATGTAGCCGTGGCTGTATATATTTTGAGGCTGCTTTTCTTGTGCATCAAATGGCGCAACGTTTGTGTCAAGGCAAGGTGTCTGCCCACACCCACCCTGACAGAGGTGGAGACGTCAAACCAGCTAGTCCTAAGGCTGATATCGGAGGACCTGGTTTTTGATTTCAAGTTGGGAAACCTAGGATATGGTATTAATACACTTAGTGCCTTCTCCATACCAACAATCGTCCACGCAGAGCTCGTCAGCGCATCTTGTTGCAGCTATGAGCTAAGGGTTAGGTGGACCGACAGGTTTCGTTTTAAGAGCGGGCTAGTGGATAAAGATATCCGGTTGCCAGCAACCCTGCCAGTACAGGGAAGGGACGCCACACGCCTACAGGAGGCACTGGAGTCGCCAGACACTAATGTGGCGATTATCGTGCTGCCACCTAGGGGAGACCCTAAACAGATCCCATGGCATGTGGGTTATGACGGCCGCCTACTAGCTAGACCAGACCAGCCACCAATGAACTTTGCTGGGTAGGTTTTGTTTACTATATCATTGCGTCAGGATTATCCAAGGTAATATCAGTGTCTTTTCTCTCTAAAGATCTGGGAAACAGAGTCTAAGGGGTATCCTGAAGTTAAAAGTCCCTTCACAAAAGCCAGGGGAAGGACCAAATCTCGTAGTATAGGATTTAATAAGGTGAATATAGGTATAGGAAGGGGTGACTGTCACGAGTCATTCCAAGCTGTCACTGGGATGTTAGAATGTAAACAAAAGCATGTGCACGTTGATCTCTTGTGTTACGGTAGGGGGAATTCAGTGAGCTTTAGTTATGGTACAATATATATTACACGCCAAACAACTACGCCATTTGTTAGATATTGATGTTTGAGTTATGCGCTGAATTTTCTGTTTTATTTATATATTATATATTAGGGAAAACGGAGCTTTCGACATGGCAAGCTGTTCCACATCCATGCTGTGAGGACAAGAGAAGAGATGCGACAACATGTTGTACAGATAGAGTATTTAGGGTTACAGGTTATGTATACATTTACAGGTTATTTTAAAGGTGACGCCGGACGTGTCTGTCATTTCTTTGATGCGATAAATAATGGACGCCAAAACGGACATTGGTAGTGGCGTTTACAGTTATAATTACACAGCCTCACCATACGGACATTAGATATCGGGAGGTTAAGGCACATTGTTTCAAGGACATTATTTGCGGGAATGATGCCAGTGTTTTTATACTTTTAAAACTATTCTGATGCAGGTCACAAGTTTAGAAACATTTTCCAAAAAGGGTAAGAATAGAGGTACTGTATTGTATAAAAAAATCGTTCATAATTTTATGGGAAAAGATCCTTTAGCAATCTAAATAATAATGTAACTTGATGAATGTTGCAGAATGTAATATAGCAAAGGAATAAGATAATGCAATGCCAGTGCAATAGTATTGCACTGCCATTGCACTAACTAGAGACTTGACTGCAATAGGAGTGCAATACTATTGCACTGGCATTGCATTGCACTCCATTGCACTCGTATTGCAGTCGCCATTGCACTCCATTGCACTCCATTGCACTCCATTGCACTCAGTGCCCATAGAGGTACTGCGTCAGAAGTTTAAGTGACACGTTTGGATAACGGTATTTTTGAGTTATTTTAATTAACCTGGTTTTTATATATTTTGTGTTACATACCTTGATCTCTATGTCTCATAGATCGTATATTTTTCCCTGTGTTTATTTACATTGCATAGTTTACTATTGTGAGGTGTAGGACTTATATGTTTACATTGGAATTCATGTATACTTCATATTTTTTTTTTTTTTTTTATTATTGTGTTACCAAGCGTTGGACGCAGACGCATTGTGTCTCAAGTTAGTGGTGATATTATATATTATAGAGCGTCAGTGCCTCGGTTTTTGACGTCAGACATACTTCAGGGATTAAGAAATAGAAAGTTTTTTTTCAGAGTTCTGGTTGTTTTAAATTTTTTAGACTTTGAGGATTGGAAATTGGTGTTTTTCTGTTCTGGAAGTGGGATTCGAAATTTGATATTTCCAGGATGTGTACTCCTGATTACAGGAAAGAGGCTCAGGAGGAAATAGTGGAGCAGCCAGTCGAGCTCATAGAGCATGATTTGCCTCCATTGGAACCCCTGCCTGAACCTGAAGATTGGGACGCTGAGTTAGAGGTACGAGACAATTTGGCGTTGGAAATGAAAGAGGAACTTTGTAATCGAGCATCACATGAGTTATCGGAAAAGGAAGTCCAGGATTTAAAATGGGCTAATAAGGTACTTAACCCAACAAACTCTACGGTACAAAATGTCACATCAGAACAACTACAGGCAATGTCCTGTCACTGGGACAGAATTTAAAATGGGTCTTGACAGTGGTTAAGATTGGAGGTTTTCTGGACGTCAAAAGTGGGGGCATTTTAGGTTATTTAGACAGGTGTATGTTATTTTGTATATGTAGGGTACAAAAGCTTTAAATTCTGGTATGATATATAATCTGGTCAGTCCTGAATGGACTATATGTTATGTTGGATGTATATGTTCGGTTATAGAAGGACGTTGGTCCGGGGCATAAATAGGTGTTTGTTCGGGAGAACAATATTTGATATCAATATGGGGATATTTATGTATTTATACACTCAGTAGGTAACAAGTTGGGTTCTGTGAGGACCTGCAGGTTTCAGAAATTCATATACCTCGTATTATGAAAATTTGTGTGCTATCTTATTCGCCATGTATAGGCCTTATTTTTATGTCATTTCAGACATTGATTAGGGACGGTTTTTTTGATACGTATTTTTATACAGGACGTTAGTTCAATCGGAAGTAACAAAGTTTTTACGCACAAAATTAAGGCATGTTTTAGAAGTTTTACAAACAAGTGTTACATCATTTTAGATCGAAATTATGTGATTAACGCCATTTACGTTTTTGACACTCTTTTGGGGGGGTGTCCATGCGGATATTTTGGCGGAGATTTCGTATATTTTAGACATGAGTTAAGGTTATTTTCAAAATGAATATTTTATACATGAATTTTTGCGAGTTTCAAGGTGGATTTTGGGGCGTGCTCAAGACAGCCATTGTTGGGGCAGAAATTTATGTAGGACACAGATCTATGTGATTTTCAAGATGCCTGATTTTGGACGCAAATTTAGGAAATGTACTTTTGAGCAAAAGTTTTTTGATTGTTTTTAGTTTTCATACGTTTGGGTAGAACGTATGTGATAGAGAAATTTTGTTATTTGAAAATTGGTGAAATTGCGATCGGAGGTTTTGCTATGTTTTCAGTTTTTAAAGGTTTTTCTCTGGAGATGAAAAATTCTGGATAGAGCCATCGTCCGGCTGAGATACAGTGTTACTGTGAAGTTCATTAGAAATTGAAGACAGGATACCAGGAAACTGGTACGAATATAATTATCACAGGTATTGAGAGTACTTTATCAGGTGATTTGGTGCAAATGGAAATTTGTGAGTCGCCGTAGCGGCAGGGGAAGCTAAGACATACATGCATACAGTTGTGTTAGGTATTTGTCGAGTTCTCCTCCTCCCTACTGCCACTCCTTCCGGAAATCCGGTCTACTAATCTTATACACGTGGATATTTTCATGTCTGAAAGAAATCCTAACTTTGTAGTTTGTTTTTGGACAGAAATCAAAATTTCCTGGAATATGGTGAAATGCAGTGAAAGCTAGCGGAGGTGCGTACAGAATGGTCTACTTACGGCTATTGTGTCCGGATGTACTTAGTAAAAAGATACATCTCCACAGGTCTCCATGCTTCACTGTTTAATTCCTTTGAGTGCAAGTAGCCCATTCGTACATCCGGTATTTTGCATAGATACAAAATTTTCAAAGTTTACACTCCAGGTTAACATGGAGTTTTCCTTAAAGTCGATTCCAGGTTAACATGGAATTCCATTTTGGCACACTCACACAAATTTGAGAGAATATCAAAATTCCTCAAAATTAGGATCGATTCTCTGAGTAAATTCCTTTGAGAACGATGCTGTAATACACAACGTGAATAATTCCCATGAAATTTCAGAAGTCACAAATAGATGAGTGGACAGGTTAAAGTGCTGCTCAGTGGACTTGGAATTTCTTGAAGTTGGAGAGAAGTTGTCGGCAGGTACCAATACCAATCACCATTAATCAATTCCAGTGATGTGTCCAGTCGTTGAAACCAATTTCAAAAGGTAGAGGTAAACTCAGATGGGAAGTCCGGTGAGACTGGAAGTCCATTGAAATAGATGTGAAGTCCTGAGTGAAACTAGGAGAGAAGTTGACGAATATATTCAGGTTGGTATCCAGGCAAAGGCCCAGGATCCAGTGTAGATCAGGGGTAAAAACGGCAGTAGGTCTGTCAGGCACGAGGTCCGGAGCTGTACTGGCCTCACAGGCAACAGCCAGAGCTATTTATACCTAAACCCCTAGCCTGGAACCATGAAATCGGTGCAGGTGATCTAAATTCTAAATTAACCTTTAAATCCGTTCCAAAATCAGTAATGATTTAGAGTTTTATCATAAAGAAGGTCTGGTGACGACCATTTTGTCAGAAAAAGTCTAAATTTTGAGCAATAAGCTGTTTAAAGTTAAAACGTAGTAGGGTCATGTGACCAGGTTATTTTTAGATTGGCATAAATTTGCATAAGATTGATGGCTAATGAGGTGGGATTAGAAACTTCACTTCTTTGTTGCCGGGCACCAACTTCCAGCGATGAAACTGTCGTTTTTCTCTTGAAATAAGCGTTATCAGGGGTTATGATATCACCCTAGGTTATGTTTTAAAGGTAATTTAGGATTGTACCAATTCAAAATTGTCATTTCTAGCTAAATCCCGCATCATTTTGCTCTAATATAGAGTTGAATGGGTGACATCGTCGGACATTTCCAAGATGGCGGATGTGGCGAAATTCGTCGAGTATGGAGATCGCCGCATCGAACAGCTCTTGAATCTCGGCGATTTTAAAAATTCTTTCAGTGGATATGTCATCTAGGGATGTAGTTACGTCATATAGACGAAAAGATTTTAAAATTATTTCAATATTTACTGATTTTAGACCCGTCATAAGGATGCCAATGCTATTCTTATGGCGATCGAGATTTTGGAATTTTCACGATTTTTGATGAAATATTTTTCGGTTTTACAGACAAATGGGGGTCATATAACTTCCAAAATGGCTTCCTTAAGTTGGACAAAGGTTGTATTTAAATAGATTATTTGGAAATATTATTTAATATTTTGATTTTAACGGGATTTGAGCGATTTTAAAATTGAAATTTGATCGGAAAGGATTCGCTATGGAGTTTGACAGTGGCATCTGATGTCAGGGCCTGTTGCCTATCCTTGTTTCATTTCAACGACTGGAATATTATGGATTCCAAGGTGGATTATTGTTAAATATTAGTTTATTATGTATTATGGTAGTATTTTCATCCAAGTTATGTCGTTTTTGATGATTCAGAGATTTTGTATTGCTGTAGATAGTTCATTGTCAGCTGGGCGATGGTAGGTTTACAAGATGGCCAACGTCATTTTTGTCATCGTTATAGGACGTTGGTTATCATCAAGTTCAGGATGTATACTCAGGTATTCTGTAAATGTTGTCTCCAGAGGTGAAAGTATTTAATACCCTGGGTTTTTCGATCGAAAAGTTATTGTATTTCTATGGTAGTTTACTATAGACTGTTAATGTTGTAAAATTTACACGGAATCGGTGGCAACCAAATTTGTTAGATGCCCCGACTTGAGGGCGTGGAAGGAGAACCCTAGAGGTATCAAGGACTTGTATTTAAAGGTTCAGAATTATAAAATTATTGATTATAAGTTTCAAAATTATTATTTATTTTCAAAATTTATAGGAAGTCTAGGTATGTTGTCACAGGATTCAAGTGTTGTGCATGACTTACTCATTTAGTTTAAGTCATGGCGCATTTGTGCAAATAGTATTGTTTATGGGAATGTCAATCATTGAAGTCAACACAGGAGGATTGGTTTGTTTATTTTATTTGTTCTGTCAGGTTATTCAGGTGGTTATACAACGAAGTTGGGTCACTTGGGTAGTCGGACAGGGCTTGCTTTAGGAATGTTTTCAAAATTTTAATTTCTAGAATAAAATTTGTTTTCAATTGTGGTGCTGATTCCTCGGTGTTGACGATCTCTGTGTTCAAAAGTTTGTCTTATACAAGGTGCTTAGCATGTTTTGGGTGCTAATTTTGGAAATGCAGAGATATAATATATTTTATAGAAATGTTTATACTGAATTAGGTTTTCGGGATGGCATGTTTTGCGGTGCAGTTTTATAATGATGTAGCTCCTCATCACTGCAGGACATGTATGTTCCATGTGCATTGTATTTTGTTTATCTCAGATTTTTCGTCACAATGCTCTGTAAGTTGTTGGAGGTTCAGGTTTTTAACCATGCCAATGTTGTAGGTTATGGTGGGGATTTTAGGTTTATCATTTCTCAAAATTACAGTTTGAGGGGTAAGATATTCAAAATTCACCTCTGATAATTTCGGTGTGCAGATCAGAAGGTGTGGGTGATGGAAAGTTTAGGATTAAAGTGTGTTAAATGTGTCTTGTCAAGCAAAAGTAGTGGTGTCGCATTTCGTGTCCCACTGTATTCGACCTTTTTAAAATGAAACTAGTTTTGATTATTCAAAATTCCTTAGGGGTAGTTCCATTTTTTTAAGGGGGGAGGGGGGCATATGTTATGACCCAATGTACACCGTTATATGAACAAGACCATTGTGAAAGGTATGTTACAACACCTGTTATATCCACATACCGGACATAGAATGGACAGCTGGTAACAGGCTGGACACACACTTTGCAATGTACACCTTCTATTCAGTTACATTAAACACTTGCCAAATAGCAGCCTTGCAGTTCACATCTTATATTCTCAGCTACCAAGATTTTCATTTAATATAGAGTAGATATTATTCTTTAGGGAATAGTACATTTATTTATGTGTATCATACACACCATGATATCACAGTCTGAAGATTCTGTTTATGTTCGCCAGTCGGACGCAGATCGTTCAGCGCTGGAGGAGGACGGACTAGACGTGTCAAGTTCGTCTCATGTTTCTGGTGAAAAGAGCATAACTGAAGAGGATAAGAATATGGACATTGATGAGGAGGAACTCTTGAAGGATGAAGAGAGCGATGTTAGGGGAGTATATGAGACGATCTGTTTTTCCACGTCTGAATACAGTCTTTGTTTAATATTGGTCTTTTCAAATGGTGCTTATTTAGACTCTGGATATGTACGCGAAGTGGACTCGAGCCGGATGCAGCAGTGGCTAGCCCAGCTGTGATGAGCCCAGCGGTGACGAGACGAGATGAACAAGAAATGAATGGATGTCCCTTGATAGTCTCTACCGCTGGTCAACTCAACTCTTAGGATAAGATACAGCTATATCGGATACAGCAGACAATTTTTTAACCGCAGCAATACATCGACCTATTACATTTGTGCCTCAAACGAACAGTTTCCAGAAACTAGGATGTTACCGGACATTTGTGTTGTGCTTCTCAATAACCAGGACACTTGGATTCATTATTTACGGACTAAAACATTACCAAAATGGACAGAGTTGCTGATCTACATACTTCAATATATCTATGTGTTTATACTCTCCATTGTTCGTGTGATTCCTTCAAACCCGGTATGGATTCCTATGTTTTTACACATTTACCTTGTAATTTTTATATTGTTTGATGGCAAATGTATTGTTGATTCTTACTTATTTTTACCTACTTACTTGTGTATTAACCTTATGGTATAGTCTTTTTGAGTAAAAGCCTAAAGCGGTTGTGCCCTCCTTTCGAAAGAGGGGGAGGGGCATTGTGGTGCGCGGCTGTGGATTAGCTTTGCTGAACCAGAGCCGTGCCCACGCGGGTCTCAGCGGCTGTCGCTATGAGACTGAAGGTTTATGTAAGTTGTGGTATTGGTGCTAGCTGCGCGGGTCGTGGCTGTGGCTTTAGTCACCAACAGAGGTCGTGCTGTGTTGTGTATCTGTATTTTTGAACTTTTTATTGCTGTATGTTGTACTTGTCCTATGTATGTCTTGTACTTACATGTTATACACCCTTTTGTATTCGCATTTCATTATCATGTACTACTCTCTTTATATATGTTCGGTTGTTGTTGTCACAGCCGTGATACTTAGCAACCCGGGTGTGTGAATAAGAAGATTAAACGTTGAGTGCTGGCGAGGTCCATTAGATCCTGTCGTTGTCGTTGTCTTTTGATTTGATAGATTAAGTTCCCATAGTCGCTTAAGGCTGTCGATCGGACACTACACAACCTTCGTTTGAAACAATATCTGAGGAAATCACAATTAAAATACAATATAAATGTCTGGTACACGATTATCTTACAAGCGGATACCAGTTGACCGGATACTACAACCAGCCGTCGAGAGGTGCTGCCCTCTGGTGCGCGAGGAGATGCTGGATAGACTACACGAAGGGCATCTCGGAGCAGAGAAGCAAAAGAGGCTAGCACGTGAGGTCATGTACTGGCCTCGGATGAACACTGACATCGATCGCAGAGTACAGTCATGTAGCACATGCATTAAGTATAGGCCCTCTCAACAAAAAGAGACCTATCAGGTGAATGATGATTTTGTTAATGCAGGCCCGTGGGACATGGATGGTATGGACTTGTTCCATAGGGAACAGAAAGAATATCTCCTGGTAATAGATTATGCCTCAAACTATCCTGAAATTGCCATGTTAAACTCAACCACCTCAGAAAGTGTAATATTGCAGGTTAAGAGCATTTTCGCTAGGCATGGTATTCCATGAATTGTGATTACAGATAATGGGCCTCAGTTTGCCTCATCCAGTTTTGTTGAATTTGCAGAAAAATACGGGTTTTTACACAAAACATCCAGCCCCAGATATCCCCAGTCCAATGGGAAAGCTGAGAAGGGGGTGGGAATCGTGAAGAACTTACTCAACAGGGCTAAAGAAAATGGGGAAGACCCTTACCTAGCTTTACTGGCTCTCAGAAAGGCCCCACGGGAGGGTAAACCATCTCCAGCAGAAGCACTAATGGGAAGAAAACTAAGGGGGACTCTGGTAAATTTCAAAAGGGTAGACAACGATCGGTCACCCCGTGACTGATTGTCGGTGACCGATTGTCGGTGACATTTTTGTCGTGTAAGTAAATACCAGGAACCGACGGAGGTGACCGACGATGGCAGGGAACCGACTGTCGGTCACCTTTGGACACTTTTGTCGGTTGTCGGTTGTCGGCTAAGTGGATATCGCGCTTAAGCGATTTAAGTTTCTTCCAGTTCTTGAAGTCATCAATGCCTCCGGTATTGCACTGTGGTTAGCCTACGTCAGTACGTCAGAAATGTAAAATCGGCAGCTGTACACATTAAGAAATTCGGCTAAATTAGCATGACAAATGATACATAAATACTAGGTCTGTCCGAGTGTATGTGGTATTGCGTTGGTTCAAAGAATCGGTTCTGTTATGTTGAACAATAATACTGAACCTCATTTTGTCTTAAATCTGAGAGATGTCCTGACGTTCTTACTCCTGCAGTCCCTGACTGCCTGAGGTATCCAGTTAAAAAAGCGCGCTATTAGAATAGAACCTTTAACCTCAACTATAGATAACGGTTACAGGTAAAGATAGGTCATATCAGCATATCTAGGTCATATCGCTTATTTAGGTGACAAACATTGGTAATCATGGAACATCACGTTTATTTCCTTTTATTATCCATTTTGGTTTCTAGCTGGGTTACAGGTAAGGACTGATTAATTTTTGTTTCTAAGGTTATTGTTTAAGTTGTTCTGACCTTGGAGCAATGCCCGACATTGCCTCAGTGGCTAACTTAGAGAGATTATAAACGTGGTAACTTTGTAAATCGGAAATGTGCGGTGTCTATTATAGCCTTCTGATTAATTTTCATTTCTGAGGCTTCGGAACGACTGGAGTTTGTTTATCAATTTATATTCATATCAAGAACCATATTTTATGACAATATCAATTAATGTACAAGGGCATAATACAGTACAATATCAATTAAGGGACTAATTTGTAGGTTATATTTTAAATAAGAAACATCCAGTTCTAGCCGAGTCTTGGGATTGCCCACAATATACCTGTGCTGATAATGGTGACTGGACAAATCCCATCAGGACAATATCCCTTATGAACAAAATCTCTTCGAAACAAAATCCCCACCAGAACAATATCACCCGTTTCTCAACTAATTGGTCCCCAGCACATTTTTTAAAAGGCTATTACTATTTTCTCATATGATTTTTAGTGAAGGCAGCGACTATTTATTATTTTCTTTTATATTTTGGACGGGGGAGTGCGGGGCGGGGAACATCATACATAATAAAAATGGCGTAATATAATGTGTCTTATAGAACGCTTTGTTATTAACCCGGTTATGATCCGGTTTGTCGGTGGGTTTCTTTATGTGAGTATCCTGATATTTCAGATAATGTATTGTAGGCATATAGCTTAAAACGCTTACCCTATTATTCAAAGAGTCTCCCGTTCATGTGCAGTTTCCTTCTCTCCCGTAGCATTACTACAAATTAGATGGAGTTAAGCCTTATTTGCTGAAAGCATCATGGGTTTCAAAATAAGAATGACTCGTTTTCATTGACAGTTTTGACATTCTTAGTGTATTCTCCTGAATCTAAGCATCCTGTATCACGGGATTCCCTACACCAATATATCCACACGTTAAAACATGACACACTCAGACATTAATTGTTTATTAATATGATATTTTACCAGGCTGTTTAATTCATTTTACTATATCCTGGGGTAGTATACTACCATCCCAACTGTTCCAATACGAACTTATATATTTATATAATTTGCATGCTTTCTATAAACTCATAATATCAAGCAATACATGTTAACAGTTAGTATAAAGTTTCTCCACTGCTGTTAGTTTCCAAGCTCGTGGAGTACGTGCAATTTATGTGGTCAATTCATTTAGATTCACTTTTGCCCCACCACAATTACGAATCTTCCAGTATTTCATTGTCAATGAAAACATTTACATTTATCACAGCGTTACAAATTCATTTCCTGAATTCAGTCATATGCTTATCAAATAAATTACATTTATTGATAAAGAACTAAGCATCCTTTTGATCATATTGAGCTTGAATGAGAGTTTATTAATCATAACAATTGTGTGACTGCAGTGTCTGGACTGGAATGTTACGCTTGTGAGAACCAGAAGGGGAACAGAGACAAGTGCATTAAGACTACCAAGCAATGTGAGGAGCACCAGGACATTTGTAGGACGGACATTAAGTGGGGCTGTAAGTAAACCGCAATATTGCTGCTCACATTAAAGATTAAATATTATATTTTTATAACACTCACTCACCCGTTTACTCCCCTCTCTCACTCACTCACTCACTCTCTCACTCACCCGTTTACTCCCCTCTCACTCACTCACCTACTCACTCACCCGTTTACTCCCTTCTCACTCACTCACTCACCCGTTTACTCCCTCTCTCACTCGCTCACCCGTTTCCTCCCCTCTCTCTCACTCACTCGATCACTCACTCGTTTACTCCCCTCTCACTCACTCACTCACCCGTTTACTCCCTCTCTCACTCGCTCACCCGTTTACTCCCCTCTCTCACTCACTCAATCACTCACTCGTTTACTCCCTCTCTCACTCGCTCACCCGTTTACTCCCCTCTCTCTCACTCACTAAATCACTCACTCGTTTGTCATAATATTAGTTACCAACTGTACCTATACAGATGGCAGCACATATGTATAGCATGTCCATAGATTTGTAACCAACTAAACAGCTCAGAGCTTCTCAGAATAAACTAGTCATAATGACTAAGAGATCACTTCCTTTAACATCATCCTAGAGTTAACACATGTTTTACTTGATCTTATAATCTAGTCCTAATATATATTAATTAACCCACTCCCAACTATAACAATATAACAACATCGTTTACTCCCTCTCTCACTCGCTCACCTGTTTACTCCCCCTCCCTCACCAGGTCTCTCACTCACTAACACATTTACTCCCCCTCCCTCCGTAACACATTTACTTCCTCTCTCATTCATTCACTCGCTCAGCCGTTTACTCCCTCCCTCACCCCGTCCCTCATTCACTCACTCATTCATTCACTCCCCCATTCACTCCCTCTCTGACTCACTCACTCATTTACTCCCCCATTTACTCCCTCTCTGACTGACTGACTGACTCATTTACATTTACTCCCCCATTTACTGATGAGATCTCCAAGTGTCAAAAGAAAAGATAAGTCAAATGGCAGAAGAAACTGATACTGATGCTTTACGTATCAAAGACGAGTTGTCAGTAGCAAATGGTATAATACTTAGAGGAAGTAGAGTAGTGGTTCCAACATCAATGCGATCTGAGATTTTGTCCTTAATACATGAAGGGCACTTTGGGGCTGAAAAACAAAACGTAGAGCCAGAAGTGTTGTATACTGGCCAACCTTAAATAAGGATATTGATTGTATTAGTGACAGTTGTGAGGCATGTATAAAATTCACATACAGCCAAAGGAAAGAAGCATATCAAATAGATCAGGACAAACTGAATGCAGGTCACTTGGGACATGGTTGGATCTGACCTGTTTCAATGGCAGGGTAAAAATTACTTAGTAATAGGCGACTATTTGTCAAATTATCCTGAAGTTGTCAGTCTCTCCTCAACCACATCTGAAGCAATTGTTAGTTATCTCAGGCAATCTTTGCGAGACATGGTATTCCAAAAATTCTAGTTACCGATAACGGTCCTCAATATGTTTCCACAACGTTCAAGAAGTTTGTTATTAATTATGGGTTCGAACATCGCACCAGCAGCCCACGATACCCTCAATCAAACGGTAAGAGTGAGAGAGCAGTCAGTATAATCAAGCAAATTTTTAACAAAGCCAATGAGCTAAATCAGGACCCATATCTTGGTCTCCTAGCTTATAGGTCAACACCCAGAGAAGGGGGTAAGTCACCATCTGAAATTTTGATGGGGCGGAATGTAAGAAGCAGGCTAAAGCTCCTTGCAGATAATTGTAAAAACAAGGAAGTAGGTACCAATGAATCAAATGTGAAAGGACCAGAAACATTCTATAATGAACAAGTACTAAGTTAAGAAATTATCAAGTTAAGTTTGGTTTATCTATTTAACTTTACAATTAGTGTCAACTTAATTTATATACCTGGCGTTTCCAATGGAAACGATTCTCAGACCGAATTACTTGTGTCCGATGTCAATTTATTAACTTGTTGTCCAGGCGGAGAGCGTGAGGTCATTTGAATTTAGTTAGACATTATTAATGTGCATTCATAGCAGATTTGAAGGAGGCTTAATTTAAAATTTTCTCGGAGCCCCGGTCCTAATTTCCCGGTCATCGGAACTCGCCCTGATTTATGAGCAGGTATATAGGGTATATCAATGATTTTCAACTCAAGAGAACATTATGTTTGCAATAAAAACCAGGAATAACTAAATAAATATAATAATGAAATAAGTACAAACTTGAAGATAAATAGTAAAATATGTAATAACCATCATGGTTAAAGTCCGGATTAAATAATATGAATGGTTAATTCTTAAAATTATGGCGAAACGGCTCCTTCACCTCTCCTCTTCTTCCTCCTCCACCTCGATCCCCTTCCTTCTTCCTTCTACCATTCCGGAGGGAGGGAGGGTGGGAGGGTGGGAGACAGAGAGAGAAAGCAGCGGGAGGGAGGGAGGGATAGCCGCGCGCCTGGGATTACATAAGCCTATGATGTAGCTTGCTGTAAACAAACAACATGGGGACGTGCTTCAGAAATGTACGGACGGATTCGGTAAAGTAAAGGAAAGAACAAAGATAAAAGGATAGAAAGGAGATATTAATACATTCTGTACATCCTTGTGGGTAAACATTACAATATCAATAACTTTCATAAGACTATATTGAACACACTTGGTCCAGCCAGATGGACGAACTCCGCACATTGAAAGAAGGTAAGTATCATTATCGCCTGCCATGTATACAATCTTCAAGGGCTAAATACCACATGATGTCGTTTTTTCTCTCGTGAAACGACATCTTAAAACACCCTGGAACCTCACATAGTACTCCCAGCACCAGGTCATCGTGTCTCTCACGCTTATGCTCGTCTAACTCCTTCTGGTGACGCGTAATAAAGTCACAGTCGCCATTAGGGCACTCGAGAATGGCTTGGCTGCTCGCCATGTCTTCGAATGATGTAATGATGTCTGTGTTGAGGGTGAGGCAGGAAGGTGGGGGGAGGGAGGGGGGGTGAGGGGGGTGAAGAGGCTGAGGTGTTGGCATAACAGTGCGAAATGTATCACTGATCAGTGAGTTAGATATGGCATGCTCCCCTGATGTCATATCTAAGCTCTAACACCTTACATACAGCTACAAATGTTATCAGATGAAGAATGATTGGCACATTTCGTAGTGACTCATTTGATCTCAGACCTCTTAAAGAGGTCTGAGATCAAAAACAAGTTTCTCAGTACAACAAAGGGTCCAGAGAGCTAGATCAATTACAGCCAGGTGAATGTGTAAGGCTACAAGATGCGAATAAACGTTCGAGTACAAAAGCGACCACTCTGACCACTCACTTACTTTCCCATTTACTCCCTCTCTCATTTACTCCCCCATTTACTCCCTCTCTCCCTCACTCCCCATTTTTTTTTAACAGAATTTTATTCAGGCTTGGGATTATAATTTTGACGCTTTCACCTCAGAGGTGATGTTCTTGGCACCCTGATATTTATTCAGCATAATCGAGGGATGGAATATACATAGTTTTTCAATACTCTTACTTATACTCCAACGATTTTATATGTACCTCGTGCCATTTCAATATAAATATACCTTGATAAGCCAATTATAGACTACTATTATTTTAACAGAACATTTAAAAAGAATGAAAAAGAAAAAGTGATGTGGTTTGAAGTGAGATGATGTGCGAAATGATGAGATGAGAAAGGTTCCTGTCTCAATTAAATACCATTTACTCCCTCTCTCCCTCACTCACACATTTATTATACCTCTCTGAATCGCTCATTCATTTACTCTCTCACTCACTCACATATTTACTCCATCCCACCCACACTCACTCGTTTACTCCCTCCCTGTCAGACTAGCTGACTAGTTTACTCCCTCCCTCCATCCCTCACTCGTCCATTCCCAGATACACTCATCCTTGCCCATTCTCGGGCAATCATGGAACATCAAGTTTATTTGATATCTCCCTCCGTCTCTCCTTTATTAAAAACCTCTGCATTTGATTCTGAATAACTTCAAAATTAAAGCTGCATTCTCAGCTAATTTCCGTCAACAAATGAAATTGTCTCTTTAGTGGTCTATTCATTCCCAACCCATCCAAAGGTTACTCAGATAGGGCATTAACGGATTTTGAATAACAATAATATTTGTAATGTATTTTCTCCCAAAATAATTGTTTAGAGAACCCGCAAAAATCTCACTTTTTTCAGTCTGCCTCTTTCATTTTCTTAAACTTTGGGAATCCTTTTAGAATCGAAAATGAAATGATAACACTGGCGAGATTGGTACATGAAGAAGCCAACTAAATGCTTTATTAATCCCATTTGATCCAGATTGCCACTGTAGATCAGCAAAAACAAAATCATAAACATGTCCTAGAAAAAGTCATGAATTCATGAAAAATTCACTTTATTTTCTTTATCTTAATTTTTCATTCTACAGTACTCAGGATAAAGGAAATAAAAAACTGAGAAAAGTATCTTTGGTTTGTTTTAGCTGGGAATGCAGCTTTATTAAAGTTAAAAGAACATTTCAAATATTGGACATGTTAATATCTTTTTATATCAATATTATAATATCATTATTATATCGTTACCCCCTTGTATTGCACCTCCATGGTCGTGTTATAAAAGCCAATGTACATAATTGCAGTGCCACCATACTGGGTGCCGTATGGGGACCGGGTACACTTTGTGTCCAAGAACTGTGACACTAAGACTAAATGTCAACAGAAGGAGGCTGACATGATGCAGCATTGTAAGCGGGACTGGTTTGATGACTGGGGCTGCGTCGAGTGCTGCACCGGCGACCTCTGTAACTACTACGTCACCGTAAGTTCTTAATTATTGCTTGATTGTACTTGTGGGTTAGATCGTCAGAAAATGTACAATTCACCTTCACCAATCTTCTCAAATAACCCGAATTTAAGACAGAAATGAGCTTCAAAATACAGTTTAATATAGCAGAACAATTATTTTAAATCAACGTGATACAAAATATACTCAGATATACCTGGTATTTATAATTTTTCAGCCTAATTTAGCATACTTTACAGAATGTGTAGAGCTGCCAATTGTACATTTTCTGACAATCTGGCGTTTGTTTTATTGCATTATATCTTCTCACATCCTTCCACTACTTGTGAGAGTGACATGTATACGTCTTGATTTGTTTATCCTTTTTGTATAACTCACCGGTTCTCGGTGTATCGATATACGTAAAATGTGTCTTACTGTAATTATGTCCTTATAACCAGCTATATGAAAAAATATTTTCCCTCTATAATTGATGCAACTCAAATTGATCGCCTTCTCTTTTATATTGTATAACCTTGTACTTGAGCAGTGGTCGCTGAGAAAAGTAACAAAAGTTGTAATACTAGTTAGGTTTTGCTGACAATTAATTCCATGGTATCGTAAAATCTAAACTCTAGGCCGCCAGTGAATGAAAATGGGATGTGTTACATGAAAACGAGTAACACACGTAGCAAAACTGATATTTTTCAAAGTGATTTATTCACAAGAAACCTCAAAATGTTTTCATCTTTGGAGTGTTTAGCGCCGCTAGCAGGATATATACATGTACCAAATCCGAATACTGTGTATTGAATATCTATATGCATATCTGAGGTTATCCTAAAGAGTATATATCTAACTTCTTTACTAAGATAAGATAAGATAAGATAAGATGTTGTTTATTTGCCTTTGAAGTATACATGAGTATCATTTTTGTGGGAAAGAGACAAATGGGTCGACATGCCTTATGGTACAGCTAGTGTACCATTTCTTCCGGCCGTTACCGAAAGTACATCAAATACTCTGCGAATACTAGTGATTGGTCATAGAAAATATCACAAATCTTTCATGTATAAAACTATAAAGAAGTACTTATTAGATGTCCTATATTGTTTGCTATCATTGCATGAAATCGTCTTGATCTCATCTTTTCTAATATGATGGTATCTCAAAATATATATCCAAATTAGTTTTTGCGACTTGTGACTCATTTTCCTGTAACACATCACAAATGGACATTGGATTCTCATTTGGTTAAGATAGTAATGTTTTTTTCTGTTATGTAATTTACATAATTAGGATTATAACGCAAAAAGTAAGGAACAACTCTGTATGGTCATAATTGATACAAAACCCATTTAAATAAGGAATATTCACTGCTATATCTTTATCATAAAGAATCACTACATATTCTAGTAAAGGTGAAAATGCTTTCTTTCGGATGTTATGTGATCATTTAATGGGTGGAACCTAAGATGCCCCCCAATAACAAGTTCTTAATTATCTTATAAGCAATCACTTATTATTTTATAATTACAGGGCATTCCAATATCAAAAATCATCTTCGTGATGTAGTTAGGTACTAGCTATGCTAACCTATTGATAGAACCGTCCTTGACCATTTACCTGTTTATTCATTCCAGCTGGGAGCCAGTGGCATAAAAGGATCTTGGATATTCGTTGTTGGATCTACAGTGGCAATCGTACTATTGCGGCATTTGCCCTGATGGAGGAAGGCATGGGAACTAGAGGAGAAAATCAGCATAGGATTTATTTTACGATATTTGTTATTGAGTTATAAAACATTTGTGGTCACATTAGGAGCATTTCTAACATCTATTTTTGAGGCAGCTCCCAGCTGCCGCTGTATATAATTGTGACAATAGGGGATTTGCATGTTCGCCATTTTGGATCTTGATTAGCATTGAATTATGGGACTTTTTTGTCACATAAAAGAATTATTGAAAACATTGCATGTTTCCTATGTGATCTGTATCAATATTAGAATAGACATGATCATTGGTTATATCTGAAATCATATCACAAATCATCACTTCCCATCATGCATTTCGATTTCACATTTATTAGTCCGGAGGTAGGAGGGGTGAACCTTGCGTTTTGGGGCCATACAATGTTTTTTGATTGATTCTAAATCTCCAAAATCTCCTGATTCCAAATCTGCCGGATGCCACTCTGTAACCCTTGAGAAAAATTAATTATCGATGTTTTAAAAAAAAAAAGTTAAAAATATTAAATTTAATCAATAAAAAAAATATTTCAATGTCAGTATCCACTATAATTGCATAATTATGATGGAACATGAACTTTGTAAGTGGAATTAAATATATACCAAGTTAGAGAATTCATCATGACCTCTAAAGGTCATATTCAAAGGTCAAAGGTCAAGGTCAAAGGTTTTATTTAAGGTTTTTTGCAAATAACTATGAGAAAAATCGTCTGACATCTTAGATCAAATAAAATCAATTTTAGAGCACATTATTTCCTATTGATTGAGACCAAATACTTGATTCTACGTTCAGTAGTCTTATTACAATAGCTTTTCAAAACAAAGGGAATATTTTGTGTTTCAGCCAGAACATTAGGTAGGCCCCAATTTCTTGAACCACAGAGATGTCTCTGTTGGAAATAGAAATAAATGATTGTTAGAGTATGATATAGTCTTTCAATCAATATATTGTACATGTTTCTTTGAATGAAACTGAACTTTTTATGAATTTATTGCAATTATAAGGTTATTCCCATTATTGGTTAAATTAAAAAACATCCCACTTACAAATGGGTGCAGCTTGGATTTCAGGTGTGAGGCCACCAATCTATTTCTTCTCATGTAAACTTAACCCTATTGTTAGCATGGCCCTATTCTTCCCTTTTCCACTCTGCAGTACATATACACTTGAGATGTTATCGCAGATTATATGTATGTGTGTGCCTTGGTCAGTGTCACTTATTAGTGTATGCAGTGCGATGGCAACGTTCACTGCCTCCACGTCGGAGATGTTTTCAGCTTGTGTGTTCAGCTGACATATTTGGTGTTTGTACGCGAATTGACCATCTGTACCGCCTACGCCTGATAGGCATGCATCGACTAGAATGACCTTCGTCGCATGTATCTCCGGGATTATGGACCTGCCGTTCCACTCCGAGAAGAATGCTATGAACCATCTGAGGTCTTCTTTCATTTCCGAGTTGATGTTGGCATGTACTCCTTGGAATTCTCTGAGTGCCTGCAGGAGGCGTGACACGAATAGCCTAGCTGGCGGGACACACTTGCCAACATGGATCAGTGTACCAATTAGCGATTGCAGTTCCCTCCTGCTGATAGAGTGTCTTTTGTTGTACTTGGTAGTCATGGCGATGGCTTGTTTTACCTTGGCTTCGAGCTTTGCTAGTGTCATGTTGGTGGTGTCTATTTTAATCCCTAGCCATGTTACATGTTGTGACGGTGGGTGCAACTTAGCTGTGGCCTCGACTAGTCCCAACCTACTTAAGATGTCCCTTGCGCAATCATATGCCCTCTCTGCCTCCTCGATATTATTAGAGATCAAGGCCAGGTCGTTGAGATACATAAATGCTGTGTGGCCTTGTCTTGCCAACATCCTTACAATGGCATTAGCTACCCTTTGCATAAGGGCGCTCGACCCCCTACTGCCGAATGGCATCGTAATATCACAGAACCACTCACCTTGCCACTCCAGGCATAGTAGGGGTCAGTCAAGGGGGTTGCTGTAAAAGTTTTTGTAGGCCCTGGATATGTCGATGACTGCCATGTGTGCATTAGTGCCTACCTGCCTCAGGTGCGACACTAGGTTGTCCACTGTAGGTAGTGAGTGGTTCCTTTGCTCCCCCCACACAGAATTTTTGATGATGTATTTGTTGACAGAGTTATCCTCGGGGAATATCAGATCAATGATCACACGCCGTGCATCGGTGTCCTTCTTAGCTCTGGACATCATCGGTGACGTGTGTGACCACTCCACAAACGGTGGTTGCTCGAACAGGCCTAGTAGGCCGGTAAGGTTGAGCTCCTTGTTTATGAAGTCGTGAATTTTGTCCTGGAACTTGTTGGCACTGGGGTGGTTGTTAACTCCCCTGTTCTGCGAAGTAGGTCCCATGTAACCCATCGGGAAGCCGTACTTTACGAAGCTTAGTATTTCTCTGTCCTCTGTCGACTGTGATAGTAATGTGTCCCATTCCGGTATGTTTAGTTTAGAGGGAATAGTCAATTGGGCTCCTATGGCATTAGGGAGACCATGCTTACGCACCTGTTCGTATATGTGGCTGAACTCTTGCCACTTGTTGTCATGAGATACCCTCGGCCAGTTGAGCTGCCGGTGTGAGGCGAGGTACGCTGGGCTTGTGTTGACATCGCCCGGGCTTCTTTTGCCGGAGCATATCTCTATGATAGCATTGAAATAGTCCTGGTAATCATGTACTGAATTGTCTCTCTCATCCCGCTCTACTACTTTGGCTGAAAGGACTTCCTTGGCCTCAGGATTCAATCTTTTGTCATTCACAGTCTCCCTTTTACCATGCGAGTCATGTTGTTGTCCGCCATGATGGATCTCGGCCACACTCTCGCGGTGCGCGTGAGGATGGGCGAGACTTGTGGCCCCGGCCCCTGGGACGGCCCCTGGACAGCGAACTAGGTCGCCGGTGTTTACATCCAGTGGGCGTGGCAGGTCTGTACCACGTGCCACGCCCTCTACTCGTTTTTTGAACTTGCAGAGGACTTAGCTTCATAGCTGTTGTGGGTTTTCTGCCTGTTGTTTCCGTTTTGGACTTGTGTGTTATTCCTCGGGGCGTATGAGCCATCCACTTGACTCTGCTGGTGCTTGAGACGCTTTTGACACTCTTTGATGGAGTGCTTATTGCGCCTGACTATGGAATCACAGTAGGTGAATGCGTGTATGAAGCTTACACTTCCTTCCTTGTGGTCATGGGCAAAGCTACACCAATCTCTCGAGTTGAATTGGCTACATATGGTCTCCAGTGACCTGTCTGACTTTGAGCTAGTCGCACTCTTACCTGTGCGATCATTAGAATAGGGCGCAGCGTAACCTTGGCCCCCACCGGTCAGACATATTTTCACGCATTCATCCTGGATAGTGGATTTATCGCTCCATGTGATCTTTCCACTCTCTACCATATCCCAGATGTACTGGGTCCATTGACGCACAGCACTCCAGGGCCATTCCAGGCTATCCTTTGTCACCTGCCTGAGGTGGTGCATGAGATGTGGATAGTCATCGGATACGTATCCCACGGGTCATCAATAAGGGCTAGGTATCCATCAAGGTATTCGTTATATGATAGTGATGCCCGGGCATCGAGCTTCTGCTTAATTGTCTGTACATCCTCCTTGTAGACATACATATATGGTTTTGCCATAATTTTTGCGTTGTGAATGTTGGAAACAATATCGACCCTACCGTGTAATTTGTGTGCGAAGCGTTCTCTATCCATCTTGCGTTCCAGGTAGTCGTTAGCCTTGACCTGGCAGCGTATAACCTTTGGTGCTGAGCTTGCCCTCCGCTGCGAGTCGGTGACCCACTTAGTGACATGTGTGTTTGAATGCTTGGACGGTGGCTCGCGCTCTGCGACCTCGCCGCTTGGGCTGCTCCGCATCTCCTATGAGTGGTCGCGTCCCCTCTTTGTGCTCTGGCTGGACCTCGTGGTGGACCTTGAGTGTCTAGATAACTGAGATCCCGCGTCTGACCTGTCTCCATCAAACGGCTGGGAGTTGATTCCTTGAGCCTCTAGAATTTGAGCGAATTGCATTGATAGTCCAGGAATCTGCTCTTTTACTTCTGCTACCTCTCCTGACACCCCAGTAAGTCCTTCTTGTAGTGACTTACACGAAGGCTTTAGTGGCTTTGGTTGTTTGAACGTGATGTCCTGCTCCACGCTCTCTTGGTCGTGTTGCTGGCCTTCGGCCGTTTTCGTTCTGGTTCTTATAGGCATTTTGAGATAATCTGGAGTATCTCAGTACTTGAAACTGACCCGTGTTGGTGGTATGATGTCCTGCCCAACTGCTTCTTTAGCGAATGTGAAGCATTTGCTGTTATAGGCCAACAAATTTTGAATATAGACCTTGAAGAAAAGATGAGGGGTGTTGAATGTATGGCGTCTGGAGGAGAGTGAGGGAGAGGAAGAGGACGAGATGGGGGAAGTAGGGAGGAGGAGTATAGAGGTAGGTGGCAGCAGTGAGCACTTCTGGTGGCGACCCTGGTGGGAGACGCAATGCCCAGTCATTACCTAATGCAACTGACCAGCATTTAGCTCTATCTATAACAGATACTCAACTTCATTTTCCGGCAAAAACACAAAATAGTCTCATCTTTTGAAAAGCAATTGTAATAGGACTTCTGAATGTAGAATCAAGTAACTGGGATCAATCAATAGGAAATAATGTACCCTAAAATTAATTTAATTTGATCTAAGATGTCAGACCATTTTTCCCAAGAGTTATTTGCAAAAAACCTCAAAAATACCTTTGACCTTGACCTTTGACCTTTGAATATGACCTTTAGCGGTCATGATGAATTCTCTTGACCTTGAAATATGCAATTCCTCGTTCAAAGTTTCAAATGTCGATAAATAATTTTCCTCAAGGTTTACAGAGTGGCACCCGGCAGATTTGGAATCAGGAGATTCTGGAGATCTAGAATCAATCAAAAAACATCGTATGGACCAAAACGCAAGGTTCAGCCCAAAAATGGGGTTCTGCCTCCAGACTATATGTTTGTAAGCAAAACTATTGACACAAAGTATACTTTTATAATAAAAATAGGGCTCAATTGTGTATGTCAGTTTTCAACTAAATCTATCCCATCACTTGCTGTAACGCACGTGCACAGTGGCACATGCAAATCCCCTATTGGACAGATTATATCCGGCATACGTTGTAATTACAGACACGCATAGTGTCTGATACAAATACCTTATTGATGATCTTCTTGTGACATACATACAAGTTTACGATAAGGCTCGTGACTTTCGCGACATTATTCTTTAGAGGCCAAGATACTTTTTATGTAAATTTGTGAAATACTTTTGAATTAAGCGGCTCCATTTAGGGTTTTTCCCCTGGAAAACTTTTACTATGCGACATCTTGTGCGTAATAATGATTGATAGTAAATGTTTAGTCTGAGACTAAGTCTGTAAACACTGGGAAACTATTGAGATGCTAGCTTCTCGAATACTAATAGCATCTCAGGATTGAGACGACCCTTTGCTGCGACCTAATTGAGATCGTAGGATATAAAGAAAAAATCCAAATAGTTTAATTTTTGCGACAAAATTAAATACTCTGCGAATAATTCTCTGTTTGTATTCCTTTATTTTATTTACTCCTAGATTAAAATGTATTTGCAAGAAGTCTCCGAAGAATCCAAAATTTCCTGGCCTATGACCCATGCATTGCAAAGCTTCAAGTCTGAAACAGCCATGATTGGTGTGTGAAATCAATATTAAGTACCTATCATGGTTGATATTCGAGTACTGTCCATAATGTAGAACTCATATGTGACACGGATTTGTGTCATAACTTACATGAAGAACTTGAGGCGTTTACTTCGGAATCTGTAAACGTTTGTAAAAATGACATATTGTACACGTTACTGGTGTTGATTTAAAGTTCATTAATGGGAACGTAGTAGTATTTTTCCACGTTTCGTTACGCTCATGATATTGTTCATACTGATGATTGAAAAATTATCCGTTTGAGGGAAAGGCATTTTTTTACTGTGTCAAAATTAAATAAATGTCATGTATATAATAAAGTGTTAATGCCAAAATATTGGCACAAATTAGTTAAATTTCAGGTCTTCCATTAAAAAGCTCGATGGGGTCCATTAGAATTCGTTTAGTATATCATTAGTATATCAGGGACCTTTAATTATTAAAATTAACGATTGTGTCTGTCGCTGGGCGTACCGTTTATGAGCTCGAATGGAAGGGAGTGCAAGGATATTTCTGTAAACAATTAATCCATTTAGCTATCATCTGATATTGATTTTGGTGTATTATGATATGTTTTGTATATAGGCACCTCGATAAAGTCTATTGTTTTTGTATCAAATAATTTGTAATGAAGATTGTTGAGAAAAAGTCAATAAAAACACTGAAATATAGGCCTACTTTCAATTGGATCGACTGTTATTGCGTCAGAGCAACACATACTTTCAAGGAATTTTATGACCAATATTTTCAATAATGGCAGAACCATTTTAAAATGCGTATAACAAAGTCCTATGCCAAAATCAGATAGAATCAGTCATTCCATAATATATAATGTATTGTAGTGGATCTGTGTCGCAGGTTCGTTTCCCTTGGCGTATCCGAAGCTTATCAATCGAGAGTTTATATAGAACAAAAGGAACAAAGGCAGGCGCTACCTGTTCACTTGGGTTTTATTGTGAGGTTTCGGAACTGGCATCAGTTCGCATCAGACCTGACTAGACTGTGGACTTCGGATTACCTGGCCAGCCAGGTAACCCTCATCCAAAGGTGTCTATCAGACCTATACATCAACAGTCAACAATTCACAATGAGCGGTATAAGTAACACTATCCACACTGAGAGGTTTATCATGGCCTCTACAGCTTACATTAAATGGTAGAAACCCAGGTCGTGGTTACTATCGACCAACAGCTGGCTGCTGTTAAATATATAAAAGGCGACAGGCAAAACATATGATTTAGACTAAAAAGTCCCGCGGACCAGTAGTGACCACTGGGGAGGTTCGGACGAAATAACCCTCAGCGGCCACCTAAAGCATAAAGTGTGTCCTCTCTACAATGAACAAATAAATCAATCTTATGAAAACTTCAGGAATCGACAAATAGGAGCATTCTGTGTCCTAACTAATGTGAACAATTATCCGAAGTAAGAAAGAAAATTTATGAAAAACCTTTTTACGTTTGACAGGCAGGAGCATATAGTGTCCTCACTAACAAGCAAACAATCTGTTCTACAGAACTTATTTTATGAAAAAGGTTATCACTTTCATTATTGTAGACTTCACGTAAATGTCGGCGCCACACACCAGGGTCATGATCCGAGGATCCAGGGCATCCGAACAGCATCCGAGGTGGTTAAATCAGGTCGAAGGGCGGTCCAGTCATCATCGTCCATGCGTTTCCTCCGTTTAGTTACCATTGCCATCGTCGTCTTTCGGTCCATTGGGCGAGTCCTTTGCAGAAGGTCTGTCCGGAGTATCGAACATACTTCCGAACATACCTTGCTCGGGAGGCGCCCGGCCCAACGCAGCCGAAGCCACAGTTCTCTGAGGCTGGGGTGGCTCACGTTGGGACTTCATCTGGTCCAGGAGACTGGTGAGGAAATGGATTTGTTGGTCGTTAACCTCCAACGTCCCACCAGCTCGACTGGACACCACGGTCAAACCAGGAGTCTCGCCCGAGCCTGAAGAAGGCAAGGCTTGAGCTCCCTCAACTGGTTTGGCAGGGAGAGAGGTCGGCTTTCCACCCAGGGAACTTTCCGACCTGCTCACACCTTGATTGGACTCGTCCGAATCATCCAAAAGCAAGCCCTGGAGTCTGGTATTCTCCTCCAAGAGCTTCAGGATGCGTTGTTCCTTCTCCTGATTGGATGCCTTCAGAGTCCGGATGAGGAGAGCCTGCTGACTGATGGTTTCTTTCAGCGTGCCTACCTCATCCACCTTCGCCCTCACCGCCTGAAGCTTTTTCAGAGGAGTCACAAGAGCGGCCATGGTCACTTTGACCTGCCTCTTGGCATCCTCTGCAGCTACTTGCAGGGCTTTCAACGCCTGGTTCACGCCGGTCTCTGATGTTTCCACCAGAGCAGCGGTCTCCAAAGCACAAGGCAGTTCGGCCAGAGTTGTGTCCACCCATTTCTGGGCCTTCCTCGAACGTCTGCTCCTCTTAGCAGGAGGAGCAGTCAACTCAGCTGCCTTCGACTGGCTCTCAGTCCTCGGACGCTTGGAGGCTGCGGCCTTCGAGCTAGTACTAGCACTTGACTTGTCCGAAGTCGCTGTGCTAGACTTTACCGGGGTCTGAGTCGGTTTGGATTTCCCAGTACCAGTTCTGGGGACATCCACCTCACCAGCCTTTCGAAGGGTCCGGAGATGGGCCATCGAAAGATGAGTAGTCCGAATGAAAGCTCCGAAGGGCTTCCATTCAGGCTTCACTTTCGCCGCCTTCTCTATCGCCTTCGGCCTTCCCTGGTTGTGCAGCAGCTCCTCCCCATTCATGATGTGGCTGACCAACTCCGATTTCCTGTCAAGCTGCTGCTGACAGTTCTCGTAGGGGCAGACCCACACTTCTGTCTGAGGGGTGTGAACCTCGCACAGGTGCCTGAAGAATCTTTCTCGGGTGGAGAAAGTTCGGACACCTGAAGCATTGAGCTTCACTCGCCTACACACCAGGTACGGACAACGAAATCCAGGCTCCCACAGAGTTGGTACCAGTCGGAGCTTCTCACTGGTACCAGGCTCCATTTTACCCGCCTTACACAGCCCCGGGTAGAGACAGGATTCATACCGAAGCATGAGTCCATGGTCATCTCCAGAGTCGGACTCTGTGGCCATCAGATGACGTGAGCCTGGCCGATCGTGCTTCGGGTTCAGCGGGACAATATCAGTGGCCTTGTCCAGCTCGGCATTGAACTTAGTCAATGAGCCTGCGTGCGCCAACTGATCCTCCCTCACCTTAGCACGATGCACATGGACCTTTTTCAGCTTCCGGAACTTCAACTTAGTAGTTCCAGTCGCTGGGGCAGGTGCCTTGCCTTTCGAGTTCGACTTGGGGTCCGAACTCCGGGGCTTCCGAACTTGGCGGGCAGAAGACCGGGTGCTCTTGGCCGGTGAATCCATGAGCTCCACAGTCACTGCCGCCGAGGAATCAGCAGGATCTGGAGATAGAGTCCGCGGGGACTCGACCATCTCTCCATCCTTCATCCTCGGCCTGTCCTGCTTTCTGGGGGATCTAGGCTTCTGCTTAGAGGTACCAGCCGAAGGTACAGTCTTAGCTTCGGGAGTCTCGGACTCAACCTCAGCCATGTCTGTCACCATCGCCGCATCCTCTTCAGCAGCTGCTTTCCTAGCATCCTCGGCCTCCATAATTGCGCCCCAGCAAGTTACGGTGCCGGTCCCAGAGCCACCTGCGTCAGGCTGACCCATGCCAACAAGGATCCGAGACCCTTCCAAGACCTTAGCCTCCTCGTCCGACAATACCTCGCAGTCCGAACCGTCCAGATCCATCTCTAGATCAGACTCGGACAGCTTGGCGTTGAGGGAATCAGCCAACTGGTCCTCGGTCATGTTCTCGAATTCTCCTGAAGTCGACATCACTATTCAATCGGTACCTGAAAGTATAATGATGGTATGGGTAGAAATAAGTACAGAAAATACCTGTTATTTGCTGCAGATGGACGTTCGGACTCCTCTCGGACACGCTTCGGCTGTGGCTGACAGCTACTACACACATAGAGCGTAGTGGTATCGAGAAATCCAAACCTTCACTACACGAATATACCCACGCTTTAGGCACAGTGAGTTGGTTGATTACTTCCAAAACACAAAGACTGAACGTTTATTGGTATACCAGCAGCGGATACGCTGTTCAAGTTTAGTTTAACACCTTCGGATAGTAACGTTCATTCATTCCTACACCAATGGCGAAAACAACATGGCCGCTATAGGTCCCACGCCAGCCCGCGCATTATCAACGTGCCCCAAACACAGTTAATATACGACCCACAGCATTCATGCAACTTGACTACTCGAGCAAAGGGACTACAAACACAGGGCAATATATTTCACAAGGATCATCACTTGATAAAACTTACTGCAGTGTTCTCTTTCTAAGAGGTAGTCTCGGTGCTTTGCTTCGCGGAAGCAGGAAGTAGACTGACTGAAACGGTAAAACACCAGCGTATTTAACCACTGCAACGCCAGAGTTGCATTCAGTCGCCGCACTACTGCAGCGCCAATTTTCTTCCCGCGCTCACCTTCTGAGCCTGAAAATAGCTTTTGGGCGCGTGTTCCCACTCAGCTATTCGGGTCTCTGCTGAGACGATGCAGAGGTGTAATCATTCTCTGATTTCCTCAAAACCCACCCCAGGCGTAGTCAACACTCTATTCGTTATAAATAGATTCCGATGCTTCACTGAAGTCCGTGGCCACTGAAGACGTTTTGGATTTTCAGTTTAACATACAAGTGGTACCCAGGGTAAAGTTAAGTACTTTCCGAGACTCATGTTCGTCTCCCAGTCACAAATGGAATTAACTGAATAAAGTCCATTTTTACTGCTTATCAATAGGGGACAGGGCGGCTCTCAGTTCGGTCCACCACCCGTCTGACTTCTCGTTGTGTGATTTTTTAGTTTGGGTAGAAATCAGTTCGGAGATTCCTACCCTCGGTCCAGTACCATAGTTAGCTCATTTGCAACCGAACTGGGGCCTTTCGTACACGTTTAGCCCTTGCTATGCCAGGAGAAGAAGGATCTGGTGGTTTTGCATTAACCACAGCTCCTTTCCTTGGTCTACCTGGTCGTTTCTTCGGCTGCACTGGAGGTACAGGAGCAGCTTGGACCAGCTGTTTCCTAGGCCTTCCGCGCTTCCTATTCAAAACGACCGGGGGCGCCACCGGCTGGTCGGACGTATCTGTGCGAACCTTCGGCCTCCCGCGCTTCTTCGGACAGACCGTAGCTACCTTAGACTTCTCATATGATAAAGCCTTTCCTGGACCCAAAAGCCCAGGCGGGGTAGCCGTAAGTCCCGAGTCTGCTAAGGAACTGTCAGGTTTGGCAACAGATTTCCCTTGTCTACCCCCTCTTTTCTTTAGAGGCAGAGATTTACTGGAGGTTTCCTTGGAACTACCCTTTCGGATCTTCCTAGGTCTACCTCTCGGCTTGACGCCTACAGTAATTTTCTCTTTCTCTACCTTCTTAGGACAATCTTTCCCTGGCACCACTCTCCCAGCCTCCAGTCTAAAGATTTCCATACCAGCCTGTTCCTGCCTTCGGAATTCTGGAGCCCGATCCAAGTTAACCGCTTGAATCGGCCCATTTTCATCGAAAGCCGGCTTCAGATAGTCGATATGGTATCGCATTAGACCTTCGGCTGTCTCCAGTTCACAGGTGGTACCTCCTATGAACCTTCTGATTTTATAAGGCCCAACCCACTTGGGTCCGAGCTTCTTATTCGCTTTGGGGGGACAGAATCGGTACACCACCTCCCCCGCCTCAAAACTGGGGGGCCTAGAACGTTTGTTATAATCCCTAATCTGGTGAACCGCAGATATTCCGAGATTATCCCGCACGTACTGGTGTCCCTTTCTCATCCACTGTTTCAGGTTCTCAACAAAAGCAACCTTGCAAGGGAAATCAAGACTTCCTCTTTCAACTCCATGAACTATGTCCATGGGCGTTACCAACTCTTCTCCGAAGACTACTGAATTTGGTGTGCATAAAGTAGCAGCATGTACTGTCCCTCTATATGCATGAGCAATGCAAGGGGTCAGCATATCCCAATCTACTTCGTCCGAATCAGTCATACAAGATAGCTGTTCCACAAGAACTCTATTAAGCCTCTCGGACTGCCCATTACTCATAGGCCTGTATGGGAGGGTAATTAGCTTCTCGATTCCCAGCATGTCAAGTAGACATCTCAAGAGTTGAGACCGAAATTCAGGAGCTCCATCTGTCTGCAACGACACAGGACATCCGAATCTCAAGATCCATTCTCGAAAAAGAACTTCTGCACAGCTTTCAGCGGTGTGATCGGCCATGGGGTAGGCTTCGGCCCATTTAGAGAAATGGTCTACTACAACCATAATATAGCTGTTGCCTCTAGGGGTACTCCGAAGAGGCCCTAGAATATCCAACGATATTCGGTTCCATCTACCACCATGTTTTTCTTTCTTAAGGTAAGAAATTCCACCACCACCTCTAGTCTTCCTCATATTACATTCCGGGCAAGCTCGTACCCACCGCCTCAGATCATAACTCATACCAGGCCAAAAATATCTCATCTTTGCTGACCAGACATTCTTGAAGGTTCCGAAATGACCCGCAGTTTTGGCACCATGTATGCCCTGGAAGATCTCTTTCCTCATGGAAACAGGGACAATTTTCCTCCAGTATTTCTTTCCGGTGGCTAGTCTTGTCCACCCCAGACATAGCACACCATCTCTGACCTTCATACTACCAAGATGTCTGACAAATGTCCGAAACTCATTAGACTCACCAGCAAGATTTTCTCTGCTAGGAATCGGCACAGTTCCATCCAACATTTTCAGCAACCTTTTTACAAGTGGGTCGGCTTGCTGAGCTTCTTGCAACACGTTCCGCTGAGTCCCTAAGGAAACTTCGTTAGTGGCAATAACAGCATCATGCGCACCACAATCTAGGCAGTCTGGTCTTCCACATTTTCTGGTTGGTAAGCGCGACAACGCATCAGCATTTTCATGCTGTTTACCAGCCCGATGCAAAATCATGCTCTGATCCAGCCCGAATTCCTGTAAGGTGAGTAGCCAGCGAGCTAACATATCGGTCGGATCCTTGAAATTGAGCAGCCAACGCAAGGAGGCGTGATCTGTCCGAACGATAAAATCCTTATTACCAAGCAAGTAATGTCGGAATTTTTGCAGGTAGGTCAGAACGGCAAGCAGCTCACGTTTTGTCGCACAATAGTTCCTCTGTGGCTTAGATAAACTATGGCTTGCAAAACACAGAACCACCTCCCTTCCTTCCTGGACCTGAGACAGAATTCCCGCCATGCCAAAACTACTTGCATCTGTATCAAGGATAAACTTACCCGAAGGTTGAGGATATCCGAGAGTAGGTGAAGAGATTAGCAAATTTTTGCATGTATCGAATGCATCTTGGCAACGAGGAGTCCACTCTATGGGTTTAGCATATCGTTTATCCTTGCCTGCCGCGGTTACAACTTCCTGCAAGGGAATCACTTATTTACCGAAATCTTTCATAAAATCTCGGTAATAGGAGGCAAATCCAATGAATTGCCTTACTTCCCTAGCATTCGTGGGGATTGGCCAGTCCTTGACTTTCTGGATCTTCTTCGGATCCGCCGAAATGCCATGGCCTGACACAATCCGACCCAAGTATTCCACTTTCTTGCGGAAAAATTCACATTTCTTGGGTTTCAAACGAAGACCATAATCCCGTATACGCTCAAGGACGAGTCTCAGGTTATCTAGGCACTCTTCAAGAGTTTTCCCAAAAACCACGATATCATCCAGATAGACCAGACATGATTTCCAACGAAGGCCATCCAACATCTGATCCATCATGCGTTGGAAGGTAGCGGGGGCATTACACAATCCGAAGGCCATAACCTTGAATTGAAATAACCCTACACTGGATAAGAATGCAGTCTTCGACTTGCTATCTTCATCCATCGCCACCTGCCAGTACCCACTTTCAAGATCTAAAGTACAGAACCACTGGTTACCACCAAGTGATTCTATGCACTCATCGATCCGAGGTAGTGGAAAGCTATCCTTTATAGTGACAGAGTTTAGCTGACGATAGTCAACGCAAAAACGCTGTGTGCCATCTTTCTTGGCCACCATGACAATAGGAGCACCCCAGGGGCTACTGCTATGTTCAATTCGGCCCTCTCTGTACATTTTCCAAATCTCTGCCTCCGCCTTGTCTCTCTTCGCCACAGGAATACGCCGGTATGCTTGTTTGATCGGACAAGCATCTCCAGTGTCTATCACATGGCGAACTTTATCAGTACAACCAAGGGCTTTGCCACCTGGAAGAGAGAAACAATCTCGGAATTCTTCCAGCAAAGACAGAGCAACGTTCTTCTCGTTTTTCTCGGACAAATCCGAATCATTGACCAGCTTCTTCAGCGGGCACTCTGCACTCGGTGGTACCAAGATGTCGGGAGCTATCAGATCATCATCCGCCACAGGCGATTCTGTAACCTGTATAGAATTAATGATTGCCTCTCTGATAATATTGCTACCGTCATCCTCAGACAAAGCGGAATCCTCTGCCACAAGAGTAACTCTACTTAATCTGCCCACCATTCTCCATTTGCCAATTTTCTTTGGCCGATCGGACGGATTGCTGAAGGCTACCAAAGCGGTTGAACCTCCACCTGAAACATATGTATTCAGGCTCCCTAAGGCGAAGTCTTCTAGCAATCCTTGGTCTGGCTCGAACATCCAAGCATCCGATGCGTCTGAGCCACTATCAAAGTCCAATTCTGCAAGTGTAATAGATTTGGGCTCCATGATCACAGCTATTCCAGTATCTACTTCGCTCACAGTCATGGTCTTTATAGAGGAAAATTCTTCTGTTTACATACAGCAGAATGTCTGAAGTTTTCCAAATAAAACACTCCTGACCAATCCAAACAACAACGGTGCACATAGTAAAAATCTGCACCTAATATCCCGTCTTCAGGGCCCTTCAGACCGCTGACTACCAGACATGTAATCATGTAAGTCCGACCCGATACTTCATATGGACAGAGCACGCTCCCATATGTAGTTATAGGCGTTCCATTACCCATCGAGCACGCCATACGCACCGAAATCATAGGCGGCGCATGTGGAAGGGATTCGTAGAAATCCTTGGTAATCAAACTCGTCGTTGCGCCTGGATCTACCAAGAAATAACCACTCTTCCCACCTATGCCTACAGGGGCATACCATCTCTCCCTCACCAGTAATTTGGAAGGAATCTCCAGAGTTTCCAGCTGTTGAACAGAAACTTTCTGAATCCGAGCAGACTTCTCTTGGCCTTTTTCTACCAAGACAACCTGACCTGACTCAGCTTGGTACTCGGCCTGTCCCCAACGCACGCCAGGGCTCTTGTCCGAGCATCCCTGAATCTTTTCAGGAAGAAAATCACCGTCCGGCAACGGCCTAGGACCTCCAGCTATCAGATCGGGTAGCTTCTTGTCGCTAAGCTTTAACCCTATCTTACACACCGGTGCCTGGGCTGATTTCCCAGTTTCTAGACTACTACCAAGATCCTCGCGGACTGTGGTACTAAGAAGCGTGTTGTCCGAGGCTCCCGTATCGCTTACTACAGGAGCCGAACCTAGTTTTCCGAAGCCGGCTTCCCTCCTGGAGCGCCTTGCTTCTTCACAAGTTCGAGTAGAGCTTTTTTAGTGGGGCAAGCCGAGGCGAAATGCCCCTCCTCACTACAAAAATAGCATTTTCGAACTTGCCAGGTTCTTCTCTCTCTACCCCCAGCAGACTTCTTATACTGCTGGGTTGAGGAATTCGACTTTCCTTGCTTTTCTTGCCATGCTTGGAAAGCTTGCACTATCGCATTGCCGGGATCGTCGGACTGATCATCATCGTCGGACTCCTGCAACGCCAGTGCCTGGCTAACCTGTACCATGGCCTTTTCTTTGGCACTTGCCTTCTTGCTCTTCCCCAACTGGGAACCTTCGGCTGCCGCTCCCTCCAATGGGATAGCAACAGCCAACGGACCTATAGCAGCAGATTGCAAAATAGCAGCGTTCGCGAAATCCATATGACAACTCTCCCACACCTCGGCCCAGTGAATTGCTTGGAGAAGGTCAAACGGCTGTTTAAGCTTCACCCACGCAGCTTTCTCCTGGTTGATCAAGCCTTTCAAGAAGACTCTCAAGCAGAGGGTGCGAAGAGTATTATCCAGATTAATTCCGAAAGCATGTCTAGCACGTTTGGCTACCTCATTGGCAAACATACGGCTCGGCTGCTTAGGGGTTTGTCTGCAGTTATAGAATTCGGACTGCTTCTTTTCAAGAGAATGCTCACCGAAGTTGGCATCCATATGGTCTACAAAACCAATAAGATCCAAACCTGGGGGCAAATCTCCCATCTCGCCTAGCTGACGACGGCAGCTGCACTTAAGCTGCATAAGGAACTGTTCCGGAGTCCAATTATGCGCTTCGGCTAGCACTTTCATCTCTCCGAGATGTGTCCGCCAGGAATCCTTAGGATCCCAGTTTCGTATAATCGCCGGTTTAGGGGCATGATTAACGTTCGTTGCCACAAACTGATACCTGAAGGTGAGTTCGGCGCCTATAGCGCCTTCATACTTCAGGCCCTGCACCACTTATCCCTGCACTGACTTATCCCGAAAGTAATTTGACACTTGGTTAGTCATATGTCGCATGGGAGAATTGTCAATCGCATGAACGCCAGGTATTTGGATTCCAGAAGTATCTGGCAACCCTCCGACTGTAGTCCATTGCCGACCAGCATTTCTCACATATTGACTATTGTCAACATGACCACGCACATACGTTGTGGAAGCAGTTGGTCTTTTAATGCTGGAGTGCGCTCCAACATAAGGCCTACCCCCTCCCCCTCCGTGAAGAGGAGACGAGGCAGTGAATGTCACCGTATCTTTTTGCCTAGGTGTCCTGGATCCTCCACGTGGAGGAGAAGCTTGCTGGGTTTGGTTAGGTTGATTAGAACCTGCTACACGCCCTCCGCTGGAAGTAGCATGTTGCACAGGTTCGCCTACAGCCTGTCCACCAACCGCTTCGGACAACTTTAGATGCTCGGGCACGGGTGTCCGAGCAGCCTTTTCTTCACAAAAATGCCTCGGAGTGAGGAGGATGTATGATCCACCACCTTCCTTAGGATATGTAGGTCTCTCTACGCCTAATGGCGGAGAAACTCCTCCTATCCTAGGGGGCGAACCATATAGATCCGTATCCTCAACATCCGAAGAATCATCCAACATGTTCTTCATTCGTGACATATCATCCACCCTGGCTACCTCATTCCGCAATTTTTCATTCTCTACACGAAGCTGACGTGTAGTGGCATGGCAGTCATCGGTTACTTGAACCAACGTGCTCTGGAGGTCTCGATTCTGCTCTATGAGCTGATCAATAGTTCCACGAGCATCGTGCATTGACTGTCCTTGCACAGAATAGGCATGACGCCAGGAGGCCACTTCAGTCCTCAACTGCTCTTTTTCTTCCTCCTCAAAAGAATCTGCTATCGCAGGATTCCTTCGAAACTCAGTCCATTGACCTCCAGCAGCGGCAACAGGCTGTAGAGTCAACTTCGGACTGGTCACTTTTACCTTCGGATTAGTTTTCTTTGCACCAGAGCCAGGAGTAGGTTTGCGATAACCCTTCATACCAGCTGGTGAAATGCGCAGGCCAACCTGGGCCGCTGCATCTGCCACCTGGACTCCATTTGCATTGGTAGCCATCTCAAAGATTTACCAAAATCTTTAGCAAAGTTTAAAACTATAAGCCCAACACTCAATCGATAAGACAGAAAGCCAGGTTTGGTCACGGCACCAGTTGTAGTGAATCTGTGTCGCAGGTTCGTTTCCCTTGGCGTATCCGAAGCTTATCAATCGAGAGTTTATATAAAACAAAAGGAACAAAGGCAGGCGCTACCTGTTCACTTGGGTTTTATTGTGAGGTTTCGGAACTGGCATCAGTTCGCATCAGACCTGACTAGACTGTGGACTTCGGATTACCTGGCCAGCCAGGTAACCCTCATCCAAAGGTGTCTATCAGACCTATACATCAACAGTCAACAATTCACAATGAGCGGTATAAGTAACACTATCCACACTGAGAGGTTTATCATGGCCTCTACAGCTTACATTAAATGGTAGAAACCCAGGTCGTGGTTACTATCGACCAACAGCTGGCTGCTGTTAAATATATAAAAGGCGACAGGCAAAACATATGATTTAGACTAAAAAGTCCCGCGGACCAGTAGTGACCACTGGGGAGGTTCGGACGAACTAACCCTCAGCAGCCACCTACACCCA
The DNA here is from genome assembly GCA_942159475.1 of Sthenelais limicola. Classification (NCBI taxonomy): domain Eukaryota; kingdom Metazoa; phylum Annelida; class Polychaeta; order Phyllodocida; family Sigalionidae; genus Sthenelais; species Sthenelais limicola. The sequence goes on along the minus strand of OW804097.1, from coordinate 43,524,554 downwards.
ATATCACCACAGTATATTACAATACAGCAACATTTCCATATTTTTAAAACATATTTACAAAACATAACTATGGTATTTAGTTTTATGTTGTCAAAATGTTTTAAAGATCATGACTTTATAACTTTTTTGAAAACATTTAATTATTCTTAGAATGTTGTAATACCATTCTCAGAAATGTTTAATAATGTTTTGGCGAGTCGATATTTTGATAAGATTTAACATTTTCTCCCATTTTCAAAAGGCTTAGCGCAATATTTTTCATAACGCTTTAAAAATGTCAATGTGTTTAGGCCTACTGAGATAGGGCCAAACCATTCCAAATATTGTATGACGACCAGAAACTTCGGGACTTGGCTGGGTGGCATGACACTTCACGTCTATAACATGGAGGCACGTATATGACGTTCGGGAACAAAAACTTTTTTTTTCTTAGAGCAGTCGTCTCAAGTGCATTCCTACCAAAGAGGTTCAATACTAATAAGAGATGACACTCCGCCCATTTCGTGTAATTGGGTCAAAGATGGAGCCCTAGCGGGGGGCATGTAAAACAAATGACCTAATTAAACTGGCCGCTAGTAGGCGCATGGTATGATACAATGGTATGATCTCAGGTACCGCCGATCGCCGAAACGGACGTCATATTGCCTTTTACATTGAGAAAACATTAAAATCAAGTACAAAATATGAAAGAGTACCCACTTTTACCCCTAGATAAATAGTTTCATCTTTTTTGTGGGGATAATAAGGGAGATGTGAAGGAAAGTTTACTTGTCAAATGACTTGTGAAATGACCACCAAATCCGCCGACTTTTAGTGTTGCAGCAATAATTTCCCCTGACATTTATGTGATGTTCAAAGCTAGAGGGACACCCAGTGTCTATATATTTTGTCATGATTCACTTAATATATTATAAGTTTACACAAGCATGAATGTCATTTTGAAAAACGTCTTATGAGAAGTTTTGGGGAAACCACAACTGAGACAGCAGCTGCGCCATCATGCCTTTGGACGTCGATGACATTTAGACGGCGTAAGTCACCTTTAAAATTAGTCATGTAGAGATTAAGAAATGATCAAAGCTTTAAATCTTGTTACAATACATGGTATTTTTCTAGCTAACTAAATGATTGTAGTTCGTCCCACAGTCGGTAGACTGGGGAACAGATGATATCCAGGCGGCGCCACTAGCGACTCAGTTTCAGATCAGGCGCGAACGAATGCGACACGAGGATTAGTTTTATCTCCTCTTTTTTCATCGGATTTACTGAAAATTCTTTAGGTAAGGATTTATCTTCTTCGCAATTGGATGAGTCGACATTTCGGCTTTACTTAGGATCTGTTATTTCATGGAATTTGTGCTTGTTGACCGATTGGGACCATTTACCACTCGAGCCCTCACCTCCTTGAGGCGAGCGCACGCTCGATGATTCATCTCTCTGATGTAATCTGACCTAGTTACCATTAAGGCATCTCTCTGATGTCTTGGTACAGGCAATCTGTGGTAAAATGAAAGGACCCATCTCTCTGATGGTGTTTCCTCTTTCATTAATGGTTTTTATGTATATTTTGCAGTCTCTCTCTGAGGTTAGCGAAAACATGAGTTCAAGGGATAACTCGCCACGAGGCTCAACACGTGGTCCCGGCGGGACCTACAACGACGGCCTGCCCGATAGGGGTGACATAGACATGGATTTAGCCCGCTTTAAGGACGAGGTCGTTAGGGAAGTTAAGAAATTGTTGGATGATAGGAAATCTAGTTCTAGATCTAGATCTCGCTCACGGAGATCATCTTCTTCAGAGGATGATTATGACGACCATCGCTCGAGACACAAGAAACATAGGAAACGTAGGCGGGGTTCATCAGATTCCTGCAAGAGGTCTCACAAGAGAGCCAAGCACTCCCACCGGAAGTCGGAGAAGGAGGCTCGCAAACGCCCTTCCGGCATCAACAAACACACTTTGAGCCCTCGTTCTTCAGAGGAAGAAGGTGAGTGGCCTGACGATTTGGATTTAGATCCGGAGATCGAAGATATAGATAACCCCTTCTTGGAATTTGTGGAGCAGATTAAGAAAGATACTTCAGTGGGCCCGGAGTGCAACAAGAAAGTTGCAGAGTTTGCCGACCTTGTGTTAGCTAAAACCCACAAGGCGGAGGATATCAAACTTATCACCGACAAGTATGGTAGGCCTGCTAATATCTCTAAGCTTCAAGTCCCTCTCATGGATGAGGCAGTGTGGAAGGCCATTAATGCTAAGGCTCGCCAGAAAGATGCCATTCGCCAGAAACATCAAGAGACTTTTGTTAAGATGCTTACAGCGATCATCTCAGCCACGGATGATTCCAACAAGGAATATCTTCGACTGCTGGAACTTAGCAGGCAATCTTTGAAGGTAGAAGTCAAGGACGGACAAGACGTTAAGCTTGTCGACGTTGAGCTTCAGCCTGAGAAGATCCTGGTTCCTATTGGAAAACTTAGAGATGCCCTAACCCTCGGAGCCCACCACAATGCGGAGGATCTCACCAAAGGTAGGAGGTTGTTGCTGGCCTCTTTTCCTCCCAGAAGAGTACAAGGATCTCGCTGCTGACTGCACCAGGTTCCCTCCGTCGGCCACTAACCTACTGGGTACTGACCTGGAAGAAGCTATCAAACGAATTGATGTAACCAATAAGCGTACAAAGGGTACAAGAACAACCAAAACAACAACTACGACAACAACAACAACTACAACAACAACAACCCAAACAACAACCAAAACCACAACAAGAAGTAGAGGTGAGAAGTGAATTTATCATTCCGGGGAATTTAGCTAATCACTTGAATGTTTGGAGAGAGTTGACGGATGACTCTTTCATCCTGGAATGTGTGAGTGGAATCAAACTGGACTTCAAGGAAATCCCTGTGCAAAAATCAATTCCCCGCCCATACAGATTCCAAGGTGAACAGTTGGAACTGATGGATGCGGAGGTTAATAAGTTGATTAAATCCGGTGTTGTATCGCGGACAAGGTACCACCGGAATTTGTTTATTCCTAATATTTTCTGTCGTCCTAAGCCAAATGGGAAAATCAGGCTGATTATTGATTTAACAATTCTGAATACCTACCTCTCTTATCAACATTTCAAAATGGACCACTTAGAAGTGGCAGTTAATTTGGTTTCTCCGGGGCCATTCATGGCTTCCATTGACCTCCGGGAGGCCTACTATTCGGTTCCCATTCATGGTGACTTCAAGAAGTTCATCACCTTCCAATGGAAAGGCCAGTTCTTTCAATTCAACTGCATGCCCTTCGGACTTAGCCCTGCTCCTAGGATTTTTACGAAAATCTTAAAGCCAGTGTTTCACAATCTCAGACAAAGAGGACTACATGCTTTTGGGTATATCGACGATTCGTTCATCTGGGGTCAATCGTTTGAACAGTGTAGGGCAACTGCCTTAGACCTAGCCTCAACTCTCTCTGAGTTAGGCTTCACGATTAACTACGAGAAGTCTAGTCTGACCCCTAGCACGGAAATGACTTTCCTAGGTTACACCATCAACACAGACAGAATGGTAGTATTTCCTCCTCAAGCTAAAGTCGATAATACCCTGAACAAAATTGAAAAAATCTTGTTTGCTAAAAACTGGTTCTCTATCAGAACAGTTGCAAGGCTTATTGGAACCTTAGTGGACCTCTGCAAGGCCGTCGATTACGGTTTAGCTCACTACAAATGCATCGAAAGAAACAAGATTTGGGCTCTTACCCGAAATGCTGGAGATTTCGGGAAACACATGCGTGTTTCTAGGAAAGCCAAGGATGAGTTGTGGTGGTGGTTAGAGAACCTACCATCCAAACAGAGAATTATTTGACATATTTCCCCTCAAGTGGAAATCTTCACCGACGCTTCTCTAGAAGGCTGGGGCATTTTCTGTCCGTTCGGTCGAACAGGGGGCAGATGGCTTCCAGAGGAAGCAGAACTTCACATTAATGTGTTGGAACTAAAGGCCATTCTGCTAGGACTTTTGTCCTTTTACCGCAACTTCTCTGACACTTCCTTTGTGGTTAGGTCCGACAACACCACAGCGGTGGCCTATGTGAACAAGATGGGAGGCACCAAATCTTCCTCTTGCAACGCAGTAGCGAAAGAGATTTGGGCTTGGGCAGAAACGAACAACAACTGGCTTTCTTCTACCCACATTCCAGGAGTCCTCAACATTGAGGCAGATCACGAAAGTAGACACTTTTCGGATAACACGGAATGGAAGCTTAATCCCTCGGCGTGGGCAGAGTACATGGCCGTCTTTCAGAACTCGGCCCTCGCTGGCTATTGCCCACAGCTTCATGACATTAACTTGATCAAATTCGGCAAGATCTCAGCTTTATATAAATGTCTGACTTTTAAATATCAGATTATTTCTTCCCAATAATCTGAGCTGTTCAAAATTTCTAGGCCTATCAGTGCTGCGTACAGGCTGGGGGTGATTTGATTTAAATCAGTACGGCGCTCTGTACAGGGTAAAAATCATGACGGATTTAGATTTTGATTAGAGTGACTGGGTGTAACGTCCGAAGAGAAAAGGAGGGGCTGGGGAGGGGGGCTGCGATGTGTATGTCAATATCTTTGTCAATTCTAATTGTATAAACCTACAAATGGTATGTGGGCCTTTATCAGGTATTAGGAAATTTTGGTTTGAAAAATAAATCTTACTCGAATTACTTAATATTTATTGGTAAACTAGACAGCTTAATGTTTTGAATTATATGAAGGAAAATATAATATTTGCCTAAATTCTTGAAATATTTAGCAGACGTTTCATGAGAAATTGCCATATATATATATGTGTACAGTGAGACCTCCCTTGGGACTGAATGATATTTGGTTGCATAATGTATACATTTGGAATTTGTATTAGCTATTTTAAGTAGCTTAAGAGATGAGCACGATGATGCGTGACTTACGATGATGCGTGACGTACGGTGACGTTTTACTGTATCAAACATACCTCACGGCCAGAGAAATGTATAACAACATCTTTACATAAACTTTGCTTAAAACTTAACTTAACTGCTATTCATAATGAATATTTAGAATAAGTTTCTTATTCTTTAGCGTCTAAATTGGCAGAAGAGAAAATAGGCATGATGTACGGTCATGCATTTAACTTCCCCACTCATCAAGCTGGCATTTGAATGATTATTTAGCTACTATACCTCTAAATTTCTGCAAATCTAACATAGGATTCGGAAACTATGTGAAAAACACTACTTAATAATGTATTAAATATATATAATGGCTGAATATTTACTGTTGATATAGGTGAATAAAAGAGCATGACGTATGTTGATGCACATATTTCCCATAGGCTTCTCCACTATAGCTAACTGAGAAATATTGAATTCATAAACATTAAAATGGCTAGAATACATTGACAAGTACATAAACTCAATATTCATACAAAGAACGAATGGGCAAAATATTGCTATTTTTGTATCATTACACCTTGAAGTTATTATTTTATATTTTCTAAGAATATTATTAAAGAAAACACTGGTTTTCTTGCCATAACTTTTTTATTTTTAATTATAGACTCATAAAAGTAGGGTTGCCAGGACAGATTTCAAAGAGTTTTACCCAGCCATTTTCATTGCTACTAGATCCGTCATAATCTTAAACCTGTTATTGCTCAAAAACCCAAATGCCTACCATTGGTGAAAATTGGTCGAAATTCATGAATATTATTTACTAAAGAGATTTTGCTTTATGTTAGTAGCGTAGATTTATTGTAGATCTTAAGTGAAGCAAGAGGGGTCACAGCCCCTCATTATATGTGAGGGAGAACACCCTGCCGCAGGCAGGTGTTCCCTGATTGGGCGGCGATGTCGCCCGATCAATATGAAGATTAGATCAGTTGGGCTTGCGCCAGGTAACATGTATACAGGAATAAAATTTTAGGCTATGTAACCATGAGGTATAACAATGTCATATAATGTGGATTTTGAGGTGGTATCATATTTGAAAAGAAGAGATCAAGTTTATTCCAATGATGGTAATAATTACAAAATCTAATAAGTGCTTCTATATTTTTGTACGCATGAAAACAGTTTGTAATATTTCTTAATGGCCAATTACTAGATAGTAGGCCCAAAGAAGTTATATACTCCCTATATATTAGATGGCCCCATGCCTGGGGTGTCGTCGTGGGGCTTGTCACACCTTCACACTCACTGTGTGAACACACTCCTAGCTTTTCTGTTGATGTGGATTCATTTGAGTATTAATTAGATTAGAATATTATAAGTTATAATTATATATTTCTTATCACATCCACTTCGAAAATTGATAATTTCTCATCACATTCACTTGAAATTTTGATATATCTACCTTGTTTCAAATTGGTTTGAGATGTGTATTTCCACCTTATTTCCTTTATTGTTCTTCTAATATATTTCGTCATATTAAAGATTCTGGGTATTAGATTAAAATCATGTGTCATCCCCCTACCTAATAAATGATTCACTATCCTACTGTTCCTGCTCCATGTAAACCAACTATGAGCACAGTAATACACCCACCCATCCCACCCATCCCTGATTTTGGTGCACATTACAAAGTTGTGAATTGATATTCTACATAATGTGAAGGAATCAGATGTCGACATCCTGCCCATTATTTATAAACCTTACCTATTTAAACAATTTTAAGGGTTCTCTGAAGCGTTGAATGAGGAAGAATTGTGGGGCAAGTCTTTATAAGAACTTATGTGGAGAGATCTGTAAAAACCACTCTGAACCATGTTATTGGGAAATGAATATATAAAAGTATGTATTATTTGTTTTAGATGCAGGAAATGGGTAATCAACACAAGAAGAGGGGACCTGGACAGCTTTTCGTCAGAACAGCTGCACAAGAGCTATAGGCTCTGTGCGGACCACTTTGAAGATGGCATGTTGATATAATACTGTGTGTCCCCAGTATTAATGCTACGAAGAAAGCTGGCTTGCCTTCCCCAGGTGGGCTATTTTTAGCCTCCCTGACTGGAGCTTCTCTACTCACCAGGTAGTGGAAGGGTTTGCTCAATTTCAGCAAACTTTCCACCCCTTAAGTTAGGGGATAATTCGTGTACAAATACACAATTAACCACGATCTTAATTGGCTTCTCCACCAGTGATATAATACTGTGTGTCCCCAGTATTAATGCTACGAATAAAGGTAATAGTCATAAGACTATCCTATAGTTTAAATTTTGAATAGATTCGGTGAGAGAGAAGAAGTGCAGACACGGCGACTGGTATTTCATAAGTGAGTGAGAGGCGGGCTCCCCCAAAGCTTTTATTCAATGATTCTAGTGCTGCCCGCGTGGATGCAGCCACGCCCCAGGCCTCCCGAGCCTCCCTAGAAACCCACTACTGTAACAATGTTTATGAACAAGGACGCACGCAATAGCTTGGTGCATTCTGCCGTTCCGACCATCTTCAGTTCTTTGGAAAACCCACCAACACCAATTGCACCCCAGCGGCCCCTCAACAAGAGGTTTATGACTCTTGATGTTGAAAATGTTGAGCCACCGTGTAAGAAGCCTAGAGGTAAATAAATCTAAATTGATAGCAAGCATATTGAATGTTTATTACTTGTGGCGTAGTTGGAGAAAATATCGCTTGGGGATCCTGATAGTTGTGGTTAGAGTGGTTCTAGTAGTGAGGAAAAATCCCAAAGGTGTTGGTTTTTTGGATTATATTTATTATCACTAGCTTTCGAGCTTACATGCTCTTCATGTATGTTTATTACTTAATTGACATTATCAACATGTAATGAACTAAGGCATGCCTAATTTAGCGTTTTTAAGGTTTTGAGGTACAGATGTTTCATTGTCCTAATGTTTCAATGTCTGGATGCTTCATTATAACAATAATGTTTCAACTTTGTGACCATGTTTTGATATACCTCACAAACATGTGAGCCTAATTTATTTGAATTTTCTGATATATAAGAAACAGGGCTTTCTGACAACCCTGTATCTCAGGCCCTAATCAGGATATCAAGAAATAGCTTTCAGTTCTCTTCTTCTCTCACCAAGCCCTATGTTTTGATATACAACACAAGTATATAAGCCTAATTTACCTTAGATTCAAATTTTACGATTTATAAGAAACGGGGCTTTCTGACATTGTCAACTCCAATATCTCAGGCCCTAATCAGGATTTCAGAAAATGGCTTTCAGTTCTCTTCTTCTCTCACGAAGCCCTATGTTTTGATATACAGCACAAGCTTGGAGCAATCGATCAGTTCATTGACTCACTGACAAATATATTTGTTGCTTACAGTTCTTGTTATTATTCTGTAAAAATGATGAAATTTATAATTATTTACAGCCACCAACAATGATCCTTCACCCTGCAACCCGACTGACCCTCCTGCTGAACAGCCTACAATAGCGCCAGACACACCCAGGAAAGCAAAGATGAGAAAACAGATTTCTAGACTCAGGACTAAACTTTCAAGGCTGCAGAAGAAGAAAATTGGCAAGCAAAGTAAAAAAAAGAAGTTAGACACTCTTTTTAATTAACTCAAACAGTACCTTCCTGCAAGTACATTTGCTTTTGTGAAAACACAAATTACAATGGCTCAGCGTTCCAAGCATGGTTACAGGTGGGATGTGGGGAACAAAATGCTTGCCCTTTCTATTTTTTATCACAGTCGAAAAGCCTACAAGTTGTTGCAACGCCTATTCCGCCTCCCATCCAAGAGAGCACTTCAAAGAAAACTGCAAAAGATGAACATTAAACCAGGATTCAATAACAAAGTATTTCAAGCATTAAAGTTAAAGATCGACCACCTTCCTGAAAATGAAAAAACATGTGCCCTTGTATTTGATGAGATGTCATTGAAATGTGGCTTTGTGTACAATCCAGAAAATGACAAAATTGAGGGTTTTGAAAACTATGGTTTCATCGGGCAAACCAAATTTGTGGCAAATCATGCCCTAGCTTTCATGGTACGAGGCCTTCATTCTAAATGGAAACAACCTATTGGCTACTTTTTGACTGCTGGTCCAGTGAATTCTGATGTACTTCTTTCACTAACCCAAGAGTGCTTGAAAATGCTTTGTAAAGTGGATTTAAAGGTGAAAGTTGTAATTTGTGACCAGGGTTCTAACAATCGAAGTTTCTTGGAGAAAAAATTGGGAGTTACCACAGCTAAACCCTATTTTTGTTATGAAGAACAGCAGATTCATGTTATATATGACCCCCCTCACCTTCTTAAAAATGTTCGGAACAACCTAAAGAAACATGATCTTATGTACAAGGGTCACAGAGTGTGTTGGAGTCATATTGCAGATTTTTATAACTTCGATAAGGCCTCCTCTGTTCAGATGGCACCTAGTCTGACAGACAAGCATATCAACCTTCCCCCATTTTCCTCAATGCGTGTCTGCCTAGCAGCACAGGTTTTCAGCCATTCAGTTGCTGCTGGTGTGGATGTCATGAGTTCTGAGAGTTGGAATATGCTGCCAACAGACGCCAAGTACACAGCCCAATTTTTAGATGATATGGACAAGTTGTTTAATGCATTTAATAGTTCAGTGTTGAGGAGCAGCCAGCCGTTTCGACATGCCATCAAGGATGGCAGTGGCCACATAGAGTTTTTGAAGAAAGCTCTAGATTGGATCAAAACCCTTACTTTACTTTACCATCCGGTAAAAGGGTACCGTGTTTTAGTGGATGGCAAATTTCTATCCAAAGTCTTTTAAATCTATGGCAAGATTTAAAATCCAATTACAGCTATGCCTTTCTACTGACAAATCGCTTGAATCAAGACTGTATAGAGAACATGTTTTCCATTATTAGAGGAAAGGGGGGGTTCCGTGATAGCCCTGACCCACAGCAATTTAGGGCTGCTTTTAGGCAGGTTATGGTTGATCAGCTATTGGTTCAAAGTGAACGTAGTAACTGCTGTCCCGATCTAGACAAAGTTCTTTTAGACCTGACATCCTTCACAGACGACCATCAGTGGGCTGATCAGGGATCATCTGCAGGCCAACGTCTGGATCATATCCCTGTAAATACCTCGTTTCCTGGAATGGAGCTACTTGACATTGTATCTACAAACCCATCTCTTCCAGAGCAAAACACTCTAGCCTACATCGCTGGTTACCTTCTGAGGAAGACCAAAATCCTTGATTGTATAGGGTGTAAGGATATTTTGTCCCATAGAAATCCACCTAGTGATGTAGCATATGATTTTGTTAGGAGAAAGTCATTTGTTTGTGAAGGGATGCTTGTCTATCCATCCCAAATATTTGTTGAGTTGGTTACAAAACTTGAGGCTCAATTTAATCATGTATTTCCATCAGTAATGTACACAGAAGGTGTTATGTCGAAGTTATTTAACAATTCGATAGAATGTATAAAAGTTGTGGGCCTAGAAATATGTGGTGATAAGAACTGCGAAGTACTGATGCATAAGTGTATATCCCTTTTCATTAAAGTTAGAGTGCACCATGCTCTAAAGATGTCAAATATAGAAAATAGTGAGAGCAAGGGATATAAACGCAATAGGAAGGTTCTCAAGTTGATGAATTTGTAATTTGAACGTCCCTATTTTCCGTAATGGAAACATGAAATTTTTATGGGCTGAACTGCAACATAATTTTTTGCCTGATGACAGTGTTGTATATGTTCCAGGGTAAAATATCCGTGATTCTTCCAGTTACTTTATTGGAATTACAATACAAGTATGAAGATTTGAAATAATGTATGACGTCAAGTGATTTGATTACTATGGGCTGAACTGCATAGTAATTTTTTGTCTGATGACAGAGTTGTATATATGTTCCAGGGTAAAATGCCTGTGATACTTCCAGTTACTTTATTGGAATTACAATACAAGTATGAAGATTTGAAATAATGTATGACGTCAGGTGATTTGATTATTATAACCTGAACTGCATAGTATTTTTTTGTCTGATGATAGAGTAGTATATATATATGTTCCAGGGTAAAATATCTGTGATTATTCCAGTTACTTTATTGGAAGTATAATACAAGTATAAAGATTTGAAATAACATGTGATGTCAGGTAATTTGATTATTATGGGGTGAACTGCAACAGAATTTTTTGCCTTATGATAGAGCTGTATGTATGTTCCAGGGTAAAATACCCGAGATTTGCCAGGGTATCAATGAAAATATTTATTCATTAAATTTGAATTTCAACCAAGAAGAAATGTTTTTTAAAATTAATGTGAACCTGGCTAAAATAAGAGGACTAAAAGTCTTATTTCATGACATTACTTTATCATAATCATTTATAATTTCATTTGCCATGTATAGTATATGTTTTGTGTAAATAAATTTGTATATATATGTTCCTGTATACATAGCCTACTGAAGTGTTTTTTCTTAATTATTTTTTCATTTCCCCAAGTTTGGTGAGACAACGGGTCACCATGTCCATGATATTAACCCCCCTAAACTAGTCTATGTAAATATTGTATACAATTGAACTATACCATAGTAAACTGCAACTTAGTAAATAATCTTGATGAACGTAAAGTACAATCAGACTACCTCTACCACTGCACATACCCCTGTAGGCCTACACTTCTACCCCATATTACCTCAACCCCTTAACCTTAGATATATCTCTCAATCTCCTTTAATATTTAGCCATCGATTATTTCAATATATCTCTCAATCTCCTTTAATATTTAACCCTCGATTATTTCAATATGGTGTTAAAAACATCAATATTTGGGCCTTTAGAAATTTTGGTGGGAAAAACAAATCTTAGGCGAACTTGAAAATCCATTGAATTGATGTTGGAATGTTTAATGTCGCATTATGACATGTAAATTAAGTCCTATATTTAGAATAAAATATTTTTTTTTTTCAATTTCGCCTATTATGACAAATGTTTAGGCCTGCCTGAATTTGATAAAAGATATCTATATGAATAAATACAGATGCTGTTGAATTGCAGTCAGCATATTGTGAGAATGCAATGGCAATTTGCCCAGAGATTCAGTGTTCTATGTATAAAATGATGAAGTCAGAGAAGTCGGATGATAGTAGTCTTCGGCCAGGCTGCAAGGTGTCTAAAGCATAGATGGCTTTGGCTTGGCCTTTATTTATAGTCAAACATGTTAACCAATTCATCAGTAACAATGGGTTCTAGCAATGCTTTCCCTGGCGTGTACCCTCATGATTGGCTGAGAGGGATCCCTCTACCCCATGAACTTGACCTCCCAGCTCTCTCCCATGCCAAGGCCATGCATTGTTCACATGATAGTTGGTCCCCTTGCTCTCAACCCCCCCTCCCCTCCCACTACCCTTGACCCAAGCATGAAGCGTCCCCTCCCTCCCCTAGTCCCTTCCCCCCACCCCATAATGAGTTTAACGCCGGGAACACTAGGTGATTCTATTTCTGGTTGCTAGACAATCAAGCATGTATACACACAACAACAGGTGTCCAGCATTACCTCCCTCCCCCTCTCCACCCAGGTCATGCGTGGCGGCCAAGGCCCAGGCAGAGGGGAGGGGGGGAGAGGGAGGGGGCAGGGACGGCCATTTAGCTGGTTAAACTAACCCAAAAGAATTCCAATTCTTTACAATATATTGGAATGTCACCATTATGCCATAGCTTCACCGTTACACCATAATCAGAGGTGCCAAACCTCCCGACTTGACATCAAAACCTCCCGCCAAAAAGGCCCAAATTATGAAATCTTAGATATTTATCCGAATAGAGAAACTACCCTGGTCACATGCAGGTTTATTTTACAATTTAAGTTCAAGCCCAGCCTTACCCTTTCCCAAGAACCCATACAATAATATTGGTCTACTTATGCTATTTCACTCACAACAAACTAGGTTTAATACATGCGTCTACACTAATTAAGAAATAAATTGGTCTAAGGTGGTCATTTTTAGACAGAGTAGAAGGATTTCCCTCCCTAGGAGGCGTTTTGAATAAGATCTCGTGGAGAAAACAACAGCCTCAAGATATTATTAATCTCAAATGAATAGGTTAGGGGGCGGGGGCTTTGCCCCAAGGGACCACAGAAAAATAAAGTAATTATTATACCCTGTATAATCGCAAATATTTAGGCAATATCAAATATTAAGAGGATAATGCATACAGGGGCGGTACCTGGTATATGAGCAATTCAACCAATTGGTCATTTGACCATCCAGGACTGAAAATCCTTATTTATTTTAAAAATTACTTCCATTGATATTTTTTCATACACAATTTTAAGTTAAAATAAAATCGTAAAAAAAAAATAATATAATAAGCCTATATAAAACTGCTAATATAGACGAAATTGGGAAAGTATTGTCGTCGGGGCAGCTTGGTAGAGACTGTGACTGGAACTCTGCAGTAACGGCACAGGAGAATGGCACATATTTATGATAATATAAATCTCTCCATCTCCCTTGATATTTAACCATCGATTATTTCAATGTAAAATAGATATTGATGACTGCTGATATATGCGATATTAGTTTTACATCCCATTGTACAATAGAGAACTATCTTCTAATAATATTATATTTATAGAACAAGATAGAGGCCAAAGATGTTATTAAAAAACTAACAAAAACGCATTCAAACACATCCCATGCAATTTTAAATAATTGTTCTGCTGTTTGCTGAGCGTTTCTCTCGACCATTTGGAATCGTGGACATTATTAATACCTCACATTGAATATCATTAATAAGCATAGATCACAATATTGTACAATATCTGGCATATATTTGGACGTGTAAGTAGATACCGGGGACCGTCCACAGCCACCGTCCGCTGTGGCCACCGGACGACGGACGACGGTCGTACCATATCGACGGCACTGACCAGCGGAGCGGCCGAGAGAAAACTGGGAAAACTGACCGACCTTTGAACTAAGGTTTTCCTATGAGGGAATCACTGCTGATACATATAAATTTGGATTTAGTAAGAAAACATATTGCTTGAAAGGTGACAAGCGTTTTATTGCAATTGGACCATCCAGTTTTCCATGGCTAGCATTCGAATCCAATCGGCGGCGCTAGCGATCAGAGTGATGGTTTATTATGATAAATGGTGTAACATATTACCCACACCACCACTCCTCTGTGTTTGACAGTCGCGCTACTCCCGTCACTGTGCGCAAATATTTTATGTTCACTTCAACTCACTCAAATTTGATAGTTAAAATCGCTTCACAAAAGAAAGATTTACATGATTTTAAAGCTATTTTTCTCAGCTTTCTCATGGTGTGAATGGTATTTTGATATTTGCATTTTCAAATGAGCGACGATCTGTTACGCGCGGCAAAAATTTGCGGCGGTTTATTCGCTCAAAACTGTAACAGAAATTCGGGAAAACTGACGATCTCTCCACTAATGTTTTCCTGTGAAGGAATAATGCTAGGATGACCAGATTTCAGATATAGTAAGACAACTAATGGATCAAGATGTCCTGCGAATTTCTACTTTATACAAGGCCCCGTTATTTTTATATCAACGTTCGTATACGATCACCGCTTGGATGGCCCTATACGCCCCAGCCTAAAATAAATAAACGTCGGTTGTTTTACATGCCCGCCGCAAGATGGCGCGGTATAACGTAACATAGATGGCGCTGTCAGAGGTATTCGATATAAAATCAATCGATCTCCTATTTTCTACTTTAATAGCGAAAGTAATTCCGATTTATTTCCGAATTTCTTGTAATATTTCTGTTGTCGATGTTCATTGGATGTTGTTACATTATTGAAGAAATGCGGGCCATTCTTCGTAATAATTCAGGGTCAGTAGTTGGGCGAGAAATTAATCAACGCAACACACAGAGATGTATGCTTCGAATCAGTACCAGCCTCGGAAGAGACCTTTGGACTTTGGGATGATAAGAAATCCGCGAGCGTTGTGGCGGTAAGAAAGGGTGGGTAGCCTTCTGGCCGGTAGGGGCGCGACGAATGTCTGGCTGAATGAGACAACTTTAACTCAAAATTAGACAATTTAGGCTTGTCAATTTTACATTATGATGTTTATAGTTCCCGAACGCACCGCCGGGGGCGCGGGGGCAGACAAAGTCAGGCAGAGGCACGAGGCAGAGCAGAATAAATAAAGGTTCTAGATAGTTCAAGCATCAACTCTTATGACTTCTTTAACTCACACTTCAACAAGCTTTCTAACAAAACATGGTGGCAGCGGTGAGTAGAGTTATCATGCAATGATTCATGGAACACTATAAAATTGTGAATATTCTGACTGTTCTAAGCCCATGCCTGCTGGGTGATAATACAGGAAAATCACTGATCGTCGTCCAATAACCCACAACATTATTGCATGCTCCTTGTCTACATGCCTAAAAGTGTGTCCAGTAGATTTGCCTGTAGTGTTCAATCCAGAAACGAGAGATTTTCTTCACTTTCTCAGAACATTTGTGACTGGTTCTTCTGTTCTATAAAAGGGAGGACATAGGAACATCATATCTTCAATGCAATAGAAAGTGTTGACATTATTCAGTAGTGATTCTGCATGTGTGAATGTTCCCTCTCTAACAAAGGTTATTGATCTGTGTAGTTGTGTACTGAAACAGTGAAATTTCTATAAATACATCAAGATGCCTGATCCACCACCAGTTTTAACAAATGTTCCTTTCCCCGACAAGTTGTCAGCTTCAGGTGACCTAAGCCAGAACTGGAAAAAGTTCAAACGAATGTGGGATGTCTATGAAAAAGCGTCTCGTGTTAATCAACAACCCAATGATATTAGAGTTGCTACATTCGAAGCATGTTTAGGGTCAGAAGGATTAGACATTCTGGACGGACTGAAATTTGCTGCTGGGGAAGACAAAGCAGATTTCGCAGTTTTATCTAAGAAATTAGAAGAGCATTGTGTGGGTAAAACCAATCAGACATTCGAGAGATATGTTTTCAACCGTAGAACTCAAGGTTCAGATGAGACAATTGACAAATATGTATCATGTCTTAGGATCTTGGTTAAGACATGCAACTATGGTACATTAGAAGATGAATTGATATGTGATCGTGTAGTGCTAGGATTGCGTGATGAGGCATGTAGGAAAATGACATGAGAGAAGACTATCCATCTAACTGATCAAAATGGCCTCTTCTCTCACTTCCCTTATATTGTGATCATTTTTAAGATATAAAAACGGATGAAAACCCATTTGTTTGATGCAGTTTGAAGCAGTGATCGCGGTCTCTTTAATAATGCCCATCGGTTCAATTTCCATCAGTTTCTGCCAAAACATAAAAAGCCGACCAAAATCCGTTTGGTGCCCCCCTCCCTCACCTCGCCCCCTCCCCCCCCCCCCACACACACACCTGCAGTAGCCTATAATCGATCGCTCATGCTCAATATTCATACCCCTTCTAGCTATAGGGGGGCTTCTTCTGGAAATTATTGGCAGTAATCTTAGACTAGGCACCTGATGTGATAACGAGAAATGGAAAGAAATAAGAAGAAACGGGAACATATGGGTACCCATATATATGTTGAAAGAGCCATTATCATTAATCATTGTCATGGCTATGGGCATTTATTTTTGTGGTGCATTAATATAAATAATGATAATGAACATCTATTTCCCCAAAGGAACGGTTAAATACCAATGCTGCCACAAACATTTTTGTCTGTTTAGCGCCGATGTAACTGTCTATTTAAGTAATAGGCCTATACATATTCCCGAGAGCAATATAGTAAAAGGTGAAAGCTATATGATCTGCACTAGCCTACTTTACAAACAGTTATACTAAATCGAAGTCGTAATTTCACTAAAACAAATCCAGTATTTGAAATAGTAGCTGTGAACATTTAAAACAAAATTAACCCAACTAACTTTACCGATCAAAAATCAATGTCAGAAAACTAGGGAGGGCTCGTGAACCGAAGACCCCGAGGTCAATTTAAAACTTATCGCGCATGCTCAAGGGATCAGACTAGATGCGCAAACGCAATGCGCAGTAAAATTCAGACACGTCATCCTAAGTGGACCAGGCTTTAAGAGGTGAAGAGGCGAACCACAAGTCCGCACCGAGATACATTAAATTCTGGAGGCCTGGGAGGGCGAATTTAATTATAGGCCTCTCCACTTGGCTCATTCCGAAACTGCTAAAACAAAAAATCCATCATTGGAATGCCCTAATATGGAGTGGTTGCATTAATCTGGTTTATGATGCCCTGGGGTGTTGTATATGCTGAAAGCTCCTCTCTGAAACAGAGAGGAAACGCTTACAAACATGTCTGTTTATATTTTGTGTTACAACTTGCATTCCTTTGTTCAATATTTTAGACACAGTTTTAATGTTTATTGCTTAGTTCTAAATAATAAGCGCGTATCTAACTGTATGGTATTGAAAGCTACGAGAAAGAGCGATAACACCTACAGACATATGGTTATACCTTGTATTATATTAACTTGTGTTTCCTATTCATGGATATAAACCAATCAACATTTTCAGTACTCAATTCGATATTTATAGCTTCGCTCCAAGAAGAAAATTAAAAGAAAATTACCTTGTATTCACCATGTTTAGATATTTTAATATTTGACATGATTTCTTTTCATGTCCCCATCCCTGCACTTTCAAACCATATAATACCATTGAAGAGAAAACTACTACAACTCTCTAAACGAGACACCTCGCCATCATGAAAGGTTATAATACCATGTGTAATAACATAATATAAGATAAGGACTAAAATCAAGTGTTCTTTATTTACAGATGGGGTTCAATCTGGACGTCTCACCGTTATGGACAGTTAAAACCACTTCTTTTACTGTTCCTTAATTAAAGCTTCATTATCATCAGGTATTACGGCAAACAAAATCGTACCAAATTCACTCATGTTATGATTTATAGGACTGAATTAATCAATATTCTGCTGTTGTTATATGTTTATACAAGAAGTAGAATTGGTCGAGTGAAAACAGCCGCCGGAGAGCGATAATTTTATACTAATAAGTGAAATCATCATAATATAAGAAAGGATTTGGGCGGGTCCTCCAAATACATATAAGATATTTAAGAAGCTCTATAGCAAAAACAACTGGACAAAATCCCCCCGAATTTTGGTCAAATGAGTTATAGATGAGTTGGAAAAGGACTGAACAAAAAGTAGAAAATCTTGCGTTTTTTACCGACGTTAGCTGAGAGTGCAGCTATAAAATGATCCCTCACCAAACCGAACACCCCATGCCTGTAGACACTTGAGCTCAGCCTCCAGACTGTCTATGATATAGAGGGGTTTCTGTGTTCTCATGCTATACATCCAGCTACAATAATAAATCCACTCCACAAGTATCTAATAGACACTTAGCATGTTTACAAACAGAGCTGCCACCTCACAGCTGTGGCCTAATTAACATCGTCTTTTGTTTTTAGGTTGTAGACACATTAGACGAATTTGATCAAATGTAATCAATATATATATTTCCGCGTTACATGAATAACTGTTAGTGCAAATGAAGTAGAAACAAAGGCAGTACTTCTACTTCATAATAGTTCGTCCAATTTATTCCAAACATTCGGACGATGCTATGATAATTATAGGATAGTTTCATGATACAATACAGTGAGAGTTTTTTTACTTGAATTATTTATTGCCTATAGTTTCTACCCTACACATTTTACCATTGTAGTCAAAAGAGTTCAACCCCTTTTTTTGTCATTGGCAATAGATAATTCAAATAAAAGAACTCACATGAACACATTTATATATTGAATATTAGACACTTGAGCTCATTGTTACTTCATTGTTATACAGATACTAGTACATGTATCCTTCTAGTCTTGTAAATATTGTCGCATGTTACTTGTTCTAGTCTATATATTCATAAAAAAAACACTAGTGAGTTGTAGAGAGCTAATAATCTCTCTACAAACATTTCCTCTATTATTCTTCTCATCCAAAGTGACTGACCCTCAACTAGCATTTGTGAACTCCTATAATGATGAGGTTGTTGTTAAGGATACTGACCCTCAACTAGCATGGGAAAAATTGGTACAAGAGATTAGTGATATCCTTAACAACAGCCTCATCATTATAGGAGTTCACAAAAGGTGATCCAATTCAACACTATCATTGATGGGTGACCAGCATGGTTTTGATAAGAATGGTTTCAGTATCATAAGTGTCAATGTTAGAGGGCTCAAAACTAATCTATTTAATCTAAAAAATGGGATCTCTCAGTTTACCCCAGAAATTGTAATATGTACAGAGACATTCTTAACAACTTATGACAGGTCAATTGATTATGAAATTCAAGGATACAATAACATTATTCGTAAAGACAGAGCAGTGTTATATGATAATGGCCAAGTTAAAGGAGGTGGAGGTATAGGATGTTACATCAAAAATGGTCTTACTTTTAAAATACAAGAGAATATGTCTAAATCAAATCCAAATATAGAGTTGATCTGCTGTACTATTTTATTTGAAAATAAGAGAAATTTACATGTGATAGGAATATACAAACCACCAGATGGTGACTGTCATTTGTTTCTTCAAGAACTACACAGTACTTTATCATCTCAAATGCTAAATCATAACAACTGTGATATTGTTGTGGCAGGAGACTTTAATATAAACATGTTTGATACAGATTGTAGACATGTTACATCTCTCACTGATATTACTCATGAATTTGGACTTACACAACTTATAAAAGAAACTACGCGCTTTGACATTAGAAGAGACAGAGATCACATCTCTGAATCATGCATTGACCTTATTTTTAGTAAAGAGGACTATGTAAGTTCTAGCGGTGTTATTGATATTTGGGTCGCTGACCATCTGATGACCTTCATCACTCTTAAAAAGCAAAAACCAAAGAAACAAATTTGTAAAGTTGTTGAGTACAGAAGTTACAAGAATTATAACTCACAGGATTTTATTGCTGCTGTTAAATATTTAAATTGGAATTGTATAATTCAACAAACATAACCATCATAACCGCTCATCTCACCCCTTTTCCACATCCCTACCCTCACAAAATTTTATATAACGCATTTATGTATACCCTTATACTCATTAGCATAAGAGTAAATATTAAAAATACTAGCGGTAGCATTAGTGAATAGCTAGACACAGCAGTGGGCAGAATAACCATGGCAATTCTTATATGAATTAAACCTGTGAGCCTGTCACTGTTTCACTGTATTGTTTGACTTGCTGTATAAACATCCTAAAAAAAAAAAAAATAATTGAAATGACTGACCCTCAACTAGCATGGGAAAAATTGGTACAAGAGATTAGTGATATCCTTAACAACACATGTCCAAAGAAGTACTTAGTACAAAGAAAAATTACTCCTCCAAGAGAGAAATGGCTAACTGATGACCTATTAATAATGATTTGAGATAAAGACAAAGCCCTAAAGAAAGCTAAAAAATCTAAAAAACGTGAAGATTGGTTACATGCCAAAAAAGCTAGAAACAATTTGACCAAACTGTGCAGAAAAGCTAAGAGAAAATTCATAACTCAACTAAGCAATGAATGTATAAATGATGACAAAAAGTTCTGGAAGCTGGTAGACAATATATTACCCAAGAAATCAAAAAATAAAGACCAAGAAATAAATATAATAGACAGCACTTCTAATGTACCTGTACCGGTAACAGAAGTAGCCACTAAATTTAATGAATTCTTTGCATCAATTGGTAAAACTCTAGCTGAGCAGATCAATGCCCAATGGAACTTCATTGGCCTTGAATGCCAAAATTCTCTAGACAATGTAAGCACTTCTCTTGAAGAAATACAAAAAATAGCCAAGGAAATAA
Source organism: Sthenelais limicola (assembly GCA_942159475.1). Lineage (NCBI taxonomy): Eukaryota > Metazoa > Annelida > Polychaeta > Phyllodocida > Sigalionidae > Sthenelais > Sthenelais limicola. Next base: position 43,503,781 of record OW804097.1, on the reverse strand, counting down.
ATGTGAATAAGTCTAGCAATATAAAACATATCAAATCTTTAGTGTTTAGAGATGTCTTTATGGCAGTACCTACTGTTTTGTGCCATATTTTCAATCTAGTATTCTCCTCCAACTGTATACCCCAATCTTGGAAAAATGGAAGTGTTACTCCTCTACCAAAAGGTGGCGATCAATCCATTATGTTAAACTATAGACCCATCACTCAATTACCTTTACAAGCAAAACTCATGGAAAAAATAATTCATAGCAGACTGATAGAATTTTTTGAAAATACCATGTTATTTCTGACAAACAAAATGGTTATAGAAAAGGGAAATCTACCATAGATACCATAGCTGATCTAACTGACGATATACTTAATGAGAGGAACAATGGTGATACATCGTTTGCTGTATTTTTTGATCTAAAGAAAGCGTTTGACACTGTTAACCATATATTCTACTAAGCCAAAAAAAAAAATAGGTGTGTTTCCGATTTACCCCCCCCCCCACCCCTACCTAGAAAAACCTTACCCTACCTAAAAAGTTTTTTACCATACCTGATTTTTTCCCCATCATATCTTACTTTTTTTGGATTTTTTGACAAAAAAAGCTTACAAAAGCAGGAAAACGGGTTTTCCTAACCCAAAACTGTCAAAAAGCACATTTCCCATGTTCAAAACAACTATTGTTATGAAAAAGACATTTTTTTCAGTTCCTGGGATGTGGTTTCCAAACAAAAAAAAATAACAAAAAAAAAAAAATTACCACCCCCCCAACCTAGTTTTCAGCCAGATAAATCGGAAACACACCTATATTTTTTTTGGCCCTATCTAAATTGAGCAAATATGGGGTCAAAGGAAATCTTTTATCATTATTAGCAGATTACTTATCAAATAGGACCCAAGTTACTACTTGTAATAATGTTACCTCCACAGTCAGGAAGATTAATTATGGTGTTCCTCAAGGCTCTATACTTGGCCCATTATTGTTTCTAATATATATTAATGATGCGGAGCATAGCCTCAAACATTGTAAAATTAAGTTATTTGCTGATGATACTGTTATATATTGTCATGATAAAAATTTAATTTTACTTAATGTGCTCCTATTCTTCATCACTTCATCTATCACCTTAGAATTCTCTAGTCCTTTAGATAGTCTCTTTCTCTATACAGCTGCATGAAGAAAGTCAAGGTCTATAAGGTAATGGCCAACTTACCAGACTTAGCTAGACTAAGACTGAGGCTATTTCCTACTGGTTCAGTATACTATCAATGTTATCTATTTGATTGTCTGTATGTCTGTACTACATTGTTATTTATGTATATTGACTGATTAACACTCCTAATAAAATAAAATAAATAAATTAGATCCTAACACTTGTATACGTATAAAGATATCAATACTTTCTATAACATTTATCTATCAAGGAAGTCACCAATTTCATAGACCTTAACATTCTGTCTGTAGTCTACAGATGCTTTTATTCCTGGTACAGGTGTATTGATAAAGGTGATACAACCTAGATGGTATACGGCTTAACTAATTAGATAACTGATTAGGCTTGGCAGGCCGGCTACCCATATGCAAAGTAACTAGCATAATGCTAATCACCTGCTCCTTGATTGGCAGGTGTATATTGACCAATGGGCAGTCCGTACCTACTCAGTACTAAGGTAACCCCATCCCACAGGTATGTATGGTAAGGGTACATGAACAGGGCAATGGAGATTATTAAGTATTAGTACATTGGTATAAGGTATAGGTATATATTATGACACAAGAAGGTATAACAATTCGTCAACGAAATCAAAAGTAAATAAAGAACATTAAATATATTGTTCTTCTCATGTAAAACTTAAAACTTCAGTTTCAGTTTCAGTAGAGCCACTTTAGGCTTTTCGACTTTGGCTGCAACCTTTCATTCAGTTGAAATGAATTTACATTTTCCGGAATTTCAACTTTCTACCTCTCTTAATACACATTATTTTTTTCCGAATTTCAATTTTTAACCATAGCACATATAATATACATTTTCCAGAATTTCACATTCACCAAATTACTTATCTCATACTCAATACAATGCACTTGTTACATGCACAGACATGGAAATGGCATCCTTGCTGTGCCTAAGTTGCTCCAACATTTACTCCTCTCTATTTGTCTACCCCCTGTTGTGTGTGTGCAGTACATCAATACATCTCTATTCTGCTATTCTACACAGCCCCACTGCATTACTCGCACCCACTGGATACATGCGTGAGGCTGGCCTCCATTAGTCCCCGTTTGTTGGTCTGGCGGGGATGAATGGAGAGCCATAGAGGGACGTCTAAGGCGGAAGTCTTTTTGCTAGCGGTGGCGATGGTGCCGCCACCTGACGAGTGCGGCAGTGAACTGACCTGACGGGTCTGGCCACGCATGAAATTCGCGGTCGTAGCAGCTTCTGGAGGGCCTAGTATATTCAGTTCAAGTGTAATAGTATTAAAGAAATGATAGTAACAGCCCAACAAAAGGGGACTAAAGGCATTAGAGCATTCGGTTATGGTGCTTCGGGTTGATTATGGCTGCCGGAATCAGAACTCGGCTTCGCCTCGTTCTGGTTCACGGCAGCCATAATCAACCCTCATCACCATAACCTCATCCTCTAACCGCCTATTGGCTGATATTATAGGTAAGGGAAATAGAGGGATTTCTATTGTAGAAGGAGGAGGAGGAGCAAGAGGTGGGTGGGTGGGGAAGCTTCCTTAAGACGTCTGGGCCACTGTTGACTTTAGTATATAAATGTGTGCATTTAGCTGGTTGTGTTGATGTATTAATACAAATACATATATACAGACACACTTATTTAGTCATTCTCTTAAACATAAAAAAAGAGAACTTTTGTATATTTGTTTCCCCCCCCCCCAAAAAAAAAAGGTTTTATTAAAAATATCCTGCCTTCGAGGCTTCTGCACTTCTAAAGTTCAATATTTGTCTCCCCTGTATTTTTTTTGTATTTCATAATTTTCGTTTAAACCAGTTCTTGTGCAATATGTACCGTAGCCCTTGGTGACTATACAAACTTTCTTTCACAATTTCACATCTTTCATGTTTGTCAAAAATCTAAACAATGATAGACTTATATCATGTTTACATTTTCTCTTTTCTCTAGCTTAGATTGTCAGAATATTTTTCAGAATAACAACGTACTCCCAATGGTTACTATTGGGGATTTACTCCCCCTCAAGTAGTCTCGATCCTAGCTTATACAACATACAAGCAGCACACTATGTCATTGAAAAAATAACTTGGATATAATTAACTCTAGGTTCATTGTGATTTCAATAATACAAAAAAAATGAAATATGGGTCAGGGCGTCAGAAAATGTAAATCCACCAATCATATAAAATAGCCCAAATTTAAGACAAAAATGTGGTTCAAAATAATGATTTTTCAAATCAAAGCATTCCATCTATACTCAGATATTAGCAGTTCCTGTCGATCAGCCTTATTTAGTTGAATACCTAGTTCTTTAGGGGTGCCGATTAAAGCTATAAGAACGGTTTGTAATGTGGTAAGAGCCCCTCTACTTAGAGCCCCCTTCCCCTTATCAACTTTCATGGAATGACCCTTAGAATTTCTCCCCTCCTTTTGGCTAGAGCCCCCCTTATTCCCTTATCCCTCACACTCGGTATCTAGAGTTCCACTTCTTTTGACTAGGGCCCGCTCTGCTTGAGCCCCCTAACTCTCTAATCGAGGTATATGGAACGGACTTAAAGAGTTTGAACTCTTCCTTTTGGAGAATCTAAAGCATGGTCCATATGACTTGATAAGGGAGTGGCTCTATACCCCCTTGTCTTGGGGGCACTTCATTCTCTAAATTATCGTGTTATATGGAATTGGGTTCAAAAACCCTCTTTTTCTCATTTCCTTATGAAATTATATGGAATTAAGAGCTCACAATTTGGCTTCAGTCCCTCAGCTTATAATGAAATGCAGTATAGGAACACTTTTGGCTAAATCCCCCAATTCCAAACTCCTCAATTTCCTATCATATGGTATGGAACTGATTTTAGAGCCTTTTCCTTCTAGTTTGATCCCTATTGGGTATGAACCTATTCACACCCTTGCCAAGTTTTATATTCTATGGCATACATTGTAAAGCCCCCCACCCCACTGCCTTTTGGCTGACTTGTCTTAAAGGGTAACTAACCGGGTTAACGGTCACTTTTAGGACAACAAACGTTATGGATCTAGAAGTACAACACCTAAGTCCCAATTGTTTTCCTCCATTTATGTCCAACGTATAATTACTCACAGATGCCAATTGAGAAAGTCTGTTTAGCACAAGAGGTCACTGAGGGTGTAGTGTGACGTCACAAAGATGCACCTGAAATGTACACAATACTTCACCCGACTTGTGTGTTATGTACATTGCATGGTCTTTTCAGGATTAGCCACCTTGTGACGTAGGCCAACAGTGGCGCCCTAAATGGAGTGTCAAACTCTGGGACTACTTTTCCCCTCATCTGAATGGGTAAAACCTACTAAATGTTAGGTTTCATTAAGTACCACTGGGGCAGTTACATTTGAATAATAGCAACAAAATTAATTTTCTAATAGTATTTTGGGGTTCAGAGATTCTTTAATGTCCATCTCACTCCCCATATGAAGTTATAGGAATTGATTGTTGAGACCTACCCTTTTGTGAGAGCCCCCTCCCTTACTTATTAAAGTACATTAAATACTTCATAGAAACCCTTTGGGCAAGAGCCCCCCCCCCTTTGTTCAACAGCCTCTGACCTCCCTTATAACTATGGACTGTACTGTGGAAACGAACAATTTTGCTAGTGTCCCACTACTTTTGGCTATGACCCCCCTCATTCCTCACCGCCCCTGCCCCTACCAAGGAAAGGACTGTGGAAACCTCCGTCCAGTTCTGCTAGTGTCCCACTCCTTTTGGCCAGGACCCCCTCACTCCTTACCGCCCCCCCCCTTTCCAAGGATACACTGCTGCATGGGATGTCTGGATGCAGTCATGTGTGTTTTAAAGGCACTTAAAGCCAACATACTAAATTATTACTTCCCTCTAGTCCTCCCTGCAGGGTTTTAAGCGGCCTACTTGTTGCCATTGGATTAACTCACAGATGCTCTGTGCAATGAGCTCCTCTTATTTAAAGTTGCAGTCCAAGACATTAGGCAGGTGCAGCATGTCTAACCTATACGTAAAGGTAAACATATCCGTATCTCTGATATACAACCATATATCTTCCTTTTAATATATATATTGAAAGGAAGAAGGCGGTTTAGCAAAACATGGCGGGAAAAACGTAACATAACATATCAAGGCTAACTTTTTATCTCACATTTATTTTGTACACAAACAAATGCGAGGTAATTTACAACAAATTTACAGATACGGTTATGTAATTGAGAGATATTTGCTTGTGGAACCTCCCTATTTTTTAAACCAAAGTTACACATTGTTCTCAGTCTCTTCGACTTCTTCTCTGGTTACAGGTAATTCGGTTTTAGAATTAGAACCTGTTGCAACATTATTTGTAATTATTGGGATTACTGGGACGAACAGAATTTCACAAAACTTGAGAAAACAAGTATACATACCTAGAAAGAGCAAAACTACGAATGAAATTAGATTATTATTTTAGACATGCAATGAGAAAAATAGCGCCAGGAACATCTACACTAGGCTACATTCTATGAGAATCGCATGAGAATCGGCTTAGTGGACAAGGCCCTTAAGTTACTGCAAAAGAGTTCTCTGCGGCGCAAAATCGCATGAGAATCGGCATAGTGGACTAGGCCCTTAAGATTGGAGAGAGAACAGCAGGTTGGTTGATTTAGTTTAGTTTAAAGGCATTTTATTCAGCACAGAAACTTCTGTAGTCATGGCTAATAAAATATTACATAAACTACAAGTTTCAAACAATGGAGAGAAATGAATGTAGGTGCAAATGCATCTTTAAATGGGAACGTTCAGGATGAGTCCACTTGGGCAATAATATTCACAGAGGAAGAGAGTACGTTTTACATGGGTAAGTGTGACCCCAACAAAATCTGGGGTCATGCCTTTGATGTCAGGTATGAGTCAATCCTCTGAGATTATCCTTGATGTTGAGGCTATGCTACACATGGTCACTTTTAGGTCAACACATGTTCAACACCCAAATCCCATTTTTTTGCCTCCATTTATGTCCAACTTATAGTCACTCACAGGCACACATTGAGAAAGCTTAGGTGAAAAGTTTGTTTAGCACAAGAGGGCAGTGAGTGTGCTGTGTGACGTCACAAAGTATCACGTGAAATGCACCTCTCCTGACTTGTGTATTATGTATATTGCATGTTCATTTAAAGATTTCGCTACCTTCTGACATAGGCTAACAATGGTGCCCTGAATGTAGTGTTAAACTATGGAACTACTTTTCCCCTCATCTGAAATGGGTAAAACTCCCTGAATGTTAGATTACATTAAGTACTACTGGGGCCTTTACATTTGAATGATAGCAAAGAAGTTGATTTTCTCAAAATATTTTGGAGTTTAGTGACTCTTTAATAGGGGATTTGCATAGCCACCATTTTGAAACTTGATTTGCATGGAATAATGGGACTAATGGTATAGTCTAAAATCTATTGAAAACATGCCATGTTCAGTCTGGGATATTTATCAATGCTCTAATGTCAATATACATGAATTTATTTGTCACTGCCTGGGACGGTTCTGAGGCTATAATGCCATTAGGCAGAGACTAAATGGATTAATAACCTAATAATTATTGTGCATAATGCATCGCCTTTGTCACGGGATTATATATATGCACCATCACCTCGGTATTATGCATAAAATGCAACGCCAGCAGCTCAATGTCAGTCATTAATCTGTTATTAGCCCACATAGTACTATAATGGCAATAGCATTAAATATTGTTGAGGAAATCCCTACTGTAAGAATGAAAATGTCTGTATAACAAATTCTTTCCCAAAATAGATCCTTCCCAGCTGCCTAGCAATGAAAAGTAGCTATTGGAAGGAATGTACTAATTAAGGATTAGTCATGCAACAGACTTCAGTAATGCTGAGGTTTATTCATAGAGTATGGAAGTTCAAAAGCCGCCCATAATTTCGCAAAAGTATAAACACAAAATGACAGTAACATATATAATACTGTTTGAGACCTTATACCATAAGTCAACTCTAAAATTGAGTTACCTATCTGTCGTATTTGCAGAAAGATAAAAACTAGGTAATGGTACAAGTTGGCTAATAGAGACAGAGGGTAGGTTTTACATGGATGCTAGTGCACCAACAAAACATGGGTCAACTGTGAGTCAGCTCTGAAATAAGATTATCCATTATGTCCTCAGCAAGCTATGACCCATGAGAGTCATATTGCTGCACTCCCACCTAAATCTACCAAAAACTTTCCAAGGTAAATTGGCCAAAAACCATCTTAAAATTGTCTTGTTTTATAGCGCTGTAGAATGGTGTAAAATGGAATATTGGAATATAGACATTCAAGTGAAACATTGGTGTTTTTTTCCGTTTTTCCTGAAATCATGCAGTTTTCTAGAAATTTCCATTGTTTTCGAAAAAGCCAACATGATCTAATACATGTATTCTATTGCTCCTCTGCGAAGAAAAATAATTGGGAAAAGCTAAGATCTTACTGAAAAAACTCAATTTGCATATTTCAAAAGTTGGTAAACTCTTCTGGTTTCGCTGCATCATCTTTAGTTAGGTGCGGCGTCTTCCGTGTAGTATGCTATGTAAGTGTCAGAAGCAGTTTAACATTAATTGCGGTGTAATCGACACTTGGGCGGTGTACATGCACCTGAAGTGATAGCCCTTACACTGCTTACACTGAGTGAATTGAAGATTCTTTGGGGAGTATGGCACTTCTTAATTAAGAATGAATATCTCAATGCAAATCATAATCATGGTTATTTATATTATTATACAGGGCGAGGAAGCGACAGCCAGAGGTAGGGGAAAGAAAGAGAGACAGAGAGATAGGAGAGGGGAAGAGAGAGCAATAGAGAGGAAGAGAGGGTGAGAGGGGCGAGAATAGGTAGAAGGAGAGAAAGGGTGTGTGGGAGATAGAAAGAGGAGAAATGATGCGTGGAAGGCAGAAGAAGGGCATGGTGTTTGAGAGCGATAGAGACAGGGACAACTGAGAAATAGAGAGAGTGTAGTTGGAGGTGTGGGAGAAAGAAAGGCAAGAGATAGAGGGGGCAGAATGAGACAGAGAAGAGAGAGGCAAAGAGTGTGGTGGAGGACTGAAGCAGAAGAACATAGATAAATAGGGAGCAGCAGAGGGAAGAGACAAGGAAGGATATTTATGAAAGAGGGAGAGAGATATGGAAAATTACAGTTAAATCACGTGCTTTTCTCAGTCTGATTTTTACCTTATTTCCCTGCTTCAAAGAATTTGCAATTTTGTAAATTCTTCTTATCATATAGACTGTATTGATCGAATCACGATTAGAACATTAACCTGGAACGGAATGCTTATTCCTAATTATTGCCATATTGTATTTTCTTATCAAGAGTAATTGAACCATCATAAAAAATGAGGGCTACCATTACCAGTAGAGTCTGAAAACCTCCCACTACTTGAGAGAATAGACTCACTGACAGGGCATTAGTCAAATAGAGTAAAACACACAAAAGAAACAACAAACAAAAAGAGAAGGAGATATGATTAGACAGGTGAGAAGAGAGAGAGAGAAGAGAGAGACAGAGCAAGACAGAACAAGAATTGGGGAGGCACAGAGAACGAAATACCGATCTATAGACGGGCGAAGACAAATAGGAGCATATAATTAAGCTCAAGACCGGTATGAGTGCATTGATACAACAATACAATACTACCACCACCACTACCCCTACTTCCCAGCCATCCATCCTTTCATCACCACTCTACCACAGCCACCAGTCCGATCAAACTCCCCCCACCACGCTCTCTCCTCTCTCTCCTATTAACAAGCAATGCACATAGGGAGTAGCAGAGAAACACTGTAACAGGTGTCTGCAAGACCCGGGAAGAGTGGATGGAGTACGAAGAGAAAGAAGAAACATCAGTTGGTGTATGCACACTACATAAGGAATTGCAATAGGATTACCACATTGGATTTCTATACAATAGTATAACAATATAACGAGGGATGCACAGAAGTTTGAACAAGGTGTATACTATCTATTTCACGGACCGCCTCCAATACCAGCAATCAATGGGAAAGTTGTGATGGTAGTGGAGGTAGCGGAGATGAGTTCTTATGAGCAAAGGTGAGCAAGAGCACTGTGACCACACTGAATGCCCGTGCCGCGCTGCACGTACATCAAAGCAAATAGGCGAATCAATGCTGCCGAAACATTTCCTAAGATATCTCTTGTTTCTACATCACCTTTTACAGTCCACGATCCCAGAAACCTTTAGTAACCATATATGGTCTTTAGTACAGTATAATATAGTCACAGTTCTGTCTCAATTTTGAGAAAACTCCTAAATAAATTTGTAGTGGGATGTCCGTGCAGGTTTTAGAGGGTGTCCGTGCTACAATCCTCTCTGAAAAAAAAGATGTCCGTGCTGCTGCCAACTTTTCCATCTATATCTATATTTAGATAGTAATTATTGATTCGAAATCAGGGTGTTTCTTTGTGGAAATCATTCTATTTTGAGTATATATTACATAGTTGTGATTGACTTTACTGTTATATCTTATGGCTACATAAGGCCCCATACCTATGCTACGATACTCTACACTACATCTCCTTATCAATTTGTGTTACACTACGTATAACATTACCATATCAATGACGAATAATTATTGGCTTTGGAGATATTGTTTTTATTGCCATTGTTTGCCCTAAAAACATGGATTAAATCACAGGGTGCTTATTGAGCAATGTGTACTATTAACGACTTAAAATTCTGATCATATGAACACAGTCAGGTTCAAAAGGCAGTTTTGGACACCTAAGTTTTAGGGGTCATTAACATTTTTAGCCTTAGTCTTAGCCTTGTGGTTAAGCATATTGCTGGATGTGGAATCGAGGAATGTGGCTGTCTGGACCTGACTGAACAATATATGTGGAAAATATTTGAAAAAATGGCCAGAAAACCTTACCCTGATTAAGGCAGCCCTCCCCTGAGGAACCCTCCCCCCTCCCCCCCCCCCTCGACCACAATATTTTTTATTTCAAATAGCGTATCATAGTAACAGAGGTTTTGTTTTTGTGATAGCAATTTAAATGCCTTGAATTACAAAAAAATAATACCATCTCAAAATCCATATTTTTGCGATTTGTGACTGATTTTCTGTGATACATCACATTCGGAAAAGAAATATTCAAAAAAATAATGTTTGAATCATTCAATGATCCATACTTATTTTATATCCAATTTTAGTAAATATTGTCTAATTTCATGTTTAATGATATCATGCTTTAAGGGCCCCCAGATGACGAAATCATGGATTATTCAATTCAATTAAAAAATTCTTTATTGCTGATGGTAAATTACAATTGGTAGATCATCTCACTTATCCTTAGCATTGAAAAATCGAATATTATTATAGGCCTACCATTTATGTATATTATATAAAAGAAGCGGGCAACAGGGGCCATTTTAGGGGGTCTAGGGGGTGGAGCAGTACCCACTGGTACCACCACTGAATGTGTATCTTTCCAAACCTGTTTGAAAAGCAGTATGCTGCACGTACATCGGCCAAAACCTGCACGGACATCTACACACGTTGCATTCAAATGCAGCACGGACATCTGTGAGTTTTCTTTAGGCAGGTATAGTGACGAAATTACTTAGATTTGCAGTCTATATCATTGACTAAGGCTTTATCTAAGTCATTCAATACATGTCCTAGAACTTAGAAAGATTGTTATGTTCAAAACTCCGAGAAACAAATGAAAATGATTATCAATAGAACATAGCATTGGCCGTTATTTGATGTACGTGCAGCGCGGCACGGGCATTCAGTGTGGTCACAGTGAAGAGGGGTGAAGGATGAGCATTTACTCCGAGCAGATAGAGATTCCTTCTATAGAGATTATATTCACAGAGGATATATTGAAGTGTTACCAGATGTATATCAATCTATTTGAGTTTCCCTTACCACTACACAACCCACCAAGCAATAGGAAAGTGGTAATGGGTAAGGGGGTTGAAATATCTTAAGCAAAGGTCAGAAAGTGGGACGAATGCATCTAAAGACCACCCCCCACACACACACACACAATCCTCTCCCCTGCCAGGCAGTTGGCCCCTTTTATAGACAGATATTCACAGAGGATAAAGTGAAGTTACAACAGGGATATAATCACCTATTCTATTTTATCCGACCACACTAAATATCACCAATCAATGAGCAAGTGGTGACGGTAGTCGTGGAAATAAGTTGTATCTTAAGCGAAGGATAGGAAAAGGACTTGTCCCTAAGAGTGACTCCTTCTATAGATATAGCTATATTCACTTGGGATAAATAGAAGTTTTAACAGGTGTATAAATACCTGTTAGCCTCCCCCCTGACCACCGGGAACCCCAGGAATCAATGGGAAGGTGGTGGGTGTTGATAGTAGTCATAGTGGTTATGGTGATAGTGGATATGGGGTTTCTCTAATGCCATATGTCCACTGAGTCAATTTTCACATGGGGTGCAGTCAGCTGACAAACGTCCACTCTTAACGTGTTGTGCTTGGCTGACGGCTGACAGTCAGCTAGCATTAAATGGGGCTTCCACTTACACGTCGGTTGTGACCACCGTCAAGAGTGGCCAGTGGCGACGGTCGAACGGTGACCACCCATGGCCATTTTTGACCGTCGCTCTTGACCGTCCTCGGTATACACATACACATCAAAAAGTGCCAGAATGGTCACCGTCGGACGGTCCCCCAGGGACCACCAGACTTTTTATTTATTACTGTATGGACATTTCTGGTCATATTTCTGCATATATATTAGCAAAGCGTCGATCTCCAGACTCTACCAAACTCTCTTGATATAACTAGATATATTAATTTGAAATATATATTTAGAAAATAGGCTTGGCAAACAGAGCCAGGTTCACTGCCTTGTGTTATGGGACTGGATTTTCAGCAGCTAGAGCGAGTGGGCTAGTGAGACTTCTTATATTATTTTTATTGTTCCTGATGGATCTGCATATTATGTAATATTGATATGTACCTTCACAATGATTATTATCTCAATCATCAATCAATTCGAATTCTAAATTAATTGTTTTTTTCTGTGTTTTTTTCCCCCAAACCGAAGGTGCTTATGATCTTGATGAGCATTCCTGTTCACTTATGCTTCACTTCTTGAGTTCATTCCTGTTCACTTATGTGAACTTTAGAGTATGTTTGCAGTGTTCCCGAAAATTTTTTTTAGTGACGCCGGCCAATGTGGCCGACTTGGACAAGCCCCACGCCGGCCATTTTTCACTGACGCAGGCCATTTTATAACTTCAAAAAAATTGTACCCTCTGTTTCGCCTCTGTAGGACCCGAAAATTGTTCATAAGACAGGCCAATATGGCCTGTGCAAACCAGCCTCATGCCAGCCATTTGTCATAGACACAATCCATTTTTAACAATCCTATATTTTGGCATATGTTCCTATGTATTCTATACTTAAATTTCTGTGTGGACATGCTAAGAAAATAAAGCTTACTAAGTTTCTGGGCCAATAAATTAATTTCGAATGGATCTGAAACCAAATACTGAATTAGTTTTTCAGGTATTGAAATCCCCTACCCTCGGGATAAATTCGTATATTTTCCAAGAACTTATTATGTAGCCTGTTATCATTTATTCCATTCATAAACTGATCGACTTGCTTATAAGTGACTGAAAGAAAAACTGAACAGGTTAACACAGCTGAATAGATTATATCAATCCTTATCCCATCAAATCCAATATTGCATTTGAGGTGATGTTGACGTCGGCCAAAGTGGCGAATTCGACACAGGTGACAATAATACAATGCTCAGGGTGAAAATATTACTTAATACTAACAAATATTCATACATATTTACACTTTTTAAGTCGGAATGGTCGTAATAATCACTAGAAATACCAATAATTAATCATAAATCAATGGAAATGATAAAAATAAATGTACAGATGAACTCCAAACCATTCACCAAAATGGTCATTAGCATATTCGGCACCAGGAAAATACCCACATATCTAAATAGGCAGTGAAATATGCCCAAAATGTCCCTAAATTAATAAAAATCAAGTGAAATGATAAAAATAAACTTAAAATAAATGTCCAAATGTACTGCAAAATATTCACATGAGTCAACCAGAGGTATCAGAGATAATGATGAACTTCAGTATGACCATAAATTACCTTAAAAAATTTTTTTTTGCTTTGGTCACTTTTGACCGTCGCCCTTGACGGCTCCCGTTTGACCGTCACCCCTCCGGTCAAAGAAGTCACAGGGTACTCCTTTGACCGGAGGGGTGACGGTCAAACGGGAGCAAGGGACGGTCAAACGGTCCCATGCGACCGTCCGACGGTCGCCTCGGTATCCACTTACACGTCGGTCAAAATGTGACATGGCACCGTTCGACGGTGACCGCGTGGTACCGACCGACGTGTAAGTGGAAGCGCACCTTTATCTTTTGTGCACCTCCACTGGCCTGACCACCTCCCCACATCAAGGTAATCGGCCCAGTGGATATGGCACTATAGGTAAAGGTGAGAAAGAGGGATGAATGATGAGCATTTGCTCCACATTTGCTCCGAGTTACTCCAAGGAGCTATTCCTCCTTCACCTTGGGCAGCACCTGTAAGGGTTGAGGCCAGAGAGATACCTGATGATAATGAAATTACATTTCTTACCCTATCGCAATGATGGGAGGGGATAAATAGATAAACAGACGCAGCCACAACATGCTCGGGTGGAGGGGCTGGAGTAGTGGTGGTGGTGGTGGTGGTGGCAGTGGTGGTGGTTCTTGTTGTTTGATAACTTTAGAAGCCAGAAGGTGCATTTTATATTGGGGTTAATCAATTGAGTCTGTATTACTGTCGATAAAATTATACTCAAGAGACTATATTTACGGGTTTTGATTGATTTATTCTTTTACTTCGGCGTCAATACAGAGTGGAATGGGATGGAATAATCATAACATCAGTACATTGCAGTTCTTCCTGCTATAGCCAGCATGTATTACAACAAGAATGTTCTAGATGGACAGCAATAAACAATTGCAAAGGTCTTCGTAATCTAAGAGCTTTGTGTCTCTATCCGTTCCTTATATTAGTATTATCTTTATTCATTCTTATAAATTGATTGAACCCTTTTCCCTTTTAGATTCACAGGTACCAATGTGTTCCATTACTGTGTGTAAATTATACCGAATTCTTTTGTTATCTTTATCCTATTATCTTAAGCCATTTTACATGGTGATTAAATAAACTTTCTTCCTTAAGATTTCTGTTATTTTACCTTTGATTCAATACATAGTACTTACTTATAGGAGTATGGAAATGATGCTAACGGTTCTATGGGTGTATTTTTCAGAAAGTGCATTTTATTAAAGGATTATTATTATTATTATAAAACTTTTATTCAATAAACATGTTACATTTCTGTAATGTTATACCGAAGTGGAATGTTCCCTCTCAATGTACATTTTTTTAGGTTTTCCAGGTTTCCCTTCAGTAAATAATATAAAATGGCAAAAATAGACATAATCAATGACATAATAAGATACAGTAAATATTATTATCGCTATGAGTTTGATTCAGCTCGGTTACTAGAGTGCGAATGACAGTCTTGGCATTGTCCTATAGTCTGTAATTTGAGTTTTTGCCATTAGGAGACCTGTCTTGTTTAGGTTGTTTTCTGAGTCCGGGACGGTTTTTAAATGTGTAGTAGTGTTCTCTTTAGCCTCATAGGTTAAAGTGGCTAAGATAGTTAAAAATACAAGTTTGGGAGTAGTCAAGAATCGCCTTGAAAATACCTCCAACGACTAAATCAAACCTTCTTAGCCCTATCATGATCTTATTTTTCTTTTAGGTTTCCCATTTCCTGTGAAAATACAATCCTTTTGTAACTTGCCTTACTAGTCCTTGCACCGCCTCCATGGCAGTTTGAATTCATAGAACTGGGTCACAATGTGGTTGAGGAGAACTGTCAATCTAGCTCAAATCGCAATATGGCCAGTGTCACACCTATTTTTTTGTTCTAACTTAGCTCTCTCCCTTGCCTATTGACTTTTACATTAAATGTATTATTTGGTCTTTCATTAAAACTTTGAAAAACTAGTTACAAAACCGTGCCTGTTTGTTTATAAACACTGGCCAAGCTGGGTCAGCTAACCTGTGACTGGAAGAACCTCTCCTATGACCTACTGCGCATGACAAACTCACTAACTGCAACGGTCGCCCACCCGAATTTGCGATGGCAGCTATAAATAAATTCCCTCTCTTTACGGTAAAATATCTGTTAAAGTATGAAATATATAATTTCCGTATCTCCAGGGATTAGTTAGGTAGGTTCAGACGCACAACATAGTAGAATATTGGGAAGAAATTCCGTTACTCGTGATTCTAGCCCAGAACAGCGAGAAGAGTCACTTTAAGTATAGGTATCATCCCAGAGTGACTATTAATTGTTCAAGAGGTTATATCACGATACAATTCTCGAAAATACATATTTATTCACATTGTTATTCACATAATAAGAGAGAGTGATTCAGAACTCGGAGAGGTATAACATCAGTAATTCTATGTCATTGAAGACCATTTGGTCTAATTAATGTTCACAGAAATATTCATAAATGACAAAGTTTACAATATACCATGTTTATGGTAACGTTGGTTTACAACAGCAGGTGAAGACCTACAATACTCTGCTATTCATTCAAATAATTATTCATAAAAATCAAATTATTGTTATATCGATCTTAGTTTACTAGGCATTACCCGCCTGGGATTTTGGACATCGTGAACCTGACATCATTCGTACATCACATTTTCATAGTAGCGATTACATTTACAAATCACTATCACTTTCCCCCCCAAAGGGTCATATTCATGGTAATATCGGTGTTTCAGGTAAGACCTGAACGCCATTCTAGTTTTTATTAATTGGACATCATCTGGGTGTTGGTTCA
This sequence comes from Sthenelais limicola, assembly GCA_942159475.1. Classification (NCBI taxonomy): domain Eukaryota; kingdom Metazoa; phylum Annelida; class Polychaeta; order Phyllodocida; family Sigalionidae; genus Sthenelais; species Sthenelais limicola. The sequence continues at coordinate 43,487,663 of OW804097.1, read as the reverse complement.
AAATAGAAGGCATTTTATACATAAAACTTCTCTTAAACATTTTGGTTTTAGGATGGGGTATTTTTAGTTTTTTACCTTTCTTGATACTTCTTAAGTTGATATTTCGCGAGTCAACCCTATCAGGTTTAAGTGAACAGAGGTAGGCTCTTTCAAGTAGGTGGCTATTTCTTCTGGATTCAAGTGCTGGGATATTAAGGGATTTGAGGATTTCTTTTGTGCTAGTAAGTTTCGGGAGGCCTAGGGCAATCTTAAGGGAAGAATTTTGAAGGGTCTGTAATCGCTTTAGATAGGTCTGAGGGGTAGAAATGTAAATGGTGTCCCCATAGTCTATGTGGGGGAGTATCGTAGCCTTAAAGATCAATAGAAGGGTATTTTTGTCACATATTCCATATAGCTTTGACAGAGCTTTTACCTTTATTCTAACAGTATTGATTTTTCTTTCAAGAAATTTCTTGAAATTTAGTTGGCAATCCAACTCAACTCCTAGGTACTTATAAAATTTTACACAGTCTAGGTTCTGGTTATTTATATGATACATTGTTTGTTGCTTTTCATTCTTGGTGCCAACGGTGAGGGTTTTACACTTGGAAGTATTTAAGGATATTTTATTCTGATCACACCAGTCTCTGACTCGGTCAAGATCTGATTGGAGTTTGACATTGTTTGCGGCACCTCTATCTCTTTCACTATAGAGGACCGTGTCGTCGGCGAATAATTGTACATTGCTACTTTTTATAGACTTCCACATATCATTAACATAAAGGATGAAGAGAACAGGTCCTAACAAGGTACCCTGAGGTACCCGGCAAGAGACAGGCTTTGAGGAAGACAATTGTCCTGTAAAATTGACAAGCCCAAATTGTCTAATTTTAAGTTAAAGTTGTCTCATTCAGCCAGACATTCGTCGCGCCCCTACCGGCCAGAAGGCTACCCACACTTTCTTACCGCCACAACGCTCGCGGATTTCTTATCATCCCAAAGTCCAAAGGTACAGGTGAGGTCCAGGTCTGACTGTTATCTCAAAGTCAATCACGTGGGAAAGGAGGGGAGGGGCTGACCGCCAGGTCAGGGGAGGGGAGGGAATACTGATTAAAGAGTGGGAGGGAGAGGGGAGGGGAGATAACCCCGTGACCTGGTCACCACCCAAAGAGATTGGTCAGAGTGGCAGTGGTCACTCTGAGCCTCGTTTTAATAAGTGTCTGTCATTGTTATCCTGTGGCTGATTGGATCTCTAATCTAACCTGTCAATTAATTGGACCAACGGGACCAAAGCCAATCAGCGCAGGACCAGTGTATTTCGTCCTAATCTGTCTAGTATAAAAATAAAGGAAAGATGAAAATCGGTCTCTTCCGAGGCTGGTACTGATTTGAAGCATACATCTCTGTGTGTTGCGTTGATTAATTTCTCGCCCAACTACTGACCCTGAATTATTACGAAGAATGACCCGCATTTCTTCAGTCCGTTCATCGAGACACTTTGAGTTCTGTTACTGTTACTGTTCTGTTACTGTTACTTCTGAGTCTCTAATTCCATAGTATTTTAGTTTATCTAATAATATTAAATGATTTATGGTGTCAAACGCTTTTTTAAAGTCTAAAAAAATCATATCCACCATTTTCTTATCGTTAGTACTTTTGTAAATTTTTTCTAAAAGGAACTCATGGGCGTCGACTATGGACTTATTCTTCCTAAAACCAAATTGTACATCACTAATCAGCTTGTTAGATTCAAGATAACCTGCAAGTTGCGTCTGTATACATGTTTCAAATATTTTAGCAGGTAATTTATTACACGATATCGGCCTGTAGTTACCGGCTGAAGATCTATTACCATCTTTATATATAGGAGTTACAATAACACTTTTAAAATCTCTCTAGGTACTTCAGAGTTCAAAAGACTAAGATTAAATAAGTAAGAGAATTGTTTACTTAGAGCATACATACATGGTTTAAGTATTCTGGTAGGAAGGAATTTCATGCCCGATGCTTTATAGTTGCCAATTTTGCTCAAAGCTAATTCAATTGCTGATGGGGTTATTTCACCGAAGGAAAATTTAGAATCGATTTGGGGTCCGAAATCTACTTTTTCAGCTTTGGGAGTACTCTTTATTTTTTCGGCCAGATTAGGGCCAATTGTTACGAAGTAATCATTGACATTCTCTGCAGCCTCTTTCCCTTTAGATTGAAGCCCCTCACTATTTATGATAGTAGTTTCCCTGTTTTGGGTTTTGGGGTCGCTTCCTGAGATTAATGGCTTGAGGATGTTCCAAAGTTTCCTGGGGTCTGATTTATTATCCTGAATCTGCTTCTTTACATAGGCATTCTTGGCTTTTTTGATATCGATATTGATCCGGCACCTAAGGTGTCTAGCCTTAGCCCAATCCTCCTCCCTACCAGAGTTTTTTGCAACCCTATAACTTTTATCTCTCTCTTTACTTTGTTTCACCAATTCCTTGGTGTACCAGGGGCGGGGGGGGGGGGGGGCGGTTTCTTAACCTTATTAAATGTTTTAATGGGGCACATTCTGTCCACATATAATGTAATGGTAGAATGATTAATTCTCTAAGGTCTCATTGGGGGCTGTTGGTGTTAAATAGCAGTGCACCAGCATGCCCGAAATGGAGGTTATTAATCATTTTAGTCTATGCCTAAGGTATTTATAGCCCCAAGGCTGGAGTTCTTTATTTAGTAGTGTGGAATATATCCATTATCCATCACGAAATTTCTTTTTGCATATATGTTTTCTCATTTTATAGTGAGACATGGTGCTTACAGTTTGGTCAGAAAGGTGATGCAATGTTATATTCGTATGAATATATTGATTTGAAATTGTAATCAAGCTGCACCATGGATGTAGCCTATTGCGATTGACTTTTCATTTTATGTATAATGGTTGCTGTTTGAATTAAAAATGTGATGTGTTTCAGGAAAATGAGTCACAAATAAAAAAAAATGTATTTTGAGATATCATCATATCTCAAAAGATGAGATCAAACGGATTCTAATGATAGTAAACATGTTTTGAAGTGTTTCTATATTTCATGTTTGATATAATTTATGTTTACCATTAAGGTGTTGACTTAATGGTGGATTGTTCTCCTATATCTCTGTCATCCATATATAGTACATCCGGACGGGCTTGAAATCTTCCTTCTATTTTAGGAGTAAGACCCTCTGATATGACTTTCATAAAATGGCAAATAAACGTTCCAACAACAACAACAATGTTTGAAAAAAGTTTGCAATACCTCTGGGTGGACAATAACAAGTAAAGTAGCTAAATATACTCTATATCTTTGAAACGCAAGGATCTATTCAATCCATAGTTTTGAAATTTGTAACATGGATTGATTCTACTAACAGCATTTAACCCTCCAAGAATGAGAGATTTCCAACAAAGAAAACTTATGAATAAATCACTTTGAAAGATATAATTGATGAGACCTGTGACTCATTTTCCTGAAACCCATCACAAATGATCATATCATGAGTGCACACCCGGACACAAGAGAGAAGACGTTGGCTTGGAGAAGTAATTTTTATTGAGAATTATGTAATTATTTGAAGTTTATTAAAATAATTGAAATTATAATTAAAGAAAATATAAGAAAATAAAATAAAATGCAGAGGGAGGAGAGGTATTTTGGATATGGAATATCCTATGGAAGAGGGAAGAGGAGGGTGGGACAAAAAAGGAAGAAGGGGTGCGTGTGTGGTGCACCGTGGAGTAGCGAGGAATGAGGGAGAGGAAGGGGCGAGCGGGAGGAAGAGAGGAAGGGGGGTAGGGCGGAAGAGGATGATGGGTAAAGTGGTGCGGGGCATGTCCAAGAGGTGGCACCAATGATCCATCATTATGCAAACACCTATGATGCGACCATGAGTGCACACCCGGACACAAGAGAGAACTTGTCTACACTTTCAGGGTAGTTAGTGGCACTGGGGTGGTTAGGTATATCTATGGTGTTGCTCACCGGGCCCATATAGCCTAATGGAAAACCGAACTGCAGTAGGTCTAATAATTGTTTACCCTCCGGCGTCTTGGGAAGTCTGTTCTCCCAGGTGTGAATCACGAGCCCCGAAGGGACTCTTACTCGGGCACCCATGGCGTTTGGTAGTCCCGATTCCCTCACAAGAGCATATATCTCCGGTAGACTATGGTCCTGCCCTATAGGATACATTTTGGAGGGCCAGTTGTCTCGGCAATAGGCCGCGAATCGTTGAGGCAACGTGTCTATCTTTTGGTCTGGCTTGTTGGTTTCACACATAGCTCTGATCGTGTCAAAGTCGGGGCCTCCTAGCGAGTGTTTGGACTCGAGGGCTGAATCAGCACCAGGGGGATGCTCAGTGTTGTCCACTGGCACTTCACTATCTAAATTTATATGTCTTGTTTGCATGACATGACATGCCTCAAGGTTACACTGTGTGAGGCTCATACAATTTGATGATACATTAAGTTCACTTACACCGCCTCCCTCTTTGTTGTTGTTTTGTTCGCCATCTTGATTCTCGCCCAAGGCCCCGTGCTCGATTGGGCATGCGCGAGATCCTACGAGATCGTCCAAGATGGCGACTTCCTTGGCGTGTATCAAGCGTGGACGGGATTTTGATATGATGTGTGTCTCATGCTCTCCGTTGGAAGGATTCTCCGTGTATACAGGTTTAACTAATGTTCTGTTCACATTCTTCCCCCCACGATTTATTGCTCGTGTGGGGAGCGGGCGTTTTTTGCCGCCGCTATCTGCTGGTGCATCTGTTGTGTCATCGGTGGCCTGGGGGCATGCGCCGCGCCCGAGCCAGACGCTTTTCCCATGTCGTTTTCCAATCTTTCACAGTTGAGTACTGCCAAATACTCGTGAAGCAACCGAATAGCAGTACGCACATCCATGAAAGTATGTAGTGCCATTCTCCACATGGTCAGACTGGAAACGGCAGCCCCTAATCGAGTTGAAATCCTGGCAGGCAGCCTTTTTGGCGTTAGCGTTACTAGAATTCCCTTGAGCCCCAGGGCGCTTGTTGCTAACTGAGGCGTGTCCCCCGCTGGTGGACTGGTGCGTAACGGGCGCCTTGTTATCCCCTATGGCCGCGTTCATTGCCCGGGCCATTTGAATCCTATTGTAGTCTCCCCAACCAATTCGGCCCTTTTCTACATCGTCGAATAGGGTTTGACTGAATTTTCTCACCACAGCACCTGTGCATCAGCGATTACATCCTGCATGTGAGCTAAGATCAGATGGTCCTGTCTGTGGTCGGTACGTCAGGTATCTCTGATCATTGCCACCATGCCATAGATATAGTCCAATGGTTCCAGTTTATATCTATGTTCCAACTTTTGTTTCATGGTGCTAATGCCATCCTTCTCATAGTACATATATGGTTTTGATATTAGCCTTTCTGTAAGCAGATTGGCAGCAAAGTGAACCTTACCATCATGTTTAGGGATGCTGTACTCTTCCCTAGCGAATTGTCTCTCTATGTAACCATCGTGATTTTCTTGGCCTCTTAGGATGGCTCAAGGTTTGTAGAGATGAGCACGCCAAACAGGGTGACAAAAAAGGAAGAAGGGGTGCGTGTGTGGTGCACCGTGGAGTAGCGAGGAATGAGGGAGAGGAAGGGGCGAGCGGGAGGAAGAGAGGAAGGGGGGTAGGGCGGAAGAGGATGATGGGTAAAGTGGTGCGGGGCGTGTCCAAGAGGTGGCACCAATGATCCATCATTATGCAAACGCCTATGATGCGACCATCAGCAAGCATTTATAAATATTTGAAAGTATTTGATCCATTTGTGTATCCTTACATGTGGAATAGTAATGACCCAAGTGCCATGCCTTGGGGGACTCCCAACACCAGTGTAGTGCACTGCTCTAATGTTATATCAATGACCTATTGTTCCATCGCTTAGATAGTTGTCAAATCTCCTAATTACATCTTCATTCAGTCCCAATAAGGGATTTGCATGTATTACTGCGCATGTCTGTTTCAGTGCATACCGCATGGGATAAATTCTCTTTAAATCTGGCTTACAAATAGAACATTTTGTTCATAAAGAATAGGCAGATATATGATCTATAATATCCAAATACATGATGGGAAAGATGAAGACTTTTGATAAGAATATATATTTCAGCATTGATAGATATTACATACTAAATATGGTATCCTTCTTGAGAAGTGCAATAAGTGGGGTGCAATAAAAAATACTTTTATCATTTGTGATAAAGATATAGTTGTCTAAAAATAGCATCACAAGTTATGTTTGAGTACATAGTGCCCCTGTGATGGATGTTACGTAAACTAAAATTAGACGACCCTGAGCGAGGTTACATGCACATTGTCGTACTGCCACTTCTTTGAATAAAGAAGTTGGCCAATTACTTTCACTTCATATTTGGTCAAATTTAAGAGCATGTAATAAATATAGAATCGAACCCGCCACTCTTAATTCAGAATTTATTAAACTCAATTCCTCCATGGGAGTACTCTGCCTTTGGCATCATACATCTGCAGAAAAATCGTTCTATTCTCTCTGTAATATATTGGCCAGTAGTTGAAGAGGTTAAACCTAGGATCCTCTTTGAAGAGGGGTATATCTAGGGCTGATATTGGATTGGAATTCTGCCAGTATAGTTAGTAATAGGTTGCATAGATAATGTCCACTGCTTAGATAACGTGTTATATGAAGATGTGTCTAGTCTGTACAACTAGGCATGGGTTTAAGACGTTTGTCGGTATATATTTATACGTGATATACACGTAGTATTTATGTACTATGCTAGTAGGATTTAAAGTTCAAACTCTCCTATGTATTAAGAGAGCTGGTTTATACAATTCACTTATTGTTGTGGTTTCACGTCATGCGCAATGAATGTGCGTCATGTACAAAGGGATTATTTGTAATACTAAAGATAGGGAATGTAGGTTACTATCGACAGCCTCCATAATTGTATCTTCTATACTCCTGCAAAGCTACCAGGAGCTACCAGGTGGAATTGAGAACCTCCGGTGGGTGGAGAATATTCCCCCTTGATCTGGATATACTCTCGGAATAAATGAAACATCAATCAAATCAATCCCCTAGGCTTTATACAGTTAAACAGTTAAAAATAAACCCCTCGGCGAGTGATAAAGTTTAGTTTATGTATACTTTGGTCGAATAGCATTCCTCAGAACAAATCTGTCTTGATCGGGGAGGTAACTTCTGAGGGGTGGTGGTCATAGACAGAGCATAAGCAGGTACATTGATAAGGAGGAGTGGTATCAGACCATTTATCTAATACTGCTGAGCTGCACGAATAGAAAGATAAGGCACCTTTAGGCCTTGAACTGAAGTTTACTCATTGATTTATTTGTTTTGAATTGAAGTTTCTATATTTCAAATACTTTTACATATTTGCATACACCATAAACGAGTTGTTGGTAAAAATGTATCTAGCAACATCTATTGGAAGATATAATAGTGGTAGTCTCAAAACTATCAATAATAAGTTTAATTTGATTGCATTTTGCATACTGCAGGACAGTTCTCTGAGTATTTTTTCAGAGAGTACGTGCAAATAATGAAAACCCTTGCATCAGAAATATCACCAAATGTAAATTGTCAACGATTCAAAATCTACATGAAATACATATAAACAAAGGCATTATTTTGCATAGGACTTACTCTAAAACATGTTTCGTTGAGCCTGACAAAGAGCTAAAAAGGCGCGAAAGTTCGTTATAATAAACCAATACTAAAACAAATACCACATCATTATTCAATAACCACCAATTCTATCGATAATCACCGTTTATAAGTAGATAAAAAGCGATACTTCTCACCCCTGTCAACATATTTATTGGCAGCCCAAAAGGTTTGATCTTACAAGACAACTGTAACAACTCACGCCTCTCCATATATACTCCTACGTGTTTGTTTGTTTTTGTGTGTTTACATTGTATTTTTACAAAATAGCTCGGTCTGTGTCGATTGCGACCATTTAAAGCTGTATTCTCAGCTTATTTCCGTAAGGAAAGAATTAAATTGTCTTTTCAGAGGTCTTTATTCACTCCAGGCCCATTCAAAGGTCACCCAGATAGAGTATGAAAGGATTCTGACCTGTTCTTCTTGGTGTAAAATTTTATTATCTCTCGAAATGATTATTTAGAGGACCCGCCGAAATCTCACTTTTTTCAGACTCACTCTCTCAACTTTGAGAATCCTTTTGGAATAAAAAATGTAAGGATAACAATAGCTAGATAGGTATATGAAGAAGGCAACTAATAGCACTATTACTCCTGTTTGATCCAGATTGCCATTGTAGATCAGCAAAAAAGCAAAATCGTAAAAGTATTCTAGAAAAAGCCATGAATATGTATACACTTTTCTTTATTTTCTTTATTTGAATCTTCGATTGTACAGTACTTAGGATAAAGGAAATTAAAAAACCGAGAAATATATTTTGGGCAACTTTAGCTGGGAATTCAGCTTTAAAAATGGAAGTTATTTGTGTGTTGTTTAACCCTTGCGCTATGGCATTTACATGCATGAAATCAGAGAGTCTAGTTAATAATCCGATGTCATATCCATCATACTTTGATGCTTCCGCTCTACATTAAATAGCTAGCATTAAACATAATGATTATTTATATATGCTCATAGACCTAACTATAGGGTCTATATTAACCTTCACTCTCTGTATTTTATCAAAAGTAAGTAAATTTCTAGCCAAATCGACAAGAGAAATCCTTATCACCATGAATATTTTGATTTTTGATGACCGCCTTTTATAGTGAAATTAAAAACGATGATATGCCGAATTAGCTCGAATTCCTTCACATATTTATGGGTTTTTACTCGACAAATCTGGTGATTACATAATTATATCCTATGGATTCGAACCTTGAAAATTGAAAGGCATCGTTAATAGTAATTGCATATAGTAATACTAGCAAAGTACCCGTCCTCCGGACGGTCACCCTCTCTCCCCACACTCTCCCCCCCCCCCCCACCTCTCTCGTTTCCCTCCCCCTTTTCTCTGTCTTTCATACCTATTTTTCTCTCCCAACCCCATCTCCGATTCCACCCCAGTCTCCCTTCCCTCTTCCTCATGCTCCCCTCCCCTCTCTCCCTTCCCCTACATCCTCTCCCTCACCTCTTTCCCCTGTTCTTTCCCTCCCCCTGGATCCCCCTCTCCTATTCCCCCACCCTCCCTTTCTTTACTCTCCCCCTCCTACACCCTCTCCATCCCATCCCTCTCTCCAACACTCCCACCCTCTCCCTTTCCTCTTCTTCACTCCCCCACTCCTCTGCATGTAGTTATGACCTTCTCTCCCAATATGTTCTTTTAGAATTGTTGGTGTAAGATTATCGATGAAACAAAGGGGGGTAATTTGAACCTAGAGGGGGTCATTTAAACCTAAGGTCTAAATTACCGGGGGGTATATCAGATGAGGGGGTAATTTAGAACTGTTACACCGGTATAGGCTAGGGGTGTCGGTTGTTCAGAGGCTGGACAGGGTGTAGGGAATCCCACGTTGCCACAGATGGTGGGAGAGGCATGACGTCAATCTCTTTTACTTTCTAACAGGGGCTTTCCCGTGCTAAAAATAGTTGTATGAAAAAAATATAAAAAGGGCTTCAAAATCACATTTCCACCCCAAAAACCTTCACAAACCACATACGACGACATCCAGAGAGGGGGGACAGACCTCTACAGATGAGTAAAGTGGTTTGCAAAACGACTAATTCCGAGAACATTCTGGACAAAGAAAACCGTCTTTCTACCATTTCTTTTCTACCTCCTTTCCTCGAAATCGCTCTAGCCGTATATTATATGGATAAACGTCTTTCTATGTGTAGCAAGGCAAAGATTATGATTATGATTGGCCAGTAGATTATGATAGAGAAATATGTTGAAATACACAAGAATGATCTTAAAGACAATTATGCCAATGTTATATGATACCAAGGTTGCATCATTCTTGTACACACATGTATATGCACACAGTATGTATCATACTGGTATTTGTTACAGTGAGACAGACCTTATAACACTGAGTGTATGGACTGATACCTGACTGGATACTAGCCAGTGGTCGAGTGGTGCCTCCACCTGGCGGGGCTCTGTAGAGCCACTGACCTAATAAATCAGTTTCATATGTAGCTCTTGTCTTAGTAGCATCTTTATATGGTACCAGGAGTTAAAAGTACAAATATCGAGCATCCAAGAGAAAAATGGAGGGTATAAAACCACCAGAGGAACTCAACTTGCAAGCAGGTAACCTAGCTCAAGTTTGGAAGAAGTTCGAAGCCAGGCTCACCAGATACATGGGAGCAAACGCAATCCCAGTGGCGGACCACGCCAGGAGCTCGGACATCTTGCTCAATGTGGCGGGCCAGGAGGCTGAGGAGGTGTACAACACCTTCGAATGGGCTGAAGAGTGGATAGAAGATGAAGATGGAGAACATCCGATTAACCACCCAGCAGAGGATCCTACACATTATCCGACAGTGTTACAAAAGTTCAGGGAGTACTGTAACCCAAAGAAAAGCCTGACGTATGAGCGATACAAATTTCTCATGAGGGACCAAAAGGAGTCTGAGCCCATAGAGACTTACGTCACGGAGCTAAAGCGACTGGCTAGCACGTGCGAATTTGAGGGGCTGAAGGACTCGCTGATTTGTGATCGGTTCGTAGTGGGCATAAGAAGTGGGAAAGTAAAACAGAAACTACTGGAGCTACATAAGTTGGACTTAAAGAAAGCCATACACATAGCGAGGACAGCTGAAATAACTCAGCAAAGGATTAAAGAGCTGCACCCGACAGAAGAGGCTTCAGTGAGTTACATAAAGGACCGCCGCAGATCGGAGCGAGGCAACATGCGCCCAGGCACATCAGCAGCATCTGCCACAGGAGGCCACGAGGAAAAACATAAACAAAAGGAGAGTGAGGATCAGTTCGACTGCAGTAGGTGTGGAAAGAGGCATGGAAAAAGGGAATGTCCCGCCTACCACGTCAAATGTCAGAAATGCAGGAGGAAAGGTCACTTCACTGAGAAATGTAGGACCAAAATCAATGTAGTGGCCACAAAGGAAGAATACGAATACGAGTCGGAGAGCTCCGAGGAGGAGTACGGATTCGTTGGGGCAGTAAAGGTGAGAAATGTGAAAATATCTCAGCACTGTAAATGGACACAACCCTTAGTAATTGGTAAACAAATAGTACCCGCGGGGTTAGACACAGGGGCAGGAGCAAATCTGATAAACCTGACTGATTTCAGAAGACTTGATAACAGACCAAAGTTACGCAGCACCAACATTAAACTGTCAGACTATAATGATAATGCAATCGAATCAGTGGGGTCGTGCATAATCCCAGTAGAAGTGAGGGCAAGTAAATTTCATGTCAGGTTTGTGGTCGTAAAAAATGGTCCCACCCTATTGGGAGTAGACTCATGTGAAAAGCTAAATCTAGTGAAGAGGATACAAAATGTAAAAATAATGCCTATGACTAAGGAGGACATTAAGGTTACTAAATGCTTACTTCCAGAAGCTGAGCTGCCGCTAACGTCCGTACCCTTCACTTATAACATAAAGCTGAGAGAGGGAGCCACGCCCACCATCAAACCGGCACGGAGAGTGCCAGTGGCCCTCAAGCAGGCTCTCAAAGAGGAGTTACAAAGAATGGAAACTTTAGGAGTGATTCATAGGCAAGAAGAACCCACTGAATGGGTCAACGAAATGGTGGTAGTTAGGAAACCCAGTGGAAAGTTACGGATCTGTTTAGATCCTCGTGACCTAAATAAGGAAATCCTCAGAGAACATCAGTTACTGCCGACGAGGGAAGAGATATTTGCGGACATTAAGAGTGCAACAGTGTTTTCAAAATTAGATTGTTCTCAGGCATTCTGGCAGGTTAAGTTATCAGACAGGAGCAAATCCTTAACCACTTTTAATACCCCCTATGGTCACTTTGCATACGACCGCCTTCCCTATGGATTATGTTCAGCCCCGGAAGGTATATGGAGATAATGTTTGAAGGTCTCCAAGGGGTGAAAGTCTACATGGATGATGTATTATGCTGGGGCAGGAATAAAGAGGAACACGACGAAAGGTTGGAAAGCATCAGACAGAGAGTGAAAAAGTACAACCTAGCTATGAACTGGGAAAAGTGTGAACTTGGAAGGAGTGAGATCACCTTCATTGGAGAGAAGCTAAACAGTGAAGGGGTTCAACCGGATCCCTCCAAAGTACAAGCAGTCATGGAAATGAGGACACCGGAAAATAAGACAGATGTCCAGAAAGTGTTAGGTATGGTGACTTATGTGGGGAGATTTGTTGAGAATCTATCAAGCCGAACGACCCACATGAGATCACTACTGTGCCACAAAACGGAGTGGAGATGGCAGCCAGAACATCCGGCAGAGTGGGAAGACATCAAGGGCGTGCTCTCAAAACAACCAGTGTTGGCGTACTACAATGAAAATCGACCAACAAAGGTATCAAGCGACGCGTCCAAGTCCGGTCTCGGATCAGTGTTGATGCAACAATATGGTAGCGACTGGAAACCAGTGGCTTACGCCGCCAGGTCGCTTACCAAGGCGGAAGAGAGATACGCCCAAATCGAGAAAGAGACACTTGGACTGATGTATGGGTGTGAAAGATTCCACTCATACATCATGGGGATCAAGGATCTCACTCTAGAAACGGATCACAAACCACTAATTCACCTCGTACAAAAACCTATGGGTGAGATGACACCCCACATCCAAAGAATGATGCTGCGCCTACAGAGGTACTCGTTCAACATAATATGGACACCAGGGAGCCAGTTACACATGGCTGACACACTATCCAGGACCAACCAAGGGTGTCAGTCATCAGATAAGCAACAGCAAAGGACAGAGAAAATAATAGAAGCACAGGTGAGACTAGTAACAGAAGCAATGCCGGTCTCTACAACACAACTAGATAGGATAAGAGAAGCAACAGCAGTAGATCCCATAATGCAAGCCCTCATGGGGTGTGTAATGGGGGATTGGAGAAACGGCAAATGTCCCGCCTATGCACCGTTCAAAGAAGAGATATCAATAGTCAATGGCCTAGTACTAAAAGGAGACCGCATCGTAATACCCACCACAATGAGAGCGGAGATGTTAGACAGGCTACACCAGGGACACCTGGGAGCGGAAAAAGAAAAGCTTATGGCAAGAGAGGTGGTGTACTGGCCAAACATGAACCAGGACATAGATCAGAAGGTACACTCCTGCTCAACATGCATTAAATACAGGCCAGCGCAAAGGAAGGAAAAACTGGTGGTGAACGAAGATTTCACAAACGCTGCTCCATGGGAAATGGTGGGTATGGACCTGTTTACGTGGCAGGGAAGCGAATACCTACTGGTGATTGACTATTACAGTAATTTCCCAGAAGTAGTAAAACTAAAGAGCACACAATTAGAAACAAAATTAAATCATTATCTAAACTATATAATATTTGTGACATGAAGACACTTTTACTGATTTATAAGGTCACTATTCTTCCTCACATTGACTATGGTGACATATTCTATCAATCGGCTCCGCAACGATACCTTGATAGACTCCAGTCACTTCAAAATGCGGCATTAAAAATTGCCTTAAAGTTACCTAAGTTTGCCAGCACAAAGGAAATCCATAGGGAAGTCAAAATACCAGCTCTGTCCACACGAAGGGATGGACATACTTTAGAGCTTGCTTTTAGGCATACACTGGTGCCCGCAAACTTGGATAATAGGAAAATTACACTGAGAGGACTTTCTAACGGGAAAAAACTGTTGGTCCCTCAGCCAAAAAATGAAAGTTTTAAAAAGTCTTATATCTTTAAATTAACAACACTCTGGAATGATCTACCCCAAAAACCCAGAGAGATACCGAATAGAAAAGAATTTAGAACTTATCTTAAAAATATATTTCCCCAGGAATTTGATAGATTTTTAGGGGGTGAAAAACTGAACTAATCAACAAATGAATCTGTAAAATTAAACGGTACAACCGTTGAATTATGTAACTTAGAATGTGTAGTGTAGTCTTGTACCAAAATGAGATTTTTACTCTAATTATTGAGATTTGTCTGAATTTCCGAATGACTTATTAACATTGTGGTGCTAAATAATAATAATAACTAGAAACTAATGAAGGACTCTGGGTGAACTAACTAACCCTTACGATCAGATAATGATTGAAAACTTCACATCAAATTCATCGATGGACCATCAACCTTCCTATCACCCCACTTCGGAAACCCAATAACATGAACAATGTGAAACATCTGAACATTGGACTGCTTCGATAATAATACATAAATAGTTAACTTTGTCTCATGGACAAACCGCTATTCATATGAATAATGAGTCTAAAACTACAGACTTTGAATATTTAACGTCTCGAACTATATCAAAGCTCATTGAGAACATGTTTTGAAAATCATTTTATCACCCTTCTTTTAAAAAGGGCCCCCAAGGAAGATCACTCTTGTGAGGTCGAGTCCTTTTCTTGATTATATATATTGTATCATGTATGATTATGAATAAAAGTTTTATATATATATAACATCAGAAGCCGTAATCGACCACATAAAGAGCATCTTTGCCAGACATGGCATACCTAGGATAGTAGTCAGTGACAACGGGACGCAGTTTGCATGTATATCATTCATAGAGTTCGGGAGAAATTATGGGTTTGAACACCGTACGTCAAGTCCACGCTACCCACAGGCCAATGGGAAGGCTGAGAAGGGCGTTGGCACAGTAAAAAATGTAATGAACAGATGCAAGGAAAATGGAGAAGATCCATACCTAGGCCTTCTGGCTCTGAGAATGGCCCCCAGGGAAGGCAAGCCCTCCCCAGCAGAGTCTTTAATGGGACGAAAGCTGCTGGGGACAGTAGCCAAGTTACCATCAAAAGTGAAGAAAAGATCGGAACAACGGCCAAAACAAGAGTGTCGAGAAGGGGTAGAGAGTGAAAACCAATATGAGCATCCGCCCTTAACCACAGGAGAAACTGTGAGGTTGAGACTCGGCGAGAAGTGCTGGGCCACAAAAGGATTAGTGTTAAATAATGTAGCTCCTAGATCCTACGAGGTGTTGGCCGAGAATGGGCCTAAATACAGAAGGAACAGGAGGGACATCCTAAAACCACATTACAGAGAGGATGTGGAAGTGCTAGATGAAAATCTGGGACTAAACACAGCTCTAGACGACGTGAGAGAAGTGAACAGTGGGGATGAAGGAAGCATGGACATAGGTCACACCAGAGACAGAGTGAATAAACAGATACACACAAAAAAGGAACCTGTGAACACTAGAGAGAACATGTGTAACCGCACCATCACACCAGCTATCAGAAGAACATCAGGAAGAATAAGAAAGCCAGTTGAGAGACTCAATCTATTAGTGAAACAAATCCATAAGTGACTCATTCCTAATTGAAACATATATTTCCAGTCTTGTCATTGTTATCTTTCAGAGGGGCGTGACTGGATACTAGCCAGTGGTCGAGTGGTGCCTCCACCTGGTGGGGCTCTGTAGAGCCACTGACCTAATAAATCAGTTTCATACGTAGCTCTTGTCTTAGTAGCATCTTTATAATACCGACACACTATTATAGTACACCTATATAGGGGTACCCACACAGAGCTCATTCTACGGCCAATTTGGCCTTAAGATTATGTTTACGATTAAATTCCAACCCCCGATTAATCGTAGGATCCTAAGACCAATCGTATTACTTTTTGTTCCCCAATTTGGAAGTCACAGGGCCGATTTCACCGCTGATTCGCCGATTTTTAATCGTACTATTTGGAAAAAAATGGATTTTTTTCATTTCTACGATCTGTGTTGCCAGTGTGGGCTGTGTCCCAATCAGTCGTAGCTTTCCCTATAATGGTCTACGACTGATCAGGAGAGGTCCTACGACATTCCATATAATGGAAAGTCGTGGCCATACCCAAGATTTATCTAGAATATGCCTTTTTTATTTGGGAAAAATAATTTCCGAAACTATAACTTTTTTTACCGAAAACTCAAAATTCTGTAACTTCTAAGATATTGGGAGTAGAATAATGGGTTATACATCAAATGAAAGGTAATTTTGTTGTCTACAAATAATTTAATATGCACAAATCTGTATGATTGACATTTTGGTCGGTATTCAAGAAAACGTGAGCTATTATATTATATATATACACATCCCCTCAAAAGTAAATTCTGTTTTAATTGGTAGTGGATTCAGCCAAAACAGATGCATAGATTCTCTTAAATTGCTTTGTGACTGATTTTTAAAAAGAAATAGGTGAAATCGTGGTGCAGTCAACCCACACTGGGTTGACTGCACCACGATTTCACTTTTTCCCTGAATCCGGCCAGATTTTGGGCCTGTGTGGGTAAAAAAAAGTCGCCCGATTCTGGGTTTTTTTAACCCGATTTGGGACACAATTGGCGCCACGATCAATTGTAGACTTTGAAATCGTACAATTTCGCAAACCAATCCAGTGTGGGTACCCCTTAAGCGGTGAATACATAGTCAAGATTTGGGGTCCGATTTGGCATCCACGATCCGTTGTACGATTTGGAATTGTCCATTTGAGATCGTACATCAGATCGTGGGTCCCAAATCGTGCCAAATGCCCTACACATGCACAATTTAGCGCCGATTTAGCGCCGATTTGGATGTACGATTCATCGTAGGCGGAAAAATGGTCTTCTGCGATTTCAAATCAAATCGCCGCTGCTTCTAACTTTAATGTGATGTGTAGAGAGTGCTCAATTTATTGTAGACCTCTAGAATGAGGTCTACGACAAATCGTAGGTGCTTCAACGATTTTCGGATTTATTCGAAAATCGTGGGTCTATCTGCGATCTGGCAATATAAAAGAATTGAATTATTTATAATTTTACTTTGAAATGCTATAACTTTACTAATTGATATGCGTTTTCTGTCTGGAATCAGAAAACGCATATAAATATCTGGGAATAGAGCTCGACCGCAAATTGAACTTTAAACAATTCCTCGATCGGAAAATTAACATAATAAAGGTGAAGATCAGGGCAATGTCTAAATTGTATAATATATGTGAGAAAAACACATTACTTCTCTTATACAAGACGACAATATTGCCTCATATTGAGTATGGAGACGTATTTTATAACGCAGCCAGCCAAAAATATTTGAAGAGGCTACATTCACTCCAAAATTCTTCTTTGAAAATTATTCTTGGGCTTCCAAAACTAACCAGCACCAGGCAAATCCACAGAGATCTGAACATGCCCTCCCTACAATCAAGAAGGGAAAATCATATAGTTGAACTGGCATACTCGAGATCTAGGATTGAGAAAAACATGGATATGAGGGGCCTTAATCTTAGAAACCTGGCTAGGGGGAAAAACATGTTGGTTCCTTTGCCGAAGAACGAGCTCTTTAAGAAATCCTATATTTATACCATAACAACACTGTGGAATGGTATGCCACCTGAACCACAAAGATTGAATTCAAGAAAGGAATTCAGAAAGTATTTGCGCCAACAGTATTACTCAAAGAACGACCCATTCTTAAAAGAATGAGATCGTAGTCAAATTGTCCATACTAATTACAATACCTTCAGCAATTAAAAACGGGAATAGATCTACAAAAGGATTTGATTGAATCATTAAAACAGGCCATTAGGACACGCCATGTCAGGAGAGAAGCGGCGTCATGCAAGTCACAAATGCAAATAAAAGGTCATTACATCCACCGCTATGAGGCTTTAGATGAGGGCCTGAAGACTGAACTTAGTCGATACTTTCATTCATTGAGTAAAAAGAATATCGTTGTTCTCCCAGGAGTGGGCTGGAATAGTGTTGAAGTCTGCATGGAGGAGAATGATAGTTCTGACG
This sequence comes from Sthenelais limicola, assembly GCA_942159475.1. Taxonomy (NCBI): domain Eukaryota; kingdom Metazoa; phylum Annelida; class Polychaeta; order Phyllodocida; family Sigalionidae; genus Sthenelais; species Sthenelais limicola. The sequence continues at coordinate 43,469,779 of OW804097.1, read as the reverse complement.
CTGAGTACACCAACATGTACATTATCATTAATTCATGGTTGACAAAAAAACATAGCTTATTTTGTCCCAGGCTGTTGATAATAAAGCAACAAATACTTCAGAACTATTACAGGAGGGAAATGAAACGATTTGCACGTTTCATTTTAGCTGATGACATCAAAATGAAAAGAATTGCTGTCATGGTTCCATCTTGTCCTAGCATCCATGATGAAGATACATCAGAACCAGGGGACATTTCACTGAGATGTGACACTTGTTTCAAGTCATATCTACACGATCCACTGGATTTAGACACATTCGACCTTCTGCATGAATGGGTTCTTGATGTCCCACTCATTTTTCAGCTTATTTTCGAGTCCTCAATTAATCCTCGATCCACTCAGGAATCAAAGGACATACAATCACTGATTCAGCCCAAAGTATATAAATCCTATATGTGCTTTGACATTCTTCTACATAACCTCAACAGGATGTATGCTGGGGTCCTACAGGAGGGAAACACCTAAGAATTATCAATGCATTCCAAATGCTTACAATCTGTATTCCAAATAGCATCTGACAGTGGTGTTGCAATGAGTCTGAGTAGTGCAAAGAAACTTTTGGACCGAAATGCTATTGATGATGTAGTCTATTACAACACATACCTCAAAGAATATGAGCTGTGTTACAGTGCATGTGGGGTGAAATCTGATCATCATGTTTCCCTTCGCCAGTGTATTGTCATCCTTATGCTTGACAACTTAGTGCGTCTGAAATTCCGGGATGACCCCAACCCAGGAGAAAACAGGTCCAAGCAGATGAACACATTGCCAATCACATTACAAGGTGTTCCAATAGATTCTGATGAGGTACGATCATGGCATACACCTGCTTGTAATGGTTTAGAACCATGTGACTGCAAGGCGGATGTTGAGATACCACAAGAGGAACTGGTCCCATTGATGACAACTCTACTTCTGGAGGAAGAGGATGCAGCCAAAAGGTTCTCCCGACTGAGCACTTGGGGTCATTCAGGTGTATGGGAGCAACTTATTAAAGGTTTGTTAGATGTCATCTTTGTTAATTTCATTTTTATAAATACCAATATTATTGAAATTGGATATAAGTAACTGATTTTCTTTTCCAACATTGACTCGCCATATTTTTCCTCTGCAGCGAATTTTATTGATAAATTTGACATGCCTGCAGACAGTGAAAGTCCAGCTATCGTACAAGGAAATGATGAGGACAGTGACCTTTCTTACATCAGAGGTAATTGTTTTCCTCTATTCCAGGAATGCACAGAATAGGAGTATGTATAAGTAGTCAATTTCCATTTAGATTCAAGTTGTGAAGCACACATCTACGATTATTGGCAATATCTCCTTTTCAGGTACACCAGGAACTCCAAAAAACCCAACTTCAGAAGCTCGGTTATCATGGAGCGCTTCACTACAGAAAACACCTCTTAGCGTTGAAAAGGGACAATTAAAAGGTACTTACCATACATAATAATGTGGATGCTTTGTGAATAAAAGGATTAGTTTTGGTATGAAAATATAATCTCATTTTGGTTTATTGACAGATAACTGCAGTACACCCATACAACAAGATGGACGAGCATTCACATACAACATAATATCTCCACTCCAGGGCAAAACAGTAAGTTATTTACCTAAAGTCAAAGGTCAATTATTTATTCAATGTTAACTAATTAGTATCACAGTTGCGTAGATGTCTATAAGAAGTACACTATAGACCTATTGCCACTGATTTTCTTCCAACGTTAATATCAACAAGCTACAGTTATATCAGTCAGGTTGATTTGTTCAACTCTAGACACAGCCCTATATATGTATATAATATATATATATATGCACTGGCCTACACATAGATTGGTATCCATGAGTGTATACATAGGCCTACACATATACATAGGCCTATAGTCCTTGGGCTCATTGATTTATGAGTTATTTATTTTTAACGTTTAAAACTTTTGAGACAACCCTACAGTAATGAGATTATAAGAAGCCATGCTGCACCTACTGATTCTACCTGTATAGTGATAGTTAATACCGTTTGATGTTTATAAACATTACAATGCAGACTATCAGCTTAACATATCAACCCAATGAATAAATTTGTAAGCCTATCAATTCGAGTATTTACATAGGTCTCATAGGAAATATCATTTAAAATCTATCAAAAAAAGATAGAAACATAACAATATTGAAATATATTTTCAGTATGCACTGTTGGAAGAAGTGGATAGCCCAGAATATCTTCAGGATTCAACTTGTGAGAATATTTCTCATACACAAGATGTCACATCTGATCTTTGCTTAGCTGATATCATTGGAAACGCTTTGCGAGATGGATATGGACTTAGCAATGACTTTGTAGAAGAAAACTTCCCGACAATGTCATTTTTGGACGAAAATGTTTCACAAGCCGGAGATGAATCATTCACTGCTATCAATCAGACCAACTCTGTTCATTTATATTCTAAAAATGAGCCTGAGAAATTTGGTTTTAAAAAACACATTTCGGTTCCTCTTTTGACCAGGCATCCTTTCCCCGCAACAGGCAAGGATGATGACCCTGACAAACTACAGGAAATTATGGATGATGTTCTTCTGAAAATGGGTTACCTTGACAGTGATTGCAGCACTAAGGAAAAAATACTTTTTGACCCAGACCACAAAATCGGAATAAACTTGCTGAAACTTCGTAAAAAAAGGAAGGAATATGAAGTATTTCTGCCTGAATTTCCCCTTTTACATGTACGGAAGCATAAGATAACAATCTTGTTCAGTGCATACAAGGATGCAGGCCTTATCCATTTGCTCCAATACATGCGCGATGAGGAGGAACAAGATTGGCATAAATTAATTTCAGCAGTCCATATTGATGTTGCCACACTTCAAGTACGCCGCCTTGCAACCAGTTTTCACCTTGCGTTCCTGGTGAGGTTCATTAAAACACTTCCAGAAGAAGAGCGAAGGTCTTTGTTGTTGTCACTGAAGGATAAAGATACAAACGATGTTTCAAATGAATGGGGTGCTCGATTTGAAGAATTTATTGAGCAAGGATGCAAAATCAATGCAACGTTTTGTTTGCATGCAGAAATTATGAAACATTTGGATGATGTTGTTGCAGTAGCACTTGCTGAAAGATTGGGTGGGGCATCGGGGTACAATTTGCTGCTATCTTCCCTTAAGTCATCACTGTTATTTGCTTTCCTGAATGGGGCAGTAGCCTATGCCCCTTTCACATTGCAGCTAATCTTAGAGCATTATCAGGCGAGCCCATTTCACAAGTCCATGAAAATGGCATTGTTTTCAACCCCTCGTCCAGGCAGTGCTGTGAATTTCTCTGGTGATACCAAGAGGGAAATGGACCACCTAGATGCCTTGAAAGGTTTTCGGTCTGGGTCCACCATGCAGAGTGTTTGTAAGAGAATGGCACAAATTGATATGTTTCAAAACGTTCATCAACATTACAGTAAAGGTCATGGTGTACAGGCAAATGATGAAGATTCCTTGGGATGGGGCCTGAAGTCAAAGGACTGGAAACACATTCTCCGGACTGTTGATGTTATATTGAGATGTGGTGCATTGTCATTGACAAAGGAAGAGAATCCAAGGAATGTTTACACAAAAGATCCCATAACATTGGATCCAATCATTCTAGATAGTGTTAGTGTCCCTGAAGCTGGTTTGCATTTGTTGAAGAAATGTGCTTGTAGTCTCGGCCTCCTTGGTCTTACCATGAAACATATGCAGCATCCTCACAATATTGAAGGCCCAAGGCACCTTGTGAAAAGGGTAGTGAGTGCCAAGTCTACAACAATCAGGCGTACCACCATAAAAGTACCTGTTGCATCTAAGTCAAAGGAAGAAAATCGGGAAGCAACACGTCAGGCAATTGTGAACAAGGAGGTAAAGCAAATCAGGAGACTAACATCTAGAATGAACACATGTCAAGCTCTCCTCAATGATGACTGCTCCAAACCTAAAGTCGCAAAATCCCAGACTATGCCCTCTGCCTTGAAGGACTGCATAAGCCCTGCACTGGAGGGACTGGGGTCTCATTGCATGGATGATTTCATTGTAACTGATAAAGCTCTGGGTCAAGTACTACAGAAGACTGAAAAAGAGAATGCTCAGGTTGCAGTTGTGGAATTTGCTGGCGTTAAATATAGAACACACAATGTAACATCAGGCAAGTACTACATTGACTTGATTCAAGAGGCAATATTCCAACGCTACATAAACCTGCTACCCAACCTTCAGTCCATGATTATCTGTGAAGAAAAATACCAGTTCACACCAGACATCATGAAGAGTGGGACACGTGAGCAACGGAAAAATCTCATCTCAACTTCCATAGCCCATCTTAAGACAGGGGAAGAGATAATCAGTGATACAACATTTGCAAAGAATGCAGCAGTTGCAACTAAAGAAGGGAAAACGCTGATTAGCACTTATCTTGCACAAAAGGCCCACACACTCAAGATAAGGAAAGACATTGAAGTCATCATTGATAGTGAGTACCAAGTTGAAGGATGCTGTTGTGGTGGTACTGACTGCTTGACCTTCTGCTCCCGATATGCTGTGCCCATCCAGTTATCTTTTTCGCAAACAAAAGGATTACTGCAAAGCACTGAAATGGAAACCATCAAGCAACGTAAGGGAGAAGCTGAAATGAGCCAGGCTGACTGGGTGATGCACTGCAGTGATCATCTAGGTGTCAATCGCTCAGTCATTAGCATTGTTACATCTGGTGATATTGATGCTGTTGTAATACACTTACTCTTCATATCACTAAGATGGCCCAGACAATCAAATGGATCTTTCAAAAACCCTGTCTACGTTCTATTGTTAAAGCCCAATGGCAAGGTGGACAAGTACAATATAACTGGTATTCTATCTCTCCTAGAGAATTCAACAAAGGATCGTCACATTGGTGTCAAAGTTGCAGCAGGTCTATGTATTGGTGGAAATGATTTCCTTCCAAAGTACAATTTCTATGGCAGCCATCGACAGGTGTTGAAATTGATGATGGAAAACAAGTTGTTCAATGAAAAGATGATTTCGGTCTCTGGAGAAAATCAGGTTCTTGTCGACAAGGACTTATATGTGGAGTTTGTAAAACAATTGTACCACCAAAAGTTAGATACAATATCCATGACATTTGATGAGGTGAGAACATTGACTATTTTGCAAATGGACATTTCAAACCAGCTGAGAAATGGATGCCACCTCTTGAATGTATCAAAAGAATGGTTGAACTTACTTCAGTTGTCCTCCAGTACATGTCAACCGCTGGAATTCATGAAGCTTTCCTGCCATCCATGGACCACTGCTTCAAGCAAACATCAAATGGAGAAATAGTGTTTGACTTTGGTCCTAATGCTTTTCAGGATGATGTTGACGAGTGGAAGAAAACGCTTACTGGTACACCTCAGAAGAAAACAGTGTATGGCACAGTGAAAAGGGTTAAACGATCACTTCTACTAGCCTCAAAGAAACGTCTCTTTCAAACAAAGCCTAACATATAATCACTGCTAAGAGGTTTATGAGCATTCCTTCGTTTGTTAGATGTACCTCAAAATAGGGGTATAAGATTTAATGGATTGTGTTTGGGTCATGCTATTGATGAGTAAGGGACGCCTTCCTTGTGTTTGTCACTTCACTTGTATGGTAAATTTGTACAGGAATATCCCCTCTTTACGATGTTCCAAAACAGGAAATGTACACAAATCATAAATAGATTATTGTATAAAAAGTACTGCGTAATTCTATTATAGTACAGCATGTAAAGACCGGTTCGATGTGATGAATAAATATCTAGGTATGAAACTTCATTCTACCATGAAATATGTTTTACTAGAAATGTACAATGATTAATTTTGCTTATCCCTGTACAAAGAAACTAACATTAAAGGTTTTGCAAAACAAACAACCAATATACACCTCTATTTTTTGTGAATCACCACCGTTCATCATGTTTCATTTTCACACCAACATGCAGGTCATGCTTACCCCATATCTAAAGTTCCATTTACAGTTCAGCACTGATAATCGGCATATTTTACTAACTTTGGCTGATTCTATTTTTTGCATAGAAACTAATGGAAGAAATTGGCAGAAAATCTTTGGATCTGTAGTCCAGGCAATCTAGCTCAAAAAAGGGCTGAACCTAGGAAAAATTGCAATAAAAGGTTTCTCAACGGTTTTGGGTAGTATTAGTGCCCCTTATTAACATACTAAAAGTCTAGAAAAATCTAGGTACGGGAACATGCCCAAAATTGCAAAAAACAAAATGGCCGCCTCTAAAACTTTGAAAGGCCATAACTCAGTGTAAAATCATCCTATATTCAAGTATGAATACATTTTCTTAATGTTTCCAGGCATGGGGAATGCAATGAAATAGGAATAAAGTCCATATAATCAATAATCAGAATGTTAGTGTACTGATATATAGAAGAAATGGGAAAAAATGACCAGCAAAAGCATCCTATGAAGGGAAAAAAATCAAACTCATTTTGCATGAAAGCATTTATGATCAAGGACATTAAGAAATGATTTTCTGTAATCCAAACTGTTGTATAAGCCTTTTGAATAATGTATATAAAAGGAATAGTATATAATGTATTACTCTGATATGTCAATTTGCGTCCAACATAAGGCACACCACATATTGTCCTTAATTTATCATTAGCACCTGAGCTGTTTGCACTGTCACCATGGCTATGGCCAAAACTGGAGTATGTCATTCCAAGTTTATTCTTTTGAAGGAATACATCTGACTATTGCAGTCAATCTAGCAGTTAATAATTTGTAGTAGTCCATCAGGAGCAGGAGGGTACTGGATAGATACAGGTGGGAATTGTGAACTTCCACAATGGAACACCCTTCAAAGTTTGAATCCCGAACGCATGCAGAGCTAGACAGTTCTGTATTGACATATTATAGAACTAGATATACTTTTATGATTAATTTGAATCATTGAATGGCCTAGCTGTGGCTAACACAGGGGCCTTCATAAATAATTTACTTTAACCATTCTCCTTAATCACCATGTGGAATACTGCATCATTGACAGAAAAATTGTATCATACCACATTATTTCTGGAATGAAGAGGAGTGCTCTGCACATTATGATATCCTAGATCTCTCCAAAAACTGATGTGTGGTCATTTAGAAATACCAGCCTCAATGATCTATATTATGAGCAACAAGATCAATTGAGATTGTCTTGTTGGCCCTATCCAGATGGAACAATTGGCCCTAGAATTTGTTCTAAGCCATGAGAAAGGAATGATCTCTTATATTCATATATATGGAATATACATTCTACAACCATTTGATTGAAGGCATTAGTTTCTTTAAGCCCTTTTTAGTTAGCACTATACATTCATATTCTACACAGTAGAACTACTAGAAGAAAAAATGTATTCTGAGGATGACTTTATATTGCTACCAATTTTGTTCCCTAAATATTTTGTTCTAAATACAAAGGTGTGGTGGGAATAATATAATATTATGATGTAATGATTAGTAACTGGAAATGGAATGGAAGCTGCAAGTGATCATTAATCTGGAATAAATATTATGTGTATGATAATCTATAAGAGGGTAGTTGTAGTTGCACATTATTCATCATGCCTTGCTTCTCAACTGAACTTGTGAGTAACATGTGTTTCTTGTAAATACCTGCTTGTGCTGAAATCAACCATTCCACTTCCTCAACTACTGTTGTTCACTTCAATTCAGGTAAATTAAGTAAGAATATTTCACATTCCTCATCCTTTCTCCACATCCTCATGAACAGGAACGCAACAGCAACAACTAGACCCTGAGAATGTTGGCTACTGGTGTAAAAGTCCATGTTGAAAATAATATAATGGGAAGATAAAATGATAGGAACCATATTCTTGAGTCAATAGCAAGGAACAATGTTCCAGCCTGTGTTTCAAGAGGATACTGCAAAAACCCTCAGAAGGGAAACAACTAGATTTGAAGGTCAATCAATGTCAATTGAGCTGTAATGTATTTCAACACCTCAGTAAACCTTTAGATTTGAAAATAACAACAATAATAACAGATCTATGTCTTTTTAAAAACATTACAAGCAATTACTGTATCTAGTTTGGCTCCTTTCTAGTTTCTTTGCACAACCACTTGGCATATGTGCTCAAGAGCAACAGGCAATGTTCAGTCTGTCAGTCTTGAAATCTTTGAACATCTGAGGGCAAATGATATCACTATACATTGTCTGCAGAAGCAGATGTAGATATGCTTATATTGCAAATGGTTGTTGAATTTGCTAGGGCATGTGGCACCATTCCCATTGATGAAAATACACTTGTTATTCTTTCCATGAAAAGAGCACAAAATAGTTTGGAGCATCAAACATCTGAAGACAAATCTAAGATACCACAAGTGCAGAGCACTGCTCCTGTCCGTGCAATAGTAGAATGTGATAACATTAAATTCTTTTGGTCTAGGAGATTCAACTGCTATTTGCAATATAGGCCTATCTGCATCCCCTTCTGCATGCAGAGGTTTGCCAGCATGACTATGTTCCAAAGACAAGCTGAGGTGTTCTTTGATAACAATCCACCCCAAATGGATATATAGAGAAAGGTGGAGAATGCAATATTTTACTTTTGTAAATTATCAATAGGACCAAAACTAGCTCTCTGTCCTCATCATGCATGTCCATCCATCTGCTGCTAATAACTACCACAGCCAAAGTTCTATGCTACCAAATCAAAACTTGGAAGGGAGTTCATTTCCATTGAGAGGATTGGGGATGGAAGTTTACTGACCTGCCTGATACCCCTGACAAACTATTGCATTCATTTGCTGCAGCTGTAACCCAGTGAACACTAACGCATTTTTCTTTTAAATAAATAGCGCGAAAATCGTCTGCTATTTTCGCGCACCAGAAGAGCGTCAGATGTTACTCAATGGAGCGCGAAATTGTACCGCGCATGACGCGGTGAATTGATGTGCGCATGGCGCGGTCAATATTGTCACTTATATCGCGGTGGTAGCGTCATGTTCAAGGATTCAGGGGGGACGGGGATGGTGTTACTATGGTTCATAATTGTCGGGGGCGACGGGGTAAAAACGGAAAAATATTTGCTTTAATTTTATGGTTCGTTTATATCCGATATTACATTGCAATTAATGTACTGTACCATGCTGTATGAAAAAAGATGCATTATTATCGACGAAATTGAAGCAAGAGAAGACAAGACAATGGTTACATTATGTACAGTTCACCTATTTATTATTCCAGTCACATATGATATAACACTCCCGTTTTCGTTTTATTTGAATCATATGCAGACATCACAGTCTGCAAAGGAAAATGCACGGATTTACATGAAATTAACAGTAAGATTATGGAATTATTTCATAGATTATTTTTTGATAGATAACCCTCTTAGAACAACCTGAAAACACAATATCTCAACATTGAACAACAAAAATATTATACATCCCATCTAATTTTTGAAATATGGCTGAATACATTTCTCACAGAATACATTACAATAATATCATTACTAATACTGCTTGATATCAGCACCATCTTTGGACGACACACTCAATAACATTGAGCAAAACACCATAACCTTGCACAATATAGGCCTACCATACTGATACATAACTATTTCATGAATTTTATTCCAGTCGTTGATAGCAGATATCCACTGAAATTGTTATTTTCACTCAGAAATGAAATTTTAAAGAAAAGGACAGGTATGGTCAGTTAAATGATGTAGTACCCCGGATTCCCGTCTCAAAGAATGTCTTTGAGACGGGAATCCGGGTACTTTGCAGGTGGCGCTGCGATTGTGGCAGTAGCAACTCCCGCGTGGTTGAATACAAAGGTGTTGTTAGGGTTGTTATATACTGTGTGCTATGTGTGCGCGGGCGTCGACTGACTGGTTTAAGAAGTGTTCTTGTTTGTGTTTAAAGTCAATGTTGATTTTTTTAAACGTCGCGCGAAATTTTAGCATTTAGTTAGGGGTGGAGAGAAGGCTTTTAGTTTTTCTGTTATTTTAAGTGCTACCTGCTACACTCGCACCTTTGCCATGACGTAAGTTAGTGCATTTTCTTGCCTCCCATTTAGCCAAACATCCAAATTAAGGCATGTAGGTATTAATCAATCACACATTGAATCTATTTGTCCATGTTAAATATTGGAGGCAGAAATGAGATATCATGAAATGTCATTAATATAAATTGCAACGTACGAAATTAACTTTTTTCTTCACCCGCCAACCTGGCGGGTGAAGTAAGAGATTTACCAGTCCACATAGAAATTTACCCGTCCGCGAACTACCCTAAATTAAAGAAGTTTAGATTATGAAATATCATCCTTTCTTTTGATAGAGCTTTCGTCTTGATCTAAGTAAATGTCTAACAGATGATCGAGTTTCGTAAATGCATATATACTTTATACATAGCTCTGATGAATGTAACAAATAGGAAACACAGGAATCCGCTGCTTTCCTTCTCCCTCTTTCTGTGAGGGAACAAGGGAAGAGCGAGAAAATGAGGGAGAAAGAGAGAGGGGGAGAGAGGACAGAGGGAAGATATTTGCTTCTCAATGAAATCCTCAACAGATGTATAATAATATAAGTCTCTCCATCTCCCTTTAATATCTAACCATCGATTTTAAGTGTTCCATAGATATTGATGACTGATGATCAATACGATATTAATCATACATCATATTGTAAAATACTATATAATAATCTCCCACTATTTAGTACAGTAATTACACTTTTATCTTGATATATTTCGTCCCACTATCAAGCAAGATCATCTTACACTAATAATTACAATATACTTGAAGACTAAATCATTCAAACATATCATAATGGACGTAAATTTCTACTCTGTTTCACTCTCACTCTCTCTCTCTTTCTCACTTCCCTTCACCCACCAAGGAGGGCGGGTAGCTTTTGGGTTTTACCCGACTGCATTGTTTTTTACCCGTATTTGGCGGCGGGCGGGTGTTAATTTTGCACTCTGAATATTGTTGATACCCAAACGAATTTGGTAGTGCAAAAACGATCCGCACCCACAAACCACTGTAGGATATCAACAAAGGCTAGGACATACTATTATAAAATGCCTAAATTCGACCACATTCCAGTCATTGAGGCAAAATGTTACTGTGTAAATAAGGCTTGGGCATCTGATGCCAACGATAAAACACCTTAGAGAATATTAATGAATCCAAGATATTTTAAAAACACTTATTTCATAAGAAAAAACAATATATTAGGAATAGACCAGCTAAATATGGTTGTAGTCCATTATAAGGAAGCCATTTTGAAAGGGATCCAGCCCCCCTGGTCTTACAAGCAGAGAAATATCTGTTGGAAATCAGAGAAAATCACAATTCTCGCCACCATATATAATGCATGGTTCAGAGTTAATTTCTTGAATTGTCAGTCTATGGCAAGATTTTCCTATTTAGGATATATAGTTTTAGAAAGTTTTCAGTGTATGGTGCAGATCCGTATACCTATTTCTCCAGATAATGGTATTTTTTGGTACACTTGCTTCAAGTTTCACACATTCAGGTGTTGATCATCTTTGGTTGAGGTCTTGATCAGGTGAGCTTCAGCTCATGGATGAGACAACCACTGTACAGCTCCCTGGTGTATAGGCGCTGTCTGATCATGTGGTGATGAAGTTGGGATCCTGTGCCATTGGGAGGTGGTATTACGTAACAGGTCGTTCTGATAAAAAAGTTGTCATACTTCATCAGGATTTAAGCCTGGTAAGTCCCCATTGTCCAGGTTCTCTACTCAAATGGCTATGCCAAGTAGGTTCATATGAGTATATTCCTGAGTAGCCTATATTGCCATCGCTGATCAAACTCTGACCAAGTCCAAACAAGTGTTGGTGGATGCCTGCAGCTCCTTCATGATTAGTTGATTTGTTTCCAGCAGCTTGAGAACGCATCCTATAAATAAGGCCAGGTCATGAATCAAACATCATTAACAAGGGACAAAGTCATCAATTAAATAATGTTAATGAGATATTAACACGGCATGATTTTAGAAATTTGTATGGTCATTCACTATCACCCTGAACTTCATTGAAATTTTAATTTTGAGAGGGTGCCATAAGTAAAGAGTACCACAAGTACATGTATAGATGCATGATATGTAGAGTATATGTAGAGACAAATTATTGTACCGAATTTTGGTACCGAATTTTGGTAAAAAGAAATATATAGCGTTGGAAATTATTTTTCCCAAACAAAAAAAACTTATTTTAAATAAATCGAGGTCTGGCCACGACTTTCCATTAAATGGAATGTCTAGGACCTCTCCCAATCTGTTGTAGACCATTATAGGAAAAGCTAAGGCTGATCAGAACACAACCCACACTGGCAACACAGATCAAAGAACAGTTACTAATCGTAAAACTTAATCATACGACTAAATATCGGTGAATCAGTGGCAAAATCAGCCCTGTGTCTTCCAAATCGGGGAACACAAAGTAACATGATTGGTCATACAATTAGTCTTGGAGTGAGAGAGATTGGTGGCTTTACGCCCTTATCAACACTTTGAAGTGTTATATCAAAGGCGGGAGAGCTGAGAGGGAGGCAGTTTATGATCATACCCAGGAAATAGAGATAGAGAAGAAGGGAGAGAGAGACAGAGAAAAGAGACAGGAAGGCACTTTAAGGTCTTACCCAGGACCACAATTAGTCTTGGGATCCTACAACTAATCAGGTGTTGGAATTAAATCGTAGAAATAATCTTAATGCCAAATCGGCCGTGGAATGAGCTCTGTGTGGGTACCCCTTTAAATTGAACTAATTCCTTGGGTAAAATTACAAGCTAACTTATTTTTATAGTTTAATGTTAAGTTTAGATTAATCCAACACGAATAGGCCTTGTGTCTGGTTTTACTTTCCCTTTGTTCAGATAGATCTGAGTCAAACCTGGTTAGTGAGCTAGTATGTTGCTAGTCCAAAATCACTACGACTATCTCCTCATAAACCTGAAAAATATACTTCTCCATATCCTCAGTATCATCAAAATATTCTGTCATGACACTTACATGAAATAGGCTAAACTTCTTGCTATTATCTGGGAAAATCCATCCATAACCTCAAGTCATGTCCTAAAACATATATATGACGTACAAATGACTCAACTCTTGCTGTATTGATCTAAAATTGACCTAAAACTATCACTGTATTCTAAAAATGATGTAAACTATATTAAAATGATTGTCAGAGTCATGTCAGAACTCTGTGGGAATGTCACATATAAAAATACATTAACTCACTCCCTGCACATACATGGACCGTATCTGTATTTCGATAGTACACTTACAATTATGCCTCTATCACGGTATGTACTACAGTCACAGTGTTGATCTGCTGATTTTCATCCAGAAGTCTCATGGAAGTCTGGCATCCGGTTCTGAAAAATGAACAGAGAATGAGAAATACAACAGATAAAGCAGGAGTTCTAGGTCAACATCAACAATTTGATTCAGCTAGAAGAAACATTAGCAAAATAAGCAATACTTCTATTCTCTAGAACAGACAAAATCATGAGCTATACATTTTGATTATATTTTAATGCACCCCTGTCTCTGGCCACTGGACAAGCCCCACGCCGGCCATTTGTCATTGACGCAGCCATTTTTTACCTTCCAAAGAATTGTAATTGTAGGCCTACCTGCAAATTCTCATGGAAAAACACCTATGGCCGAAAACTTATTTCACCTATTAGGGTTCTCACCAGGAATAGTTGACAGCGTTGCGGGGGCCACACCCCATCTAGGGGGGAGGGGTTCCCCCCCCCCCCCCCCCCCCCGGAAAATTTTGAGCAAAATGGTACTGTTTTAGTGCGTTCTGCTGATTTTAAGGGCTATCAGGTCAATCCCTTAATCATTAAAGTTTCAATTCATAGTTTACATGATTAAGATTTATTATCCTAGTCATCCTGACAATGTTTTTGTCTAATAACTAGCATTCACTGGCCTGGCAAGATTTTCCTCCTCTACCCTGCCATCGTTGTAGGCCTATGTCACGCTGAATATTAATTTTTTTAAAGTGGCACTTCATCAATGTGGTAGAATCACTTAAATCATTTTCATTTTCTCTCTTATAAAACGGCCTATTTCCCATAGGTTTCCCTTCTAGCTAACAGAAATATTAAATATATATTGTATTTTTATTCTGAGTCGAACAATTACATCATATTTCAGAATGGGGCGCCAGCCTCTCCATTTGGAGGTCTTCCTGGGGGATCCAAAATTATTCAGTTAACTGGATTTCGAGATGTACATAAGTCTGCCCAATTCAAGATCAAAAATCAAATATTGACAATTATTAGTTCACCCCGGCCCAGCTCATTACTCATATAATATTATTTAATTATGACAGTTTTCTATCTGACAATAATATTTTACCGACTTGTTGTGTTTAAGAGTTCAATGTCAGTGTTCTGTTGGTTAGATATTATTGGAGCATTTACCTATTTAAGATACCATACGAGCCAGGCCCAGGTTTATAACCTTAGATTTCTAACAGTCTGAAATCCTTTAACTACTAGAATGTGTAGGTTTGGATCGGTAGGAATAGTGAAAACCTATGAAAACTGATGTGCTTTGTTTCTTATTAAAACCAGAGCTATACATATACAGCTGTATATATAGCTCTGTTAAAACCGATTCAGGAAGGATTCCGACCTGTGGAAGCGGCCCATAATAAAGACTAGGGGGTTTGTGGGGCATGCCCCCAGAATGTTTGGCCTGATTGGCATGGATAGAGTATCATACTAGTCCCGCAAGCCTTGAATAAACTGGCAGTGGAAGTTGAAAGAAACAGCTGGCCAACGCAATGATATAATTTGTGAGATCTTCCCGAAATAATCATAGTGAAAGATATGGGAGATTCAGTATACTTAAATTAGGATACTTAGCATAAGAACGCTGATTAGGCCTACAATTTAGTGAACCATTTCCGACCGTAAATAGCTATAGGCCTATGGAAATGCTGTAGCTGCCTGGGTCCCCACGCACCCGGCCCACGCACGGCCCCCAAAAACCCTTGTGCTAAATTTCTAATGGATATATACGCTACTTATGAGTAGGAATACTTACACAAATTCTCCTATGTCCTTGGATTAATATGATGGTGAACTGCGATGTCAGAAACATGGCGGTTATGGCGAGTTGCAGTAATTTGTTTCTGAGTTAGAGACGGCATGATAACAACAAAATGGCCGCTAGCTCAGCTGTTTGTTTGGCCAGTCACCAGCTATGGTGCCGTCAGCCACCAGAGGTCGGTGCGAGGCGTCGTAGCCAAGTCTAATGTTACAGATTGGCCCTACCATATTTCCTTGAACAAGTGCCGTCCGGTGTACCAGGCATTTATTAATAAAAGCCTGGCGTTTTTCCAAAGAAGGCAGATCCGAATTAATGAGCCTAGCCTACTAGGCCTACATTTATATCTGATCTATGATAATTGATGTCTTAAAACCTGATATAACTTGACTATTATTGATATGGTAGGCTACTGTATTTTCACTGAGAGGCACAATTAGTAGGGAAAAAGTTGGCAAAAATAGTTTCCATCCCCCTCCCCTCACCATCCCGACCCCCACCCCCTCTAGACCGGCTCTAGACTCCCCACTACGGCGACATGGTAGCCCTCTAGACCCCCACTACAATGAAATGCTGTTTTAATCTTGTGGATACTACCCAAAATATTTTTGTATTTATCTATTTGTCCTGGTGTTTCTTACACATTTTAACCTTTTCGGAAAATGATTTAGGCCAATGCTAATACAAATTTATCTATCAATGAAAAGCTAAATCCCCACTACGGCGACATATATTCATTCCCAATTCATTGTTAACTGCACTGTTGAGCTGGCAATAATTTTTTAAAACGTTTAAATTAATAAAACTAACCCGATGGGCAATTGTGCGCAATATATGCGCAAAAAAACGGGTGCAACTGAATGCGCAATAATTCTGAGATGAGAGTTTACATTTTTTGCGCAATTTTAATTGCGTTAAAAAACGCATAAATTGCGTATACTTTTTGCATATATAATGCGCAATTATTGTGAATTTTGAGGGCATTTTATGATACATATAATGCAGAACTATTGCGAATTTTGAGCGCAATTCTATGGCATATATATGTGCGCACGTTTTGCGCCTATAAATTGCATATTTTATCTGGTTGGGAATGGGGTAATATATTGGTGCATTATTCATTGATTCATCTTTATTGAATATTCATTTATTTTCATTGTATTCATCTTTTTCATTCTTTGTTTTTCCTTTTTTCTTGGTCGCATGGGATGGAAGCACATATTATACACAACTATAATAATACCTGAAATAAGAAAATACAACATTATAATACACATCCTCAGTTGGTGTCATTTTTTGTCTGCTAAGGACATACTTTCTTTTAATTTATACTTGTTATAGGATCGCCCTGTTCTCAGGTGATGAACTTGCAATGGTCTTTCTTCATTTCCCTCATAGTGATAACAGGTACAAAGCATCCAACGAAATTCTGAAACATGTAATAAAACATATATAAACACAACACATACAAATACATTTTATAAGTTTCCCTGCCTATTATATCATCCTGTGATTTAGTGTCATTAGAATTCGTTAAAATAATATGGAAGAACTACAATGTAGTCTGATTCTGTTGTCTTCTCATAATAGAATAAAATCATAGGATATTCAGCAAACCATATTCATAAGTTAACATAAATTGTATGACTGAGAATAGAAAGAACCTTAGAGTGTTGGTGAGTGGTCATCCTCCATGTGTCAGAAAGATTTAGATGGAAATCCAGGCCTCGTGTGAATTAGTTGCAGGAGTGATTGATTTAGATGTTGCTTGGATGAAGTCTAGGCGGGAGTGAGAGTGAGTGTCCAAGTAGCAAACACTAACCTCATGCTTCCAGCACCAAGGCACGCACACTGAGGCTCAGGAAAAGGAAAGAGTCCGTCCTGGTACTTTCCCATATATGGAAGCAAACCCACGGGTCGGCCCCACATAAGTAATTAACAAAGACAAAAGAAAACCCGGCGGGAAACAGCTTAGGGGAACCAGGCCTCCAGGAAACGGTTACAGGCTGAAACAACAATCTGCTCACTCCCCTGCCTGTCCCCCAACGACTGGAAACGGATTAACTGAAACCCAGACTCTTACAAATACACCGGGCAAATACATTTTGCTTTAGAGAAACCCTTATAAAGTAACCCAAACGTTTATAATATTGAAAATGTTTTTAGGAACAATATTGGAGATATTTTACATGCGACCCTAAATATTCCCACAACAGTTCAAGGAATTTTATGTGAGGTGATATTTATATAGGTTTCAGGGATATGTTAATGTCCACTCTGGATTTAACATGTCTCATCACCCTAATTGATGTTTAATGTCTAAACTAATTACAGGGTTATTAATGTTTTATTACCCTAATATTTAAACATGTATGTATTAATGTATTACTCTGAAATGTATCAGTGGATGTGTACAATTGTATTGAATAGTCTGGTGCAATGATTTATGCTGACGCGATGTTCTAAGCTGAAGCAATGATTTATCATATGGGCTATTAACTTTTCTTTTTATCTAACTATACATGTATACATATACATCAAAAAAATAAATGCAATTCAATAATTTTGCTGTCCTTTTTTTCTTAGGTCGATCTAATTATGCCTATGATATTATAGTGCAATGAATCAGCAAAATTAAAAACGCAAAAGTTGCGCACAAAATATAATAGATGTTTTGCAGTATTAGGTATTCTTTCCTGCTTTCCTTAATAAAACAGGAGTTAAAAAATGTGCAAGATTCACAAATAATTTTGCTGTCATTTTCCTCTTCTTAGGTCGATCTAATTATGCCTATGATATTATAGTGCAATGAATCAGCAAAATTCAAACCGCAAAAGTTGCGCACAAAATATAATAGATGTTTTGCAGTAATGGGTGTTAGTCACTGATACAAGGAGGCCACATATCGATTGTTATATAAAACAAAAGGGATTTCAATATATACACCATATATTGTTGTTTCAGTTTTCAGTTTTCTTAGAAATAAAAGAAGTGCAAAAGATTTGCAAATAATTTTGCAGTAACTTTTTTTTCATGTCCGCAAAACATCAGCAATACAGGCGCAAAAGAATTTGCATTGCAGTCTATTGCGGTTGCATTGCTGATATATTGCACAGACCATTGCACATCATGCCAATCGGGAATGTACTAATAATGGAAACTCATATAACAAATTATGGTTCGATCAACCATGATTTATTTCATAAAAAAAATGCTTGGAGAATGGGAGACCCCACATTAAAGGTTAGAACCTCCTGACCATCTGGGTGAATTACAGAGATAGGCCTACTTGCCAGAAAGTCAGTTAGAATTAAAGAGGTACCAAAACAAAGGTACGACCGATTTTGTTCATGCACAGATTGTGAAGCAACAATAGATTTTTTGCCCTAGTGATACATAACAAACTATTGCTAAAGAACATTGCAAAGGATCTGCCAATTAAGATTTTATATTAAACCATTCATTTAATTATAATTGGAAGAAAACACAGCTCATTCAAGGCCCTGCACTAATTTGAAGAAATACGGTAGCCTTGCTGCCTGCCTAAAAGACGTAACCGGGAAGACGTCGCAATTAATTCTGTGCAACCGGTCGCAATTAATTCTGTGCAACCGGTGTCACTCCTAATATTTGACTTTGTATTGATGGTCCCTGTCTTTTCAATTAGTGTGGGGCTTGATATCTCCCGCTATTTTGGGGATGGTAGCTAATTCTCCCGACCTCCCAAGGGAAAGCTCCCGATATATAATAGAAATTCTGAAAGGGTGAAAAAATAAAATTGATAATTCCCTGTAACCCAATCACTTCAGTGGGCATATTGCAATCAATATTATAGGGCTATTATAATACATGGACATGTGACTACAGTCTACCGATGCTGATGTGCGCCCAGCGCACTAAAACAGCGCTGTTTTGGTGTGCGTTTTGTCTCCCTGTTGTTTGCATGTTATATCACAGAGCGACGCTATATATAGCATCTGCATGTGTCCCGAGCGGGTAGCAAGGCAAGGTGTGACAGCGCTAGAAGAGCGTTTATCGCGGGCCGAGTGTTAAAACGCACTGTTTAGGCTGACATATCGCAGTGTGTGTGTGCATTGGGAAGAGCAACTGCAGCAGTTTAAAATGCTCCTGAAGGATTATCATGGAATGCACTGTTGTGGCCATGATGGTGAACGTGCAAACTGGTCAGGCACCAAACTGTCAGGATAACATGTTAAATATATACATTATATACATGACCAATTGATTTTTCTTGTGGTAGGTTCCCTATCTCAGGTATCACAATGGTACTTATGATAGTTTGTTTAGTGGAAAGATGTTGGCTAATAGCCTTGGTCAAGTACAATCTGACTAAATGAGACTTCACAGGATGCTTTTGCAGGACTGCTTTCTTGTCATTTCTTTCATATATCAGTACACTAACTTGTTAAATATTGATTATATTGATTTTATTCTGATTTCATTGCATTCCCCATACCTGGGAACATTAAGAAAATGTATTTACACTTGAATATATGTTGATTTTACACTGAGTTATGGCATTTCAAAGTTTTAGCGGCAGCCATTTTGTTTTTTGTGATTTTGAGCATGTTCCCATACCTAGATTTTTCTAGACTTTTAGTATGTCAATAAGGGGCACTCATACTACCCAAAACCGTTGAGAAACCTTTTATTGCAATTTTTCCTAGGTCAAACCTTATTTTTACTGGACTACTACTGTTTACACAATGAATATTTATTAACATGATTAGAAATATGTAAAAACCTATATTCTGTGTACCAATTAACGAATTATTTAATGAGATTAGTAAGCTCTGCTACAACATGGTGTTACACAACTACTGAACAAGAGCATCTCACTCATTCACCCCTCATATGTTCAATGCACTGACCCCAATCAGTGTCTGTGTGTGTATTGGAGAAAACGTGGTTCAGAGACAGAGTGGCTGCTAATCCTCTCCCTCAGGAGGTAGTGTCAGTGCCTTGCATCCACGAGTACATGATGCAAACAGAAGTATAATTTTATTTCCACCCTCTACCCACAGCATCCACTACCATCACTCATCTACCATCAATTTATCAAAGACAACCCGAAAAACATTTCTCTAGGTTTCATGTAAACACACATCATATATATGTATGCATACATACATGATATGCAGATATTGTGTATAGGTACTTTTTTAATTACAGGTTCATTCATACACACGTATACATGGTTGATCTATAATATTTAAAGAACTTACCTCCATAAGAAGTTTAGAGATATGGTTGTGTCATTTTCTTCAGATTGGTCCGCTTTTGTTGACTAAATCATCACCGCATGAAAATCATCCCATTGATCCACTGATCCTCCTAAGTCCGCCTTTATCTCTAGGCAGTTTTATTTCATTGTATTTTATTCAAACGGCACAATTAAGCAAATTGAAATGTATACAAGTAAAATATTTTCGCTCACATAAATATTAGCCACTGAGGAATCCTCGTTAGTTTATGCAATAATTATAGCTTGACACCAACAAAGGAAACAACAAAGGCGGGTCATGTTTTGTTTGGTGTTAACGAAATTGTGACAGGGCATTTGTAGGCATAACATTATATATACCATAGTGTTACGAATATACATTAGTTTGTGTCTGATTTTCCTATGTCTCAGAGACCCCCAAACAACAGCTAAACTTCGGGAGCCCCATTCTTGGATACTGACACCACTTGCGGACGGGTGCTAATTGATATATATTTATGTTAGGGATTAGAGTCGAGGAACACGTCGCCGTTCCAATATGCTCACGCGGATGGAGCTGAGACTGCAAGAGGAACTTGGAATCTTTGTTAGCAGGAAACACAAGAGCAACTTGGGGAAATATTCCAGTTCAAGTCTGAATCCAGCAAATTCCACTTCTTCTATCATATCACTGCCATGGAAAATGATTAAATCAGGGGCAATGTTTAGGGGATCTGTGGGACTATTTCTATAAAAACAGTCACATTAATTTGTGTTTGTCAACTGTAGCACTCCCCAACCCTTACTGTATTAACAAGAAACATAATCTATTCAACAGAATTAATATGTTCCATTTAGTCACTTATAAATCCTATATCAGTTATCAAAAGTCAATGACTGTATACTATACAGCATGAAAAAACATTTGTATAAGTATCCATATAATATACGGGAAGAGCGATTTCTATGAAAAGAGGTAGAAAAAAGGTGTTTCTTTAGGTAGAAAAGAGGGGTTTCTTTGTCTAACATGTTCTTGGAATTTATTGTTTTACAAACCGTTTTATTCATCTGTAGAGTTCTGTCCACCCTCTCTGGAGGACGTCGTATGTGGTTTCTGAAGGTATCTGGGGTGGAAACGTGATTTTGAAGCCTTTTTTAAATTTGGATCTATACACTCTTTTTATAGCCTGGGAAAGCCCCTGTGAGATACTTCGTCATTTCCCATAAGCTACTACCACCCCTTCCAGGGGGACCCGACTACATGCAGAGGAGTGGGAGAGGGTGGGGGTATTGGAGTGGGGGAGGGGAGGGAGAAGGTGTAGGAGGGGAGAGTGAAGAAAAGGGAGAGGGTGTGGAAATAGGAGAGGGGAGGGGGAGGAAAAGAAAAGGTGGAAGGAAAAGAGGGGAGGGGAGGGAGAGAAAGCGAGGAGAGGGAGCATGAGGAAGAGGGGAGGAAGAGGGGGGAATCAGAGATGGGGTTGGGAGAGAAAAATAGGTATGAGAGACAGAGAAGAGGCAAAGGGAAAGGAGGGAGAGGGGGAAGTGTGGGGAGAGAGGGGGACCCTCCACTGGATGGGTACAATTTGGAATCACCAGCTAGTTGTGATAGCGATGATGTATTTTGCAATGAATTTGAAAGATTGAGTATTAAATAATTTTCCAAAAATTGTGTAATTGATTGTGAGATTATAATAATCAATATATAGTGTGAATTAGTATTTCTCTAGGCAACATGGGAATACATCCACAATATGGACAGGTGTTTTTTTCTAATTGATTGTTAAATGTATTGGCTCTCTATGTACTACAATAAAAAAAAACCATTGTACATGAACTCTAACGGATCCAGATTGAAGCAAGTAGAACAATTTATGAACAGGAGGGGATGATAGAATATTCGGTTGTTTTGTGCCCTGTTTTGACACCATACTTTTGTATATATTTGGTCCTATCAGGGTCAGAGAGGGAACATGATAATGGGGTGTGATACTCTAATCTTTTTGAATATTGTATTTCCTTGAATGAGTGCAGGGAGTAGAGTATGATTTACTAAAAAGTGCTAGGCCTTGACAAAACGCCTGGCTTAAGATTATATCAATTCCAACATATGATGCAATACCATTGGGACATGGTACTGTCTACCTGTAGTTGTAATGATTTGACATTGGGTTGACTTTGTCTATCTTCAGTAGTGTTTCTGTTTGCCATATTAAGGCTCTTCAGGTTGTACACATGGCCAGCCTTTTGATAACCCAGTTGGCGTGCATTGGATGGGAGGTGAAGGGATGCTCTGGTAAGCCACTGGGATTAAAAATATGAAAAATAATTTATATTCAAAGAAATGTTTGAGTTTTGAGACTACATTCCTGCAAATAATCATTATTAAAGTTATTGATGTGTGTATGGGCCAAGATATTATCAAAGTTTAGAGATTACATGAGATAGTAATTTTCTAGTAAATTAACTGTACTGCAAAATTATTAGTTAACTTTTCAGTTATTGTCATACTGATGAGAAAAAATTAAAAGAACCCACTGGGGAGCACTATGAGTGTAACTACTATGTACTTGTACTCTTACAAATATGCATGACTGATACAAATAAATGTTGGAAGAGGTATTAGGCTACTATCCAAATCATAATGTAACAATAGTTGAAATGCAGTCTGGAAGACCTGCATAAAGTCCATTTTTAAAATCTATGTTATTTGATATTCCATTTGTTGGTATGTTTTGGGCAAACAAATATCACATTCTTTGACTTAAAAGTTTAACAGCTTTATGCATGATAAAGGGAATGCAAAGATAATGGACACACACAGAATGCTTGTTATCAATAATCTGTGGTCCCTGAGCAGAACACATAACATCTATTGCCGAAACAATATCTAAAGATGTTCAGTGAATTATGTGGGGTTTCAAGGTCTTGGGAATTCACCATACTAATTTTCCAATGTTAGAAAATGGCCTGTGTGTAAGACAAAAAGCCTGAGTGTGGCAGGTAAATACAGGTAACATTGGGCCACATTTTAAAATGTTGTGGGGAAAAATGCCTTTCATTTTGTTGTCAGGATTTGAATCACACCAATGCCCAGTGAAACCAAGGCTTCACCTAGACATATTCGAGCATATATGTATACTTGGGTTAACATGTAGCATGTTAGACATTTCCCTTGGGTAGAATTTTCCACTAGTCTTCGGTAAACAACTCATTGAACTACATGATTTAACTAATTTTCTGTTTTATCTAACTCCAATGTCCATAAAAACTACAGGATATTGGATGGGATTTATTTCTGAACTATTGTAGTATTTTGTACTTGTATATGTAAAGAGAAAAACCTCCCTTGAAAATCTCATATTTAACACAACAATATTTTTAATATATTTTAATATATTTTGTTATATTTTTTTAATTTAACATGCAATTTTCATCAAAATTTTAAAGTTTTTGATGGAGAACATTTAATTCTGAGTTATCTGCAGTATTGTGCACTAGAATATGCATTTTAAATTTCACTAAACGACTCATATTGAGCTCCATAATTTTTCCCAATTTTTTCCCATTTTTTACATTAAAATCCAATTGACATGAAAACTGTTGAAGATTGGATGGAAAACTTTTTTTCCTGTATTATCCATGGCATTGTGCACTAGAATATATTATTAAAAGACCACTAAAGCCCTCATATTGAGCTACACAATTTTTTTTAATTTTCAATATTTAATTCTTTTAAATTCACTTTACTCAAAAACTGCAGGATATTGGATGGAGAACTTTTAATCCTGAGTTATTAAGGTTATTGTCTACCAGAATATGTAAAAATTTTGTAGTACCACAAAAATGGGAACGAAAAGTCTATTTTGAGTGCATTGGCTCATGGCCTATGATGATTGCCAACTGCTACCACTCCATTGTGTCTAAACATATGTGATGGGTCAGATTGCCAGAAAATGTACAATTCGACTTCCTTAATCCACTCAAATAATCCAAATCTAACACAGAAATCAAGTTCAAAATTCAGATTACCATTTTTTTTTAAATAAATTTTATTGACAAAACATTCGCAGTTTGTGATAGCTCTCATTCTGCCAAGTGGAAAGTTATTCAAAAAAAAAATTCATATACACTAGTACAAGTAAAAAAAATTCATATACACTAGTACAAGTATAGTATTACACGTTTTAAGTTTTAAAGATACCATAGATTATATTTAACACAGTTATCTACATTACATAATTTCAAGAGAACTGAAACATAATAACCTTAAGCCATGTCGAACCACAGTTTATATGTGTGAGACAGCACTTGGTGACATAACATTTTGTTTGTTTGTTTTTTTGCCCAGTTAAAAACAGAATAATACAAGAATCATATGACATAGACCGCATAATAAAAGAATCAGATGTAGTATGAACCCATTTAATTACACATAATTATGGCCATTTCCACCAATTTGACAACATTTGGGCCCCTAGACACCCCCTGAGTACCCAAAAATAATTTTCACATTCATCAGTTGATTTTTTATTTTCTATCAACCTTATATATATGCACATTAAACTGCCAAGTTTGGAACCATTCTGATAATTAGGAATTTGTTTACAGGGGGGTCGAAAATAGATCCCAAATATGAATAAAATGCTAAAAATAGCATGACGAATAATGGTACATATTTCTACATAAATGAGTATTTAAATTAGAAATAGATAAAACAAATATGCACATAATGTATTGAACTATTTTGTACTTGATAGGTCTCGACATAAGGATCATAACACCTTTCATTTGGTGAAGATATTCTAACTAGAAGAAAAGTTACAGCCAAATAACCATTCAGTAATGGTAATAATAATGGCAGCGGCAAGGGTGATTAGGTCATTGACCCTCTGCCCACATTATAATGTATTTATACACATTATATAACTCATTATATTTAGAATATATATATAACATTCATTACCCTTATTTAGGTTTTTAAGTTGACTCAAATACTTGTATTTAATGTTCCTGTTCTGTTTAAGTATTTAGAGGCAAAATCTTCAAGGATAAACGTTCTAATATTATGTATATATGTTAGAGATATAATTTCTGATATTATGTGACAGCAGGCGTGATGGCACACGACAGCAGGCGTGACGGCACACAACACAACGTGACGGCACATTTTTAAAGCATTTTGCCTTAAGAATCATGTAAAAACAGCACAGAAATCATGAATTCCAATCTACAAAGGTTGATATCAAGCAAAGTCAATAATAAATGTCAAATTTAGAGTTTATTATTAAATGCATGCCTTATAAATCTCTAAAAACCCTAAAATATGCGTGACGGCACACAACATGAACTCTGGGACCCACCACCTTTTGCCACCATGTTATTTCTCTGCTATGATCCAAGAAAAACTTAAATAAATACATTTAATATTTTTACATATATAATCCCATGCATTTTATCATTATTCATAATAATTTGATAGATATATATATTTTTTATCTTTTTATTCCACCTAAAGCCGGGAATCCACACGGCGACTTCAGGGCCAAGTCGCCCATCAGTCGCTCATATTTTCAGTCCAAGTCGCCCAAGTTTTCAGTCGCTCCCTGTCGCCCGTCTTGTCGCTCATGTTTGGTGCTGTGTGGATTCCCAAACTAAGAACGTCTTCTGGCGACACCACTAATTACCTCGGCGACTTGCACGGGTGACACAACATGAGCGACTAGATTAAACATTTTCATTCCAGTCGCTCAAACAGTGAGCGACTTGGGGGTCATAAACCTGAAGTCGCCCGTCGGGAGGTCGCCCAAGTAGGTTTGATAGGCTGCATATTGTGTGTGGATTCCAGTCAGTAAAATAACACCCAGCGACTTGGTCTGTTTCAACCAATCACAAGCCTGGAAAGTCGTGAAGTCGCTCAACTTCTAAGTAGCTGGAATTTTTAGAGCGACTGGAATAAGTTGTGAAAGATTGGCGACATTACAAAGTAGCCCTCCTTAAATCGCTAGTGGACATCAATTGGGACAGGCGACTTGCATGTTGTCGCCCATCCTAAATGCTACCATAATGTGCCAAGTCGCCACACTTTAATGCATGTCGCTCAATTAAAAAGATATTAAATGTTTTCTAGAATTGTGTATAGTCGCTCACCGTTTTTAGGCGACAATGGATTTAGGCCTTTAGGCACACTGCAAGACGGCACACGACATGGGGGGTGCCCCACACAAAAAAAAATTGGTTTTTGATGGCTTTTGGCGAAAAAATATTTTTTTTGCATTTTTTTTTACACAGATCATATTCATGTAACCTACTATCACAACATATGAAAAAAAATGTTCAATTTTGCAATTCCATGGACTAATGGCAGTTTTAAAAAATGATTTTTGCCCCCAAAATGGGATTTTGAAATAAAAAAAAAAAAAAATTGGGCAAAAAATGCCAAAAATGTGGTTCCGCAGGTTGGTAGAACCATCCAATCAAAAAAAATTATCAAATTAATAGTAATTAATTTGATTTAAGCCCATTTTATCACTTTCCATGGTTGGGGGCCAAATGTTGTCAAATTGGTGGAATTGGCCATATATAGTTTCTCAAACCTCGTCATATACAAGTTATAACAATATAACAATCAGCCTTTCATCCAGTTTTCTTCATTTTTTAGTGATATTTTTAGACTAGTCCATGTCTTTCTTTTGTACTCAACTGGTAATTTATTCCACATTGTGGGACCTAACATATGTGGACTGTTACGCAGTTTTTCCGTTCTGGGACGCGGTAACCAAACAGATTCTTTTAATCAAGGCAATACCAATTATCCTCAGAGCTGCCGATTGTACATTTTCTGAAGATCTGACCCTGATGGTATAGTGACCAGCAGCTTCTGTACCTACTGCTGTACTCCCTCTCTCAGCCTACCCAACTACATTTACACTTATTATTTGCCCTTGGGAATGGATTGCCTGGCTTGTGATTGAATTAAGGAATGGTTATTGATATTATACATCACGGAACCAAGGGATATACACCACTTATACTCAATGCCACGTCAGGAGAGTGTGTTGGTACATCTGGCCTTTAGGCTCAGCTTCATAACTTTATTATACTGTATTTAGGACAATACCATCTGGGGCTCGTTGCATAAAAAGTCCTTACTGAATGTTTTCCTTCCTCACTTAGCTACTTTTCCTTACTAAGGAACTTTTAGGAAAGGAATTTGCTGTACAGACAATGCTAATTTTCATTCAGCTGGTAAGGAACTTTTAGGAAAGGAATTTTCTATACAGGCAATGCTAATCATTATTCCTACAGTAGCGATGTCCTACCTAAGGAAGGAGAGATAGCTTAGCAGGACGATTTTAAGTAAAGATTTCTTATGCAACGGCTAGGCCCTTGGACAATTTTGTTTTGATAGCACGTCCAAAGCACAATGAATACAGATAAACATTTCGGATTGAGGAAATGA
This sequence comes from Sthenelais limicola, assembly GCA_942159475.1. Taxonomy (NCBI): domain Eukaryota; kingdom Metazoa; phylum Annelida; class Polychaeta; order Phyllodocida; family Sigalionidae; genus Sthenelais; species Sthenelais limicola. The sequence continues at coordinate 43,441,941 of OW804097.1, read as the reverse complement.
ATGGCACAAATTAATGACTTTTGGGTTTCTAGCATTAAAGTAAAACTTTCTCCACTGGAAGGTTTTGGACATAATGAGTGTTCCAGGATACAATTCTACCTCAAATGCTGGTTATCCAGCCCAGCACCATACTGGTTAGGTTTAGCCTTGAATTCGCAACTATTTTGGTTGCTTGCACAGGACATTTTGACTGATGGTGTATGTGTTAAAGCTTCTGTTTGCTCATATGATATTAGATTTCACTGAATTACTTTTACATTTCTCATTTCGTTTTTATAAGTTATAGATTAGACCAAGTTCGTAGCATCACCATCTTATGACATATGGTTGGCAATTTTATTGCATTTGAAAAATTCACATCTGGAAATATTTGTTTCAAAGGATGTAATCCAAACTGAATAATCTCAGGATTTGTATATATTATGGGAAATACCTGTCTTTATGCCTTGGACGTGCTTTTTGATAGCCAACAAACATTCATATCCATATAATATAAAGCTAGAGCGATTTCTAGGAAAGGAGGTAGAAAAGAAATGGTAGAAAGAAGGTTTTCTTTGTCCAGAATGTTCTCGGAATTTGTTGTTTTACAAACCACTTTACTCATCTTTAGAGGTCTCTCCCCCCCCTCTCTGTATGTCGTCGTATGTGGTTTGTGAAGGTATTTGGGGTGGAAATGTGATTTTGAAGCCTTTTTTAAATCGGGATAACCACACACTATTTATAGCCTGGGAAAGCCCCTGTGAGATACTACGTCATTTCCCACAACCTACGTCCAGGGGGACCTATTTAACAGAGTACAAAACTAGCACCCATAGGATTTCATTGAGAAGTTATTTGAGAGCTGGTAAATTTCTTCCCTCTCTCCTCCCTCTCCTTCTCTTTCTCCCTCATTTGTTACATTTATCAGAGCTATGTATATATAATAGCTCTGCATTTATGGATCTGTTAGACATTAACTTAGATTAAAACAAAAACTCTATGAAACGAAAGGATGATATTTCATAATTTAAACTTCTTTAATTTAGGGTAATTTGTGGGAGGGTAAATTGATGGGGTTGGGAGAGAAAAACAGATAGAGAAGAATGGGAGGGAAAAGAGGGAGAGGGGGAAGTATGGGGAGAGAGGGTGGCCGTCCTACATGCAGAGGAGTGGGAGAGTGAAGAAGAGGGTGTAGGAAGAGGAGAGGGGGAGGGAAAGAAGAGGGGGGAAGAGAGGAGGAAGAGGATGTAGGGGAAGGGAGAGAAAGCGGGGAGGGGGAGCATGAGGAAGAGGGGGAAAATCGGAGATGGGGTTGGGAGCTAGAGAAAACAGGTATAAAACTCAGAGAAGAGGGGGAGGGAAAAGAGGGAGAGGGGGAAGTGTGGGGAGAGAGAGTGGCCGTCCAGAGGACGGGTACTTTGCTAGTCAGTTATAAAATGCCCATCTGGAAACCTTTGAGTCAATGAATATAGTGCATAGCATTAATAGTACATCCTCCTCGACTAGTGTAAACTAGTTTAAACTGGTTAACCTAAGCATGCGCAAATGTTAAATGAGTTGATCTGACTTTCAGCCAACTTTGAAACACTAATTTGATATTACATTTACAACATTGGCGTGTGTGCATCCAGAATGATGGTGCTGCATAGATAGAATGCAACAAGGTGTGCGTATAGTTGTAAAGTCATCAGACAAGATACCTTGAGGGGAAAAAAGGAAAAAAAAAGATATCATACCTTGAGGCAGCATAATGAAGCTCGTAAAGCAACCAATCTCACTCACTCACTTACATTATCTAAATGTTAAAATAAAAACAAAATGTAGGTGGGCGATAATAGAAGTAAAGGGAAAGCTCAACACATTCTAAAATAGCTCTTAAACTTAATTGTACATGTATGTATGACGATAGTTTCTTTTACCCAGGACACCACAAACTTTATTAGATATCTTTCTGAGTAATTAAACTTACTTGGACACATATCTATATAAAAATACTGGAGTTATTATGCCTTTTATCATCACATGTGTGGAAAGTTTATTTTTAATTAAAGCTGAAAAACTTTATTTACCTTTTAATTCAGCCCGGACAAAAAAATGAACCAATTGGAATATTGTAGTATAATTTATATCTATTTAAAATTTGAGATGTACACTATGAGATAGATCGGATAACATTTTAAGTTACCAACGTTTTAAATTTGCCATTCTGAGAGCAATTGTATATATCTGGGCGACTGACCCATATAAGAAACAAAAGATGAAGTCAAAAGAATGCCCAGTACCTATAGAAGAACTCCTTATTACATTCGATATAAGATAGGTAGTCCACCCACCTCCTTCCGCCGCTACGTGAATAAATCATGCTGACAAATTCAATTTACTTCAAATAAAGTCAAATTATATCATATTGTTCAATACTAAATGAACAACTTTTAATTATTACTTTTAATCACAAGCGTACCTATTTGAAATCTAAAAACTTGCTTTGTTTGTATTTTCAGAGATACTATGAAGAATGAGGATTGAATTGTGGATTTACTAGTACCGTATAATAGCGGAGGCCTGAGTGGATAATCAAAAGTAATCTCTTCTTTGAGGACTTTCAAGGTTGTTTGCGCAGGAAAAAAAATCTGAAGATGGAATAAATAATAAAGAACGAAACCGGCAAGCATAGCAATCGTTACATTGTATTCTTCACTGGAATTCATAGATCAGTGTGTGTGTGCTAACAAAAAGTTGCATACAGTAGGACCTTGTTAATCTGAACACGTTGCTTCCCTGGAAACTTTGTTCGGATGTGGAAAAATTCGGACTATTGAGACAGTGCGAGGATGAATGTTAGCATGTTGGAGATGCTGTTCAATAACTGAAACACCGATGATTAACGAGGTCCTACTGTACAGGTCTTGAGGGCAAGGCCTTGATTGTGTGAAGTCCTACTGTAGAAAGGACTTATATAATACAATAGGGGATTCACGTAACTATTCCACTATTGATATGTCAGGCAGTATTCATGATCGGACAATACCACCCCACCTAACGACGGACAAACCTTGTCTCCGACATTCCTGTCATTGGTAAAATCCAGCCAACTCCTAGAAAACCACAAAGCCTGCATTTTACCTTTTGTTCAGGATATGAGGGCAATTTCAGTATATATACACCAGAATGTATACATGTACTGAAGAGAGCGAGCGAATTATATAACATTTATGGTGCACATGGATTAAAAAAATATTTTGTATATAATATTAGTATTAAAATAAAGGAAAAAATACATAAATAACTCATTTTCTCCGTATATTAAGGAGTTAGCGAGGAAACAAGGTCCATTTAAGTGACCTTTTCATTATAATTTTGGTGTGGTGTTTAACTCCGGTCTTGATTAACCCAGCTTCATTGCATTTTCAGAGGATTTCTTTGACCGAGGAGGGACAGTTAACAATAGACCATGACTTTTGGATTCAACAATAACATTTTGGTGCATTAATTAACAAGGATTAATTAAAACTTTACATATTTTTCAATACTTTCTACTTCCAATAAGGAATAAACACATATTTTTGCTATCGAGGGGAAGACGTCCATTCAAACAACTTACACATTGGAGTAAACATTGGAGTACTTGGATTTGTTCACAAAGATTATCGATACAAGGAATAATCACATTAAAAGATAATTTTCGCCTTCCATAACACATAGATAAATACTTTTCTTCTTTCATTAAGGAAAGAATTTTCGATAACCAGAAGAAGAGTTATATGTAATCGACTCATTCATCGTGACGTTTACCGACACAATTTGCTTTCATTTACAATTTTGCTACTGAAAAGAACTACTTGTATGTCAACTGACTTTTCGATTCATTCAGACAATATCGTGAATATGGACCCAAATAAATAATTCAATAAGAAGTGTTCTATAAACCACATTTCCAGTAAGATAGATATCATTTCAATACACAGTGAAATCACAGGAATTCTCCTTCTAAGACACACTACCAAGGAAAAAAATAGTGACCTATTTGTTGGAAACCTAGGATCTATTTTGGTGCTCTAGGATTTAAACAAGGAATAAAAAGATAAATAAATATTTTTTTCCTGCTATTAAGGAGGACTGTTGTATCTATTTCGGAATAAAGCCTGAGGCAAGATGGTGAATGTGGACACGGAGGCACTGGACCAGTTCTTGAACGCTTCAGGATTTAAAGGAGGAGGAGGAGGAGGCAAAGGCAAAAAGACTGCAGTCAAAGCCACCCCGAAAGGGAATGTTGAGGTAAGGATTATATTTGTTTTTAAAAAGATTGAACCCGCCCCACCTCTGTGAAAAAGAGCCCTGGAATAAACCATGACACTCCCGGTGGAGAAATGACCACGTTCGGGACCAGAATTGTCAAGAAGAGAAAACAAGACTTCCGGTTTTGCACTTATGCACAATATAACCAACCTCATCCCCCAAAACATTTGTCCTCTTCTTCAAAATACACTACCGAATTTTCTAAGTTGTCTGTCGAATTTTGAAGCGATATCTCCCCTAAATTAACCATCAATAAAATATTTTATTACGACTAGATTTAGCACTATCCCCTCATAGTGGTGGTGGTGTGCGTTAGGTGTGTGTGTCGGGGGGTGGGGCGGGGGGGGGGGGGCAGTGGTCAATCGTCACATATCAGGACAGATTATAGGGGTCAGGGCGTCCCTCTGAAAATGTAGGCCTACAATTCGCCTTCACCAATCCTCTCAAATAACACACATTTTAGGGAAATATAAGATTAACGACATAACAGGTTCAAGATGTAAGGCCTATTACATCAAGGCAAGACCGACTATACTCAGATATACCCATTATTGATCAATTTCAGCCTAATTTAGCAGAACTTATTAAACGTAGAGAGCTGGCCATTGTACATTTACTGAGAATCCCTCCTTTACTGAGAATCCTTCATTTACTGAGAATCCCTAATCCCATATTAATCAGTTATCGCTAGGATACTGAAAAAAATCATAATTGTATTTCCAATAAAAATGTCTTTGGTTCCTCTTGCCTTTTAAAATCTGAATTAACTTTAAATAGATCTATATTCGCGACAGAATGGATTGTGGACACATTTATGTTTGAGGTCAGGGACATGAAATTTGCGTATTGATTTTCAGTTTCCTTTATTATATTTAATAGTTTAACGATGTACGACCCTTTTTTTGACTACTTCGTTCGAAAACTGGGGGCCTCACTGGATTACTTTTGCCACAATCTCCATCAGGGTAGCGTGGCCGAGCGGTCTAAGGCGCTGGTTTAAGGCACCAGTCTCTTCGGAGGCGTGGGTTCGAATCCCACCGCTGCCAAGAGTTTTTCTGTTGTCTTCCACTTAAGTAAATGATTTCATACGTCATCAATATGGTGACAAGAGATTAGCCTATACCATACATGGACAATTTAATAAATTTATGTATAATACATAACAAAACAGCATTATACTAAAAGGGATATTTGCACAGTGTTTTTCATATTGTAGATAGGCCCAATAATCGTCAGGATAGGTTGAGGAGACCAAAATCGGTCATCCGTCAATTGATAATGGTCAAATATGTTCAAATGCCTTCACTTATCTATATTACAAATTAAAAGTTCAATTTAAAAAAACAACAAAAACAAACAACTTTTATTAGCGTAACATAGCATGAAACAGATACTACACATTTTTGTATTTATTTTCCTTCTCCGAAGATAGCGTTGCACAATTGTTAGACATAAGATGATTACCGAACTATAGTTTATATACACTGTAGCTAGTAATAACACGGTAGACGCGTTATTATACCTGTTATTAACATGTCAACTTTTGTGCCATGACTATCCAGGTCTTTGTACGTGACTGTTATGCTTGTCGCGTTTAATTTCAAGCTAAAACAATTGGGTGTGACATAGCAGACGCCAGTAGGATGGTGGGCGGTGAACCATGACAAAGCCAAAGCTAGCCTGGGTGGGAGGGGCTGTGGTTCAGTAAAGCGTGGAAAGCTTCCTAGGATGAGCAGGGATTTAAATGAATGGTACTTAGCATTGAGATTCTTGTTTAAATTATCGTACTAAAACTGAAATGTACCATGCATACAAAATAAGAAAATATTTCACAATAAAAAAGAAAAAAAGTCATGCCTAGTAATAATAATGTTTTATAAACAAAATATGAAAACATATGTGATAGTAATGCCTGTAGTTTAAATCTAAATAGCTGAGTCGATGATTTGACTCAATAAGTAATGTTCTGAAATGTTCCAATTGTGAGAGTATGGAGATAGCTCTGCTCAAACAGACTAGTATTGTGATCTATTCTAATTCTAATTAATGATAATCGACGGGAGGTATTAATAATGTCCACGATTCCAAATGGTCAGGAGAAACGCTCAGCAAACAGCAGAATAATTATATAAAATTCTCTCAATATGTCCAATATTGCAAAACAAATGCAAGGACTGTAGATGTACAGGTCAGCGTGGCAGGTATATACAGTAGAACTCGTAGAACAGTAGTTACAGCCAAAATAACTGACTTCTGGCTGTCCTCTAACTAACTGACTGAACCCCTTGTGTTACTGGTGTATATGTGTGCATTGACCTAGATACTATTACCTGTTACTAAAACAATAGCCCTGCTGCTACATTACCATGCTTGGTAGCACACAGGTATAGGCTATTTTTATAAAACGCGACCATGAATTTTTAAAGCGTCAAGGACTGAGTAGGCCGTACGTGACAAAACGCAAACATAAACGCGAAAATCCAAGTCTATGTACGCAGAGTTTTAACAGTGTAGCTATATATCTGACTAGAAAACATAAGTAACCTACTCCCTTTTCTAAAAGTCATGTGTTAAGACAATACAAACTACATTGGACTATATTTCTAGTAATTGTAGCGCATACTTTACATATGGTGACATCTTTACATTACCATATTCTACGGTTATTACAGTTCAGTCATTTGGATATATCATCTATTGAAATTCAGTTCAACATAACCAAACAGATAGTTTGAATCAAGGCAATGTCAAATATCCTCAGATATACCTAGTATTGACCATTTTACAGTCTAATGTAGCAGAATATACTAAATGTGTAGATCTGCCAATTGTACATTTTCTGACAATCTGACCATTGTAATGCCAGAACCATAAGGCAATAGCCGACAGAATGAAAGAATGAAACAAAAAGAAGCATGTTTATTTTGCTATAACTTGATGAGTTACTCGACTATGGGTTTATTACACTATGGGTGCATTGCACTATATACGATTCTGTGTTAAACCACTCTTAGAGGCCTTGTAACTCCCTCTTAGCAAAAGTTGCATTGCACTATATACGATTTTACTCTCAGAGTACTCTCAGAGCCCTCGTAAAGTTAAGAATTTATGAGCACCAAAATAGGTGTGGATAAAGTCCTCGTAGAGGGCTCGTAGCATATCTTAGGACATATTGGTCTGAAAAATGCTGCCAGGACTGGGATTCAAACCCATGTCCCCATGTCTAGTCAGTTACGGCAAAAATGGTGATTTTACTTACAAAAGTGCCAAAATTTGATAGCAGGTAGAATTCACATAGGGCTTTCATTTTGGAAGGGTGCCCATTCTGAAATATGATTTTGGTTGCCATGGTAACCGTTTATATTGCAAAATTTGGTATTTTTGTGAAATACAGCTAGTGAAAGAATAGTTGTCTATAACTCATTGTCTATTCATGTGATTCCTTAGCAATTTTCAGGAATTGTAAAGCCCTTAGAGACCTTTTAATCAAATTACATCAATTTGACCTTTGCCAAGGTCAAGGTCACAGGACCAAGGTCAAACCTCTGAAATTGTCTTCAATTTCAGCCTAGACCTCAATGATGGGATGGCATGCTCAATTGATGCACAGACAAGGGGAACAAAGTCAACCTTTGATTTCCATCATAACATGTGACCTTGGTCAAGGTCAAGGTAACAAAGGTCAAGGTCATAATGGCAAAGGTGTACACATTTTATCATTAACCATGCAATGTATAACGGTATAATATTATGGTTAGCTATTTTTTTTAGTCATTATGCCACATCATGATACTTGGGCGTAGTACTTGTGTTCCCCTTGTCTGTGGATCAATTGAAAGAGACAATAACATATATAAAAACAGTTTTGGTGGGTTTTAATGGTCAAAAGCTGCATTTCTGGAAGGGGGTGATAAATGTTTGTCAACAGTTACCATAGCAACAGTAATTCCAACTGGGCCATACAGCTAGTGTGTGGTTATGGCATGACATGAAGTCTCACTATGGAGCATGCCATCCCATCTGCTCCCATAGAGTAACACAAAGTGAACGTATAACATGGTCTATGCTAAGATTTACCACTTTTTTACATGTTTGACCTTGACTGGGTGACCTTGACCTTGACAAAGGTCAAATCCATGTAATTCAAATAAATTGTCTCTAAGGGCACTATCATTCCTGAAAATTGCTAACAAATCAAATGAATGAGTAAAAAGATATACTCAGTTAATAGTTTTAGCACTATAATTCTGTTGGGAGTTGATGAAAGTTTATCAACTGTTACCATAGCAACCATATATAACCAGGTATAAGATAGGTATATAGCATGATACCTGTCACCATGGAAACCGATTTATTGTACAGCTCTTTTTTTACATTATATTATATTATATATAAATTATGTTAAGCATTTCAGGTCATAGATTGAAAACAAACTAAAATCTGTTGACGATATTTAAAGGCAAACGCTACTATCTAGTGGAAAATGAAAATAAATGTCATTTTTCTGAAACTTTGAAATTTGATTCTTGAAGTGTTTCTGGTCATAAAGATGGAAAAAAATCAATGGGTCACCATGCTCAATTTTTAATTAGAGTGCTTCAAAAGTTGGTATCTCAAAAGAATCAATGAGGATCAAAAGGGGGGCTCATTTTGGAGTACCTCGACTTCATAGTTCATATTTGCTATTTATATTTTTCATCAAAAGCAAGCAGGCCTAAACAATTGTGACGACAGTTGAAATTACTTTAAAATGTTCTTTTAGAAAAAATATGGGAGATATTTTACATGTCTTAATGCGACATAAAATATTCCCACACCAGTTCTAGGAAAGTTATGTGAGGTAATAACAGGTTTCAGGGAGGTTATGAACTAATAATTTTCGTTTTATCTAAACATACATACATATACTTCTTCCCTACACAAAAATGTAAATGCAATTTAATATTAATCATTACTCCTGGGGTATTTAATTATTTTGAAGCTAATATATGTCGTAACATGACACAAATATTCAAAAATGATATTTTCTATGTCTAGATCAGTTTAGATTAAAGATTACTTAAACATTGTGTTTTTCATAATAATAAACATCGGGGCATGCATAGGAATCATTTTTCTTTGGCAGAAGTAATAGATTTTCTAAGTGCGCCTGTGTATTATATTCAAATCCTATAATTATTGCTCATTTTCTAGCCTGAAAAAGCAATTTTATTGCAATAATGGTGAAGATTCTGGCATAGGAACTTTGAAAGTAGGCTTCCCACAGTCTCATTTCAGCCAAGGAATTAGAATAAAATGGGTTATAATCATGTGTGATCATCCCAAAAACAGGTTGTAGACACCCTAGGCTTGAAAACCAAATGATGCTCGATTGGGAGAATTACTCATATATCCTGTGTAATCTCACCAGGTGCATGGTCGGCCATGCTATTCCTTATTATTCTCCAGCAAAAGAAATAAATGATTATCTTTGGTAACTACTCTATCATATCAAATATTCTTTAACATACACACATTTTGTATCTACAGAAAGCTGAGGAAATAAGGAATTCAACCATATGCATCATTATGATCTCACTAGTAGCAGGCATGCGTTACCGCCGCGCGTAATCGTTACGCATCTTTATATATTTCACCATACTATTTTAAGCAAGATCATCTTACAATATGATAATTACAATTTACCTAAATACAGAATCACTCAAACACATCACGATGGACGCTAATATCTACTCTTTCTGTCTGTCTCTAGATCTGACTCTTACTCACTTTCCTTCACCCGCCAAGGAAGGCAGGTGATCTCAGGTTAATAATGTGGTAGGAATTATAAAAGGATGGATTAAATCCGGGGGAGAATTTGGGAAGTAATATTTGGATGATATACAGAGGTAGCATTACATCGTTTAGTTTAGTGGAGAGGGGTTTCTATGATTTAGTGCTAGAGACTGAGTGTGAGTGTCAGACAGTGCAGTGTCAGAAGTGCGACAGTGAGCTGTGAATGCCAGGTGAGTCTGCAGTGCCTGGTATTGTGGCCTGTTGTGGCTTCATTGTGTTGAATAATTTTATGTTAGTTGTGGGTGCGGATTTGGTTTAAAATATTATTTCTGATAAAAGTATTAAGATTGTTAAGGTTATACAGAGAAATATCTGAGATTCGTAAATGAATACAATATGCTCAATGGACCCGATTTATAAATGAGGTTCTAATGTTCCCAATGATGCACTACTAACCAGGTGTAAACAATGCAGTTACAATTGATTAATGAGTTCAATAATTATATTAAAGAGCAAAATATTTGAATTTCCGATTGTACCAATATCATATATAAATTCAGGTAAAGAAGGGATCTTGTTAATAAAGCACTTAAAAAAAGGCGAATTTTGCAACTTGTGGCTCATTTGCCTGTGACACGTCACATATGGGATATGCAGTAAAGGACCAAACATTCTTACATCAGTACAAATATTTACATGTTTATCACTTGATAAATAATTCAACTGCATGCAGCTTGTGCATTTACACCCGATTTAGATACATAACTTTGATATGCATTTTGAAGTGCATCAGATGATGCACGTTGCATCAGGTGAAGAACCAGGTGCAAAACTGCTTTTTTGAGAGGGTTGCACTTTTGTGACTGGTCAGTGGCACTTTTGCATGCACTGGTGGATTTTCCAATGCACATCGGCTAGGCCTAAGACGAATAAGTTTATCCTTTCATAAATTAATTCCGTAGAAATGACGTAACGGAGTAGTCGAGTGAACTGCTGCACAAGAGAGACCTCCTTTTGCCACCGATGATTAGCAAATGATATATGATGTAAAGACTGGGGAAATAAAGATTAATACAATACAATCAATAAAGCAGTAGATCAGTATAAGTATAATTAATTATAATTAGTATTAAGTAGTAGTTCCATAGCTACTAACCAAGTATATAATCATTTGGTCTACCACATATCTGCTCCATAGGAGCGAATGTACTTGGAGGTATAATTGAAAGACAGAGCTAGACAGGAGTTGGTGGTCGGTTGCCAGTAGGAGACAATGAGGCAGAGTTTTAACCACCGGGGAAACCAAGCATCAAGTGGTTGGCCAGTGAATAAATTATGAGCTTACAGAAAAGCTCCATAGGTGCGAGGCTGATGTGGGGGTAGCAGAGGGAGGGAGGTACTCGTGAGAGGTATAAGGGTGAAATCGCCAGAAAATGTACAATTCACCTTCAACAATCCTCTCAAAGAACCCAAATTTAAGATGGAAATCAGGTTCGAAATTCAGTTCAACATAACCAAACAGATAGCTTGAATCAAGGCGATGTCAAATATCCTCAGATATGCCTAGTATTGACCATTTTACAGTCTAATTTAGCAGAATTTACTAAATATATAGATCTGCCAATTGTACATTTTCTGATAATCTGACCCATAAACTAATGTTTGGGTACAAGTTATCATCCCTCTCATTTTCCTGTGGTTGCTCCTGTGATTGGTTTCATCCCGTATTCTTGGTTATTCTCGTTCTTGTCTACAACCTCGTATACGGCTCTTCCCATTCTCATCCATTGCTTTATGGTCTCCCTTTTAATCTGGCGGCAAATGTATAGCAATATGTTCTTTCTTTACTTTGTCCTAAATATTCCTCACAACTTCAGTCAATGATATATTTATAAATAATGTTGCTTGAACCAGATGAAAAACCCCGCCTCGGGATCTGACACTCAAGCTTAAATGAAATCTTTAAAAACAAATCTATTCCACCAAATGAATCTGCCTTCTGTTCGTCATACTGTTTTTTTGTACAAATTTATTTATTCAGGATGTTAACAACCTACATCACGCTTATCCGTAGATGGTTTTCATTGTGCCCTGAGATTATTTAACAAAATTATAAATGGTTTACAGAGAGGTATGAGTTAATGGCACTAGGGAAATCCTGCTAAATTATAATCGTATTAACATACATTTGCATACATTGAATTAATCGAATGAAATGAATGGTTACTGGCTATTCTGTTAAATTCGAAGTTCTACAATATGTAAAGGGGTGAGTGGTTTGTCCTCCTTCCTTCTTCTCTTTCTACTACTACTCTTCCTCCTCTTTTTCTTTTTCGTAAAATCCACACTTCCTCATTCCCCTTTTCTCCTCCTCCCACATCTCCTTGTCTTCCTATTCTGCACATTCCGCCCCAAAGTAAACTTTGTTTCCTGTTAATGCGCTTCTATTCGATTTCTCCTTTGTCACCTCTTTCTTCTCGTTCTGCCTCAATCCTCTCCTTTCTTTTCTCCTCCTCCTCTTCGTCCTTCTCTTTCTGTACTAGCTCCTTCTACTCTAATAGGGGATGTGCATGTGCCACTGCGCAGGTGTGTTACATTGTATGCTGGGACAGATTCAGTTCAGGATTGTCACACAAGTATTTGGCAACATTTTTATCAAAAGTTGCAAGGATCTTTTCACTAATATCACAGCTTGTTTAAATGATCTATAAAAACTAAATGCATGATGGGACAGATGAAGTCTTGTGTTATGGAATCATGTAAAACACATAATATACATGAGATCACTGCTCTCCATGCTGAACATAACATGTTTTCCATAGATTTAACACTGTATCATTAGTCCCATAATACAATGCGAATTAAGATTCTAAATGGCGGCTATGCAAATCCCCTATTGGTTCTTTCCTCATTCATCTTCTCCTGCTCCTAGTAACCTTTTCCTAACCTACCTTAACGTAACCTGCCTTCCCATCGCCCGCCTCTTCCTTCTCTTTACTCTCTTTCTCGCCCTTCTTCCTCCTCGTCCTCTCCGGTCTTTCTCCAGGCACCATCACTTCGATCTCTTTTAAAATGTCTTACCACTCTCTGGAATAATCAAGTTAAGAAGAAACTTCCCTTTTTATGTGTCCTTGATTCGGCACGAATTCATTTTTTTCTAACATAGCTTTCTGAGAAAACTTTCCCTTTAGTTCCAGGACCTCACTTCAAAAAGTTTAATTAAAGTGACTCCAACTGCAATTGGCCTTATTTCGACACAAAAACTAATAGTAATAAAATATGGTGTTTGTTAAGCTAGTATTACCACACGTCATGATACACGTCATGATAACGCAGTACAATATTACTATGAAATACAATCATTTTTATATTCCATGTAGTCAGTTTAGCAGTCAGTTTTTGGACAGCAAATACGTATAGTTGGCATCACAACGCCCATACTGCGACCCACGTGGACATGTTTACCTCCGTCTATGACGTCACTCGGAGTTCCCCGCTCGCTCAACCAATAGGAGCGCATGGAAGCTTTCCTTCTCAAGTGCCACGCCCACGTTCGCCAGTTCAAATGTTTCACTCGACTAGTGAAGAACTATATATTCTCGCTTGAAAATTTTTTAAGTATTTGAACTCATTGGACATCATGTCGCCTTCTAAAGTCAAGCATTGCGATGTATGTGAAGAATCGCACGAAGGCACGGTTGGTGAATCGTGTACGAGATCCATGAACAATCGTATGGCAAAATTAGAGGGATTAGTGTCAAACTTGGTATGTACCGTGGAGGACAAGGTGGTGAACAAGCTGCCGTCTCCGTTGGATGCTCAAGCTTCAACAAGTAAAACTGATAGTGATCCTGAAATCGGTTTTACTGGGCGTCAATCGAGGGCATCGAGTGTCGAGAGTTCTATTTATAATGTTCGTGGGTCTGGTCATCGTGCAAGACATCGTTCCAGATCTACGTCCAGGGCTCGTACCAAGCCTTTTGATCATGCCAGCCAACTCGACAAGGGTGAGGATATTGAATCATTTGAGTCGTTGCTCTTGTTGAACTTGCGTCTAATTGCTAAATTGGTGGTGGATGAAAGCCCCTATGCCGAGATTGCTGGTGTCGTAAATCATTCAGTCACTATGTGCGAGAAGGCCAAATCGCAGGTGTATAATCTAAAGGCTAGTGTTCTTTACGATAAATGTGTGAGAGCCAGGGCGAACAAGGAAGGTCTAGACGCATTTAGCAATGTAAAACAGGAAGAAATCTTGAGATTTTATGCCTTTGAGAATTCAAAAAAGGCTGTCGAAGCGGCTACTCGTAAGAAGGTAAACAAAGACGTCAAGGTGTGTTTCAAGTTCAACTCGACTGCCGGCTGCACGAAATCGCCGTGTGGATTTCCACACAAATGCTCCAACTGCCTGTCATCGGACCATTCAGCGAGAAACTGCCATGTCGGAAAGAATATTAAATAGGAATTAGTTAGTGATCGGGGTAATTTCAACAATATTTCTCATAATTCGTCGGAAAATTGTGTTGATATGAATTTTGTTGATTCGAACATTTCACTTGGAGACACCGGAAGTGGTGAATCCAAGATGGCGGAGGAGGTTGTCAAGGTGGACTTTTCAACCCTTCGTGAAAGTGAAAATTCTTCTAATATTCCCTCGATTACTTCTCATCTTCCGGAATTTGTCGCCGAATGTATGTACAATGACATTTTCTCTGATATTTCCGATTTTGTTGATGCTGGGTCACCCGATAGTGGTGATTTCCTAATTTTTAACGCTCCGATTTCTCCGGGTGGCTGTATCGTCCCCGTTTACGGTAGCTGTGCATATGGGACATGTAGTTGTTCCCATCTTCTTGCTGAGGTTAGTACCCAGTTAAAACCTTGTAGGTTTGCATACCTTTTCTTCGCACAGGGTAATACTATGGTTGATAAATATATTCAAGTGTATTTCGGTATTGATTAATTAGATAGAATAGTTAGTAATGAATTGAACGAAGGTTTCATATCAATATCTAATGTTAAACCTGTATGTATTCATTCCTTGGGAGCTGTACATAAGCCGGATGGGGGTATAAGACCTATCACGGACTGTTCTCGACCATTAGGTGTATGTGTAAACGAGCATTGCTCGAGTCTGGTACGTACTTTCTCTTACAAATCTATCGAAAATGCCATAGAATTGGTAGAAAATAATTCTTTCATGTCGGTTGTAGACATTAAATCGGCATATCGTGCAGTGCCTATCAACCCTGCTCACAGGATATATTGTGGGTTCAGATGGACTTTAAATGGCCAAGAGAAATATTTTTACGATAATAGACTTTGCTTCGGCCTTCGAACAGGTCCTTGCTATTTTGATGATATTTCAAACTTTATCACTGACTCTATACTTAATGTATTCCATGTTCCTGTGATCAATTACCTTGACGATTTTTTTACATGTGCAAATTCTATTGAGATGTGTAGAAATGCTTGTGATATTGTTGTCAAAATCCTAAGATATTTAGGTTTTTACGTGGCGTGGCACAAGGTTACTTCCCCGAGCTCTTCATTCCGTTACCTAGGCTTCACCATCGACTCAATGGAGATGACACTGTCTATGCCTCAGGAAAAAATTGCCAAACTCTACAAAATTCTAAAATCGTTAGAAAACAAGTCATCAATCTCCAAATCCCAGCTTGAAAGTATATGTGGCTATGTCAGCCATTGTGCTTGTGTCTTCAAGGGAGGAAAAACATTCTGTCGGCGCATGTTCGACCTATACAAGCTTATGATTGCTAAGAAGCTAAAGCAATCAAATATCTCTACAGCCTTTCGTCAAGATCTTCAGTGGTGGAAATCGTTTGCAGCATCTTTCAATGGTAGGCGTCTAATCGAGAAACCATGTTGCGATATTCCCATGGTATCTGACGCCTCTTCAAAGGGTTTCGGCGTATTTTGTGGCATCGACTGGGTTGCTGGAGTCTGGGATGACTCTAAATTACCTTTTTCCTTCCCTGAATGTGTTCACCTTGTCTCACGCCCGAGTGAAGATGGGATTGCAGTAAATATAAACATCCAGGAGCTGTATCCCATCTTGGTAGGCGTGAGGAGATGGTGTAAATTTTTCAGAGGAAAAGCTGTAATATGTTTCATTGACAATACACAAGTTATAGCAATGCTCACGAATGGCTCTAGCTCTAGCCCACTAGCCATGCAGTGGTTATACGAATTATATTGGCTGACATTTATATTTGACATGGAATTAATTCCTAAGTATATTAACACAAAAAATAATCTTATCGCGGATACTCTATCTAGATTGCCCTATATTTATAATTCACCTGGAAGCTTGTTGTGTCTTTCCCAAGCCAGGTTGTGTTGTTCTGAAAGATTTTTATCTGATATTCCTAGGGCTCAGCAAATGGAGGGAGAGAGTCAACTACCTACAAACCCTATCGGTGACATCGTCGACTCTCACACAAAGAACTAGACAGTGGTCGGTTTTTTCTGATTTTTTATCAGAAAATGACATTATATGCCAGAGTATTTCTACAGACATTTTGTGCATGTATGCAGCATATTTATCGACAATAATGAAACATTCTTCTGTGATAACCTACCTATGTGGTGTATCATTTGGTGCCAAGATTCGAGGTATTACCTGTGCTTCGATTTCTCATCCTGTGATAAAATCTTTGCTGAGGGGCATCGCCAAACTACCAGGGGCGGCAGTCTCCCCAGCATCGCCTCTTCTACCTATGCATCTCATAAAAATCCGTGATTATGTGAACTTGAAGGACATTGAGCAATTTTTTGCTTGGTCAATTTTTATTTTTTTATTCCGCACAATGCTGAGAGTGGGTCATGTAATCATTTCTGATCATTCAATATTGAGGAAAGATATTACTTTCCATAGTTGGGGTATGGCGTGTGTGATTAGGTCTACCAAGACATCGTCTACCCCCTTTGTGATCCCAGTAGCCAAATCTTCTTCTAAGGAGCTCTGTGCTGTTTATTATATGAAAAAGATATTTTCATACCCATCGATTCCGGCATCGTCATGTGCATTTACCTTACCAGATGGATCTGTACTTTCATATGCCTATATTAACAATTTATTATCAGATTTGTGCTCAAGAGCTGGGTTATCTGGGCGTATATCTATGCACTCCTTGAGGCGTGGTTCCGCGACATATATGGCTTCAAAAGGGGCGTGCCTATCTGACATAAAAAACCGAGGTAAATGGCGTAGTTCTTGTGTGGAAAAATACATTTCTCCTTCGTTGGACCATGAACTGAAAGTGGATGCTCTGATTTCATCGTCATTGTAGTGTGTTTGGGCCTTTGGTGTTTATTAAACTGCTCTGCACGCCCAAACGGCACTACTGCTTTCCTCTCTTCATTACACGCCGTCGCACGTATGTATAGTTGGCATCACAACGCCCATACTGCGACCCACGTGGACATGTTTACCTCCGTCTATGACGTCACTCGGAGTTCCCCGCTCGCTCAACCAATAGGAGCGCATGGAAGCTTTCCTTCTCAAGTGCCACGCCCACGTTCGCCAGTTCAAATGTTTCACTCGACTAGTGAAGAACTATATATTCTCGCTTGAAAATTTTTTCTTATGTATTATATGTATCTGTTATAGGGTGTTTATTAAACTGCTCTGCACGCCCAAACGGCACTACTGCTTTCCTCTCTTCATTACACGCCGTCGCAAATACTGTTGATAGATACTATCATTTCGTTGTCATTAGCTCTTATTCTTATTTCTAGTTACATTTATATAGTCATGCAGGCTAGATAGTTAAAACCACCTAAAGTGCGACCCACACTAGAGACATTTCACGGCCGATTTAAGTGTCCCGACTCTTTTTAGGAATTAAGATTCAGTCGGGGATCAATTTTCTTCACTCGGGGATTAAAATCAGCGATCGGGAGGTCTCCCGATTGCTCCAAGGGACCTTTCCTAAAAGTTAAATCCCCAAAACGGCCGATTTAACCAGTTTAATCGGCGATTTAATTTTTTTATTAATCAGCTACTAGTTTGGGTCTAGGCCCGACTGGTCGGGAGCTCCATAAAGGTAGTCGGCTGGTGTTCCCGATCGCTCGGGAGGGCCCTCCCGATTATCCAATATATTGGATAATCGGGAGAGCCCTCCCGACTGATTGGGGTGGGAAGCAAATGTTCATTTTTCAACTTTTTCAATTTTTTTTTTTTTCATTTTTTTCCCCATCTACCTTGTCTAGGGTTTTGCTCTCAACTGCAAAATGCCATTGAAATGCTCCAAACCGCAAATGTCATTAAAATCCCATTAGGACGGAATTTTTTTTTTTCATTTTTTTTCATCTACCTTGTCTAGGGTCTTGCTCCCAAATGCAAAATGCCATTGAAATGCTCCAAACCGCAAATGTCTTTTTAAAAAATAAAAATTGACTTTTTGATTGACTATTTTGACTTTTTGATTGACTATTAATTTTTGACTTTTCGATTGACTATTTCAACTTTTTGATTGACTTTTTCGACTTTCTGATTGACTATTCTGACTTTTTGATTGACTATTTTGACTTTTTGATTGACTTTTTGATTGACTATTCTGACTTTCGATTGCCTTTTTTATTGACTTTTCTGACTTTCTGATTGACTATTCTGACTTTTTGATTGACTTTTCTGACTTTTTGATTGACTATTTCAACTTTTTGATTGCCTTTTTCGACATTCTGATTGACTATTCTGACTTTTTGATTGACTATTTTGACTTTTCGATTGACTATTTCAACTTTTTGATTGACTTTTTCGACATTCTGATTGACTATTCTGACTTTTTTATTGACTATTTTGACTTTCGATTGCCTTTTTGATTGACTTTTCTGACTCTCTGATTGACTATTCTGACTTTTTGATAGACTTTTCTGACTTTCTGATTGACTATTCTGACTTTTTGATTTTGACTTTTCTGACTTTTTGATTGACTATTTCGACTTTCTGATTGACTATTCTGACTTTTTGATTGACTATTTTGACTTTATGATTGACTATTTCAACTTTTAGATTGACTTTTTCGAATTTCTGATTGACTATTCTGACTTTTTGATTGACTATTTTGACTTTTTGATTGACATTTCAACTTTTTGATTGACTATTTCAACTTTCTGATTGACTTTTCTAACTTTCTGATTGACTTTGATTGACTATTTCGACTTTCTGATTGACTATTCTGACTTAACGAATGATATTTCTGACTTTTTGATTGACTTTCTGAGATTGCGCAGAGTATAAGCATGTGCATGAGGGAGAATACATTTTTATTTTTTTTCCAAATGTTCTCCATTCCCCCTGCCCTCCTTCAGTAGTTAGGCCTACAAAATGAACAGTCCCTAGGAATGGGACATGCACGACCGCGCCGACTTGTTTGTAACGTTACAACGTTACGTTGTGAACTTGGCTAAGCAGAATATTTCTCTCATCTTCTGCGTTATTTCCTTCACTATATAATCTCACTATATAATCTGAACTTGAAAAACTTAAAAGTTTGGAATCCATATAGGAAAGGTTTTGATTTTCAAAGTCATTTGATGTGAGATGGTTGACCAATAGAATTGACCATCTATAGAGATATTATTGTAAAGTATGCAAAACTATATATGACTAGATAGAACTAGGCAATAGAAGTACTTTTGATAGTATATAAAAATATAGTAAGCATTCCTTAATCATCCTATTTTAAAGGGGGGTGATCCCATTTTGTGAGAATGGGTCATATATATATGAGCAATTCTAACGAATTGGGCTCACTTGCATGCATGCATTTGAAATTTTAGCCAAAAATACCCCCTGTGCACCCATTTCGTGAGAACTGACCATATATATACACACAAAAACATATATGATGCAGACACTATACATGTATATCTATACATATTTATGCATACACCTGCAAGGAAGAGGGAGTAGAGTAACTACCGATTATATTAGTCAACTCCCGATTATAGTGGTGAGGACACTATTCGGGGATATGTTTGGGTCAACTCCCGATTATACTGGCATTTCCTGCAATCGGCGCTAGTGTGGGGCAAAAAAATTGCCAGGTTTATTCCTAAAAGTAACCGCGCCGATGCATCGGGAGCACTTTAATCGGCCGATTTAACTTACTTCTCTAGTGTGGGTCGACCTTAAACAGTGCCAAGCAGAATAGCATGGTAAATCCCGTGAGGTTTGGTCTTGACAAATAATCATATCTTGCTGTATAAAAATGTTTTTTTTTTTTTCATAAATAGCGATCAATTATTCGAATCATAGTACAGATCTTGACCAACTGATAACTGTTTCTTCTACAGTCATATTACAAATCCTTAGCTAATACACCAGACTTTAAGATAACATCTAAGGACTGATACAGTTCTATTATAACTTCCATACAGCTATTATTATACGATATCGTGGGTCCATATATTAAACAACATTTCTTAAAACGGGACCACTCAATCATGTAGGGAACCAACAGTAATTAATTAGCGAGACGACTCTTGGCAGCCGTATAATCAACTCCCTTGGTATAACTCAGCCTCTGGTGTTACAAATATCTAACATTATCTAGGTTAATAAATCACATGTTTTTGCGAAACTAACATTGATCTGGAGTCTGGCACCTTTGTACCTTTTGAAGTCTTCATGTTTATTATTTCTGGCACGAACTTCTTCACTTAATGCAAGTTTAATGGCCTGCAATGAATAGAGAGGCCCTGCATGTCTACCCGGATTAGTGGTTTATTTAATATAGAAATGTAGTACATGTATGTATGTAGTAATACAGTAGAACTGTATTCGGCTGAGGTTTCATGATGGTTGCGGACTTGTTGGTGGTGGGTATCGGATGTAATGAATGTGACCATTGTGATGTTCTGCCTTGATTTCTAGACTTCTTGTTCTGTCTTATATTAGAGAAGTATATAGTGACGGTGGTTCTAATTCTACTCTATATACAGTCATATATTCGACTTTCGACTTCGAAGTACAGTGTATGCCGCTATGGCATAGGCTATGGGTAATCATCAATGTTTATCATATCCCATAACTTAATGAGTATTATTTGTAGGGTTAGCATTAATTAATTATGTACAACCGCATTATTGATAATTATGTGTATTATATTCACCGAGGATAATGCCTAGGACATAAAGTGTTTTGCAGAATAAAAACTTAAAAAAATGATGATGAGGAAGAATGCGGGGAGGGCTAGAATATAATGAGGAGGGAGGAGGGAGGAGGGAGGAGGGAGGAGGGAGGAGGGAGGAGGGAGGAGGCAATATGTAAAGAAGCTTGAAGTAGAAGAAACTTGATTCATTCTATGGTTCGTGTTAGTCCCCATAGGTGCTTGTTATTGAATATAAGGAATAATGATCAATGAGATGTTTTGGCTTGCACTACAAGAGTTCCTTGAGATCTAGATCGACATAGGTGAAATGGTTAAGAGGAGGAGGAGGAGATGGGGAGAGGATGGAGGAGACGGAAGCAAAGAAGGAAGAGGAGGAGGCGAAGGAAGCAATGGAAGTGGAGGAGTGGCAGGAGGAGGAAGAGACGAGGGGAGAAGGAGCAGAATCAAGTGGAGGAGGGCACAGATATTTTGACTTATACTCTGCACACATTTAGAACTGAATAGAAATAGAGAAAGCGGTAGTAGAAGGGCCTGGGGACGGGTTGGACAAAGAAGAGAAATATGGGAAGAGGTGATGGAGGGGACGAAAGGAAGGAGAATGTGGACGAGGCAGAAAGTAGAGGGAGAATGAAAGGGAAAGTGAAAATGGGAAAAAACTCTAGGGTTTGGAGGGTGAAGGAAAATGAAAGGATGAGGAGGAGGATGGACATGCAATAAGATGTAACTCCCTCATCTTACTTGATGTAATGTGTACACGTGTACCTGTGGTAAAGAAATCAGTCAATGTTGGCATATTGCCACATTCTATTAGTCTCAGGGGGTCTGTGGCCCCTTTATTTCAACTTTGTGTTGGTAACCTTCCTTTCAAATATGACAGAAATCAAACATCCCGATGTGCATGAATGCATTTCTGACCTAGTTTTTACCTGGAACTTTTGACCTGATATTGACCTGATATGGTGCTTTACTAGTGGAAATCGTAAACAGTTGTGAGGCTCAAACTTGATTTTATAATGCTCTATGGACCCGATTCTTAAATGCAGTTCTCATGCTCTCAATGATGCACTCTTGGTCAGATGTATTTAACACAGTTCTCATGCTCTCAATAATGCACTTTTGACTAGGTTAAAAAACACAGTTATGATGCACTCAGTGAGGCATTTCCCTTGCTCTATAGGAGCGCTATAGTTTTGCTCACAGGATGATTTGAAAGATGCCTATATTCCCAAATGTTTCCAAAGAGCGTTTGGAACATTAACTTCTCTTTACTCTCATCGTTTTATTTTCATCAATTCTACATTTCCAAGCCTTGCAGTATAGAGTGTTGCATGGCAGCGTCCATGTGATTGATATTACTATTCTCACACAATGTCTCTCTAACTTTATGGATGGTTGTTCTGATATGTGAGGAAGAGAGATGGTCTTAGCTAGGGTGTAACTTACTTAGTGCCCCAAAGCTCTTTCTTGACACTCTCCTCGATGAACGCTATATAGTCTACTGAAACGATTTTCCAATGTATGTACTCTAATGTTTAATCTAATGCATAGTGTATCTACATGCCGTTCTTATGTCAATCTTAATTTGTACATCTACACCTCTCCACTCTATTTAGTGGTATTGAATACAACTTTGCCCTACATGCTGTATGCTTTTCTTTTGTAGTTATAACTAACCCAAGAGAAGTGAATATTTAACAAGATTGTTGTTGGAAAAAGAATTAAGTTGATGGAGACAATCGTGAAATATAGTACAGACTGAGCAATGTTGGTTGATAAGGTAAAGTTGAGAGGGGTGCTATTGGAGAGAATAAGGACAAAGGGGCACTAAGTAAGTTACACCCTTGGTTGCACATATTCTCCCCTCCGATCCCTGTTACAAGTAGTGAGCAATATGACGATATGACAATTTTCATTATATTATATAACATCATTCACATCACGAGAAATTGTTAGAGAGGGCTTTTACAATACCCTTAGCCCAGTAGTTTTGCAAGTATGGAGAAAGATGACAACCATCCAATGACATATGAGCATAATTATGAGTAAATGAGTGAGTGTTTGGATGATATCGATGAATTAGTCTATGGGTCCATGGAGTACACGCGTCGTTGGAAACGTTAAAAGTAAGTATGACTTTCCATGCTAGTTCAATATGTTTATCAAGGGAGGATTGAAGGGGATGAGTCGGGAGATCTTCAATATTAATTTTCCCTCTGGCAATGTCCCTGCGTCTGTTATACTGGGAAAAGTTCATGCCTGTGATAGGCGCGAAGCTAATCTTGGGGGAACCGATTGCATGGTGACGAATATGAAGATATGATTCTGTGAGCTCTGACTGTAGATTTGTTGACATCTCGTCATCAGAAGTAAATCGGAGAGAAACTTCTTTGGTCAGAGGGCTTTTCAATGTAAGCGAACAGAGGCCTGATACTATGACTATATGGTCGGCAGCTATACTCTCAATCTTGCTGGTGGACTTCATTACAGATTGAGATAGACTTGTGCCTGGCCATGAGGAGATATTAATTATGGTACCGGCTGGTGCATGTTGTCTTAGTGAGTGATTTAATGAGCGTGCTCTAGAATCCCCGATGACAAGGAGTGATGACATGTTGGGCGATAATATGGCAATAAGATGTTATTGGACTTATATCTGGCAAGATGTAAGAAAAGTCACTTTTAGGAGATGAGAAAAACTAACCCCTATCTTTCAGGTCCTTCTTAAGTTTTGTGAGAATATTCCCACATAGATTGGCTCCGTGAAAATCGCCAACAGATATCTTCGAGCGTAGACCTTCTGTGTTGATGATTCTGGGCAGGTTGACTCCGGTGGCCCATTTCCGGTCTGCGGTCATCTCGTAGAATTCTGTGTGTGCGAGATTCATAAATTCTTCCCTAATGGAGTCGTTTTGGGAGAACTTAAGTCCAATCAGTTGTTCTAGAAGCTCAGCCTCCTTCTTCTTCCACTCTGGAGACGTTACTAGTTTATTTCTGGCGATTCTCTTAACCTCGTACGGATTCGGTGTTTTCCGTATGTCATCGGCAATCTCCGGGCGCCCCAGCTGCTTGGCTTTTGTTGACTGGAAGGCATGTTCCACAGAGAGAAAATCTAGGTCATCGTAGTGAACATTCGTCGGGAAGAAGTTAGAGAGGAAGGAGTACTCGCTCTTGAAGCCGAGACCCCTCCCATTACCACCTTCAACTTCTACAGTTCTCGCATCTCCTGGACGGCATTTGTCAGGAAGAAGATGCAGATCCCTGCAAGCAAAGTATTCGGTCTTCTCGCCTTGGATAACAATATGGCTACCACGAAGTTCAGATTGATATTTATTGAGCTTCAATAGGTGTTGGCAATCACGGAGTACGTTGTATTCAAATGAAGGGACAAGAAGGCCATCTTTCTTCACCTCTAGATGCGAGAAGCGTGGGTCACGCCGGACGATAGGGAGTGTTGCGGCCAGTTTTGTCAAGATTTCATTTGACTTTGTACGGACAAAAACTGGCCTCATGATTCGGACATCATAGACCCCAATTCTATATACTTCCTCTAGGTCATTGACATCAAACTTATCATCAAGTTTTAGAAATAGATCCCCAATGGTCGTGCGTAAATCGTCATTCTCTAGTTCAGTAATGTTATCCAGCACGCAGAATCTCCGCTTGGACTTGTCAACTCTGTTACCACGTGGTGGCATAGCTGTTGGCGGAGTGTGCGCATGGAAAGGCCGGCGAATCTTACCCTGAGGCGGGCCTTCAAAATGGCGAGGTGGGCCTCCGAAATGGCGAGGCGGGCCTTCAAAATGACGAGGACCCCATGGATTAGTCTGGTGCTGTGGTTTCATAATCGGAAAATCGTGAGTAAATGAATCCATAATTTCTAGTTTAGATACAGTTGTAGCTTTCAGCTCATCGACGGATTCCACTAACTTTCTAGTTTCAATTTTACTTTCGTCAACGTAAGATCTAATCTCGGCTTTTAGGATGTCACACGGATTGCTGTTTTGAGATTCAAGCATACTAGCAAGCGTAACTTCAATACCCGAAATTTTCTTATCTTATCTTTTAACCCGCCAACAACAGGTATAACTCACTACAGCTATGAGAACAGAATGAATGTTTTACACTGTCTCATAAGCTACTTCCTCATCGTCTTTCAATAACTCTTCCTCATCTACTTGATCTAAATCCATCGTTGTTTCATTATCAACCGCTCCTTCCCAAGATTCGTTTTCTTTAGCCGATTCCTTAGCATCGGTCGTTTCTTGCAAATCTGGGTTTGGCAGAGGCAAAGAACTTTCCGGCTGATCAACTATAGCTGAATTACCAAGTCCAAATGCCCTGCTCAACGCCCCACTAACTCTCCTAACTGGTGACGGAAACAGTGGGGTCACCTTCAACATATCCGTAAGACTAACTCCATCTACCTTAACACCAGAAGCGACTGGTGTCACGCTAACATACCCTGGAGGGGCAATATCGTGCAAACCACCAAGATCCAACGACCCGCTAGCTAATGCTTGGCCGTGCACACGGGCAGGGCTCTCCCTCACATTGCTTATTACAGCCAAACCCTGTACACCCGGGTTTTCCCCTAGTGCCGCTCGCTGCTGCAAAACTTGGTCATAGCTCGGTAGTGGTGTAAACCCAGGCGGGTAGCCAAAAGGAGTACCGCTACCTACCTGGCCAAACTGCTGTCTAAACCCAGGACTCCGAGCACTCCACATCAGACCACTTGGAGATGACATACCAATAGCAGGATTCATAATCGACTGCCATTGTTGCATACCAACAGGTCCCTGAAGCACCTCTCTCATCAATACTGGCCGCACCGGCTGTGGTGTAGAAGCAATCGGGGGCAGTTGGGGCAAAGGAGGCAAAGGAGGCGGTGCTGGAGGTAACTGAACAGTCACAGCCGGAATAGCAGCTGGAACCTCCTTCTCAACTTTCTCTACAGGTTGCGAGGCAGCGTGCTGGCGCAGCAATTCAGCCATGATCTGCTGTAGATCGGCTTTTCTTACCACGTCAGTATCAACAGCTTGCTTCTCCTTTTCCTCAGACTTCTCTTTCTCTAACTTCTTACGTTTTAACTCTGGCTCACCACTTTCAAAAGCCGTCAAGCGACTACGCAAGTCCATAATCGTCTCTCTCGAGCGAATATCTTCCTGCTTGTAGTATTCCAATTGGCGGTTCAAGTCCTTACACCTAGCACGAAGAGTTGGTAATTCTTCTGCCGCAGCTCTTAAATCGCTTACATCCGCCAATGGAGCGAGAGCCACATTCACTGCCATTCTTATCACCTCAAAGCACTGAGTGACAGTCTGCTGAACAGAGGTTTTACCCTCTACCAACGTTCTATCGACTTCTATAGCAGATTGTGACAATATATGATCCGGTGGCAGATAGGGCAGTGGAGAATGACACGAAGGTGTATCCTCCACACTATTCTCCTCTATCTCCACCACAACCGCATTTGAAGCCGAACTTCCCGGGCCTCCAGCTGCCGCTGCAGGCTTATTCAACAGCGCCACTGTAGAGGATTTCTTGGGCTTAGCACCTGAGGCGGCTGTGGCAACAGCCAGCTTTGCCCAAGCACTCTTAGCAGGGACGGGGGCCTTTACAAACTGTCCTGCTGCTTCCCTTCTGGTTTTAGCAGCACTGGCTCTGGATTCACATTGGGCCCTATTCCTCCCATTAGTGACTATCCTGTCCAAATCCAACTGACCCATTCTAGCCAGCTTCACACATCCATAATTGGGGGATTCAGTTTGAATGACTCTGAAACCAGAGGCTAGCTCCTTCGCCCACTCTAAACTATTCCGATGCATGCTAGGACCTTTCATCAAGTGCTTAACTAGATCAGAGCGCCTGTCTAATTTAACACCACACAAGTGAGCATGCGGGCAAGTGTACAAATGCACAGCCGGGCAATGCTCCTCACACAAATGATGATAGAACCGTTCCTTGGTCCTATATATCTTAATCCCTTTAGGATTAATTTCCTGGCCTTTATAACGACACCAAGTGAATGGGCATCTGTAACCCGGCTTCCAAAGCAGGGGAGCACCATTCAACTTATCCATCACCATATCACAAATTTCTTGAGGTCCGTCCACTTTGCCTGGCCGCGACTTCAGGTGATGAAACTTATCCTCATATCTTGGCATAATAAGGGGATCATGCCAAAAATCTCCCAACACCTCATCCTCATCATCAGATTCAGGTGCTTGCACAACACCATCACCGGGTCTAGGGGCGATGTTACACATATTCAATGAAGTGAGAGTGACAGCATCCATTTTCTCTTTCAACTTCCATCTAGCATGACATCTAACTGGCACCGAACTATCTGAAACTTTCTTCGGCGCTCCCTTCCACAAAGGCTTCGCTAGAGCTCTAATCACATCCTCCAGAGTATTTAAACCAGGACCGGGCGTGTGGGCTGCACACGCTTCCACTTCCTTATCAGAGGCAAAAGAGCCGCGAGAGCTGTGGCTTAAATTCCTCTGCCTCTCACAAGCCTTTCTTGCCTCCGCCCTAGGTACTTGAGGGGAAGTAAAAACTTTCTTCTTTTTTTTTTGCCAGCTGGCTTATCACCAGACGTAGCTCCATCACCCTCCGTCTCCACATCGTCTTCCGTTTCTACCTCTGCTTCAGAAGCAGGCTTAACCACCTTCTTGGAGCTTTTAGACCTGCGAACCTTTGACTTAGCTTGGTTCCACTGTCCTTGCTTTGCCTCCAGTTCACGCTCCACCATTTGCTGCTCTAACTCCAACCGACGTTCTTCATTAACCTTCTCCTGAGCAGCATGAAAATCACGAGTAATCTCAGCAGTCATCTGCTCTGCCCAGTTCAGATCTGGAGCTTCCTCCTCTGGGAGTTTCCGCGCCGTGGCGTCTGCGGCTCTAGCTCCCGTCTCTTCTACAATCTCCCTGGCCTCAACCTCTCCCTTGTCACCAGCCTCGGGGTCTGGCGTCGGCGGGTCGACAGCCATAGCTGTCTCCCCCTCCTCGGACATGTTCTTGGCGATAAAAATCACCAAGTAACTTTCCAACTTATCAACAAGCACTCCAAGCAACAACAATCAGGGACCAAAATGCTTTTATCGGGGGGATATCAAGCAAACCAACAATGTCACAAGCAAAGGACTGGGAGTGGAACATGTCTGGCGTGCTCACTACCTGAGCGCATAATGCAGGTTCTCGCTCGCGCCAGATCTCGTGACCTTGTTTCAATCCTTCCCAGCCAATGGGAAACGTTTCTTTCGTCTAATAATAGCATCGGCCCCGGTTGCCGAGTCCTTCATGCTAGGATGCACGCGACCCAAATGCACGGGGCTTGTACCAACTGCACAGAGCCCTGACCACAGTCACCTATACAGACTTCCGAGCAAAGTCCAAATCTCCATTCAAAGCAGCTAACTGAAGTATTTAGGGACCCAACCAAACAGCTTCTCCCTACTTTCCGTGGGGTTTCTTATTCCAGCCCAGTCACATATCCCAGTAGGTGTAAGGACAATGAGAGGCTACATGCCCTGCCATTCAACTAGGTCTCCAATTCCACCAACCACTTTCTAACCACATATAGGTTTTGATCTTAAAAAAAAACAATATCTGGTATTTTACATTAAGGGACATTCTTCCCTGCCACATGTCCACAATTTACCAGTAAAGCCATACTTCTCGTTGTGTCATTTTTTTTTTTCCTTTTTGCACCATCACCTCCATCTTAATTCACCCATAGCCTAGTCTTTCCAGAGACCAGAAACTTGAAAAATATGTCAAAATATCAAGTATAAAATCAGTGAAATTAGGATATATTATATTAAAATGACGTCATTAGCTTCATATTCATGTAATATAAAAACCGAATACCCATAGTATCGTAAATAAACTGTAAGAATTCGTCTCATGAAGACAAATAGATTTAACAAGCATACAACAATATCTATAAGGTAAGTTCAGCCGTTTTTAAATGTTCAATATTTAATATATTATCTGGAATCACTGCAGAAAATCGTTTCTTCCTCAAAGCAATTGCATACGATCCTCCTGTTGGCTCTGGTCTGGTACCATTTTCCTCTCTCTGCTTTCGAGTATGCCCCATTCAGATCCATCCTCCACTATGTGTTAACGACTGCACGACCACTCATTGTTGTTCCATTCAAATTATAAGAATCACATTTAATATCAACACGACCAAGGAAAAATCGTTCATTTCAACCTTGATATTTAGCGTGTAATTATAGCATTCATAAGCATATAGTCATGACCAGGAAAAATAGATTTCATTCACATTTTACACTGGGTTAATCGATGCAAAACTCTCTGCATAGTAAGGGTGTCATATATTATTTCTGTATGCAAGATGCGTGCATCATTCTGTGTGATTATAGTATATTTCTGTGCGCAAGATGCGCACATATAGGTCTATATAATATATATATATCATTCTCAGTATTCATTTGCACATAATACACAGGTAAATCAGGCTGGTTAACCCTTGAATCATCAGGGAAACTATATCGTCAGTGATAGGGTATAGACATTGCGCACATAGGATTAACTTATTTCTAAGTATGTGTCATCCTTGTTTCAATATTCCTATATGTTGTTCACTCCCGATAAAGTTCTATAGTGAAGGAGTTGTACCATGCTTACAACCAAAGCACGGCCCAATTGTCATTATGGTTGCCATGGTAGTAACCACTCGGCTATCAATCCTCACACGCAGTTTTGCGTGCCCATCCATGATATATGCATCTGAGTTAAGGGTCTGATTCTTATGGTCCATCGTGCAGAAATGCGCGGTTATAGTCTTGAAACAATTCTTTAATGTTTCTACTTGACACATAAACATTTAAATACGATATTCACACAAAATAAACATTTGTGCATGGATATACAGCAAATATGTGAACATTTTACACATCCAAATATAATTCCTTGCTTCGGATTTCATGCAAATGTCTTCAACACAATATGTATGGGAACGCCTTTCAGTCACAATATGGAATACATTCAAGGAATACTACTGGGTTAAATATACCCATAAAAAAATGAGAGGGCTATTCATTTCCAAGCTGCTATATTCGAATGAGGCCGAATATTAAGGACCTGCCACCTTCACATTGCAACGTAGGGTAATCAATGAAAGTCTCTCAATATAAACAATACATGGACATGCCATACACCACCATTATGTACCGGTGAATAGTGAAGGCAAATATAATGTAAAATTATTGTTACCAACATTCCACATTTATCACATATCCAAAAGAGAATGCACAGCACCAAAGCAAGAATATTTAATATCGTACTTACAATTCTTCCAAGAAATAACCAGTTTCCTCTCTGTCTATCATTTTCAGTGGGTCTTAAGTCCTCAGGCAGTTGTTTACCTCCGAAGAGAGTGGTGTTATTTTCCCATTAACTTCTCCCTGATTAGAAAGTACCCACGATATATTGGTCTCTGGCCTAGGCCAGGTATAGTCATGTATTTTTAGATTTAAGCTATTGAGTGAAATGTTTGTTTCTAACTTGTAGGCAATAACTGTTTGTTAGTACAGAGACCTTACCTAGTCAATAAGGCTCGATCCTCTCAGTTATAGAGGGGTCTGCATATTGGCAGTGCCTAACATGGTAATTCCTGTACATAAATAATTGAAAAGTTTCTGTCATTCGTATAGGGTTCTGTGGCAATCCTTACACTTCCTAGATTAACCAACAGGGACTTCTCGTTGTGTACTTTTATATCATTATTACAGACAAATATATCTGCGATCACAATTCTCACCATTTTTCACCATGGGAGTTCAATTACTACCAGACCAGAAGCAAAGATTGCTATAATCTTGCTAATGGCATGGCGAATAGTGATCAGGAATTTTATTTCCTGTTTTTACCCTCCCCTCATACCTGTATAGGCATATATAATTTCTCATGATTATTACCATGG
Organism: Sthenelais limicola; assembly: GCA_942159475.1. Taxonomy (NCBI): domain Eukaryota; kingdom Metazoa; phylum Annelida; class Polychaeta; order Phyllodocida; family Sigalionidae; genus Sthenelais; species Sthenelais limicola. The sequence continues at coordinate 43,410,799 of OW804097.1, read as the reverse complement.
TATGAATGTTTTCTTCTGTTACAATACTATTATACACAAGTATTTCTGTGCAGATGAATTGGAATGGCAGCAGGGTTACATAAGGAATCCTCGCAATATATTAGCATTGAATCAATCTGTTTTCAAGCTATCAAAGATTTCCACATTCCCTTTTCACTTATGGTGTTACCAAATATAACCTGTCATTGGGTAGATATCCATAGAATGCAACAGCCACACGATTGGCATACTCTTGCAGGCACCTATAAATATCAGCTTTCACAGTAACTGTATCTGGATCAGATCTGAATCGGTTTTAACAGTAATTGTCCCCAATGATCCCTCACATAGACAAACTATATGATTTCGGCCAAATCATGAGGGAGAATTAACCAGGCTAGACAACAATGCCGGGTAAACACCATACTTAGAATAGCTTGATTAGCAACTAAGTGTGAGACTACCAAGTAGGCTTTATATAGATTTTGCCTCCTCTTTCCATTTCAAATATTGTATAACCCAGTGTTTCAATAGGACCACCTGCTATATTTTAATCCTCATTCGTGAAGCGTCCAAATGAGGCTTCCAAGTGTGTGATTCCTAGAATTCTTTTATAAACCAGGCTGGTTTGAACCCCAGTATCATACAAAAACTCTCCACACATTGTGCTATATCAACATGTATATATCATCGCCCTTCCACCAATAAAGGCTTATATGACTTATGGTTTTAGATTCATCAAAAGGACCTGTTCTGATAGCATCAATACCCTGCCCCATCCATCGTGATATGCATTGTTATGCACTAATAAGACAGGCTATAAGTAAACTCCCCTCTCCTACATATACTATCCATATCCAAGATAGCTTGTGAAGAGATCGAGTCACATACACCATCAGCTGAGATTTTAATAACTGTATTAATATGGTGATGACTCAACCGAGAACTGAGAAACTGAGAAACAGTCCTGTATACCTAGGTCCTAAATCATGGAACAGGCTATCTGTAGAGGAGAAGGGTATGACCTGGCCCAACCTAAAAACAGTTCTAAAAGGCCGAGATATGCCGGCACTAGACTGAAATGAATAAGTCTAGTAAAACGTATAGAATGTAACGTGATTTGAGGCAGTCATGTGACTGTACGTAGAGAGAGTAATGTCTATCTGAATATAAAATTGTAAATGGGTTAGCGATTGATGTATAATTTTACTTAGACAAAGCGGAATGTGTATGTATCTGTTTTTATTCTGGCACAAAAAATGTAGAAAACAAATGTGATAAGTGTGTGTAAGGAAATCTAGATATATATATGTAAGGTTAAAATAGTTAAAGAAATTTTAAAAAATTTTATAGGATTAACTGTACTGAAGTGTAACTACTACGCAAAAAATCACCACCTATGTATCATAACCTTTTGATGACGAATGAGAACTATCACATTGTGAAACTTTTGTCAATAAAATTTATTTAAAAAAAAAAAAAAATACAAATCACATCTCCCTCAGAATCGCCACCTTGATGATGACATATATTATCTGGGATATTGTCATAATGGTTTTGACAATTATCAATTTTACATACAGATACTGTCGTTTCAATCTGCACAGGTTTGGAAGATCTTACAGAGTCTGCCATCCTACAAGAATCATTATAACTCATTATATTGCCTATATGGATATATCACCTTATCTAGATTGACTAATATTGGTAGTAGGGCTATGGGCTTACTACCATCTCTCAGTGTATAGCTCTTGCTATATATATAATCCCCAGTCGGTACCCCTGTACTTATCCAAAGGTATTGTGTATTGCTAGGCCCTAGATTCAAGTTTAGTAACGCCGAATATTGACTGCAATAGAAGGAACAGCAGGAGGGGCTTATCTCCTTTGCTGATCATGCCTTCCATTAGCTATATTATCATTCTCAACATATCTATCCTTGCTCATAGGCCCATCAATGGACTGATATAATATATGACTACCGGTGATATATTGTGCAGAACACAACAGCAGGACACCTGTCCTTGAAATGAGCATATTGACAGCCCTCTGGTACAGTCAGAGGTCCCATACCAGAATTGCTGCCGTCACTCTCAAATGCAATAATCTCTTGGCTTGAGTTATTCTGCTATGCCCATAAGACAACAAACTAGTCATCGTGTATTTGTAGGTTCCACTCAAGGTGGTATTTGGAGGTCCACTCAAGGTGGTATTTGTATAGGAGTCCCAGTTCAAAACTGGTAATTATCAAATTATATACTTGATTGTCTCAAGTTATTCCTGTATTGATTAAACCCAATGAACTGGTCATTGAGTCTTTGCAAATCCTCCACTCAAGGTGGTATTGGTAGGTCCATTTTTTGGACGTATAGAGGATATCTCTGTGACCATAGAGATTATTATAGTAAGTTTTACTCCCCAAGAAGGTCACAGCACCAAAATGTAATGACCCATGGTTCTTTGAGGAGGAGAAATAACAACAGAACTCATCATTCTATTATTACTCTGTTTTAATGAAGACTATGAGAATAGAGTAGGCAGTTTTACAGAGGCATATAAAGTAGTGTGTAGACACAAATGTTGTTCAGGTAATACAGGTAAGGAAGAAGGAATGGTAAAACAGTGCTATGTAAATCGTGGTTCCACCTTGTGGGTAATACAGGGAATTACACATACATAGTAAGGCAAGGTAATGTAAGTAGTGTATGAGATATGCATGGCACTACAGATCTAATATTTATGACTGCAGATAAATCTAAACAGGTTGTTCGAATTCATATTTGGATGTTACCTGAATAGCAGATCATTCACACCCTGAGAGGAAATAGTTAGGCTTTACATTACATCTCGACCTTAGTTCATATAATTATGGCTGATACAGTATCCACTCTTCCATTATCAAAAATTTGTCTGTGGATAAACGCCTTCGTTTGAAGGATTAACCAAGTTATAATTTATAATCAATTTTGTATTATCCGGCACAGAAATTACATTTTTATCTTGATATATTTCGTCATACTATTTTAAGCAAGATCATCATACACTATGATAATTACAATATACTTGAATACTGAAGCACTCAAACACATCAGAACAGACTTTAATTTTCACTCTTTCTGTCTGTCTCTATCGCCCACTCAATCTTTCCTTCCCAATGGTGGGTAACTTTAAGATTTTACCCGCCGCATCATTTTTTACCCACGTTTCGCAGGGGGGCAGATGTTAACTTCACACACATATAATAGTCATTCTTGACTTCTATGACGATGTATTAAGGCTCATGTGTATGTCTTCTGTAGTTGCTAGACTTGCATCATTCTGCGATTAATTGAGTTATAATAAATGAGTTATATTGAATGAGGGATAATTAAAATTTGGAATATTAGTAATAAGGTGGTTAATCATTGTTATGTCATCATTACATAATAATGATATAACAGTTAAATATACATATTCGACTATATAAATGCTATGTGCATTTTAATAATTATTGTATAAATCAGGTAGATAATTTAGTCATTAGCCCTATGAGTAAAGCAGAGAGATGGGAGAGAGCGGGAGGAGAGTAATGTAAATACAGAGGGTAAAATTCACTGGGCATAGTAGGTATTTGGGTCATTGTGAAAGTGTACATGGATATTCAGAATGGCAGTTGTGGCAGTAGCAGCATGTATGGTTACCCCCACGCATCCCTAATGTAATATAAGCCCACCTCAGCCACTGGATGTTTATACAATAATTAATTGACGCATATATACACCACTGCGCTCTGGATACACGCAGATACACCACTCATTGAGGATATATGAGGATACTCACAAGTGCAGATATGTGCGGATACACCACTGCATGATGGATACACGCAGATACACAAACTCCATTGCAGATACACGCAGATACTCACACAGTGTGGAGTGAGGATACACCAGATTTCCAACGCGGATACTCACCGTGTAAACAAGTTTTTTTTTCCAGTGTAAGTTCATAAGTAGAACCTTGCACACGTCTCAAAATCTCAAAAGGACCGTCCCATTTAGGGCCATATTTCTTTTGAGCCATTGGCGTGGCATACCTCCATACAATGTCTCCAGCTCTAAAGACCTTAGGTCTGGCTCTTCTATCAAAGTAACGCTTCTGGTACACGGCTGAATGTCCCAGGCACTCTCTAACAAATCTATGACCTTTCAACAACAATGCCTTAATCTCTTCCACAAATACACTCCGACAGGGAAAATCTACATCTCCAGTCAATGTGCCATATATGATATCAGCCGGAACAGTTAATTCTGTACCGAACACAACCAAATTTGGAGTACACATTGTACTTTTATGCACAGCTCCACTGTAAGCATGTGCAATGCAAGGCACCAACAGATCCCAGTTCACATCCTCATATTGAGTTTAACATGACAATTGTTCTACCTGTCCATTTGCCTGAGGCCTATAGGGTAGAGACATCAATTGTTCTATATTCAATAGGAGCAGAAGCTCCTTTAGCAAGGCAGACCGAAATTCTGGTGCTCCATCAGTTTGTAGCGAAACAGGCGGACCATATCTGAGAATCCACTCTGTGAACAGGGCCATTGCACAAGTGGCGGCTGTATGGTCCAGGAGTGGGTAAGCTTCAGCCCACTTAGAAAAATAGTCAGTGACTACCATCACACAACTATTTCCTCGGGGAGTTCTCCTAAAAGGGCTGATAATATCCAGTGCAATGCGGCTCCAGTGCACTCCATGGATTTCTTTCTTCAATGGGGTTATACCTTTTCCCCCCAAGCTCTTACAAGAAGCGCAAACTTTGCACCCACGTACCCAATCGGCTATATCTTTCTTCATCCGAGGCCAAATAAACTTTTGTCTCGCAGCCTGATAAGTCTTAAATTCGCCGAAATGAGCTGCAAGTTTGCTTCCATGCAAAGTACGGAATAGCTCTCTTCTAAGTGACACAGGGACAACCACTCTAGTATAAACAACACCATTCTCACTCTCCCAATCCAGACACAACAATTCATTCTCAACTTTCAGAAAATCTATCTTAGCCATATAGTAACAGAACTCCCCCCCCCCCCCCTCAGCCAGCAAAGCTTTATTGCCCGGCTTAAGAGATGAATCCTGTACTATAGATTTAACTCGACAAATTACATTGTCTTCTTCTTCTGCCATTTTTAAACGATCACCAGCCAATGACGAGAATATATGATAGTCTACAGTCATTGTTGCCACCACAGCATCATGTGCTCCGCAGTCCAGGCAATCTTCTCACGGGCACCTCCTCACTGGTAGCCGGGAAAGCGCGTCCGCATTGATATGCCTCCGTCCCGGCCGATGAACAATTTGGTCCTCCCTCAAGCCATAATGTTGTAAAGTGGTTAACCACCTAGCCAACATGCCTGAAGGGTCCTTAAAATTCATTAACCAACGAAGGGAGGAATGGTCAGTCCTAAGAACAAAATCATGCTGCCCTATTATGTAATGTTGGAACTTAGACAAATAGGTTAAAACAGCTAGCAATTCCCTTTTTGTAGCACAATAATTCCTCTGTGCCTTCAACAACGTATTACTGGCATAACTTAACACAACTTCCCTCTCATTTTGGATTTGCGAAAGAACGCCCGACATACCAAATCCACTAGCATCTGTATCTAGAATGATAGTTCCAGTTGGCTGAGGATAGCCCAACACTGGTGGAGAAGTCAACAAACTTTTCAGGTCTTCAAAAGCCTTATTACAGCTTTCATCGAATGTAACACGCCGATTATTCCTTAATTCCGGCCCTACTACCAATGCCTGGATCGGGGCCGCAACTTCAGCAAAATTGGGCATGAATTCTCTGTAATAGGAGGCAAAACCCAAGAACTGACGAACTTGTTTCACTGTGGTAGGTACTGGCCAAGAATGAACCTTTTCCAGCTTACCCGGGTCTGCTCGAACACCATTCTGTGAGACAATTCTACCCAAATACTTCACACTCAGCTTGAAAAATTCACATTTCTTCGGTTTTAATTTCAAACCATAATCGGCCAACCTTTGGAGAACCTTTTCCGTATTAGACAATGCCTCATCGAAGCTGGAGCCAAATATGATGACATCATCCAAATAAACTAGACAACATTTCCATCGTAACCCTGCCAACATTTGTTCCATCATGCGCTCAAATGTAGCGGGCGCATTGCATAGACCAAAGCTCATAACCTTGAACTGGAACAACCCCATAGTCGACAAAAGCCGTTTTTTCTTTACTTGCTTCCTCCATGGCAATTTGCCAATAGCCGCTCTTGAGATCCAGAGTTATAAACCTTAGGTTACCACCCAATGCTTCTATACTTTCATCTATTCTAGGCAGTGGAAAGGAATCTTTCTTGGTCACCGCATTAACTGGACGATAATCGACACAAAATCGATCAGTTCCGTCACTCTTCTTAACAATAACCACTGCCGACCCCCAAGGGTTATTGCTCAGCTCTATCACACCCTTATCCAGCATGTCTTGAATTTGCTTCTCAGCAGCTTCTCGACGTGCTCTTGGTAGCCTTCTATACACACTTTTGATAGGAATAGCATCTCCAGTGTGTATAACATGGCGCACCTTATTAGTGTGGCCTAACGTTTCACCCGGGAGTCTAAAGCAGTGCTTATATTGCTGTAACATTCCCCTGAGTCTGGCTATATCTTCCGCCCTAGACAAATCAGACCCCTTCACTAACTTTTCCAGTGGACATTCCACAGCCGGAGGCATTGGCACTTCCGGCTCTAGCAATTCCACATCCATGCATCTATAAAAGAATAAAAGAATGCATCTATAAAAATACTTTGACAGGCGCTTCTCAACATAGGCCCACTTTGCAATGCCCTACACATTATGGACTGTTCACCGGCCTCGAGGGTGAATAAACCAGACCAATCAGAATTACATTTATGGAGATAGATAAAGTCCATCCCCAATATACCAGCTTCCGTACCAACCAATCCACTTACTACCAGACAATTGAGAGCATACCAAGCATCTCCCAATCCCAAGGCCAAACATGTGCAACCATGTGTTCGCAAATTATGCCCCGTCCCTGCATAGCACGTCACTCCACATGGCATAAGAGACGGCCTAACTGACAGCTCATCATACACCCGTTTCTTTATCAAGGTACATTGAGCTCCCCAGTCTATGAGGAACTGACCAGTTACGTTCACTATGGTTACATCCGCATACATGCGTTCAGCCACAAGCGGACGATTGCGATCTGAAACGCTAATCTCAAAGTCTCGCAAGTCACACACCATAATCTTATTCACCATCCTAGCATCTTCTCCCCATTCAACCTTGAGAATCTGACCAGGCAGGCAACCATACTCAGGATCTCCCTCCTTTACCAACATCACTGAGCATGAGGCGTTACCAGCCGCTCTCCACTTGTTATCCGCCTGCCAACCACCTCCTTCATCTCCGTCTCCATGGGCGTCCCCCGGAGTATAAAGGGGCAATAGGACACAAGGGAAGACTGGCTGACAAACTAAAACTTCAGATAATACGGTGCGCACATTAGTATCACAGATCTCCAGTTCACCGCCTAAGGAGATCCGTCCCTGTTTGACAAACGCGCCAATTCTTTCCTAAGATCAGATGCCAGAGCCGCAAAATCATCCATTGATTTAACATGAGACTGCTGCTTCTCACAGTCAGCCCACCTATGACCTTCCTCCTTACAATAATAACATGTGAAGGGCATTCCTGGTGTGCGTCTGTTCTTTCTCTCATAAGGGACAACTTTTTTACTACCTCCACCCCCATCCGCCTGTCGTGGCGGTAGCGCTTCTTGTTGCGGCTTTGGCCGTTTCTGCCAGGCTCTGAAAGCTTGGAACTCCGCCACCTCCCGTTTGTCTATCTCTCCAATCTCTGCAACTTGTACATTCTGAATAGCCGCTGGGCCCCGATACATATTCACTCCTGCCAATGTAGAAGTATGAGAACCACTGCAATAAACATCTCTGTATCTAGTTGCAGCAGACGCAGCTAATACAATATTCTTCGGTTCTTGCAAGGCTACATAATGTGCCATGCCATCATCTAACAAACCATCTAGGAAGATTTTAACTGCCATTTCGTGTAACGTACCATCCCATTCACCAAAGGCATGAACCGCTCTCAGACTAATACTTTGGCTGAAGCTAGCCGGACTTTGTCCTACGGTCTGTTTACAGTTGATAAACTCATTTTTGCGAGTGCTATCTGATTTCTCAGCCTGATAGTCGTACTCAAGCATTTGCAAGAGTTGATCCGAATAATCATCTGGCTCCAACATCATAGTCTGAGGCAGCTGTTTCCCTACTCCAGTCATTAAATGCACTTTGTATGTCTCATCATCCCAATTATTGGTACGCGCGATCATAACAGTGCGTCTCTGGTAATCTCGCCAATCTTCCTTACCATCCCATTCAGGGAATATCTGCTGGGTCAATTGAATGCCTCACCCTTTGATCAAGGTAAGCCGGCATAGAACGTCGTGCCGCGCCCATCAAACCATAGCCAACGGGCTCAGGACCAGATCTGCGAAGATTATTAGCAGCTTCCATAGGACTCCGTCTCTCCTCTACATAAGCTCGCTGACCTGTTGGTGCGTCAGGACAGACTAAAGCTTTACTTTCCATACTTATCCACAACTCTTTTCTGTTTCTGTTCAAAATCTGGCAACTCATTCATGATCCTATTATAAGAATCATCAGAAATGCCTCCAGGATTAGTACGAATTGGAGTACATTTAGTGCCTATCTCATCCGCAAATGCTATTCCCCTACTCCTCCTGGGAGGTTGTTGGAAGTCGAAACAGCTGTTCAACTCTTCCATATCCCTTCTCAACCGATCATTATTCTTTTGCTCCCAGGCCCGTTTTGCCTCTACTGAGGTCAACTTCTCACTCTGATCTTTAATAACCGAACGTAGTTGTGATTCTTCTTTTTTAGACAATTGAAGATCCGACTCAGTCCTAGCTGCTCGTTCCATAGCATCTTTACCCCGCCTAGCTGATTCCATTACAGAATCGTTCATTAACTCCAACGTGCTCACTTGATTCGTGATTAACTTGTCCATCCTATCATACGTCATTCGCCTGTTTCTGACGCGGTCCTGCGTCCACTCAGAATACAGCGGACCTATATCTGCATTATTCACCGGGGTCATTGGTGGTAAACCTCTTGGTTCAGCCTCAAACTCCGGTTCTTCTTTAACCTTATCATCTAGGTCTGACTCTGGACCAACCATTTCAATCAAGGGCTTTTTCAAAGCACTGCGAGGCAGGGCTGCAACTTTTCTTCTTAAAGTCACTTTAGCAGGACTTCTTGTAGCCATTCTCCACGTTCCTTCATCTTCAGAGGAAGAACTACCTTCTTCAATAGCAGAACGGACTGTAACTCGTGGTTCTACATGGACATCACAGTCAAAGTCAGAGTCAAATCATTCAGTTCATCCTGTCCAATCTGCTGTACCAGCCTCTGCTCCAGATCATATGGCCAATTCCACCAATTTGACAACATTTGGCCCCCAACCGTGGAAAGGGGTAAAATGGGCCTAAATCAAGTTAATTATCATTAATTTGATTATTTTTTTTGATTGGATGGTTCTACCAACCTGTGGAACAACATTTTTGGCATTTTTAGCCCAATTTTTTTTTTTTTTTATTTCAAAATCCTATTTTGGAGGCAAAAATCGTTTTTTTTAACAGCCATTAGTCCGTGGAATTGCTAAATTTCTAAATAATCTTCAAAATTGAACATTTTTTTTTATATGTTGTGATAGTAGGTTACGTGAATATGATCTGTGTGAAAAAAAAATGCAAAAAAAATATTTTTTGGCCAAAAGTCATCAAAAATCAAAAAAAAAATTGTGGGTACCCCCCCATGTCGTCTTCGTCACGCAGTGTGCCTAAGGTGGAATAAATAAATAAATAAAAAAAAAAAATGTCATATTTTGATGAATAATGATAGAGTGCATCGGATTATATAGGTATAGAACATCAAATGTATTGGTTTTAGTTTTTCTTGAATCAAAGCAGAGAAATAACATGGCAGCAAAGGGGGGGTGGGTACCCTAGCTCATGTCGTCTTCGTCACACCTATTTTAGGGGTTTTTAGAGCCTTTCAAGGCATAAATTTAATAATAAACTTTAAATTTGACATTTATTATTAACTTTGCTTAATACCAATCTATGTAGACTGAACTTAAGAATTTCCGAGTCATTTTTAAATGATTTTCATGGGAAAATGCTTAAAAAATCTTCGTCACGCTTTTGTCGTCTTCGTCACGTTGTCTACGTCACGTCTGTCGTCACAAAATGTCAGAAATGGTATCCCTCACATATATATAATATCAGAATCTTTATGTTTAAAATTTTTGCCTCTAAATACTTAAACAGGACAGGGACAATCAATTCAAGTATTCAAGTCAACTTAAAAAAGGAAACAAGGGTAATAAATGTTATATATATTCTAAATATAATGAGTTATATAATGTGTATACATGCATAATAATGTGGGCAGAGGGTCAATGACCTGTCACCCTTGCCGCTGCCATTATCATTACCATTACTGAATGGTTATTTGGCTGTAACTTTTCTTCTAGTTTGAATATTTTCACCAAATAAAAGGTGTTATGATCCTTATGTCGAGACCTATCAAGTACAAAATAGTGCAATACATTATGTGCATATTTGTTTTATCTATTTTTAGTTTAAATCCTAATTTATGTAGAAATATGTACCATTATTCGGAATGCTATTTTTAGCATTTTTACATATTTGGGATCTATTTTTGACCCCCCCTGTAAAAAAATTACTAATAATCAGAATGGTTCCAAACTTGACAGTTTAATGTGCATATATATGAGGTTGATAGAAAATAACAAATCAACTGATGAAAGTAAAAATTATTTTTTGGTATTCTGGGGGTGTCTAGGAGCCCAAATGTTGTCAAATTGGTGGAAATGGCCATATATAGTCTGATCTGCTCTTTCCAAAAACTGGTCAACAGTAAACTGGGCACCCGGCTCTTTAAGCTGAACATCTTTCCCTCCAGAAGCCATTGGAACTCCTCGCTAGAGGCTACCAACAGCCGCTGGGCCGCTCTCAAACCACCGACGGATCCAATTGGTCACGGCACCAAATTGTAATGTCCGATCGATAACCTTAAGCGATTATGGAACTTAATATAATCAAGATCAAGAACAACAACAACAAACAGGAACTCTTGGACCTCACCAGCACTCTCTGTTTAATATCACACCTCAACCACACCCGGAGTTAACGACAACTTGCAGTCATCTAGTCAACTAACTATCTCACATGTTAACCACAGTATACATGAAGTAACAACTCAGTGTTATATGGTTTGTACACAACAGTAATAGGAATAACCAAGTCAAAAATAAATAAAAGCTACCATACGGATATACACGACCTCTGTTGGTCAAGTCTGTGAATCATACACCTGGCGACTAGCGCCCTCTCGTAATACATTATTATCTCAATGCAGAACCGGGATCGGTCAAGTGAGCCCGGCTCTGGTTCAGGAAAACTAATCCAGAGCCGCGCATCACACATATATATATATAGGACCGTAACGCATGGTCTGACACCCCCACCCCCTCGAGCATTACATACTTTATGGACGGCCGGCCCCTATGATGGGTGGAATAATGGGGTGTGATAAAATATATTTATCTTACATGTACAATACAAATTCGAATTTGCACTTCATATGTAACTTATGGCTGCTCTGAACCAAGAACAAAGTTTTAGATTTCAATATTCTTCGTAGGCACGTAAATAAATAGATCTGCTTAAGGGCACATACCCGGTACTAGAATATTACTTGCACCTCAGTCTATTCCCTATATATATCTGCGATGAATCGTGGGAAGAATGGTATCAGGGACGATTCTCCGCAATAGCCTATAGATATCGCACACACAATGTGCGGAGCACTAGGGACCCAGTTTCAACCATTACTACAGTGGCGTATACTATGCCTCCTTACCACAGACTGGAAGGTTACTGATGGTCTGTGTTTCAAATAGATTGTATATGATTGATTGATTGATTGATTGATTGATTGATTCATGAATACTTTATTTTGTCTTAGTTTTACATAAGAGATCGACAAAATTGATATACCGACCTCTGGATGGTCTTCCGGCCATTACCATATTACAGGATAGAGTCTAGACTAGGATAGGAGTACATAGCATTAGAAAACGTATGCAGTAAAAGGTAAAGTGCCAAGTTATACCTGTGTATTTACCCACAAATATATAATATATATAAGTAAATAGTAGTTGGTCAAAAGATAAATTAAAAGTAAAATAAAACACACATTTGCAGCTCGTGCAGTATCTTGTACAGAGTACAGTAAATAATATAATCTCAAAAATTATACCTTCATTTTAAAAGTTGAGAACAATGTTGAATGTTACAAAGTGCTGTTTGACATCAATTTTTCTAATCACTTTCTAAATATTTTCGTAGCTTCTTGGTGGTTTTGAAATTGTAAGGCTCAGTACACTGTAGCGAGTAATAACATGGTAGACGCGTTATTATACCTGTTATTAACATGTCAACTTTTATGCCACGGCTATCCAGGTCTTACTACACGACTTTTTTTCTTGTCACGTTAATTTTCAAGCTACCACATTGGGGTGTGATGTAACAGGTGCCAGTAGGACAGCGGGCGGTGGACCATGAGATAGCCAAAGCTAGCATGGGGTTGGGAGTGGGGGGAGGGGGGGGGGGGCAGTCTTCATTCCTTTCATTGCAAGCCTGTATTGGCCCACGAAATACTGCTTAATATTTTATTTATTCATTCATTGACTTCCGGGAGGGTGAAGTAATTATTCTCTTAGAAAAAAATCCTTTTGGTGTATCATTTCCTTGTTGAAGTGTTTCTTCCTCATGCCAGGTTCTGTAACAAGAAAATACAAGTCAGTCAGCCATTTCAATGGCAGTATATTTATAAATGAGATGAGGTATAGTTTTAACTAATGGATCTGGATCCAAGTATGGGCGAGATGATATGGACACTGAAAATAACCTAAGTTGATTTCTGATTCACCTAGTTTTCGTCCTGCTATCCTTGCAGGTGTACCATATTTGGAACAGACTACAAACATATTATGTAATGCATTCTCACCTGCGGGTAAGTCCCGGCACATTGAAAAAAAACACCGCAGCAAAAAACATCGCAGAAATATGTTTACGAGAGAAACCCTTCCCAGAAAAAATTATCGTTTCAAAACATCGCTTGTCCATTGGGTTCTCTTTTAAATGAACTAAAAATGATTCATGTTAAGTCTATTGGGGATCTTGTATGTAGGTGATAATTAATTGCTCCATATGTCCAAATCATTTCCTATCGTGTCCAAAAGTTCAAGCACAGGAGGTACTTGTGTATCAATGCAGAAACACCGGATGAAGTAGGAGAGACTTCGGTGCCTCTGCTTGATACAGACCCGACAAAGAAAGACGCGTCCGCTGCGCCCTCCTAGGACGTGGGGTCTCCATTGCAACGCAGATCTGTGTATCTGGACCATGGTACTGGCCGCGTCCATCCCATGTCCATGTCACTGAGTATAAATCTGGCTTCGAAAATACTGTAACATTTTGTAATCTGGCTTCGAAAATACTGTAAAATTTTGTCAATACCAGACAAAGGTTGCCTCTGAATATTTCAAATGATTGCTATCCAATGTGACGTTGGTGGGAGGTATTAATAATGTCCACGATTCCAAATGGTCAGGAGAAACGCTCAGCAAAGAGCAGAATAATTATAAAAAATTCACTCAATATTGCAAAACAAATGCAAGGACTGTAGATGTACAGGTCAGCGTCGCAGGTATATAGTAGAACTCATAGAACAGTAGTTACAGCCAAACTAACTGACTTCTGGGCCGGTCCTCTAACTAACTGACTGAACACCTTGTGTTACTGGTGTATATGTGTGCATTGACCTAGATACCTGTTACTAAAACAATAGCCCTGCTGCTAAATCACCAACCAAGCTTGGTCGCGCACAGGTATAGGCTATTTTTATAACGCAACCAAAACGCGACCATGAATTTTAAAAGTGTACAGGACCGATTACGCGCCAAAACGCAAACATGAACGCGAAAATCCAAGTCTATGTACGCAGAGTTTTAACAGTGTAGGTAGATAGTTCCATGCTATGTTGGTAAGATGAACCAGAGAGGACAATGGTGTACATTTTTGGACGATCCATTTGACATAATATTGATAACAATCTCTATCAATTTCTCTACGTGCTGGAGTCTCTATAAGGGTCAAATTGTCAGAAAATGTACATTTGGCAGCTATACAGATTTAGTAAAATATGCTAAATTAGGCTGAAAAATGATAAATACCAGGTATATCTGAGTATATTTTGCATTATGTTGTTTTAAAATAACTGTCCTGCTATATTAAACTGTACTTTGAAGTTCATCTCTTTCTTAAATTTGGGTTAGTTGAGAGGATTGATGAAGACGAATTGTACATTTTCTGATGATCTGACCCATATTGGGTTCTTCAGTGAACTATTACTTAGATAAGTTCAACCACAAGTAATGTAAATACATGCTGGCTTAGTTCAAGGAATTTAATTTCAGCAAAGACATATATACCTTCGTACTTTTAAGACATTCCTATATTGCCCACCCTGCATCCTCCCCCTCTCCCTCCTCAGACCAACCACAATTATAAATGTGACATAAAGTGTAATAATTAGGTATCAGCCGGCTATTACCAGGGCCTTACACGTCTGTACCGCACTCATTTACCCTATACAGTGCAGCCATTCAGTCGTACAAATGACTCTATAATAGCATTGAATGCCGGCTAAATGACTCAATGAAGGAGTGCACTTATTAATACATAACAGGGTTGTATAGCTAATGCCTGTATGGACCAGATCATATTATCATGTACAGTTGGAGTCAACCCTCCCCCAAAAGAGCAAAAATCAAAAGAAAAAAATAAATTGATACAATACAATGCCAGCATTCAAGATGCGTTATCACGTTATTTCCTGCCTAATTTCCATACATTTTTGCCCTTCTCTGTCTCTAACCACGCCAACGTTACATAGGGGTTTAAGAGCTTTTGGATCAGTTATTTCGGATTCAGAACATCAAATGTCCATGATTTTTGTTTCCGAATGCGCCAAATCTCCCATATATTTTCGCAATTATTCCCCCTCCCTAATATCCCTCCTAAATATTGGAAATATTCAAAATGTAACTGTTATAAATCATACTATATTTTACATTTTGAGAAATAACACTAAAAGTAAACTGAGGTTGAACTGAATGACCAAGGAATGAATGTATGAAAAGAACTGCATTGCAGTCCTGTAAAAACACGTTCTATAAAGCTGTGATCACGCTTATAGTAGATTTTCCGACGATTTCACCCATAAAGAGCATCTTTATACAGTCAAGGTAGCACATATGAAATGGGTCTACTTGATGTCAAGGTCTCCTAATATAAAGATGAAATACAAGTGCCTTTAATGATCGCTTTGGATTATGATTCATTATACAATAGCCTATTGCATGTACTATATGGGTCAGATTGTCAGAAAATGTATAACTGGCAGCTCTACACATTTAGTAAAACATGCTAAATTAGGCCGAAACATGATGAATACCAGCTATATCTGAGTACATTTTGTATTGGGTTGTTTTGAAATACCTGTTCTGCTATATTAAAGTTTATTTTGAAGCTCATTTCTGTCTTAAATTTGGGATATTTGAGAGGATTGGTGAAGGTGAATTGTACATTTTCTGACGATCTGACCCATATGATGAGCCACAATGAGTATCCTTTAGTACAGTGGTAATGGGAAAGTGTATGGCTTAATGAATAATGTTTAGAGCCATCTGTTTTTTTAAATTTTAAACTGTCAATAAATTCATTTTGGTAGTTTATATAACACATGTGTAGAACAATCTAGGAATTGAGTATAATGTGCAGCTGCCCAAGTGAATACTCTAATGCCCACTTGCTTATTGTGTTGCATTACCATTCACTTGCTGTACTTAATATGAAATTAAATTAGGTGGCCTATTCATTCCTAACCAATCTGAAGTTAGCTGTGATTGATTGAGTATTTTGACCTGTTCTTTATTGTGCAAATCGAACCCATCTTCCAAATTATTCATTTCAGATAATTTCAGTCTTTGATGAAATTGAAAATTTAAGAATGGCCCGACCTAGAAGGGTATATGAAGAGACAGATTGTACTATGCATCTTTTTTTTATACTTAACTTGCCATATAAAACAGTAATAACAAAATATTTGGAATAAAGGCACTGAATTCATGAAAGAAATGGATAACAGGGTTGTATAGCTAATGGATCATGTTGGTGTATTCATGCAGTGATGGCAAATTTCCATGCAGTATGGACTGAGAGTGGTGTAGTTATTCATGAGTTGGTGTTTAATGCAGTATGGACCAACTTTTGTGCAGTTATTCACTAGATGGTGTTTCATGGAGTATGAACCTAGTTTCATGCAGTAAGGACCAACTTTTGTGCAGTTATTCACAAGTTGGTGTTTCATGCTGTATGGAAAGTTGGTGTTTCATGCTGTATGGACCAACTTTTGTTTCGTGCAGTATGGACCAACTTATGTGCAGTTATTCACTCACAAAGATGGTGTTTCATGCAGTATGGACCAAGTTTCATGCAGTATGGACCTACTTTTGTGCAGTTATTCACTAGATGGTGTTTCATACAATATGGACCTACTTTTGTGCAGTTATTCACTAGTTTGTGTTTCATGCAGTTTGAACCTAGTTTCATGCAGTAGCGACCAACTATCGTTCAGGTAATCATGAGTTTGTGTTTCATGCTCTATGGACCAACTTTTGTGCAGTTATTCACGAGTTGGTGTTTCATGCTGTAAGGAATAATTTCATGCAGTAGAGAAGCATTTTATGGGGTGTTATACACATTATTACGCACATGAGCATTTAGAACTGTTCATGCAAACAGTTTGGGCTTCCATGGTTACATATGACTAAATGACACAATCTGGTTGGTGCAGCATACGCCTGACCTACAAATCTGTTACAAATAACATCATCCCCGACTGTATAACTTAGGCCTACAAATTGCAGTTAATCAAGCTTCCTTGAGCTAAACAATTCCTTAGGCTAAACAAGTTAAATTTACTTTTTAATCTCATGCATCACACCAAACATTCAACAGGTTATTATCCGTTTTTGCTCAGGAGTAACTTCCATATTAGGATGTTTATACCTTGGTTATATTTCATGCTTGCAGTTCGTATCCTTTTTAATTATATATTGGAGACACCCCGAAAAATACATGGTGCCTCTAAGAAAGAATAGGTTGGATTTGACACCAATAATAATTATGTATCATAATTACCTTGTTAGTGTGTGGGAGTATTCGCCTAGGAACTAGTGCAATCTCATAATCGGAGTATATGCACATGATTATTTAGATCTACATGTAATCATTAAGTCTGCTAAACATTTATCATTATAGGGCAACATGTATCATCCTTCAATATATTGAACAGCACTGAGTCAAGGATTTAAAACTCAGATTCATTTCGTCATAACAGAATTGCCAATGTTACAATAGTCTTTATGCGATAATACATGTTCAAAATATCGTCACCGATTTAGATTTTTTTTATTATGTTTTGAATAATTTATAAAATTAAAAAATACACCATACTATATACAAATGTACATTTTCTGTTTTCAGGTAAGTGTATTTCTGTATTCGGTAAGGAAATGGGGGCGTTTTCATCACATCACAGTGGATCATGCAGGTAGGTACGTTATTCACGTAAGCTCTTGTGCCAAATGTACAGAACTATATGCGGGCCTTTTGGAATGTCAGTTTTTCTTTCAGAACGATTCTGATAATTGACATGATGATGTAATGTCACACATGTGATATGCGCTGTAGTAATATAATGAAAGAGTACGAATAAAGGAACAACTGGGTTTTGGTATCACTGATACCTGCTAAATATCATCCTATCGAATGCTACAAAATACTATTAGTCAGGTTTCAAGTGGAATTATCAGCATTTATAATTCACATGTTGATATATATAAGAAACTTTATTTCCCTTTGGTATACACATTACTCTTTTCAGCGGGCTTGGTAGCCTTGCATTTTTTTGAGTATTGACTTTTGGGGGCAGGGCCTGCAGAACATGCCTGCTTTTATTGTTGTAGGCTTGTTGCCTCTTGCCTAACTATAAACAGAAATAAATGCTGAGTATATATATATATTGATAAATAGTACTGGGATCATTGGTGGAGGAGGAAGGAGGGCGACTCATATTTAAATGTATAATATGTATGTATAGAAGCACATACATAACCCATCGAGATCGAGATCTTATCCAAATGGATAATGTGACTCATCAATAGAACAGGGAGAAGTAAGACGATGGAATGAGAGAAGGAGGGATCGTTGAGTGAATTGATAACTGTTCAGACGGAGAAGCAGAAAGAGAACAGGAGAGACAGAAGAGACGTGATATGGCAGGAAATGGAGCTGAATGACAAAACACTGGTAAAATTGATAATTAAAGTGACCAGTTGATAGATAGATCATTAAATAGGTATACAGATGGATTCGTAAATAGGTAATAGGTAAATAGCGGGTTTGATAAAGAAGAATTAATGAATAAGAAATAGGCACAGATCAAGTCGAATCGGTCAATACATAGATAAATGGATGGCGTAAGGGAGCCATGGGATTGATTACTAGACCTAATACAAAATTGCCAACTAAATATTAGCTAATCAGGATATCTCATGATATATGACAATATTTGTGCTATTAGAAGGTTGGGGAAACGCAATATTTTCGGTGCGCTTTTAATCACACTATCAATATTTATGAATAATAACAACTGCATCATTTGTATATATACATTTGCTTGTGTTTATATTAATGCACGTTATCACTACATCACAAGGACGTGATATTATTTTCCAATTCTCTTTAAGAAAGAGTGCTTTTATATCTAATGTTTTCAGCTCTCAAAGTATCCCGTTTATTTACTGTTGCTAGGTTATTTTCGAGAGAACAGGCCTATTAATATCAGTCTACTTAATATCCTAATTTATATATAGGTGACTAGACAAAGAGTTTCATGCTTATCTATGGATTTTAATAAGGCCGTTACAGTTCAGGACGAACATAGAACAAATAGCAATTTTCAAACATATCAAATATATAACAGTCAGATTATATACTTCAATGAACAACCTGAATAAAAAATTTCTCCACGGAGCTCTATTAAAAATTAATTACAACGATATTCCTGACATTTTGATGGAGGAATTCGTCTGGAACACAAACATTGAGAGACTCTGGTAGTTAGTTCAATACGGTAGCAAAACGTAAGCGTCGAGTATTCAAGGAGGGAGCTATACGAGAGGCCATCTGGTGTCAATGTTAAGAAGCTCACTAGTGAGGAGGGACAGAGGCGGCGGTACACTACCAACTCCCCCCACCCCCACCAGATGTCATATGTGTTGTCTCTATGCCATGTGTGATGTGTTTCAGGACAATGAGTCACAAGTCGCAAAATTAATATTTTTTAAAGGGATTTCTTTGTTGAAATGTTCTCCCTACTGGGGATTGTAGCGCTCGTAGTTCGTATGAATTCATGTACAAAATTTTAAGACTGAATATATTCTTGCGTTTAGAACGTCATCCCATGGAGTATATTTTGTTACTTTACTAGAAATTGATCACCAACATCTTACAATGAAAATATATATAAGTATCGAACGTATAATATAGAAACAATACTTGATGTCTTTAAAGTTTACTCATCATTGGATTACGCTTGATCTCATCTGTTCAAATGTTATCTCAAAATCTATTTCTTTACGACGTGTGACACATTTTCTCAAAACACATGACACTTACTATCTGTGGTTTCATCCCACATGGAGCTGACCGGACTATGGTAGTGTTTTATCACTATGGATTCGGTTACCGACATTTTTCGGAGCCAAACATCTCTAGGAGTGCATGTTGGCAGCGCTGAACGCTTAACCCAGAAGTATGCCTCCCCTTGCCACACTCAATTAGACAATTGATTACTGTAATGATTATTTGTTTCTGAAACAAACAGGCAATAAAGAATATTTGAATTGAATTGAATTGAATTTATAATTATAGTGTTAACTACAGCCCTTCTTACAGTTCCTATAATATGATCCACTAAATTAGGCCAGTAATGTTATGTTTCAATATATCCCTCCAATTGTACCCCGATATCTATCTTAATCTTAATGAGAAATGTGTCTACATGTAGGCATAAACTATCACATTGAGGATCGAATAGGTACAAATAACACTTCTGACCAGGAAACAGGTAAACAGAGTTCCTACTTGTTGTTTTAAATACCTCTTACGCATAATGTAACAGAACTACTTCGCCAAAACTCACGTCAAAACTTCTAGATCAAACTTATCATCAATGTAAATGAGCTTAAAGGGCCCCAGTCCACTAAGCCGATTCTCATGCGAATTTGCGCCGTAGAGAACTCTTTTCCACTAAATTCTCTGAGAATCGAATGAGATTGACTTAGTGGACAAGGGCCTTTAGGTCGAATGCAAAAGAACTTTACTTCGTCCTCTTGAAATTTGAAAGTTTTGACTTGCAGTATAGGAAGTTTTGACTTGAAGTATAGAGAGCCTTAACCCACATATCAAATACACACTGATGGGTAGCACTTTCCCGGCTAGAAACTGCACTATTTTTGAGAGATAGGCGGGAAAGGCGCCGACGACGCAAAATGCCTAGCGCAGAGTAGAAATTATATTTCAAAGCTTTGAAGGCTATTCATCTCTACAGAATGATACAAAGTTATCGCAAGGATTATGAATCATCATAGATCATTCATATGAAAAAATTGAAGAAGAATTCTACGTCTTGAACCGATACAGAAGGATTTATTAAGAATCGACACGAGCTCAACGTATGGAAGCGTGAGAAACGACGTCGAGGTTCATTCTAGAAGAATCAGTGTGAAAATCAAACTAGGAAAACACACTAAAAATGGACGATTCCATAGAATTTGAAGAAGATATGGCATCCTTGGACAAATCGCAAGTAAATTCCCCAGATCATTCATCTGATTACTCAACATTTATGATGCAAATACTGGACGAAGTTTGTGAGAAAGTTAACGACTGGTCGTCTGACGTTGCCTCACAACAGGCGGACATTCAAATTACCCGCGAAGCGAATCCAGGCACCAACCGGCCCCTGGATATTGCGAGCGTAGGTAAGCCTTCGATGAATAAACCTAAATCTCTTAGCGATCTATCTTTGAGCAGTTTTATGGAGGATATGGTAGTGTAACGATTCCAGTATGTGAAGATATGAACATTTCCATCAAGCTCCGGGTACCTCCGGGTACCTCCGGGTATCTCCGGACATCTCCGGATATCTCCGGGTAGTACACCCGGGCACCACTAGGAGGCTACATTGCAACCCATGATGATATTGGCAGTTTATATTATGCGATTATTTTATTATTAATTAATCATTCTTATTATGTGATCCGGACTTTAACCATGATGGTTATCACATATTTCTCTATTTATGTACAAGTTTGTACTTATTTCATCATTATATTTATTTAGTTATTCCTGATTTGTATTGTAAACATACTCTGTTCTTGTGTTGAATATTATTGATATACCCAATGTATTTGTATATTAATCGGGTTGAGGAGCAAGGTCTTCAACCCAACACACAAGGAGGAATAAAGAGAACATATGAAAGAAGTATTTCACTCTTGATGTTATATCTCGGATTCGCGCTTGGAACATAGAATATTTCAACCCTTGGTCCTTTGGAACTTTAATATAATCCGGCCACTATAGTTCCTTTCCTCCCATCTCCTGCTAACGATATTGGTAATATATTTATTCTCGCAGAAGTAAACCTATACGATCATGAAATATCATTATTTAATATCGATTAATATTAAGCCGGAGCTGAAAGACAGATGTACATCGATGGCCACATAGACATTGGAAAGAACATAGGCAAGAATCGCAACACTGGTGCCGTGAGTGTGAGGGAAAAATACTTTTGTATTTCTTCCTAGAACACTGGATTGTCTGCTGGACATTGAAGTTTCAAGGGAATATACACAGTCTGCTTATTTTTTCTCACTATCCGGACCCATCCGGACCTCCAGGATCCTCCGGATCTCATTGGATCTTTGTCTCCATTTTTCTTTGGAAGTGTCCGGAGCTGGAGATAGTCATTGGATATCGTCTGGATACATCTCAAATTAACACGGAATATTTAAACTTGGGTTTATTTTTATTTTTGGGCAGAGTGATATAAGACAACTTATGTTCACTGGTTAGACTCCTGGATGGTGTGGACACTACTTCGCCTTGCTGTTGCTCTGGAGAGCTTTTTGATTTTCTTCTCCTGAAGGGTTCAAACACGATTGGACTGCTTTTTGTTTTTTTACTTAGTATATTTTTGTATTTCTTCCCAAATAAACGGACTTGAAGTCACAGGAAGGATTAAACATGGCTACTGATTTAGTGAAGGAGATAGTATCTGGCATAGAACTCAAGGACGTGGATCCTAAGATCAGGGATTACATCTTACAAGCAAGATGTTGATAAGAGATTGGCTTTGACAAAAAGTGAATTTAAGGATGTAGCTGGTGAACGTGATGCTGCCATAACTACAGCGGATCTGCTCCAGGAGGATCTTATTCGTAATAGGAATGCTTTAGATCGAGCTACTAATGATACGGATTTGCTGCATAAAGAGGTTACTTCGAAGGAAAATGCCTTGAAGAGTATGAATACGGAACTGCTATTAGCTAAAGCTAATGTCGATGATGCAGTGAAAAACGTGGACTATTGGAAGAGTGAAGCTCGAGTTAATAAAGCTGAGTTAAACGAAACCAAAAGTTTGTTTAAATTGAAAGATGGGTCTGATGTGAGAGATACTGAATTTTGGAAATCATTGGATTCCAATCCTTTGTATGGCCATATTGGCACACGCGGCGGGAAAAAGGTTTCTTTTCTGAAGAAATCACGAGGATCTCTGTCGTTGTTTGATGCTGTGGAAGTTGAGGAGGATGAAAATATTTGTCCGATCAAGATCAAGGATTCTTCCACAGATCTATCTGTGAGTCATTGGTCAGAGAAGCCCAAATGCTCAATGCCTCCAGCCTTCGAAGGAAAGGATTGGTACCAACACCTTGTTCAATTCGAAAATATTAGCTTTGCTAATAATTGGTCGCAAGAAACAAGGATGAAAGTGCTTTTCTCCAAATGTAAAGGCGAGGCTGCTAGCGTTGTTAATGATTTTGACATCTCTGAAGGATCATATCAGGACTTAGTCACCGTATTATGTAGGATATATGGAGGAGGTACTCCTGAAGACCGAGAAAATACCTTCTATTCAAGAAAGCAAATTCCTGGTGAGGATCTAAATGCCTTTGCAGTTCATCTTAGATCTTTGATGATCTGGGCCTTTCCGGGTGAAAGACATAATTTTCATACTCGGCTGCTGATTCAGCAGTTCATTAAAGGCATGTTGGACAAGAAGATCGCATTGGAGGTTCATGCTCGTCAGCCTAAGTCATTATTCGATGCCCTGGACTTAGCAAATCGGTATAAAAGTGGAATAAAAACACTTTTTGGAGTTAATGCCAGCTCTGATGTGTTGACTACAGTTGCTGCTGTTTCTCACACAACTGCGGCCGAGTTTGACGAATCAGATGAGGAAGAATATGGGATAAATGCTTTGGGAGAGAGAACAAAGTGGTCGGGCTACAGGAAAAGTGGACCCTGGAGGAATAAATCATCTCAGACTCCTTATTGCAAGTGGTGTGATACAGCCGGACACTCTACCTTTTCATGTAAAGGTTTCCTTGATGCTAAGAACAAATCCGGAATCTTGGATCAGAAATCTGGTAAAAGCATGGCTGGTCTTGAGGGAAACGACTAGTGGTTGTGTTGGACAAGGCCATCAACTCAACCACCCTATCTCAAAGTGGCTTTTCCGACCAGACAATTACAGCAATGAATAATTCTTCAGGACCTTCTTTCTTAGGGGAGGGTACGGCCCCTGAAGCTCCTGATTTATTACTGGTGACCAGGCCTGAAGAAAATATTTATTGTCTGCCTAACTTAAAAGGAGCAAGATGGTATGTACCTGCTACTTTTGGAAGAGATTTGTATCACCTATTAGTGGACACTGGAGCCTCCATCAGCTTGATCGATGAGGGTATATATTCCTCCATGATCAACCCACCTTCATTGTTACCCACTTCGGATAAGGTCATTGCTGCTAATGGCAGTGATATAGCCTTGTTAGGTGTTGCTAATTTCCACTTTGATCTTGGAGGAAAGTTGCATGTCTGGAGATTTTTCGTTGGACGTATCCATAGAGAATCCGGAATATTAGGCTTAGATTTCCAGATGGCAGTGGACATGGCGTTTAGAAGCAAAACTGGGGAGATTGATATAAATGGAAAGAAAACTTTTTGTGAATTTGTATCGAATAATGGAGCCCTGAGAGTTAAGGAAAGGACTAAAATTAAGAAGAATTCAGTGACGATGGTAGAAGCAATCTGGACTGGCCCTAGGAATAGCATGAGCAAATGTGATTTCCTCGTGGAGCCTCCTATGTACATAGACGATGACAGAGGATTAGTGAATTTTCCTACCATGATAGGATATAGAGAAGAGGAGGAGTTGTATGGGTTGCCTGTGATGAATATCACCAACCAGGCACAGTTCATTGAAGAGGGTGAGATAGTAGGCGTTGCTGAAGTGGTTTCTCAAATAGAGAACACTGGGAATGATGAGTCGATGGACATCGCTGAACCTGAAAATTCTACCTTGGAAGATGAGCGAATTACTGTATTATTGGAAACAATTGCTCGTGATCCGGCAATGACTGAATATAATTTGCCTCAATACCTGGAACAACTGGTTTCTCAGAGTGATATAACCACTGAGAGGGAGAAAGATTTGGTTAGATCTGATTCATTGGAATTTTTCAATATATTCCAAAAACCTGGGGGAGACCTAGGCAGAACGGATAACGTGAAACATCACATAAATACTGGAGATTCGGAACCTATCAAGCAGAGCTATCGCCGCTTACCCATAGGCAGGAGAAAAACAGTGGAAGAAGAGCTAGTAAAGATGTTAAATAAAGGAGTTATTTCGCCTAGTGACTCGCCATGGTCATCACCGATTGTTCTGGTCAAAAAGAAGGATAGTTCCATTCGTTTCTGTGTGGATTATCGCAAAGTAAATGACATCACTAAGAAAGATGCATTCCCCCTACCTAGAATCGACGAAAGTCTAGATGCTCTTGGAAAAAACATGTATTATTCTACCCTGGATCTCGAATCAGGCTATTGGCAAGTGGAATTGGATGAAGAATCGAAGGAAAAATCTGCATTCGTCACCCATATAGGCTTGTTTCGTTTCAATGTGATGGCATTTGGGCTATGCATTTGGGCTATGCCCCAGCCACATTTGAACGCATGGTAGAGAGTATGTTACAAGGATTGCGCTGGACAAAATGTATGGTTTACTTAGATGATATAATTTCCTATGGAAAATCATTGGAAGAAGCCAGGAAAAATCTGAAATGTGTAGTGCCATGAAGTAACACTAAACACTCTCCATATACTACTTGTATTGAAAAGCTCTATACAACTACTCTATACTGCTACTGTTTAACACCAGATGGACCTGTGTGCCATAACTGTGTATTTACTGTGTTTCCCTTTTATACCATTACCAATGTCATCATGTACCAAGTTCAAACACCCTTATGTATGACACTGCAAATATACCAACATCTTGCCTTGTGCTTCATTAAAATCAGAGTAATAATATCAAGGCTTCTGTCTTTTATTATCTATTCTCCTCCTCAAGGAACTATGGGTCATTACATTTTGGTGCCGTGACCTTCTTGGGGAGTAAAACTGACTATATGCCCATCCATGGGCCTACCAATCCCACCTTGAGTGGAAGAATCTGCTTAGATACAATGACCAGTCCATTGTGCTTGACCAATACAAATCCAATTTGTCTGCCTCATGTATACTATTTGAACAAGATGGGAGTTCTGGCTCTGAACTACCCATGAAATTTACCTTCTATTTACCCAGCAAGGCATTCCCTTGCTAGTATTGGTAGAGGTATGTATAGGCAACATGACAAACTTCTTGCCGACCCTACAGGCTAGGATACATAATTTCGGCCTTGGTATAATAGGCAGAAGAAATGGACATATTATGGGAGAGTCAATTCTCCTATGTATTGCTAAACTTTTACAGTTTGGTCTTGCTATAGGCTGGTATAATCCTAGGCCTCAGAATGTATGCTGATCTATAGTACTGATTCAGTATTAGGTGATAGATTCAAAGAAATTAATTCCTTTTTTGCCAACCTTCTCTCTTTAGAACCAATACTAAAGATTGGAGTTAGAGTATAAGAGGACTGCCAACACAGGGAAATCTTTTATTAGAATCTGTGTATGACAATGTTGACCTATTACCTGCTGGTTGTGTGCTATGCATAGGGGAGTATGCATGCCCTTTCCTGCTGTTGAATAGTCACTCACTGGTCCTACTGTATTTGGATAAGTACAGGGGTACTGAGTGGGGTGATTACATATAGTGGGAGCAGTAAAACCTAATACCAACATATATTGGTCTATCTATATGAGGTGAAACCTGCGCAGATTGAAATGAGAGTATATGTATGTAAACTCTGTAATTGTGAAAACAATTATGATGAGATACCCAGAAACTATATATCATTGTCAAGGTGGTGATTCTGATGGAAATGTGATTTATATTCATGGGGAAGTTATAGAGGCTGTACAACCTCAGGCACCTTATGTTATATTAAAATCTCAGCTGATAGTGGAAGTGACTCTATCTCTCCTCGAGCTATCTTGGATATGGATAGTATATGCAGGGGAGGGGAGTATACTTATAACCTTGTTCTTATTAGTGCATAAGTGCATATCACGACAGATAGGACATGTTATAGATGCTGTCAGATCCTTATGCAGAATCTAAAACCCTGAGTCATATAAATGAAATGGTATATACCCGTTGATATAGGAGAAATGTGTGGAGAATTTCTGTATGATACTGGGGTTCAAACCAGCCTGGTTTCTATGAGAATTCTATGAATCACTCGCTTGCAAGCCTCACTTTTTGGACGCTTCACAAATGTGGGTTAAAATATGGCAGGTGATCCAATTGAAACACTGGGTTATACAATATTTGAAATGGAAAGAGGAGGCAAACTCCATAAAAAGCCTGCTTGGTAGTCTCACACCTAGAAGGTACTCAAGCCATTCTAGGTATGGTGTATATCTGGCATTATTGTCTGGCCTGGTTAATTCTCCCCCATAAAATGGTGAAAATCTCATAGATTGGCTACATGAGGGATCAATGGGAGCAGTTACTAGTTACTGAGAAAGCTGATATGTATAGGTGCTTGCAAGAGTATGCCAATCGTGTGGCTGTTGCATCTATGGATATCTACCCAATGACAGGCTATATTTGATAATACCATAAGTGAAAAGGGAATGGGGAAATCTTTGATAGCTTGAACACACATTTATTCAATGCTAAGACTGCGAGGATTCCTCTAGGTAACCCTGCTGCCATTCCAATTTCGTCTGCGTGGTAAGGCTTCTGTGAATTATATAAATGTCATCCATGCCTATACAGGTACACAGGAAAAACATGGAATCAAATTCATGTTCACTATTCATCATGCCATTAGCAAGATTATAGCAATCTTTGCTTTTGGTCTGGTAGTAATTGAGCTCCCATGGTGAAAAATGGTGAGAATGATATATTAAAAGTACACAACGAGAAGTCCCTGTTGGTTAATCTATGAAGTGTAAGGATTGCCACAGAACCCTATACGAATGTCAGAAACATTTCAAATATTTATGTACAAGAATTACCTTATTAGGCACTGCCTATGCAGACCCCTCTATAACGAGCAGGATTGAGCCTTATTGATTTGGTAATGTCTCTGTACTAACAAACAATTATTACCTACAACTTAGAAACAAACACTTCACTCAATAGCTTAATTCTAAAAATACATGATTATTCCTGGCCCAGACCAGTGTATGCCATATCATGGGTACTTTCCAAGCAAGGAGAAGTTTATGGGAAGAGTGACACCACTTCAAATGGAGGTAAACAATTGCCTGAAGGATTAGGACCCGCCAAAAAGAGTGACAGAGAGAAATGAACTATTTCTGGAAAGAATTGTAAGTACAATATTGAATACACTCTTTGTTGTGCTGTGCATTCTCTTCTGGATATATGTGATAAATGTGGAAGATTGGTAACGATGTTTTTACATTATATTTACCTTCACTATTCACTGGTGTATAATGGTGGTGAATGGCATGACCATTCATTGTTCATATTTCGTTGATTAATCCTTCAATGCACTATGTGGGTGATAAAATTAGGGCTCTTTCAGGTATACTAGCTTGAAAATGTACCGCCCTCTTTCTTAATATATATAAGTCTATTTGCCACAATACTGTTGCTTTAAGTTATTTTATTGTGGCTGAAACGTATTTGCATACATATTGTGCTGATGAGTTGCATAGTATTCTATGCTAGGGAATAGACCTGAAAAGGGGAGATAAATGCACGCAGTTTTGCGCACTGGGCTTGCCAATACTAAAGTCATTGCATTTAGTCTGATCTGAATGCGCGATGTATGTGTAACCACTGTGAAGTATATTATTAGGCTTGTTCAAACGCCATCTAGGCAATAATGAGAAAACATTTTTATATGCTTTTGTGGCACATTGATACTGGCTTGCGCAAAGGGAACTCAAGGGGGTCCCCACTGAGCCTTCTACATTGACTCTTTTATATCTAGAGCGACGACCAGGCCTT
This sequence comes from Sthenelais limicola, assembly GCA_942159475.1. NCBI lineage: Eukaryota > Metazoa > Annelida > Polychaeta > Phyllodocida > Sigalionidae > Sthenelais > Sthenelais limicola. The sequence goes on along the minus strand of OW804097.1, from coordinate 43,381,809 downwards.
CACTATAGAACTCTATGAGAAGTGAGCAACATATTCACTAGAACTGATTATGGTTGTTTACATTGAGTCTTTCATTAATTGACCCTGTGTTGCACCTTATGGACGGCAGGTCTATGACATTAGGGCTTTATAATGTGAACTGGCTTGAATACATAATTATACGTATGATACAGATGAATTTAACACCATATTGTCACTTGAAATGATTCTATTGTGACTGGAATGTGTATTGATAGAATTGCATAGAATTCTATGCTAGTGAATAAGCCTTAACAGGTGAGGTAAATGCACGCAATGTTGCGCAAATAACATATATATAATCCATGTGCAGGTAATTACTAATAAGTTGTGGTTGACTCTATGTTAAATGCGGTAGACAGGTAACCGCTTACTATATGCCTTGCACTGTCAAGTCGGCAGGTCATTAAATAGGCTTGATATTAGAGCTCATTCGGACATACTCTAGTATATAGCTTCAGGGTATATAGCCCTCTCGTATCACTTGATAAATGGATATTTTTAACCCAATATTATTGCTAAAAGGATTCCATATTGTGACGGATAAGTGTACTCATATATACTGTGCTGAAGATTTACACAATACAAATCCTATGCTAGATATCATATTTAAAGGTGTGCTGATGATTTGGGGATTAAACATCATGATTCACCTATACATATTATATACAAAATGAACGTATGATAATAAAGCAAAATGATTTTATTATTGCTGCATTATATGCCTACAATATTGTGCTGAAGAAATATGTATAGGCCTATATCCTCTTGCAGACCTTATATTGTAGATGTGTGAAAAATGTGCGCAATTTTGCACATAAGTTATAATGGGAACACTAGATATAATCCTAATGTGAATAGTAATGAGAGTTGTAGTTAACTGATACCCCAGACTTTTTCAGGGTTGTCTAAATACTCATTTCCTCCTATGTCTATGGCGGAGACCCTATCTCCATGGAGGACTGTCCTCATATTGAACACTCAATGTAATGGAAGAAAAGTCTCCTACCTTTGGAAGTGAATATTAACACTAATGGTGACCATGAAGAATTCATGGATTCATGACCTATTGTGTCGATTAGCCCAGGTTAAATGTGAAAGAAATTATTTCTGGATGTGATTATAGGATAAATTATTATGACTTCCTAGCATTGCCTGCTTGTATGAATGATCCAAAATGGCTGCTATGAAACCAATAACCGATTTCCTGATATCTCAGGATTATCGAAGTAATTATTCCCTCCAGTAATTCTGGTGGAAGCATTGACAGAAAAATCAATTTCTCCCTTGGTTTTGACAATTTCTCCCTATACTTATATTATACCAAGGTGGGAGGGAAAGTTGTTATTTGTCCTTGGTTTGAATTATGTCATTTGTTTATAATTTTAACATAATGACTCATATTGTACACCATGTGTATTGAATATTCCCAACGATTATACTGGTTTGAAATTTATTTTTCTACCAGCTGGTTATTTTCTTTGATTATTATGCCTATTAATATAGACGAGAAATTTTAAAGATTATGTTGGTCATGAGATGACTTCTATATTGACCATTTCATATTGCTATTTATGAATTTTATCCTTTTTTGCAAGTTACTTTTATTTATCTCTACATGAGATTGTTGAAATGAATCAATATCATGAAGCATGAAGGACTGAAGACGATCTCTCTACACTGGACGTTTTAAGAAACAGCAGTTCTGCATTCGGGATCGGTACAGGAAGGAAGGACCATCTATATGAATATAATATTTGTCAGATATGAAACGATTTATTCTTATATATTATATAGATATTGTTATATTCCAATGCCTGTGTCTTTACGAGACTGGATGGCATGGTACATGTCTGTACCTTGGTTTATCTATGATACTATTAATATTTATCGTTTTCTTATAATCAGAAGCGAAGTTCTTCTTTTCTACAATATTATATTACATGTCTACAGATTGACATTTTTATATACTTGATGTCCGTTACATATACTTCAAGTTTTGGTTGTGTTTATCTTCCTTCATTGTCATATATAATAAACATACTATTGATGAGGTAATATATTTGTATAACATAAAGAAATCATATGAATTTCTTTAAAACCCAGTAGGGGGAAGTGTAGTGCCATGAAGTAACACTAAACACTCTCCATATACTACTTGTATTGAAAAGCTCTATACAACTACTCTATACTGCTACTGTTTAACACCAGATGGACCTGTGTGCCATAACTGTGTATTTACTGTGTTTCCCTTTTATACCATTACCAATGTCATCATGTACCAAGTTCAAACACCCTTATGTATGACACTGCAAATATACCAACATCTTGCCTTGTGCTTCATTAAAATCAGAGTAATAATATCAAGGCTTCTGTCTTTTATTATCTATTCTCCTCCTCAAGGAACTATGGGTCATTACAAATGTGTCTTTGAGAGAATACAGAAATTTGGTTTGATTTTGAAACCGAAGAAATGTGTACTTTTCAAACGCTCTGTTAGATTTCTAGGCAGAGTAGTTAACAGCGAAGGGAGCAGACCAGATCCGGAGAAGATTGAGGCTATTACACACTGGCCACAGCCCCAAAATATCAAAGATATTCGTTCCTTCTTGGGACTTGTAGGATATTACAGGGATTTTATTCCAGAATTTGCGGAGAAGGCTGAGCCTATGTTCCAACTGCTCAGGGATCATACGAAATTTGTATGGAATGAAGATCGGGAGAAATTGTTTTGCCTACTGAAAAGTGCATTGATTTCTGAGCCTATCCTAGGATATCCAACCGAGAATGATTTATTTATTCTCGATTCTGATGCCAGTAATTTTTCAATTGGCTCGATTTTGTCTCAGGTACAGGACGGAGAAGAAAAAGTTCTTTGTTATTTCTCCAAATCATTGGATTCTACTCAGAGGAATTATTGTACAACGCACAGGGAGCTGCTTGCGGTGATTAAATCCTTGAAAAAGTTCAAGCATTTCATCTGGGGCACAAGATTTATCATTCGTATGGATCATTCTTCATTGAGATGGGTCCTGAATTTCAAGGATGCTGATGGAATTTTGGTTCGGTGGCTGTCTATTCTAGCTTATTTTGATGTGGATCAATCTAAGATTTTCCACCGGCCAGGAAAATTTCATAGCAATGCCGATGCTCTTTCAAGAATGAGGAAGATCAGGAGATGTAAAAATCCTGGCTGTGTCACGTGCAGGAAGGACCCTTGCAAACCTATTGGTATGGTATCTTCTGTCGACGATATGACGAGCAAATGGGAGGAGAAGAAAGGATTTTTGCAGGAAGTTTTCCCTTGCTCAGAAGGTGAGATGGCGAAATATCAGGATGAAGACAGAGATATTGCCAAAATCAAGTCACTGGTTCGAAGTAAAGAGGAACTTTCCACTCAGGAGATTCGTGCAGAAACACGAGAGTTTAGAGTATTGTATGGTTTCCTCAGCAAGATGATAATACGCAATGGGATTCTATATGTGATATATCATGAAGAAGCCTCAGTTTCTGACATGACTATCGTTGGCCCGTTGAAGATAAGGATGGCTATTTTCCGCATGTTACATGGTTCTCCTCAAGGTGGCCATTTTGGAAGAAAGAAGACCCTAGGAAAGGTGAAGCAAACATTTTTCTGGCCACTTATGTCTGAAGATATAGAGCGATGGTGTGCTTCTTGTGATATTTGCCAACGTGTGAAAGATTTCCCTAGGAAAGGGAAGAGTCCGCTTCATAATGAAATTTCTGGCGCAAGATTTGATAGGATAGCTCTGGATATTGCTGTAAATTTACCTTTGACTCTCAGGGGTAACATATGCTTTATGGTTGTCCAGGACTATTATTCAAAATACATGGAGGCATTTCCTATGCCAAATTACCAAGCTGACACTTGTGCTACCCACCTTATGGAAGGCTGGATCTTGAAATTTGGAGCTCCATAGAATATTCATTCGGATAGGGGTGCCAACTTTACTTCTTCTTTATGGAGAGAGTTGTGCATATTGATGTCTATAAAGAAGACATTTACCAATTCTTATAGGCCTCAATCCGATGGATTAGCTGAAAGATCGATTAGGACTCTGAAGACAGCTTTGTCGGGCTTGGCAAATCTCCATAGAAATGACTGGGACCAGCTGATTCCATATATCACCTATGCTTATAGGTGTAGTTTGCATGAATCAACCGGCTGTTCTCCAAATCTACTTACCTTTGGTGAGGAAATTTCAATGGTGCCTGCAGTCATTTATCGGAATTATGACGAAAATTTTGAAGCAAGGTGTCCAAATAACCAGGTGTTATACATCAGAGAACAACTCCTGAAGTCACACAAATTTGTAATGAAGAATTTAAAACGATCGGTGAAAGCACAGAAAAAGGTCTATGACAAGAACACATTGGTCAGAGAATATGCTCCTGGAGATTGGGTCTACAAATTTATCACAGTGAAAACTGGACGGCCACTGTGTGGAAGATGGGAGGGTCCCTTCCAAATAGTTGAAAAACTCAATGAATGGACCTATGTCATTGATAAAGGCATGAAGAAAATGGCGAAAATACATGTGGATTATCTGAAGCCCTGCCTAAAACCTGATAATGAAAGCAGAGATAATGATTTATCGCCAGAAAGTGCAAGGAGAACCAGAACGAGGGTGATTAAGGCTCCCACAAGATATGGCTTTCCCTGATTTTAAATGATAATTTTACTCAATATCTGGAGGAGGAATGTTGACTCAACATTAGATTTTATTCCCTGCCTTTGGGAGAGCCATATACACGTAAAGAAGCCTCTGGTGAACACAGGAGAGAGAAGATACGATTACATGGTGGATTTACGGCCATTTTGAAACCATGATTGGGTCTATTTCCACATGGAAATATTCCTTTTATTTTTAATAACATTTCAAGCTAACCTAAGGTGTTAGATAGGCTTCTTTGAAGCATTTCTGTACAAAACAGTTTCTACGGCTCTTCCTCGAGCGTAGCCGGTAGAGCTACCAATCAGGAGACGGTCTCTTTCATCGGGGCCCGGGGAGAAGAGCCTGAGTTGTGTTTATTTCATATATAACGATAGGATATGAACTATATTGCTATTATTTAACATTTTCTGTTCAAATTCCTTGCCAAAGTCGATTCTCAATGATATTTTCTACATATTCCAACCTATCACCGATGGAAATAAACACCGCGCTAAGAAGTAAACAACGCGGAACGTTGCGTTGGCGAGCGCCATGGCGGACACCTCGTCATACAGAGCGTCTACCTTTGCCGGCAAGACGCTGGTGCCCTTGGATCGCTGCAATCTGGCGTTCTATTTATACCGGGAGAGTAGTATATGGAATCTAGGATTTTTCTCAGGAATTTGACCTTGGATATGTATTTATTTAACATAATGTTTTGTTTTCGAGGTAATAAGGAACTTGTCTCCGTATCTATTACCTAATATGGTTATGTAAGCGTGCGGGCTGGATCCTCTCGCTGCCCACCTCGTGTATGTCCATATTTGGGCATGGAATCAGGGCGTGGCACGTGCGTGGCACCGGCCACTATATAAGGCGACAGGTCAAGCGTACAGCAAGCAGTCTTCCCTCGTCTTACCACGTGTGATAAGAAGTAACCGGAGATTTTGCCTGCTTACACCTGTATTCCTGCTGATAGAAGTTTCTGGAATAGACTAGAATTCATCATGCCTTCATCTAGCGAGGATGAGGTCGTATACGATAGGTCTACCAAGCTTGGTAAAGAGAAATATAGAAGAAGCAATGGGACTTCTGCTGCTAGCGGAACAAGTTCATCTTGTGTGTCTAAAGAGCGGAGGACAGGATCCAAATCGCCAAGTCAGCCTCGTCGTGTGTGTGAGGAATTTGCTGACTCAATAAAGCCTCCCATCTTGAAGCTTCAAAAGCCGTCTGACACCCGGAATGGTCGTTGTGTCCCGATACCCAGTCCAGGACATGACTCAGAATCGGAGGAAGTGATATACTATAAAGTTTCTGAAGATGATCTAGTGACCAAATATGAGAGATATATCGATGGAATCATAGCCAGAATATCATGTGAAGACACCCAGCGGGAGCTGAAGTCGATAATTTATAAGGGACATGACACTAACAAGGGTGGCTCTTGCCCTTACTTGCGTTGTGCTGGCAAAGTCTTGCATTCAAAGCTGGGATGGCTCAGACATATGGAGGAGAGCCATCTTCCTCGCAGATGGGAATTTACATGTGGGATTCCACGAAAGGAGGGTGGTGGCCATTGTAAACGTAGGGAGATACGCCTTGTCTCCTTAATCCGGCATATGATGTGGCATCATAATTTATCGCAGCAACAAGCTGGATCCCGCTGCCATAACAACGAAAGCAGGAACTGTAATCTTGCTTCAAATCCGGATTATGTGCGAAATGACCCGCTGGTGACTGTTGCTGGCAAACGATCAGCCCCTACCACCTCCCCTTCTGCTGATTGCAAACGACATATTCCTTCACCGTCAGTCAGATGTGAAACAATTGCTGTGAGCCCTGTCAATCTCAGGGAAATTGACCTGGAATTAGACAATCTCCACGAAAGCAAGGCTGTGAAGAATCTCTCCGTTGCTCAAACGCAGCTTGTCAAGGCTCATTCCTCTTTTGCATGTGCCTTGAAGAACTTGCATGCTGATAACGAACATTTCAGTAACATTGGTAAAGACAAAGAGGCATGGTCGGAGGAGAGAAAGCAACTTTTAGATGATGTATCGAGTCTAGAGGTTAAACTGGAGATTGCTCAACATTCCCAATCCTTATTGGAGGATGAACTAGAACTGGTGCGAGGAAATGAAAAGTGTCTGCAGAAACAGCTTGATAGGGCGGTTGAGTCTGAAAGAGAGACTGCCGATGAACTGAACAAATGCCAAAAGCTTCTTGAAGAACGTGATGTGGATATAAAGACTGAAAATGAAACAGCAGATTCCGTCGTATTGATTCCTGGGTTCAGCTTAGAACAGTTGATCGCAATCCGTGCGATTGTGCATCAGTGATGATTATTTCCTGGACAATTGTGTATATACTATGAATCTTTATTCATATAAAGTTGAGCAACTTTTTTATGTTGAAGGACATTTAAATGTTGGTATATGATACCCCACGTTTTTTTTTTATTATGAGCTATTGTATAAATGTACATATGAATCGTTTATTTTGTTTCGTTAACATGTTCATGAAATTTCTCCAGTCATTGAATATGTTCACCTCCTTTTAAAATTTTATTTTCGTTGGTTGGGGAGGAGTGTAACGATTCCAGTATGTGAAGATATGAACATTTCCATCAAGCTCCGGGTACCTCCGGGTACCTCCGGGTATCTCCGGACATCTCCGGATATCTCCGGGTAGTACACCCGGGCACCACTAGGAGGCTACATTGCAACCCATGATGATATTGGCAGTTTATATTATGCGATTATTTTATTATTAATTAATCATTCTTATTATGTGATCCGGACTTTAACCATGATGGTTATCACATATTTCTCTATTTATGTACAAGTTTGTACTTATTTCATCATTATATTTATTTAGTTATTCCTGATTTGTATTGTAAACATACTCTGTTCTTGTGTTGAATATTATTGATATACCCAATGTATTTGTATATTAATCGGGTTGAGGAGCAAGGTCTTCAACCCAACACACAAGGAGGAATAAAGAGAACATATGAAAGAAGTATTTCACTCTTGATGTTATATCTCGGATTCGCGCTTGGAACATAGAATATTTCAACCCTTGGTCCTTTGGAACTTTAATATAATCCGGCCACTATAGTTCCTTTCCTCCCATCTCCTGCTAACGATATTGGTAATATATTTATTCTCGCAGAAGTAAACCTATACGATCACGAAATATCATTATTTAATATCGATTAATATTAAGCCGGAGCTGAAAGACAGATGTACATCGATGGCCACATAGACATTGGAAAGAACATAGGCAAGAATCGCAACAGTAGCAACCATTTCTAAAAAAGTAACAGAAAAGGTCCATGAGGATATAGCAAGGCATTTTGGTGATAATCAAAATGCATATCCAGTAAACAAAACATCAGCGAGAGTGAAAGTTCTAGAAGAACAAGTACGTAGCCTTAGTATAGAAGTAAAACGAATCAGAAATGTTGTACCAAACACAGCTGTCATCGAACAAGATTTTAATGATGGTATTTTGATAGATCAAGACTTGAGAAGTTTGAACTATAAAATGAGAAGATATGATGAAACCGTAATTGGATTTAGACAAGATTGGAGCAATGATAAGAACCGTTACGATGGAGTCATACGTGCACTTGAAACTGACACTGAAAATCTTGAAAAAAATATTCGGGAAAAAGCTGAAAAGTTGCAAGGACAAATAGATAAGATGGTAAAAGAGAGAAATACTGTGGAATCTAGGGTACAAAAAGCTCAGGTAAAATTAGATCAAATCGACAGAAATCTTGATGAAGAAATAATGAGACCGCCACAAGAAACCTCGACACATCTAATCATCGAAGATGTGTATGAGGCCTGGATGGATGAAAATGGGAAACCTCCGAAAAAAATAGCAAAAAATCAAGAAATATATGCTTTCACGGAGAACACAAAGCAAATAATCCTGAGTTTATGTCAATCACTTGATGATTCGTTTAAACCTGATCACATAGTTAAGGCCTATAGAATAGGTAAGGCTAGAATGTACGACAACAGAGCCATTTACGTCGAAATGGATTCTACCGACAGAAAGAAAACAGTGATATCTAGAGCAAAGAATCTTCGATCGCAAAACAAATACAAGGATATTTGGTTGAACAAACAAGGAACAAATCTAAAGGATGGTAACTACGAGTTACTAAAAAATTGCCATACCCTACTGAGATTACACAACAAACCGGCCGAACTGATATTAAATCATATAAAAGTAGGGGATAAATCGTTTACGGTAAACGATTTACATCTTCTTCCCAATGGCTGCCGACCTAGTGATGCTATGACCGTAGCTGTCGACGATGACGGACTTGGTTTCAAAGGTGAGAACACAATCTGTTCTAATTTTTACCCAGCATCATTTTATTTCGACAATATTGCATATTCGTCTGCGGAACACTGCTTCCAATCATTAAAAGCCAGAAGGGCAGGCAAGGTAGGCCTCGCCGAACATATCAGGAAAGTCGCGAGCCCAGTGGTTGCTAAGAGACTCGGTGACCAAATAGCGACTTCTCCAGAATGGCTTCAGGACGAAGAAAAACTGCTGGAAAGCATTGTATTAACAAAATTCCGATACAATGGAGGAATACGAAAAATCCTCATCGAAGAACAACAAGCAGTAAGGTATTACGAAATAACGACATCCCTAAAGTGGGGTACCGGCTTCCGGTACCCACTGGCCAAGGTCAAGGACGGACTCCGAGTGAAACTAGACTCGACTCATTTCAAAGGAGAAAACAGGTTCGGTGATATCTTAAGTAGGGTGAAAGCAAAACTAACACTGGAATACAAAAAGAAGTGAATTATACTTGGAAGAGAGTAGAATGCAACGATTAGACCTATTAGTCATTGCCGACTCCAGAGGTCGAGGACTCGAAAACCTGTTGAACATAAGTCTGCAAGGATCACAAGTCAAGGTAATCTCTATCGGTGGCCTAACACTCAGTAGGATAGTGACAATTGCTTCAAATGTTGTACAACTAAGGAGACCCAAGTGCATAATTATTATGGTGGGTCTGTGTAATATTACTGTGCGAACAAGATCAAATAAGCACCAGCAAATATCACTAAAACATGATTCAATCGCTCTCATGGAAGAAGAAATCATAAACATCATACCATCCATAAATTCTGACCTCAAGGATTTGGTACCGATAGAACAGGAGAAACCAGTTGTAATATTCTCTACGATTATGGGCATTGATCTTAACAAGTATAACCTTTTTCTAGCTACACTGGCAAAAGTAAAAGAAAAATATATTTCTTACAACAGCGATGTTCAGAAGGAAGTAAATCAGTCCATTGTTGCTTTCAATAGATATGTGAAAGATCAGAATAGAGTGCATGATGTCCCAACCCCCTATATCGGTGAATTAATTCACCGGAATAAACCGAAAAGGAGAAACCCCAACACAGGTGAACCCAAGAAGACAAATTTCTATCTACAACTAGCTGAAGATGGTTGCCATTGGACTGACAGAATAAAACAAAGAGCCACAGATATCCTCACACGAACCTACATAAAAGCCTTACAACAATGAACAGAAGATATGGTGCAACATCAACCAGCAACACCAGTGAAAATTAAACTTCATACTGATATAAAAGACTCAAGAACACAAACTAAGGGCCTCAAAACTAACCCTGAGCTTAGTATAGCGTTTTTCGGAATACTCATCTAGGTGAAGGGTTCAGTTTTGGAGGTAAGATTAAAATTTTAAATATTAATATTAACATCATAACAATAAAGAGTGACAATTTAAGAAATAGAAACGAACAGTGAAGAGAGTCAACAAAGAAGATACGTTCATGAAAACAATGGGACAGAAAAAATCTTAATTATAGTTGACACATCAGTAGAACAAGGTCATTAAATTGTATATTAATTGTGATGCAGATCATATAATACAAAAATGTTATATTTGTCGGGGGTATGATGTTACATCTTACTAGGAGGCGTTGAAATTATTGAAATAGTATATTGGGAAATTATATAGAAAAAGATATTCACTTGCAAATCAGAAGATTAATAAGAAATGTAAATAAATAAGGAGGTAAAAGGGTGTAGAACTGAGAAGGATCATTAATAATCATAGTGTTTCTAGGAATGCTTCCTGATCAATCAATTGATGATCCTTTCTCAAATATTCTTCAATATCAGTAAAATAGCAGAAAGCCTTTGATAGCTGAAATGTAGATAAATAAAATCAGCAAAATAAAGGCCGTACTGAAAGAAGTTAAGGAAAAGAGCCTTAAAGGGAAGCCTGATTACAATTCCACAAGAATGATGTTTTTAGTGGAATCAAGTTACTGTTTAATCGTTATAAAAATGTTATTTATGGGAATTGTGTTAAAACTGAAGGAGGCTCCAAAAAGTTATAGATCAGACTTCCAGAAAGTAACCTGGAATATCATTATAAAATCAAATGTCATTGAAAACGGGTAGAGATAATAAGAAAACTAATCTCGATACCACTGAGGATTCATTGAGTAATACAAAAGGTTTTTAAATAGTGTCCTGGAATGTTAGAAGCCTTCCACCGAAGATATTACAAATCGAATCATTTATTAAAAACACAGATATTGATATTCTAGCTATACAAGAAACTTGGCTGCACAAAAATATAAGTGATAGTCAAATTTACATTAAAGGATATCAAGCTAACAGATTGGATCGGAAATTGAAGAAAAGAGGAGGAGGACTTTTGACATACATAAATAATGAGTATAATATAAACGAGTCGTTGAATGAAGATTTGAATATATCTAACGCTCATTTGGAAGCTCAGGTAATCGAATGCAAGAAAGGGGAAGCAAAAACTATTATAGTAATTAATACGTATAGACCCCCGCAATCGTCATTAAAAGAAAGCCAGAGTTGCCTTTCTGATATTCTGAGCAAACTTCCACTGTCAAAAGATATTTATTTAGTGGGTGATTTTAATATTAACCAGGACACAGGTAACCTTGACTTTGTAAAACAATTTGGGCTCATACCGGTCATTATTATTCCGACAAGAGTCAGCAAAAAATCGGAATCGATAATTGACCAAATATTTACAAATGTCAACTACATAAAAACTCAGGAACAATATCTAATAATAGTAGTGACCACTTTCCTATTTTTGTAATAAAAAAGAAAGAAAGAAATAGCTATATTAGAAAAAACTTTACAGCACGACAATGGAAAACATTGGATATGAAAATATTGTTAGAGATCCTGAAGGATTCAGATTGGGATACCTTTTACCAATCTAGAGATGTGAATATTTGTTGGAATTTACTAAAGGATAGAATAGTACATTATTTGGACAAAATGTGTCCAATTAAGACATTTAAGAACATTAGAGAGAAACCTCTCTGGTATACGCAAGACCTAAAAAAGTTATCAAAAGAAAGGGATGATGCATTTAAAAAAGCTAGGAATAGTAAGTCATGTGAGGATTGGAATGAAGCTAAAATAATAAGGAATAAGATGAATTCTAAGTTAAGAAAGATGAAGAATGACCATATATACGGGGAGAACTTTTAAAAGATCCTCAAAATTGTAAGCATTTTTGGGACACCATAAAACCTTTTATTACACCTGAAAAAATAAAGATCGAACAAAATATTAGTTTGAAGGATAAAGATGGTAACCTAAAGAATGGGAAGGAAGCGGCTGAGATTCAGAATATTTTCTTTGCCAATGTAGGAGAAACCTTGGCAAAGAAAATAAAACCTCTGACTGACATAGAATTAGCTTCATTCCAAGAGCCCGAAAAGTTATCTAACGAAGGATTTATGTTTACAGAATTCAAGATAGAATATATTATATCACTTATTAAAAAATCTAGCGACTCTAAGGCATCAGGTATTCCCTTTCTACCGACGACAGTGCTCAAACCATGCTTGTTAACATTAGCCAGGCAATTTACATACCTCTGTAACCTCTCAATTATTAATAGTGAAATCCCATCCGACTTTAAAGAAGCCTCAATTACTCCATTATACAAAGCAGGCCCCAAAAATAATCCCTCAAATTATAGACCAATTAGTGTGATTAAGATGCCAGCTAAAATACTGGAGAAGGCCATTCATGGGCAACTGTATGATTATTTGGAAGATAATAATCTTCTATTCAAACATCAATATGGCTTCAGATCTAACCTATCAATTAATCAAGCTCACCATAGACTATTCCATCATATATATAAGAATATAAATGAGAAAAGTATCACAAAGTTAGCTTTTTTGGATTTCAAAAAAGCATTTGATACGGTGGACCATTTTATACTTATACAAAAATTAAAGACTTTCAATGTACGGGATAGTGTTATAGCATGGTTTGAAAATTACTTAAAAAATCGTTATCAGAGTGTTATACTGAATAATGAATTGTCAGGTCAACAAAAGGTGACATGCGGCGTACCGCAGGGGACTGGTCTGGGACCACTTCTCTTTTTAATATACATAAATGATTTAGAATCGGTTATTACAAAAGCAAACGTCCAACATTTCGCGGACGATACTGTTCTCTATCTGTCATGTAAAACATCTCAAGATGTTGATAACTATCTGCAACAAGATTTACATAAGGTTGATATGTGGTGCAGAAAAAACAAAATCTCGATAAACATTGATAAGAGCAATATAATGGAAATATTGCCTAAAAAGAATATAGTTAAACAGAACAAACACGCCTTTCTATTAGGTAATAATACCATGAATTATTGTGAATCATATACATACCTTGGTTTAAAGATAGATAATAGATTGAATTTTAAGGAGCACTTACAACAAAAAATATCGCAGACTACGAAGAGATTAAGAGCTATAATGAAAATACAAGGAGCACTCTCCACAAAAAATATCTTAACTTTATATAAATCAGCAGTTCGACCCATAATTGATTATGGTGATTGTATATACGTGGTAGCACCGAAGAATCTATTGGCAAAACTTCAAACTATACAAAACTCTTTTATACGCCTAGCGTTCAAACTAAATAAAAGAGATAGTGTATCATTGCTGCAAAAAGAAAGAGGTATAAACTCCCTCTCAGAGAGGAGGGATGATCATTTGTTAGAACTAGCCCATGGATTAAGCACAAAACACGAGTTCTTAGACAACAGAGATATAAATCTCAGATCACTTTCTAATGGGAAAATGATGAAGGTACCTAAACCAAACACTGAAATGGTTAAAAAATCATTACTATACCAAATACCTATGTTGTGGAATAATCTCCCAAAAGAGGGAAAGACTTGTATTCTAAAAGAAGACTTTAAGCTTTTTCTACAGAGAAGAAGCGAATCATCTCATAACAATATTAATATGTGAAAGTAGAAACTATAAAGAGAAAATAAGATAATGAAGTAGAGTAATATTGGGTAATTTGTAATGATATATTGAATATCACCAAAGTTACTAATCAATAAATAAACTAACGTTGGCCTGTAAGTCCATGTACATTTATTAATTTGAAGAATTGATGTGTAAAAAATAGAACTATTTGTACGAGCTTAGTACTGTACTGTACGGTTCAGTGGGATAACCCTAAGATTAGGGAATGTATATTTATGTGTTCCAGTTCACTCTTAAGGAGATTGATAATTGTGGTATATAAAGATTGTGTAATAGTAATAGCCCTGACATCTTACAGATGATAAAGGTAAAAAAATGCAAACCTTTGAATATAATATTTAGTAAACCAGGCAGTGATTACGGACGCCCAGGAAGAGCTGCGAATGTAAATCCGCAGAAGGAAATTGTATTGTATCTTTATTAAGTTATAACATGATTGTCCATTTTCTAGAAATGATGTGTAAAAAAATTCTGGAAATAAAACTATTACAACAACAACAACAACTAGTGCCACTTCAGTGATACAATATATGTGATGTGTTTCAGGGAAATGAGTCACTAGTGGCAAAATTGATATTTTCTTTGGGTGGTGTAGCGCTCTTAGTCATATTAATTGATGTACCGAAGTTCAAGACAGTGCATTGAATATATCATTCTGTTTCGAAGGTCATACTATGGAGTACAGTGTAGTAAAACTTTACTGGTAATTACACACCAAGAAATATTGCAAACCATTTTTTTCAAAAATAAAAATATCATAACTATAATATTGGAATATTTGATAGCTATCATAATTTTTACTATCATTAGAATCGACCTGATCTCTGTTCAAATATGATGATATCTCAAAATCCATTTTTTGCGACTGGTGACTCATTGTCCTGTAGCACATCACATTATGTCTGCATTCTTCTGCAGATATCGCCTCTTCTATAGGACAGATGAGAAAGTGGACTACCACTCTTTTGATTATGCCACTTGATAGATAATTACAAAAGGATAGATACTTTAACTTTGAATTCCACTCGTGGCCTTGATGATTTCGTAAAATCATCTTCTTAAAAGTTACATTCTCAGCTATTACGACAAAACTATCTTTATGTGGTGCGCGGCTATGGATTAGCTTTGCTGAACCAGAGCCGCGCCCACGGGCGTCTCAAGCGGGTGTCGCTTTGAGATTCTTGGTTATGTAAGTTGTGTACTGGTGCTAGCTGCGCGGGTCGCGGTTGTGGTCTTAGTCACCAACAGAGGTCGTGCTGTGTTGTGTATCTGTATTTTCAAACTTTTTATTGCTGTATGTTGTACTTATTTTATGTATGTCTTGTACTTACATGTTATACACCCTTTTGTATTTGTATAGGGGAAAGATGTTCGGCTCTCCACTGGAGCACCGGACAACCTGACGGCTGTGGATGAGTTTCTGCAGCAAACGAATCAGACTATTCAGGACTTGGAGAATCAGTTGGCTCAGTCAAAACTGAATCTCAATCGCTCGCTGGAACCTCATGTTGATGCTAATGTGAGGGTGAAAGCGAGCATAGAAGTTAATTCAAGTAGCGGCGATGAGCATATACAACCGCCTGATTTGAAAGTGACCATGAGGAGGAAGTTGTCAAAGCTTCCTCGTAGTGCTTTGAAAAAGGCACCTGAGATTGTTGATATTGGCTCAGATGAGGATGAGTTTTTACATGGTAAACTGCCTCCCATGACTCCAGTGACTCATGCGGATATTGGTCAGTTACAATCCGAATGGACTCAGGACCGTACTAGGAATAGGCGCATGACCTATGATAGAATGGATAAACTCATCTCTACGCAAATGAGTACTTTGAATTTGATGAACGATTTAGTATTGGAGTCTGCAAGAAGGGGGAAGGAGGCCCTCGAGAAAGCGGCTTATACTGAATCAGAGTTGACTCTGTCTAAGAAGGAAGAAGCTCGTTTAAGATCTGTAGTGAAAGATCAAAGTGAGAAATTGACTTCACTGGAGGCTAGGCGCGCTTGGGAGCATAAGAATAATGAGCGCATGAGAACGAATTTGGAAGAATTGAACAGCCGCTTTGACTTTCAAGTCCCACAGCGCAGATCTAGAGGTATTGCTTTTGCTGACGAAATAGAAAAGGTTAGCACTCCTATTCATGAGAATCCAGGTGGTATAACTAATGAATCATACACCCGAATCATGAATGATTTGCCTGACTTTGATCAAAAGAAAGGAAATCCAGACAATGTAACATCATATCCACCACATTACACGTCAGTCACACCGGACGCACCAACTGGCGGGCGGGCATTTAAAGGTGATAGGAGGAGTGCTTTAGAAGCTGCGCGTGGTTTGCGCGCTTCTAGTCCTAGTCCAGTTGGTTATGGAATTATGGGCGCGGTAAGGCGATCATTGCCGGCCGGTATGGGTGGAGTTAGGCGGTCAATAGATCCAGCCGCGGGTTACTTGCCTGAAGGTAAGGGACCTGCATTTGGCGTGCCTAAGTTTAAACCAACTAAGCCAATGCGCAACCCTAGAGCTGTGAACTTCCCTGAATGGGATGGTCGGGAGGATTGGCGTGACTATCAAAGACGCTCAGTAATGATAGCACTTTCGAACAATTGGGACGACGAGACATATAAAATACAACTGCTAACCGGGGTAGGTAAACAGCTGCCGCAAGCTATGATGCTGGAGCCGGATGATTTTTCAGTCGATGAAATGCTACAGATGCTTGAGTATGACTATCAGGCTGAAAAGTCTGATAAGACGCGAAAGCGGGAATTTTTTAACTGTAGGCAAGATCCTGGACAGAGTCCGGCTGCTTTCAGCCAGAACATAAGCTTGAAGGCAGTACATGCTTTCGGTGATTGGGATGGCACGTTGCATGAAATGGCGGTAAAAACATTTCTTGATGGGCTGTTAGATAAAGGCATGGCGCACTATGTTGCACTGCAGGAGCCGACTAATATAGTTTCGGCTGCGGCAGCCGCAACTAGATATAGGGATGTATTTGGTACCAGTGGAGTTTCACACACGTCGTCACACTCGCACTCGATTACAAGCGGGGCAGGTGTGGCAACGGTAACTACTGTGACTAAATCAGAACAGGAGTGGGATGATAAAGAAATGGCAGAGTTTCAAGCTTTTGAGCGTGGCAGAAGAGGCCAAAACCGCAACTAGAGGCTTTACCACCACCACCACTGCCTGAGTCGGGTGAGGGTGGTAGAAAGGTTTCTTCTGAAGGAAATTATAGGAGAAGACCCGGTATGCCTCTCAAATGCTATTATTGTCAGCAAGAAGGACACATGTGGGCAGATTGTGCTAAACAAAAAACGCATGTTAAGTCTTTTGATGACTTTACAGCTCAGGCTGCGGCGATTAAAGAACAGTTGGCTCTGCTGTTAAACAAGGTCGGATCTTCTTAGGCGGTGAACAGGAGATCGCAACAAACAGCATACACACCGCATTGTCGATAAATCGGGCTAGTAAACCAATTGGATCCGATGTTCTTGTGCCCCTAGATCAGCCGGGGGACGCCCATGGAGAAGGTGATCTTGGAGGTGAAGTGCACGAGGGCAGCGGCGGTGGCGCAATTGGGCGCGCCACATGCTCAGTGATGGTGGTAAACGAAGGAAATCCTAAGTATGTATGCTCACCCGGGCAAATTCTAAAAGTATCTTGGGGAGAAGATGCTAGGGTGGTGAGTAAGGTTATGATGTGTGACTTGAGATTTGTGTCTCAGACCGCAATCGCCCGCTTGTGGCTGAGCGCATGTATGCGGATGTGACTTTGGTGAATGTAACTGGACAATTCCTGATTGACTGGGGAGCCCAATGCACGCTAATAAAGAAGCGCGTGTATGATGAACTCTCAGTCAGGCCTTCATTCATGCCATGTGGGGTGACGTGCTATGCAGGAACTGGACATGATCTAAAGACACATGGGTGTGTGCGTCTGGCGCTGGGGTTGGGAGGCGCGTGGTATGCTCTCAATTGCCTGGTGGTAAGTGGTTTGGTTGGTGCGGAGGCTGGAATCATAGGGATGGATTTTATCTATCTCCATAAATGTAACTCTGATTGGTCTGGTTTATTCACCCTCGAGGCAGGTGAACAGTCGATCATGTGTCGGGCATTGCAAAGTGGACCGATGACGCGGAGCGGCTGTGAGAGTGTTTTTATAGATGCTTTTTCTGCCATTTGCAGCGGCTTTGGTCCAATGTCCCCCAATGAAGACATGTTTATTGAACCGGATGGAGCAGAGTTGGGATGCTATGTTGCAGGGAGTTTATTGGTTGCTGGCGACCGATATAATTGCACGCTGTCTGTATACAATCCTACCAGCTCTCCTGTACTGATTGAATTGCAGACTGCAAGGGGGGGGATCTGATGAATGGTGACTCCCCTATTGTTGATGTGGAATTATTGGAGCCTGAGGTTCCAATGCCTCCGGCTGCAGAATGTCCACTTGAAAAGTTGGTGAAAGGGTCTGATTTGTCTAAGGCGGAAGATATAGTCAGACTTAGACACCTGTTGACACAATATAAGCATTGCTTCAGGTTGCCAGGTGAAACACTAGGACACACTAATAAAGTGCGTCATGTGGTTGATACAGGAGATGCTGTGCCGATTAAAAGTGTGTATAGGCGCCTGCCTCGAGCACGTTGTGAGGCTGCTGAAAAACAAATTCAGGATATGCTTGATAAAGGTGTTATAGAACCTAGTAATAGCCCATGGGGATCTGCAGTGGTGATTGTAAAAAAGAGTGATGGTACTGACCGTTTTTGTGTCGACTATCGTCCAGTAAATGCGGTGACTAAGAAAGATTCTTTCCCGCTACCAAGAATAGATGAAAGTATTGAAGCATTGGGTGGTAACCTATGGTTCATTACATTGGATTTAGAGAGCGGCTATTGGCAAATTGCCATGGATGAAGCAAGTAAAGAAAAAACTGCTTTCGTCTCGACTATGGGGTTGTTCCAATTCAAGGTGATGAGCTTTGGTCTATGTAATGCGCCGGCCACATTTGAACGAATGATGGAGCAAATGTTGGCTGGTTTAAGATGGAAATGCTGTTTAGTATATTTGGATGATGTAATCATCTTTCGCTCCAGCTTTGATGAAGCATTGTCTAATGTGGAAAAAGTCTTGCAACGACTAGCTGATTATGGCTTGAAATTGAAACCAAAGAAATGCGAATTCTTCAAACTTAATGTAAAGTATCTGGGTAGAATAGTCTCTCAGAAGGGGGTTCGCGCTGATCCGGGCAAGTTGGAGAAGGTTCATTCGTGGCCAGTGCCGACTACTATCAAACAGGTCCGACAGTTTCTGGGGTTTGCCTCTTATTATAGAGAATTCATGCCTAACTTTTCTGAGGTTGCGGCTCCTATTCAAGCATTGGTGTCCGGAGCAGAATTGAAAAATAATCGGCGGGTGACGTTCGATGAGAACTGTCATAAGGCTTTTTCAGACTTGAAAGACTTGTTAACATCACCGCCTGTGCTAGCTGACTGGAACTATTATTTTAGATACAGACGCCAGTGGGTATGGAATGTCTGGCGTCCTATCCCAGATTCAGAATTCTAGGGAAGTAGTTTTGAGTTACGCCAGTAATTCATTGTCCAAAGCACAGCAGAATTATTGTGCCACGAAAAGAGAACTGTTAGCTGTTTTAACTTATTTATCTTAGTTTCAACACTATATCATTGGCCAGCATGATTTTAAACTTAAAACTGACCATGCTTCACTTCGGTGGCTGATGAATTTCCGTGACCGGTCTGGTATGCTTGCAAGATGGTAAACCACCTTGCAACATTATGGTTTGCACGAAGATCAGATTGTTCACCGGCCAGGCCGCAAACACATCAATGCGGATGCGCTTTCCAGGGTACCAGTGAGAAGATGTCCTCGCGACGATTGCTTAGACTGTGGTGCGCATGATGCAGTGGTAGCCACAATGACCGTCAATTATCATATCTTCTCGTCATTGGCAGGTGATAGATTGAAGGTAGCGCAAGAAGAAGATGATGTTCTGTCAAGGATTAAATCTATAGTACAGGGTTTGACTCCGAAGCCAGACAATAAAGCTTTGTTAGCTGAGGGGGGAGAGTTCTGTTACTATATGAATAGAATAGAATTTTTAAAAGTGGACAAAGAATTGCTTTGCTTGGATTGGGAAAGCAACAATGGTGTTGTATATACACGCGTATTGGTACCTTTGTCTCTGAGAAGAGAGTTATTCCGTACTTTGCACGGGAGTAAGCTTGCAGCTCACTTTGGCGAGTTTAAAACTTATCAGGCGGCGAGGCAAAAGTTTGTTTGGCCCCGCATGAAGAGAGATATCGCCGATTGGGTGCGCAGCTGTGAAGTTTGCGCTTCTTGTAAGAGCAGAGGTGGTAAAGGTATAACCCCGTTGAAGAAAGAAATCCATGGTGTGCGCTGGAGCCGCATTGCATTGGATATTATTGGTCCATTTAGGAGAACCCCTAGAGGAAATAGCTGTGTGATGGTTGTCACAGACTATTTTTCTAAGTGGGCTGAAGCTTATCCGCTTCCTGATCACACAGCCGCTACCTGTGCGATGGCTTTATTTACTGAATGGATATTGAGATATGGTCCGCCAGTCTCTCTCCAGACAGATGGGGCGCCTGAATTTCGTTCAGCACTGTTGAAGGAATTGTTGCTTCTGCTGGATATCGAGCAATTGATGTCTCTACCCTATAGACCTCAGGCGAATGGACAGGTAGAACGCTGGAACCGTGTCCTTGTAGAGCAACTCTCCTGCCTGACACAGTTTGAAGATCTGAATTGGGATTTGTTGGTGCCTTGTATTGCACATGCTTATAGGGGCGCTGTGCATAAGAGCACTATGTGTACTCCGAATCTGGTAGTATTTGGCACCGAATTAACCGTTCCGGCCGACATTATTTATGGCACTCTGACAGGAGATGTTGATTTTCCCTGCCGCAATGTATTTGTGGAAGAGATCAGGTCCTTGTTGCTAAGAGGGCATAAGTTTGTCAGGGAACGCCTGGGGCATTCGGCTGTTTACCAGAAAAGGTATTTTGATAGACGGGCCCGGCCAAAAATATTTAGAACTGGAGATGTAGTTTAGAGATATGCAATGCCTATGGCTCAAAAGAAATATGGCCCCAAATGGGATGGTCCTTTTGAAGTTGTGAGGCGGGTGCAGGGCTCTACCTATGAACTCAGAACCGAGGAAGGGATTCTCAGATGGAATGGAGATTTACTCAAATTGGCTTTTGATGTGGATGGTACTCCCGTGCAGGCGGTAAATCTGCATAGAGCTCCTGAGTATCAAAAGCAGCAGGTAGCGGGGAAAGACTACTTGAGGATTAATCCTCAGGGATGTGTCATACCCGGCCGGCACGCTCCGACAGTGCTTCCTGCAGATAAAATTGTGAGACACGTGAAGAAGCGCGGCCGCCCACCTAAGAAACCATCTCCTGTGACTGACCCACCGTCGGGTGGCCGCGGGAGTGGGTGAGGGCGAAGCGGCTGTGGAATCTGAGAGCTCTAGTGATTCAGGTGATGAGGAAGAGGTAGAGGGTTCACCGTTAGCTAAGACTATGGGTAATCTGTTAAGATCAGGGTATTTGGAAGAAAGGCCTAAGCGTCCGGAGGTAGGAGGGGTGAACCTTGCGTTTTAGGGCCATACGATGTTTTTTGATTGATTCTAAATCTCCAAAATCTCCTGATTCCAAATCTGCCAGGTGCCACTCTGTAACCCTTGAGGAAAATTATTTATCGACGTTTTAAAAAAAAAGTTGAAAATATTAAATTTAATCAATAAAAAAAATATTTCAATGTCAGTATCCACTATAATTGCATAATTATGATGGAACATGAACTTTGTAAGTGGAATTAAATATATACCAAGTTAGAGAATT
Organism: Sthenelais limicola; assembly: GCA_942159475.1. Lineage (NCBI taxonomy): Eukaryota > Metazoa > Annelida > Polychaeta > Phyllodocida > Sigalionidae > Sthenelais > Sthenelais limicola. The sequence continues at coordinate 43,359,849 of OW804097.1, read as the reverse complement.
CATCATGACCTCTAAAGGTCATATTCAAAGGTCAAAGGTCAAGGTCAAAGGTATTATTTAAGGTTTTTTGCAAATAACTATGAGAAAAATCGTCTGACATCTTAGATCGAATAAAATCAATTTTAGAGCACATTATTTCCTATTGATTGATACCAGTTACTTGATTCTACAATCAGTAGTTTTATTACAATAGCTTTTTGAAACAAAGGTAATATTGTGTGTTTCAGCCAGAACATGAGGTAGGCCCCAATTTCTTGAACCACACTCTGTTGGAAATAGTAATAAATGATTGTTAGAGTATGATATAGTCTTTCAATCAATATATTGTACATGTTTCTTTGAATGAAACTGAACTTTTTATGAATTTATTGCAATTATAAGGTTATTCCCATTATTGGTTAAATTAACAAGAAATTTTGGTGTGGACCAAGGAAAGAACGGTTTCCCCCGATATATAGAGCCACACACCTTTCCCGACTTGGCGCGGGAAAAAGCGTTGTCAAGCACTCAGAAGTACAACGCGCGTTACTAACGTTGCATGAATAAGAAGACCTCACGATGCACATTATTGCGTCGTCTCCGGCATAGGGCTAGTCCATACACGGAGCTACGCAACATTTGCGCCAACAAAACAAAGTTTGTATTGGTCTCTCACGTCATCAATTAAAGTAATACATAAACATGGTTCATACCAAATGCAAGCTTAGACATTTCTCTTTCTGATGGTGTATAGGGTTAGGCAATTATTTTATATATTAATGCCTTAGAATGCTACATTAGACAAGCCAGTTTTGCACGACGATCGGATTTTTGTCATTGGAGTCAATCCCATACTTGTCAAGCAGCAGGGGAAAGGCCAAACATTATTAACAGTGCAGTTTCCCTCATATCGTCCTTATTTAAATACAAATGTTGATGAAATTAAATATATAGGGGTAGAAAAACATGCTCTTTCAGAATTTAAACATCTTGGTAATGTATTTGGAGTAGAGATAGCGTTTTTTAGCGTAATATTTAAGCGTAATTTCCCCATGATGTCCCTGCCAAAACTCAATAGGGTCAGGTCGTCAGAAAATGTACAATGGTTGGCTCTACGCATTTAGTAAATCTTGCTAAATTACTTTGAAAAATGAAAAATACTAGCTACACTAGAGTATGTTTGGTGTTACATCGATTGCACGAATGTGCTTGGTTATGTAAAACTGTATTTTGAATCTCATTTCTTTCTCAAATCTCCGCCATGTGCCTGCCGCAACCTAAATAGGGTCAGGTTGTCAGAAAATGTACAATCGTTGGCTCATATATGCCTTATTTATAAAAACTGACCTTGATATAAATACAGTTTATGGGGTAGAAAAGCATGCGCTGTCCGAATTTCATGTTTTTGGCAATTTATTTCGAGTAGAAATAGCGATTTGTTATCAATATGTGGGAGCGTGCGTGTGCGATGTGTACGCAAGTGCGTCGGAAATTCAGGTGGAAATGGGCAGAATGGGGTTTTCCTTATAAGGGGGCGACGCGGACGCGCAAAGAACAGGCGACAAAAACTGGAACCTATATAATGTTTCCCAGTACAAGCGCCTTTGGCGCTCGTACCGCCTTCGGCAGGGGAAACCTTAAAAAAACATCCCACTTACAAATGGGTGCAGCTTGGATTTCAGGTGTGAGGCCACCAATCTATTTCTTCTCATGTAAACTTAACCCTATTGTCATCAATTGTAATATCTTTGGATTTTAGTATACAAAGCTATAGTTCATCTAAATTATCATGTTCAACAGGTCCTGTTCAACAGTAGTTGTTTGATATAGTTGTGCAGCAGCAAAATAAAGCTGTGCACTATTTTATAAGTGTGAAGGTGATGAGCTCTCTTCAAATGACTTCACCAAATCATCTCTGGATAGATGAAGGAAGTAACGATTAGTTTAATAATAATATTTAATATTCCCTGTTTATAAGCTGCGCTCTGTGTATGGGCCTTCCCAGTAGTTGAATAAAAGTATTAAAATACAAAAAATAATAGCCAATATGGGATTTACATGTGCCCTTGTGCAAGCTGATTCTCAACATACTGACATACAAATATTTAGCAGCACTAAAATAGGAAGAATATTTTCAAGAATGCTATTACTTCTATCAGGGAGGTATATACAGAGGGAGTAGAAACGAGGATTATGCTCAACTGGCATATAGTAGAAAGTAATGCCACTACTACGGTCCCCCTCTCTCCGCACATTTCCCCCACTCCCCCTTTTGCCTCTGTCTCTCATACCTGTTTTTCTCTCCAAACCCTATCCCGATTTCCCCCTCTCCCTTGCCTCTTCCTCATGCTCCCCCTCCTTCCTTTGTCTCCCTTCCCCTACATCATCTCCCTTCCCTCTTTTCCCTCTCCTTCTTCTTTCCCTTCCCCTCTCGTATTTTCCCACCCTCTCCCTTTTACTCACTCTCCCCTCCTACATCCTCTCCCTCCTCTCCCCCTCTCCAATACCCCGACCCCTCTTCTTCACTCTCCCACTCCTCTGCATGTAGTGGCAAATGACCCCCCTCTGGATTTCCAAACCTGTCCACCCCTAGACAGAAATATTGGACTGAATGATTATCAATTAACCTATTGAGAAATATGTATAATGCACTATACTGGTTCATGTTATAGATAACAAAATTATCTCTGTAACCCCTAGATTAAAAAATGTTTTGCATTGTAGTCTTAGTTTGTAGTAATGTGGTATCAGTTTTTGCATGAACAATTACAGAATCAGACATCCTTTCATAGTGATTAGTTCTTGTCATAATGCTATCAGGAATAATTATTTTGATGATTGTGCACATTAACATCTGATTCCTTTCATTATCGTCAAAAGTGCTGACCCCATCCCTTTAATTGCTATAAAACCATAACAAATTCAATTTAATTCAGATACTTGGTTACAAAATATCAATTGAAAGATCCTAGAACAATCATTTCATGTGTTTAGCTCTATCTATAACAGATACTCAACTATGCTTCCAAGAAACAAGGGCCTACTTCATTTTCCGGCCAAAACACAAAATTGTCTCATCAAGTAATTGTAATAGGACTTCTGAATGTAGAATCAAGTAACTGGTATCAATCAATAGGAAATAATGTACCCTAAAATTAATTTAATTTGATCTAAGATGTCAGACCATTTTCTCCAAGAGTTATTTGCAAAAAACCTCAAACATACTTTTGACCTTGACCTTTGACCTTTGAATATGACCTTTAGCGGTCATGATGAACTCTCTTGACCTTGAAATATGCAATTCCTCGTTCAAAGTTTATTTTCCATCAAAATTATGCAATTACAGTGGATATTTAGGACGAAATTATTTTTTTAATTATTAAAATCACTCACTTTTTTTAACTTTTTTTTTTCAAATGTTGATAAATAATTTTCCTCAAGGGTTACAGAGTGGCACCCAGCAGATTTGGAATCAGGAGATTCTGGAGATCTAGAATCAATAAAAAAACATTGTATGGACCAAAACGCAAGGTTCAGCCCAAAAATGGGGTTCTGCCTCCGGACTAATAGGCAAGCCCCTGATCGACTTGGCTACGAGTGAATGAATCAGTTGTATGAGGTGCAGAGGAAACAAAAAAATGACACACCGAGAAGTACTGGTAGAATGATATCTCACATCAAACATGGCGAGAGGATTTATTCCTCTCTGGTGTGATATTTATGTGAAATAATAACAACAGTTTCAAGCTTACTATACATGGTTTTGGCATTGAAATTGACTTGGAAAATTAACTGACTGGTAGGGCATGTAGCCTCTCATTGTCCTGACACCTACTGGGATATGTGACTGGGCCGAAGCAATACACCCCACGGAAAGTAAGGAGAAACTGCTTAGTTATGTTTTCTGATGAAATTTTGTGCTATTATTGGTAGTGTGTTGGGTTCTGCTCGGGAGCCCAGGTGCCTGGATGTTGTGTGTGTATGCCTGCTAGGTAACGGGGCAGGCAGAGACACCACTATTCGCGGTACATGCACTCTAGTGTGTACCACTCGGCGACAGGGCTGCGATGCTATATTTAGACGGAAGAAAGACCTCTGATTGGATGGGGCGTCGCAGGACTAGGTCACGAGAACTGGCGAGAGTGTGGGTCTGCAGAGTACGCTCGGTTAGTGGACATGCCAGACGTGTTTCACTGCCAGTTGTATGCGATCTAGATTGCTTGGTTTATCCCCCCGATAAAGCATTGTATTCCCAATGCTCAATGTTGGTTGACTAGGTGTTTAAGAGAACTTGGAACCTGGCTTGGATACTCTGGTTTGAGTGATCAAGTCAGGATGTCTGATAGGGAGGAGGAGGTGACGGCCATGGAAGTTGACTCGTCAACGGGTGGCGGTGAGAGGAAGGTACCCGAAGACGCGGCGCGGACGCGGCGGCTGTGACTTCTGAGACCCGCGCTGAGGAACATCCCCCGAAAGAAGACTGGTATTGGGAGATGACCGCAGAGATTGAGGCCGATTATGAGAGAGTTGAGAAGAAGAGGATGGAGCTGCAGAAGGCGCAAGATCGTCAAGATGCAGCAGAATGGCAGCTTCAAAGGAGTAGACGAAGGAAGGCTAAGCCTGTCAAGTCTGCCAAGATCGTGGAATCGGGTGAGAGTGAGGAAGAGGAGCAGTTGCCTCCCAAAGGCACTGCTGCCTCTAGGCCTAAGAGGAAAACGACCAAGAAAACTGATCCTGAATCAGTGGTAGCCCCTGAGTCTGAGAAATCAGACAAACAGACTGGAAAGAAGGTTGAGAGCTTGGATGTTGGGAAAACCAAGACTGCGTCTGCGTCAGGTAATGCCAAGTCAGCGAAGCAAAATGACGAAGCAAAATCTGATGGCGGCAAGACAAAGTCAAAGAAGGAGTTTAATTCCCCCAAGGGAAAGCCGAAGCAAGAAGTTAAGAGAGGGCGAGAGAAGAATAAGGCTGCGGTTAAGGAGAGTGGCAGTAGGGACGCGAGTACTAGCTCTCGCGCTTCTTCTACTGAGCATAGTGACCAGTCACGCGCCAGTCACACCGGCGGCCCTGGACTTAACTCTGTGGAGGACGTAAGACAGGCTTTGGCTAAGCCGTCTTGGAAAAACGCTCCTAAGAAAACTTCAGACAGTGCAAACCCAGTTCGCCACCAGGCGCGCTGGCGGTTGAAGGATAAGTTGGAGGGAGTGGAACTTAGCCCTACCAATATGGCGAATATTGTTCCGAAACAGGGGGATGGAGTTCTTGTGAACCCTGAATCGGATGATGAAGATGAGGTTCTGGGTGATTATTGGAAAAATGCTCCAATAATGCCCCGGTATGAGGATAAGTTCCATTACCTCAAGTCCCGTACCGGGAAAGCAGACGGCCATCAAGAGATCATAGACCTGATAATGGACAAACTAAATGGTGCTCCTTTGCTGTGGAAACCTGGCTACAGGTGCCCATTTACGTGGTGTAGGTACCTGGGTAAAGAAATTAATCCTAATGGGATTAAGGTCTACCGTACACGGGAGAGGTTTTATCGCCACCTGTGTGAAGAGCATTGCCCGGCGGTGCATTTGTACACTTGTCCACATGCGCACTCCTGTAGTGTCAGATTGGATAGGCGTTCTGATCTTGTGCGCCATTTGGTCAACCGTAACACCGGCCATAGGAATGGACCAGATTGGGCGAAAGAGATGTCAGGAAGTTTTAGAGTTTTGGAGCAGGAGACTGCAAACTTAGGTTGTGTGCGTTTCGCGTGGATGGGAAGATATGACTTGGACCGTGTTATGACCATTGGCCAACATCGCGCGCAACTGGAGATTAGAGCCAGTGCCTCTGAAGCAAGGAGGGCTGCTGGTAAGAAAGTGGTCGATGCTCCTGCTCCTGCTAAGAATGCTTGGTCAAAGCCTAGACCCTCTCAGGCTACAGTTGCGGCTGTCTTGACTGGTGCACGGCCAAAAGACAGTTCTACAGTAGCTGCGCTAAATCAGCCAGCTGCTGCTGCCGGAGCCCCTGGTGAGATAGCCACTGATCGTTGTATGTTGAATGGAGCGGGTGTGATCGACAGTGTTCCTGTGTCGGTTTTACCTTATCTGCCCACAGACGAGAGTTTAGCGACAGCCGCCATGGATGTGGATAGGAGTTTGAAAAATGTCTCTGATTCTATCAATCAGGCCGTGAATGTTTCGGTGGAAGCAGTGAGGTCGGCTGTGCTAACTGCTTTGGCACCTGTAGCCGACATTGTGGAGGTCAGAGCCGCGGCTGCAGAGATCCCCGCTATGCGTGCCCGCATTGAGGATCTTACCAGGCAGCTAGACTATTATAAGAGGGAGGATAGGATATCAAGGGAAACAATCCTTGATCTAAGGTGTCGCTTGACTGCTTATGAAAGCGGTGAGGGTGAGCCTGAAAAGAAGCGGAAGAAAACTGAGAAAGTGAAGGAGGACGTCGAGTCTGATGTTGTGCGGAAGTCAGACTTGGAGAAGATCATGTCTGATCTGCTCCAGCAACATGCTGCTTCTTTTATGAAGTCGCATGCTGCAACCCCTCAAGCTGTTCAGGTACCACCTACGAATGAGGAAGTTATTGTGGCTTTGGTGCAGTCGTCCCCTAAGAAGTTGCCGCAGCAGCAGTTGCAACAGCAGTTGCCGCATCAGCAGTTGCAACAGCAGTTGCCACAGCAGCAGTTGCCGCAGACGTTGCCGCAGACTATTTAAACTGCGCCAGCGGCTGCTGCAGTCGAGGAAACTACTCCACCTAAAGCGGTAGTGGTAAAGGAGTGTGTGCAGTCAACTCCAGCCCGTGATAATTGGGATTCAGTAATGAATCCTAATGTACAAATGAACGTTGTTTCGCCTAGGCGTTTCAACCCTATGATGTTGCAGACTATGTCCCAGTTGCCTGCTCAGCAGTTGCATCAACAGCAGTTGGATAGGCAGTTGGAGCAACAACAATTGTTGCAGCAACAACAGTTGCAGCAGCAACAGTTGCAGGAGCAACAACAGTTGGAACAGTCCTTGGAACAACAGCGGCAGTTGCAGCGCTCACTGCAGTTGCAGCAGCAAGCTTTGCAGCAGCAGCAGTCGGGCCGAGCAGTGCCTCTGCCTATGTATAGTCCATATGCGATGACAGGGTTCACGCCTCTGTCAACAAACAGAGAGTCTGAGGCGCAGCGGCGAGCTTCAGTCTTGTTAGGGGAAAACCCAGCTGCGGCACAGGGCTCTCCCGGAGTGCTTGGTCGAGTTGCGGGTAATGCTCCCATCGCTCCTCCTGGTTTTGTAGGTGTTACACCGGTGCCTGGTAGTAGCACTATGTCTCTGTCGGCAGTGCCCCCACTCTTCTCTTCTCCCGTGAGGAAGATGAGCGGGTTGTTTAATAGACTCATGAATACCTCTATTGGGGAGGAGCAGCCAGCGGCTTCTGAGACTTCTGTTTATGTTCCTCAGTCAGACCCAGACCGTTCAGCGCAGGAGGATGGACTAGATGTGTCTGGTTCATCTCATGTTTCTTGCGAGAGGAGCTTGACTGAGGAGGATAAAAATATGGACATTGACGAGGAGGAACTCTTGAAAGACGAGGAAAGTGATGTTAGGGGTGTATATGAGACGATCTGATTTGATGCGTCTGAATGTAGTCTTTGTATGATATTGGTCTTTTCAAGTAGTGATCGTTTAGACTCTGGATATGTACATGGAATGGATTCGAGCCGGATGCAGCAGTGGTTAGCCCAGCTGTGATGAGCCCAGCGGTGACGAGACAAGATGAGCGATATTGGATAGATGTCCCTTCATAGTCTCTATCGCTGGTCAACTCAACTCTCAGGATACAGCTATATCGGATACGAACAATTTTTACCACAGCTATACATCGACCTATTACATGTGTGCCTCAAACGGACAGTTTCCAGAACTAGGATGTTACCGGACATTTGTGTTGTGTTTCGAAATAACCAGGACACTTGGATTCATTATTCACGGACTAAACATTACCAAAATGGACAGAATTGCTTGATCTACATACTTCAACATATTTGTGCGTTTGTTCTCTCCATTGTTCGTGTGATTCCTGCAAACCCGGTATGGATTCCTGTGTTTTATATATTTATTCTGTGATTTTTATATTGTTTGATGGCGAATGTATTGTTGACTCTTACTTATTTTTTACCTTCTTACTTGTGTATTAACCTTATGGTTTAGTCTTTTCTGAGTAAAAGCCTAAAGCGGTTGTGCCCTCCTTTCGAAAGAGGGGGAGGGGCATTGTGGTGCGCGGCTATGGATTAGCTTTGCTGAACCAGAGCCCCGCCCACGCGCGTCTCAAGCGGTAGTCGCTTTGAAATTCTTGGTTATGTAAGTTGTGTACTGGTGCTAGCTGCGCGGGTCGCGGTTGTGGTCTTAGTCACCAACAGAGGTCATGCTGTGTTGTGTATCTGTATTTTCAAACTTTTTATTGCTGTATGTTGTACTTATCTTATGTATGTCTTGTACTTACATGTTAAACACCCTTTTGTATTTGCATGTTATTATCATGTACTGCTCTCTTTATGTATGTCGGTTGTTGTTGTCACAAGCTGTGATATTTGGCAACCCGGGTGTGGATAAGAGTATATAAACGTTGAGTGCTGGCGAGGTCCATTAGATCCTGTTGTTGTCATTGTCTTTGATTAGATAGATTAAGTTCCCATAGTTGCTTAAGGCTGTCGATCGGACATTACATTTACACATTTACTCATATTATGACCTGTAGTACCGAATCTATCAATATTGTGCTTTTGTTATATCATAGGTATGTTCATTGTCCAGGGAAAACGGCTGCCAGTGAGTGATAATAAGTGAAGCTACCACAAGTTTATACCCCATCTAAAGATGTGGACTTTTATGAAGCTCTGTATCAAACACAACCGGCAGTACTCTCCTCAATGTTGATAGATAGAATGATTTTTAGATGAGTTGGAAATGAATGGAACAGAAATGAGAAAGTCTTTACAGCTTTTGACTGATGTTAACGGATTTTGATTTGAAAATATTCCATTCAGGATCTAATACATTACCATACATAAAGCACAAACGTTCTCGGTATAGCCTGATTTTAACATATAGACACTAGGAAGAAAGAGATGGACACGAGGGGTTGCCATTTAGATGGTGACACTCGCCACCCTTTATTAAACAAGCAAAAAGAAAAATTGGAGCTTGTGATCATGGCGCTGGCAAAGCTTCAATGGCGTCGCACTTCAATTTTGGTGGCAGCAACATGTGATATCATGTGACTCACATGTGTGATACGTCACTGCTTCCCGTCCAGAGGTCTATACACATATACCAGTATATATGAATCAATACATTTTACATAAGTCTCGAGTAAGAGATTGATAATAGAAATACAGAAATATAGATTGATAATAAAAAAATAACACATTACATTCTCAGCTGGAATATGTTATAAATACACACACGATACAGATATATTTTAAAAATACCCCTACACTAGCGCCATGCTCTCACGCATAAACCATTGTTAGTAAGAAAAATGACAGTGCAGCTTTAATGTAATGAAAACTCCACGTGGTTTTGAATAAAGTATCTTCTTGCTTTCTTCACAATTCATATACATTTCTAAGTTCTGTCTTTAGAGTTTCCATTTCTCCTAGCAGATTATTGTCCCCCTTAACTGTCAAAAGGAGACCAATACTTTTTAACCTGCTTTCCAGTTCTATCTTATATTCTCCCTGATTGCTTCTGCATGTATTCCCAATATATCTTAATCATAAATTTCCGTACTGAATATTTCAATATTCCCATATCTCTATAGGGTTCTTTTCTACATTATTTTTGTCTTCACAGAACTCTATGATAAAATCACTGAATTATTTCTGTTGATTGATGTTTCCAATATATTAGAAGGTTAATGTAGACATTAAAGCAAAATTAATATAGGGACAAGCTCCCGAGAACGAAGTATTCAGCAGAAGTTGAGTTGTTGAAAGCCTGTGGTGTGGTTTTGATTCAGAAATAAGCGGGCAAGGCAAAAACTTTCCGCAAATCGTAAAACTACATGTGGTGAAGGTTCCATGTGGTGAAAGCACCTAGAACCCTCATCCCCACACTCTCACACACACACATTGAGTGAGTGTCAGTATAGGGGACAATAACAAGACACCAGGTACAAACTGCTATGACCTGCTCTATTATTTACTGCTCATTGATTCCTCACTCACTTGGTGTTTGTCAATCTCGGCATGCAGTACAGTAGTAGGACTAAACTTTCTTGGTGCAGAGCAGAGCAGCTGTCAACTGTCACAGCTTAAAATATGACAGCTTGACGGTGATTTATGACAGCTATTGACAGGTGACAGCAATTTGTGACAGCTATTTAACTCTCTTGAGCAATTTCCAAGGTTATATGACTTCTAGGAGTGACTCAAGGCTACGCGGTGACTATTGGGATTGCTCAACAGGTTTTTATTGACTCATTGGAGGTCACGTGACCCTGTATCCAAGGTGGGGGAGGGGGAAAGGGGAAGGGGATTGCATAACAAGTACGTAATGACCTATGTGTGACGTCATGTGACTCTTGGGATTGCTCAACAGGTTTCTATTGACTTATTGGAGGTCACGTGACCCTGTATCCAAGAAGAGGGATTACTTATGTGACTTTATAGTCAAGAGGGGGGAGTAGGAGTAGGAGTTGCTCAACAGCTAAACATTGCTCAACTGCTCACATTGTGATGGGAATTACCCAACAGCTGTGTGTTCCTAAACTGTTGCTATGGCTATATTGGGAATTACCCAGTCAGTACACCTACCAGCTTATGATGGTTTTACCCTTACACTCATTTGTAGAACTAACACAATTTTTTACTATTAGCACTACACTGGGCTATTAATTAGTACTATTAATTAGCACTAAGTAATAGTTAGCATTAAGTAGTAACTAACATTTATTAGTTCTTAACTAGTACTAATTAATAATTAGTACTATTACATTTAATTAGTACTAACTAGTAATTATCACTAGCGGTAAAATTGATCAATCATTTATAGGCACACAAGGTTTATTGTACTACATGCCCAGTACTGCACTCCTGTTTGTATGTACTACTTATTTCATTATGATGCTGCAATGGAAAAGATGTTGCTACCACGTAGTGGATACTACCGGCATTAGGTTTGACTCAGATTTGGATGACTTGCAAGAAAGAGACTTGGCAGCTTAATGTAATCAAAATAGTGGAGGAGTAGTTTTATGGTTAAACAGTGGTGCTAAGGAAAAGGGGAGGTGAATAAGATGTTACCTTTTAATGTTGCAAGACTATTGAGTATATATATATGGATGCGAGCTAGCTGACATTAATATGGACTGGAAAGTTTTGACACAGGTTTTTCAATTGTTCTGTCAGGGGACGTTACCATGGACTGGAAAGTTTTAACACCGGTTTTTAATCGCCAGGCAAAGTCAGTGTCAAGGAATGAGACTTTTAAAGCGGCAAATGGAGATTTTTTTGCAGTAGGTTCGGATAACCCTCCAACTTATATGTCAGCGAAATTTGCGGGAGATGAGGTAGAACTTAAGGCACACTCTTCTGTGAGTATGTGTAAACCCTTGAGCTGTGAAGTAGCAATTGAGACGGAATGTTTAAATTCAATTTCTGAAATCGAAATTGACTTTAAAGACTGGAGGGCGCTATTGGGACATTTTCGTGTGGGGTGCCACAATGGAAGGGATGCTATCTATTTTGAACGTGAACCTATGGGAAGGAATTCCGGATTTTCTTACACTCATAATGTGGGCATAAATGAAAAGTAAGCTTACTGTATAAATCCGGATTATATTAGTGCTCGCTATGACCAACAGGAAGAGACAGTTCCAGAAGCGGAGTTTTACAAGAAGTATCCGGTAAAACTGCAATTAAAGTTTGAAGTTAACACTAGAAGCTTAGCAGTTAAGAGAAATGGAGAACTTATTAATTTTGTATCTAAAAAAACTTTAAAATATTCAGAAGAAGGCGCCGAATGGGATACATTAAAGGCAGAGGAAAAGAAGTGGCACTGGTTCATTTTATGCGCAAATGCTCCTGCATATGGAGAAATGTTTCAAAACTACTCAAGAGATGGATACACTTGTATGTCTGTTCGTGAGATATCCACATCTTTTCCAACACTTGAGTTTATTAGCTTGGAAAAAGCTGATTTGTTAAGCTTGCCAAAGCATGTGAGGGAAAATTTTGAACTGAGAAATCGCTATAATACAAAATTAATGGATACAAATTGGATAGGAAATGAAGGGCATTTTTCTTGCACTCACGAGATAAAAGAAAATATAGCTTCATACATGGGGATGATGTGCTACGTTCCTGCCAACCAGACTGCTCCGCACCGGACAACTGCTCTTACAGATGATGGTTATTATTATTTCACAGGGTATCCGTTTTACACCACATTTGTAAACTGGTGGGAAATTCCATCCTTTACAGGAGAAGGCAGCAGTGATGATAGTGTCGTCACAGATGAGGAGAACACAGCGTCACACATTTGTTAAAATGTGCTAAGATGGTGCAAGCCTTTAGGAAACAAAAAAACAAATTTGTTTGGATATGGCATATAAGGAGAAGACACTTTGCTTGATTTGAACATTATAGCTCATACCCATATTAGAATCTGAGATAGAGAGGCGGCGAATGAACCTTATTTTCTCAGGAATTCCTGAAAAAAGGAATGAGGATTGTATCCAACTGGCCCTAAACGTATGCTATGCACTTGACACGAGAGCCACTAGGAATGATTTCTTTCTTGCCAAAAGAATTAGTAAGCGCCAAAATGGAATTAAGAAGTTTCTTGTTCAATTCTGTGATGAAATGGCTCGTAACACTGTGTACAAGAAAAGATCTAAGTTAAAGGACATTGTTGGATTCAAAAATGTGTTTATCAACAATGATCTTCCCCAAACCGTGGTTGATAGAAAGGAGATGCTAGCAACTGTTCGAAAAAATGCCTTATCACGCGGCTGCAAAAACATCGGCCCTTAAACAGAGGCTATTAAATACAGATGGAAAGGATCTTTATGAGGCGACTAACTGTCCCTTCTGGGCATGTGGAACCTCACTGAGATCACCACGTATCGAAACGGGCCAACATACTGGGGGAAATGTGATTGGAAAGATCTTACAAGTTTACAGGAATCACTGTTTACTAGGAATTCCAGACAAGATGGAAGAATTAGAAATGACCAATGTGGCTGGCAAGCCCCTGGTATTATCATCTAGTCACTCCCCCAGACTGAGACATAAGATTATTGATGGTGAGAAGAATGTCAATAAAGGAAAATTGGACAGAGCTGAGGGAGGAGCCAATCCGGCTGAAAATGTACAACAGGTGAATACCACCATAACAACAGCTGCTATACAACAACCGGCCCAGGCACCTGCTTTCCAAGCCCCCAACCCCCCCCCCCCCCTGCGTCGGCACCAGTCCCACCACCTAGACGGACATCGAGGGACGCCCGAAGGCAATCAGCTGAGTCAATAAGCATTGCTAGCATTACTAGTGACCACCAGCGATCGGACTCTGTTTCCCTGGAAAAGAGATCTTATGGCAAGTTAAAACAAACGTACAAGCAGCCCCTTTAGAAGAGAACCTGCTTCTCTTGTGAGAAGAAATTCGAGTGATAATCTAGCTCCATCTTCCGAAGTGGTCAGTAAAATCACTGAGGATTTTGCACGTACTCAGGAATTATATAATTGCAGCACATATACCACCGCAGCGGAGAGGAAGGAGACAGCGCAATTCTTTGGACCTCTCGGTACATATGGCTAATCACATCAGGACTATTGTACTAGCTGATTCAAGGGGCAGGGGCCTGGAAAGCCATTTTCCACCGAATGTAAATATTATGTGTTTCTCTTATAGTGGTGCACGCCTAAACACCTTAGCTCACCATGCCCTATCGCTGTGTGCCGCTCACCATCCCTCCAATCTTCTACTGATTGGGGGGATCTGTAACTTCTGTGTGAAGGATAGACGCACAAAGGCTATTACACTGGCCAGGGAATCTGAATCAGAGCTTGTCAACATGGTGATGAATCGCTATAATGAAGTTCTGGATATTCTCCAACCTATAGTCGCAACCACCAAAATATCACTCGGAGGCCTGATTGGTATTAACCTGAATGCTGCAAACCACCTACCTGGGCGCTCAGCTAAGCAAGATCTAATTAACAGTGCTATCTTGGGTATTAATCATCGTCTTGACCTCCTCAACACCTCCAGAGGCATAAGACACCTATATTTAATTAACAAGATTCATATTAGACAAAAGGATAAACATCGACATTTCTATGGAAGGTTATCGGATTGGTTGCACTTAGGACCCATGATTACGAATGACTGGGCGAAACAAGTGGTACGCTTTGACGCAGACCCCAGCCACCATGGAGAGTGAACCTGATCAGCTGTCGTTGGGCGACCTGGGACGGTTTATCTCTCCTTGGTGCTGGGTAAGCTTAACATGCCTATCTCATAGTTATTTCTATCTATGGACTATATTTTTCCTGGCTCATTATTTGATCAACAAGTGGTACGCTTCGACGCAGACCCCAGCCACCATGGAGAGTGAACCTGATCAGCTGTCGTTGGGCGACCTGGGACGGTTTATCTCTCCTTGGTGCTGGGTAAGCTTAACATGCCTACTATCTATGGACTATATTTTTCCTGGTTCATTATTTGATCGATTACTGCTTTCTGTGCAATTATGACTCAACCTTCTAAGATTAACTCGTGGACGGATCTAAAGGATCATAAAGGTATTAAGCTTATCCAATACAATATTAGATCCCTGTTACCGAAAATTGATTTAATAAAAAATGATATTCTTATACACAAATTTGACTTAGTCGCCTTTACCGAGTCATGGTTGAAGAGCGAAATACCGAACCATATGATCTCTTATACTGGTTACAAATGTATTAGATTAGATAGGGCAAGAGGAGGACGTGGCGGTGGCATTTGTTGCTATATCAGAGAAGATTATTCTATTGTACAAGATGTAAATCTTTCCATGTCTACCGAAAATAGTGAAATTTTATGCTTCTCTATACAGAGAGAACATACTCCTCGCTACCACATCATTGTCTGTTATCACCCGCCGGTTGGAAATATTAACCAATTTTTAATTGACCTGGAATATGTAAAAAATCTGATATGTCCTACACAAATGAACCTGATTATTTGTGGTGACATTAATATCGATATCGGTGTAAAAGATACGAAATCCAAAGCTCTTATTAATTATTGTGATGATAAGAATCTGTGTATCACAACTGACTGTATTACTAGATTTGGACTGCAAAGAAATTCTATACTAGATTTATTCATTGTAAGTTGTAAAACTGACCATACTAGCGGTACTATTAATTACTCACTTTCTGATCACCAACCGACATATTTGATCCTTAAGAAAATTCCCATCTGTATTAAGAAAACCGAGATTAAGGGTAGAGATTTTAGAAAATATAGTTATGATTTATTGAAAGACCTACTTCGTAGTTATAATTGGGATGACTATTTTGCTTATACAAACCCTAACGATTGTTGGATAATGTTATTTGACAGAGTAATCAAATGTGCAGATAAACTTGCGCCCTATAAGACCTTCAAGGCCAAAAGAGTAAATCCTCCCTATTACACTCCAGCTCTTGTTACCCTTGGTAAAAATCGTGATAAATTGTTTTAAAAAAGCTAATAGGACTAAGAATCCAGATGACCTACGAGCAGCCAGAGCTGCCAGAAATGCATGTAACTGAGCGATTGCTGTGGCTAAGTCGGATTATTTTAAGCAAATGTTGTTTAAACATAAAAGAGACTCTAAAAAATTTTGGTCTGTAATTAATGACATTGAAGGAAACTCGAGCGGGGATATATCAAGCCTTTTAATTGAAGACACCATGGTTGAAAAAATGGATTTAGTAAATGGTTTAAACGATCACTTCTGCACTGTTGGTAGTAAGATAAATGCTAAGTTAGGAAACACCCCGGCTCGAGATAGAATTCAAGAACGTAACAGGTATAATTGGTCTGATGTAACTATTGCTGAAGCTGATGTATTGGAATTAATTAATGGTATTGATACCAAAAAGAACTCAGGATGTATTAACTTGAATAGTTGTCTATATAAGGACGTTTTCATTATTTTATCGAAACATGTGCTGCATCTTTACAAAATGTCTATCATGTCTGGTATATTCCCTGATGCTTGGAAATCCGCTGTGGTACGCCCGATCCCCAAGATAAATATTCCAAAATCTCCTAGTGATGTTCGACCTATCTCTCTTACCCATGTTGGTGGCAAACTTCTGGAACGTATTATAACAGATAAACTGATGGACTATTTAGCTACTAATGGTATTCTGAGTACAAACCAATTGGGATTTCAAGCTGGTCACTCGACCACTGAGGCCTTATATAATTATATCTCTGATCTTAATATGGCATCACATGCTAAAAACTTCTCTGTAGCAATATATATTGACTTCTCAAAGGCTTTTGATTCAGTTATTCATGATATTATGTTAGAAAAAATGCTTGACATCGGCTTACCCGAAAATATTATTAAATGGTTTAAATCGTACCTAAGTGATAGAAAACAGAGAGTAAAAATAAATGACCATCTATCTAATGAAAGACAAATAAATTATGGCGTACCACAGGGATCAATACTAGGGCCGATTATGTTCTTGATTTATGTTAACAATTTAAAACACCTTAATTTGACCTGTAAAATAATTCAATATGCCGACGACACGATTTTATATACCTCAGGCTCGGACCCTGCAACTTGCGTAAATCGGCTCAATGCGGACTTATCTTTACTTTTTAAATGGTGCTGTTCAAACAAACTGCTTGTTAATATTAAAAAAACTAAAGTCATGTTATTTGGTACTGCTAATATGGTGAGAAATCTTGGAGTGGATGTGGTATTAAATACTGAAAGAGTTGAAATTGTAGATAAATACGACTACCTTGGTGTTACCATTGATCAGGCTATCTCAATGAAGCCTCAATATAATAGCTTGATAAAACAATTGAATAGTAAAATATTTATATTCCGGAAAATTAGGGGTAATTTGACAAAAGATGCGGCTATTATGATAGCCAAGTCAAAATTGTTGTCTATTTTTTATTATTGCCTGTTCTCATTAACATTAAGTCAAACATGCTTAACAAAGCTCCAAAGAATTCAAAACAGAATATTACGTATTGCCCTCAGCTGTGATTATTATACACGGAACGCGGTGCTTCTTCAATTGTGTAAAACCATGAGTATTACTAATAGGATATCGTTTAATTTGTCTAAGATAGCACACATGGAGGTCTATGTAAACAATAAAGGTAACATACCGGCTAGACACACTAGACAGGCCGAAGCTCCGGTCCTAAATAGTTTCATACCACGTACCAGTAGGGATTCAAAATGTGTTTATAACTCTTAGTACAGCGGCCAGAGGCTAAATTTGGGAGGGAACCCCTACCCACCGTATAACAAGCTAAATTTGAGGTATTTTGTGTTGAATTTCATGAATTTTCTGAATCTGAGTAAAAAAAAAAAATTGCCCAAAAGGTGGCGAACATTATCAAAATGGCCTGTTTCCATGGAAACTTGTGATTTTTTTGTATTTTAGCAAAAAAAAGGTTTTTAGTGTCCCATTTCTACACTTTTATCAGTATTGTAACCAAACTTGGGAATAACAATGTTGTATCTAAGGGTTATCATTTCCTTTCAAATCAATGACCTTGGTCAAGGTCAAGGTCACCAAATATGACCTTGAAATGTAAAAATAGCAAAATTCTGGGATGTGACATCCTATTTTCTCTTATGAAAATATGACAATAGAAGAAAATGGTAACCTAATGCATACAATTAATAACAGACATTAGGGGAAAGAAAAATAATCCATTTTTGGTATCATCGGAATGTCTGTTGCCATGGTAATCAAGCCTCACTTTTCATTCTATGCTAAATTTTGTGTAAATCTAAATTACATACTGCAGTCTATATCTTTTGAACAATTTATTTCAAAGCTACACAATTTATACATGTGAAAGGGATCTTAGAGTACTTTCATAATATATCTTTTAATTGACCTTTGTCAAGGTCAAGGTCACCATTTTCAAGGTCAAACATCAAATTTTGGTTCAAATTTAAGTATTATGGATGTATCTTTGGAACTATTAATCTCTTGTGTATACAATTTATGCATGTGATAGAACACTAGCAACACTTCCATCGGACATCTTGTCAATGACCTTGGTCAAGGTCAAGGTCACCTAATCCAAGGTCAAACATCAAATTTTGGTTTAAGTTTCAGTAATAGATATGTGTATCTCTGTAACAATTTATTTCCAGGATACATACTAAAAGCATGTAATAGGGCTCTAAGTGCCCTTCCATGAGACATCTTGTCAATGTCATATGTCAAGGTTAAGGTCACAATGTTCAAGGTCAAACATAAAATTTTGGTACTAATTGAAGTTTTTGGTATTTACCTCTGGAACTATTTATCTGTAGGGTGCATAATTTAATCATGTGATAGGGCTCTGAGAGGCCTTCCATTAGATATATTGTCAATGACCTTGGTCAAGGTCAAGGTCATAATTTCAAGGTCAAACATGAAATTTGGGTCCAAATTGTGGTATTAAGTAAGTATCTCCATAACTATTTGTCTCTAGATTACACAATTTAATCATACAACAGGGCTCTAAAAGGCCTCTCGTTAAATACCCTGTCAATAACCTTAGTCAAGGTCAAGGTAACAATTTCCACGGTCAAACCTGAAATTTAGGTCTAATTTTTACTACTAGGCATGTTTCAGTTGGCACTGTATCTTCAGATGCCATGAATTGAATATGTGACTTACTCGATATTGTTCCCTCAATCAAGAGCTCTGTATTGGTAACAATATGGAGGGTATCATAGTATATTTATGGACCATAAAGCAACATAGATAGTATATCAGGGGGAGTGGGGGGGGGGGGTATTCATGTGGTACTATAGCACTTCCCATGAGGCTGCCAGTGGCATCTCCTTAGTGGACACTGGGTCTAATAATACTCACGGAGCAACATAATGGGGTCAGCAGTATTAAGGGGGTCATGGAGTAAGATGGAGGGTAAACTGATGGTCATGGAGCAGTGTAAAAGGTATAATGGGGCCCATGGAGCAGCGTAGAGGCTCTAATGGGGGTCAAAGAGTAACATGGAGGTTAAAATGATGGTCATGGAGCAGTGTAGAAGGTGTAATGGGGGCCATGGGGCAGCATAGAGGGTATAATGGGGGTCATGGAATAACATGGAAGGTAAAATGATGATCATGGAACAACATAGAGGATATAATGGGGGTCATGGAGCAACATAGAGGGTATAATGGGGGTCATGGAGCAACGTAGGGGATATAATGGGAGTCAAGGAGTAACATAGAGAGCATCATAGAGGGCATGATAGGGGTCATGGAGCAATATAAAAGATATAATAGGGGTCATGGAATAACATAGAAGGTATAATGGGGGTCATGGAGCAGCATAGGGGTTATGAATAGGGGGTCATGTGGTAACATGGAGGGTATAATTTGGGGCATGGAGCCCTCTAGAGGATGTGATGGGGGCCATGGAGTACTATATAGAGGATATAATGGTGGTCATGGAATAACACAGAGGGTATAATGGGTGCCATGGAGCCCTATAGAGGGTATGAGGGGGGCCATGGAGCATTATAGGGAATAAAATGGTCGTTATTTAGCAGCATAAAAGGTATAGAGATCATCATGGAGCAACATTGAAGGTATGATGGAGGTCATGGAGCAGCATAGAGGGTATAACAATGGTCAATGAGCAACATCTAGAGGATGTAATATTGGTCAATGAGCAAAATTTGCGTCAAAGAATGTGTCAGATGTTACTCAATTGAGTGTAATATATGCACAATATTGGTTATACTCCGGCCAAGATCTAGGTTTGAAGCCACAACAGGCTTACAGGTGAAGACTCGCCTAGCAGTCATACTTACTCACTTGACACCCCTTACTCATAGAATCACCCTATGCTATACTATGTCATTAAAATGAGCGTCATTGATTGTCATTGAATAGATCCATGCAGCCAATCAAATTAGTGAAGTAAATTCAATGCATTTGAAAAGCTGATTCCTCTACTGAAATCTATCCATGCAAATGCCATAGGCAAAACTGGCCCTCTTTTTGTGAATACGCACACCTATCATGGCTTAAATACATCTTCTATTCACAGCTCTTGTGTGTTAGATGATTATTAGGGATTATAAGGGATTATTATTAAAAATTCAGATAGAAATCTTACCTTTGTCCTTGATAATTGTGACCTTATCCTTCATTGATTAAGGTTATTGACAACATGTCTTATGAAAATGCTGTTAGAGCCCTGTCGCATATTTTAATTGTGTACCCCAGGGAGAATAGTTCCAGAGAAACCTACCTAATACAAGAATTTGGACCAAAACTTGACCTTTGACCTTGAAATGTTGACCTTGACCATGACATAGGTCATTGACAAGACATCTAATGCCTGTGCTCCCAGAACCCTATCAGATGTTTATATTGGGTAACCTAGGGATAAAAAATTCCAGAGATACATATATACCTAAATCTAAAATCAAGAAAAAATGTTATGTTTGACCTTGGATTAGGTGACCTTGACCTTACCAAAGGTCATTCATTTGATGTCTCATGGAAGTGATGTTAGTGTCCTATCACATGCATAAATTGTGTACGCCAGTGATAAATAGTTCCTAAGATACATACATAATACTCAAATTTGAACCAAAATTTGATGTTTGACCTTGAAAATGGTGACCTTGACCTTGACAAAGGTCAATTAAAAGATATATTATGAAAGTTCACTTGGATCCCTTTCACATGTATAAATTGTGTAGCTTTGAAATAAATTGTTCAAAAGATATAGACTGCAGTATGTTATTTAGATTTACACAAAATTTAGCATAGAATGAAAAGTGAGGCTTGGTTACCATGGCAACAGACATTCCAATGATACCAAAAATGGGTTATTTTTCTTTCCCCTAATGTCAGTTATAATTTTTATGCATTAGGTTACCATTTTCTTCTATTGCCATATTTTTATAAGAGAAAATAGGATGTCACATCCCAGAATTTTGCTATTTTTACATTTCAAGGTCATATTTGGTGACCTTGACCTTGAGCAAGGTCACTGATTCGAATGGAATTGATAATCCTTAGATACATCAGTATTATTCTCAAGTTTGGTTACAATACTGATAAAAGTGTAGAAATGGGACAATAAAAACCTATTTTTTGCTAAAATACAAAAAAATCACTAGTTTCCATGGAAACAGGCCATTTTGACAATGTTCGCCACCTTTCCGTCAATTTTTTTCCTCAGATTCGGAAAATTCATGAAATTCTACACAAAATACCTCAAATTTAGCTTGTTATACGGTGGGTAGGGGTAACTTCTAAAATAATGGCTTTTTTGGCCCTTGGCCGCTGGCCTATCTGTTGTATCAACGTGGAATAAATTGCCACCCTATCTGAGAATTATTGGCGACCCAAAATATTTTAAAATACTACTAAAAAGATACTTCCTTGCTCTGCAGGCTCCGGCCCCTATCCCTGTACTGGGAGCGGTTTAATCCACTTCCACCTCTGCTGATGATTTGATTGGATTATGATGCACCTTCTGTGCCTATTGTATGCTTGTATTGTTTGTACTGTTTATATTGCTACTTATGTAATGCCGTCCCGGCTCACTACTGGGGCTCTACTGACAAACCAGAATGTACATATGTTCGAACTGGCCTGTGTCTGGCCTCGTTTATATAAAATGGACATCAAACAGCTCGCCTGCGGATGCCTATTACCTACCGATTATATGTATAATGTAACCCATTTGAACCCCATAACCAACACATGTATAGTATAAGAATGTTGTTCTAAGATCACCATTCCTCTCACACACCTCTGTCAAATGTACTGTATTGAAGTAGCCCGGAAATTAATCACCTTCACCCTCATCATCATTCACCTCATCAAACGTTTATAAACTGAAATGATGTATATATGTACTGACTGAAATGTATGCCTCTCCAATGTAACATCATGCCCTCTTTCAATATGTTAAATTAAATTAGTAATCTCAGGGCACAACGAAAAGTCATCTCCGGATGAGCGTGCTGTAATTTCAATGTAATAATTCTCCTGAATAAATATATTTGCGAAAAAAAAAAATACCCAGCTAGAGGACTTACTGCTGCTAGTACTTATTACGTGACTGAATAGCTTCGACTTGTACAATGGAACACAAGATAAGTGACAAGACTTCTGTGTCATCAGTTAATCATAATGATCAAGTTAAAATTACTAGAACAAAGGATGGAGGCGCATTAAGATGGATTTATTTTCCATTTAGAGTTCTATGTGAAGTTATCTTGTGCATTGGGGATATTCTTAAGGGCCAGGCTCTTTCTTTTGACGAAGGATGGAGTGTGGAAATGTGCGAATACAGTGGAAATCAGTATGTAAAATTTGTCCATGCATCACCAGAGGGCGAAAGAATCGCGTAAGTAAAATTAACACAATAATAAATTTTAATGTAGTAAAATAAATTTGTTTAAATTACTAGTGCATAAATTGAGTAATAAATTTTAATAGAGCAAAATAGAGTTGTTTGAATTACTAGCTCATAGATTGATGGCTTCTTTAAGGTATAGAAGTTTAATTATTAATATTTTAATTTTAGATGGGATTGCTTTAACTTGACGCCCTTGGAAGTGGAAAGTTTGGTGAAAATCGATTTTGAGAAAGGTTTAAAAAGGGCAGCTTCTTTTGATCAGAACAGCGATACTCAGTCTGTTGGATTTGGAATGGCGCCTTCTTTCTCTTCTTCCTCGCCCACTAAGATGAGAGCTATTTCTCCAATGATGCCTCTTTACACGTGGAATGTTGTGAATGGAGACGATCAAGTGTGCTCTAGCGCTGATCACAGGTTTATCTGCAAACAGACTTGTCGCAAATCAGCATTGGATTTCATGGAAAATCTGAGGAAAGATAATCCGAACATGTCATTCGAAATATCATCCGAAATGGTTCCAGTACCCACACCAAGAAAGCTTGCATCCATGGTATACCGTCTATTAGTAAAAAACGAGTATGACACACAGACAAAGATGAAATGCGTTGGATGTGTATGCGAAGCAGGCAGTCAGGCAGACCATCAAGGTGGATGTGTCGACTTTGGGGATGAGATATCAGTGGAAGACTATGCATTAGCTCATCTGAAGCTTGATCCCCAAGAACTGTTTTTAAAAACAATTAAAATTTCAAAGCTTTACCCTGCTGTAAGCGTAACTCATGAAATCTGCAACAGAGTGTTAAAGGAGAAATGGAATGCCATTCCTTAAATGGAGACAATGCCGGACACTAACTTTCCAGCGGAATTTATAACTATTAGCTTCGAAAACACAGATTAGTAGATATAGTAAAAAATAAGCCTCCAGGTGGCAGCACATATGAAAGTGTTACATTAACGATAGTTGGGTTTTATATATATATGTTTTGTACATCTGCCCTTTATGATACCAGTTGGTGAATTTGCATGGAATCGATTTATTACTTAGTTTAGCTGTAATACCCTAGCCGTATTAACTATATTTAGTCGGAGTTGAGATATTCCAGAGTTAAATAGCCGTATCAATTGGGTGAATTTCAATGGCTTAGATGGATAAGGTGTTAGATTTCTTTCTTACCGACATAGGTAGAGGGTATCAATTGAAACATTAGCCGTTCGAGTCCCACATTGAAGGTACTTGTCCTTATTTCAAAATCTTAGTTTAAAACGAGCATGGTGCAGTTCTTTATCCATGTATCCATTTGAGCCATGAAATTCATCCTTTTGTAAAAATAATAGCAAGGAAAAGGTGTTTAAGGTTATGTATACAAGCATTTATTAAATATACATATTATATACCTTGTTAATAACGAGATGTAAAAAGCAAAAACTGGCATTGTTTGGCAACTTTATCATTCTAAAATAAAAATACAGCCGTAATGCTTTATGGTATAGAATAGAACAAAACCATATATATTATATATATTATATATATATAAAATGCTTTGTAAGGCCTGTATACGAAGAACAAAGTACCAAAAACGAGGTACAAACGTGTTTCTTTGCTGAGTAATAAAAATATAACCGCAATGTATTTATGGTATATTTTTTCGTCCATAAGGCACTGTTAACTAGCACCCTTTACATAAAAATAAAGCACCAAAACGTGGCACGAATATTAACTAAGTAATGATACATATCAAGTTACACATACGCCAAAAAGATATGGAAGGTGGCGATAGATGTTTACTTTTGATATTAAAGCATCAAAAAGAAAAAGGGGCACCAATATAGGTCTACTATATAGAGCACGCAACTATTAACTAAGTAATGATACATATCAAGTTACACATATGCCAAAAAGGTATGGAAGGTGGCGATAGATGTTTACTTTTGGGCATCAAAAAGAAAAGGGGGCATAGTTCTACTATATAGAGCACAAAACACACAAAAAGACATATATCTGAGGCTAAAGTCTAATCGAAAGACATACGTCAACCGCTATCGCGCGGGGAGAGTTTTATCAGAAAGCTAAGATCGCTCTAAGAAAGTGAGAAGGCAAAAAAACCATCCAAACAGTAAACGATAACAAATAAAAACAATTTGACCAGCATACAGCTATCATAGGACATTTGTACATCAGTAGTACACTGCCATAGTAGGATATTTACAAAAGAAAAAATCAAGATCCCCATAGATAGAAAACTATGGAATTATCGGACTTAGATTTTTTTTTTAAAAAATGCACAATTTTAAAGTATTAATTGTACATATTTAAAAAAAATAAATTAAATCCGATGTATTCTGGCGGGTATTTTCTATCTATGGGTTTTTACACTCTTCGTAGATAGCCTGTTTGGGGTTTTCAATGAAAATATTCTCATAGTTCTTAAGGGAGAAAGGAGGAGGGGGAGGAAACTCCTTAGGACGAGTAATGGGGGGTGGCGAGGGGGCTGACTTCCAGACGCGTCTTCTTGCGTGCAACTGGGGAGGAAAGTGGAGAAACAGGGTGGCGGCGTTCAGAATGTTGGAGGGGAGCGGGCAGGGGATACAGATAATCCTCGTCATCATTTGGGGGGAGGTGGGTGGGAAGGGGAGGAGGTACACCATAGAGCGAATCTCGAAAGGTGACCGTATTTGCTCTAGGGCGCATACGTTTATTTCTTTGCCCCTGGTGCAGATTTACCTTTCCCTCTGTGGATCGAGAAATAGAAGCAGCAAGGGGATCTAGCAAATAGTTAGGTAAAGCGCGATGAATGTAGGGGGTTAAATGTTTGATGGCAGTGGTCTTGGGGGAATCAGTAGCAGGGGCGATATTGTCACTTTCCGCGTTACGTGTCAATGGGGTACTACTTGTATTAGGTGCTGGGGTGTCTCCTCCTATGTTAGTAAGCTCAAAGTGTCTATTTCTCTGAATGGTCTTTTTACGACATTTAAGTGCATACCCAACTAGCGTGAGGGTGATGGAAATTAACGCAAGGGCACCTGCAACCCACTTGACTACCTGATCCACAGTATCGTCATTAGAAATAAATCGAGATACTATTGTTCTTATTTGCGTAGCTATGGTTGATTCATTTCGCCCCTGAAAAAGTGGAAAAAAACATGTATCACACAACAATAAAACACGCTAAGACTATTTAAAATGGTGAATTATTTCTTTAGCTAAATGAACCTTTTAATAATAATAATAATAACTACTCTTTTCCTCTTACAGTACAAAAGTAGTTCATTATTGTTTACCTTGGCAGGTGTCGCTTTAGTTGCAAAGTCACCAACGGTTCCATGGGGGAAGGTGGAGGCTATGGCAGTGACAGCACTGGGTTGGGTGGAGGCAGTGTCGGAGGCGGTGTCAGTGGTGGTGGCGGTGGTGGTGGTGGTGGTGGGGAGCCTAGATGTAAACGCAATAGCAGGGGTGGTGGTGCTGGTGGTGCTGGTAGGGTTGCTGGCGCGCTCTGTCTCGGTGGTGGTGGTGGTGGCGGGGGTACTGGTGGTGGCAGTGGTGGTGGTGGTGGTGGTGGTGGCGGTGGTGGTGGTGGTGCTGCTGGTACTGCTGGTGTCAATTACGGTTAGATCTGCTGGAGGAGTCGTTTCTTCGTCTTTTCTTCCATAATAAAGTCGAGGCGTCGACTATTTTTTTTTCAAAAAAAGATGAAACACAGCTATAAGTACAGAGAAAGGGTAAAAATGATTGTGTAGGCGGGCGGGTGGACGGGCGGGCGGGCGGATACACACACGCGCGACGCGGACCAGGTAAAAGTGCCCGCCCTAACCTTTTTTTACAAAAACAATAAGACGCAGAGACACAATGCATACGGCAATGGTATTTCTTCCTCTCTCTTCCCCAAGTTTTATGTCTCGTTTTCCCTGGTAGAGGGTTACAGTCTTGACATAATCATGTTCAGGGCTGGTTCGAAAAGCCTTGAAGAGCAAATTTCAACAACGAGAGAATTTCTACAACAAATCCAAACTCTTGAAGCTGAAGCTAAAACTAACCTTCAGATTCTCCTACTCAAACAACAGGAAGAACGAGAAAATAACGAAATTTTATCTGTTTTAACAGAAGAAGAAAGAATTCCTCCCAAAAAGGAAGCATTACCCTTTGAACAGTATCGAGAAATTCAGGATTCTAGAACGGAGACATTACCTTTTGAACAATACCAAGAAAATCAAGAGACTAAAAAAATATTTCCCGAATTGTGTCAGCTTTTAGATAGGCCTTCTTCCACTTCTACTTCTACGCCCCTGGATGTACCTTTTATAGCCTATACAGCCCCTTCTTCAAATGTACCTTTTGGGTTAACAACTATTTTTCCCACTCCTATCTTTGAGCAAGAAAATCCAGAGCAAAACTTTGATTCTCAACCTACGCCTTCCACTTCAAGTACTGTGCAACAATCAAGTATCTCTCAAGAAAATCCCGAGCAAAACTTTGATTTTCAACTTACGCCTGAGCCTACGCCTTTCACTTTAAGTCCTGAATTTCAACCTGCGCAACAATCTTCCACTTCAATTTCCACAGGAGTACGACCTTTAGCAGACGCGCCTGTTAAACTATCTTCCTTTGTCGCCTCTTCTAAAACTGCTAACCCATGCCCCCAAAATACCATTACTGTCGCGCTTGTGAATAACGGCAACGTGTATACGTTGTTATCCTTTCCTACATCAACAACTCCCTCTACCCCCACTTAGGGAAAGGCAAAGGGAAAGGGAAAGGGAAAAGGAAAGGGAAAGGGAAAGGGAAAGGGAAAGGGAAAGGGAAAGGGAAAGGGAAAGGGAAAGGGAAAGGGAAAGGGAAAGGGTAACAGCGCTAAGGCTTTTCGACCTGTGACAATTACCCCCTCAGCTTTTCGACCTGTGGTAATTACCCCTTCAAAAGACAAAAGCGGTAACGTTTTACTGATAACAATTTCTCCAGTTTCCCCTGGATCTGAAGAAGAAGAAGAAGATCAAGAAGTGTTGGGGAGGGGCATGCGCATGAAAAAACCAAGTATGCGCGCCGCAGCGACTAATACCTCGTTTTGCGGATTTCTGTGTGAGGTTTGTGGGGTAGTTTTCCCGCATAGGGCAAACATGGCTAGGCATAGCAGAAGTCATAAGGGGCCTGCTAAGTCTGAGAAAATACCAGGAAAACCCACATGCGTTATTTGTAAGGCGCAATTCAAAAGAAAGGACATTTTAGTGAGGCATAATATAAGAGGATGCTACCCACACCCCCAAGATATGTAGACGGATATTTCACATTTCCATAGTAAAAATATATTTAGCTGCCTTTTTATAATAACATCATTTAACTCACATATAGTTTAACGTTTGAAGTAAACTTTTACTCAAAATAAAAGTAACCATTGAGAAGTACACTTGTTTTATACCTTTTCAATGATATTTTAATTTTACTTTCTGTATTGTATATATATATGCAACCGAACACCCCAAGGTTTTGTAGTCATTTTCCTTAGTTTTAAAATCGGCGACGGCTTTAGAACATAGGCTCAAGATCCAAACATTATTGTAAAGCTAAAGCTAACCTTTTTTGATATTAAAGGCCGGGCACAGCATATATAAACGGCCCATGGCTCTGCCCAGCAGTCCTCCCTATACATTCAAACCATAGACTCATAACCAACTAGGGGTAATATTCTTCCAGATAAGATGAATTATAATGAACCACTTACCTACAAAGTTCCTGAACATATACATGAATGTATACAGGTCATATCCTCATAAATAGTTGATTTAGTCATATCCATAGAGAAGTGTAAATTCAGTTTTTTCAGGAAAAATTTGTAAATATGAGAACTGTTAGCCAGGGAATGATTGACAGGTAGGTATCCATAGTAACCATGCAGCGTGTGTACATACATACATACCAAGCACATGGCTACTCCATGTGCTGCCCTACCCCTCTCCCCCACATCCCTTTACTGCCACTGATGGCCCATGTATGGGGGAGGAGGTGGGTTAGATATATTCCAAATGACTCAATGCCAAACTATTGTAGGGGCTAGATGTACATTCAAAATCCACACAGCTCAGGAGTGTATCTCTCAATAGTCCTGTGTATGCCCAGAAAAGACTTCTACCAAGTCCCAGGTCCGAAGTGAACTGACCTTACACACAAGGCAACACACATGGGATAGGACAGGAATCATAGATACAAACTTGAAACACTAAACCTAGTCTTAGACAAGAGTCTAAAGCCATGTCAGACAGTGTATTCAATGATTTACTTTGACATTGTAACTGGCATGGATAATTAGATAAACATGGTCGTGTGCCTAAATGTGAGGGGGCAGATTAGGCTGTGACACTTGTAACTGATGAACAAACATTACCAACGGTTTTACTCTCTAGACTCAACTACCCAAGATACTCAGTGCAATCCGACCTCTTTATTTTCGTAATTAAAGACCTCCAATCGCCAGATATTAATTGATATTAAAGTGTACCTTTGTCTTTATGCTACTATGCTGCAGCAACGGCCACTACTTCTCCATCCAAATCCCAAACAAAGGCTTAGTAGTGTGGGGGGTGATGGGATAGGGTCAAAGTTTATCCCAGCCATATAAGGGGTGTGGGGAGGAGTTAGACGTTAATCCCCGACCGGTCGGTCTACAGACGGATCTTGTGCCCGGCCTTTAAGATATCTAGAAATCTTTAAAAATCGAAAGCCTGGTTTTGGGGTGTTCTGTCACATATATTATATTATATATTTTAAGAAATTTACCTGATCGTAATCCGGGCAAGAAATAAAGTTGATTCGTAGTGATTTAAAAATTTCACTGGTTTTCCTACAATCCTCGATTTGGAGACGACTCACTTTAATGGTTTTGAGATTGGGGTACGCTCCAAGGGTTCTCCGTAGGTCGAATGAAGATAGTGACAAAAGTCTGGCAGATGACAGATCAACAGTTTCAATCCAGTCTGTTCTGACTTGAGGATTTAGCAGATGTCCTTCGGTTACACGTGAACCGCATACTAACTTATTTATTTGCCCTCGGCAAATACAAATTCGGCAAATATTCGCCTCGGCCAAAAGAAAACAACAGCTCACAAGAAGTAGAATGCTGGCTGGCGTGTCCATTTTGCTTTCTTGGATAAAGTGCGCTCAGAGGGAAAAAGGCGCCAACACTGACAAGAAAGGTTTACCTCATCATGTGATGTAAACAGTACATATATTACTCTGATTTCACTGACCGATAAAATTAGTATGATTTTAAAAATTATAAATAGCCTTTCTGCGATGTGAGGAAATTTATTTATTCAACTAACTGTATTTGGAGGCAATAATATCGTTTGCGTAAGGGGTTTCCCTTTAATACGGTGCGTGAGGTAAACTATGATAAATATATGCATATATATACAACCGGAACATCGCCATACACGGGTTGATAATTATAATACTTAATGCACTGAAATGTTCACATGCTTGGATTAAAAAGAAGTGAGTTAATATATAGGGAAAGTAACATTTTTGAGTAATGACGTCACAGTTTCTGCTGAACTTTAGTGTGCATAGGGAAATCCCTGAGGGAACTCCCTTTAAGACAGTGACATCACACACCGCAGTGAATATATCTGTACGAACAACATCGCGTGCGTAAATTAAAGGCAACTTTTCTCTTACTCTATATTTTTACAAGTTTATACAGAAAGATTACAAGAGGCTGTGACAAGGGAAAAGATATATATCTGTAGTAGAATTATTTTCTGCCGCCCTTGTCCTTCTGGTTTTTCATCATGGGGCTGTCTTCTTCCTCAACGTTCATCGAGAGAAAATAACTAATGGTAAGCTTTGAAATTAGCTAATTTTAAAACGTGTAACCCCCTATTTCGCTAAATATATACTTAATCGACAGTTTTAAGATACCAAGAAAGGTACAGTGATACACTAAAATGAGGCTATGCGTAAACTTGAGTACAATATATTATCGGTGTTTTTCTCGGTATCGGGCGGGAGAAACTAGGTCACACGTGTTGTTTTGCGATGAAATGTGGGTGTGGAAGCCTATGGTAGTTATCTTCTTATTTACGCTTTGTCAGCTGTTGTAGATTAAAAAATGGACTTAAGAGATAATGCTTTTTCAATCGAATTGGGTATTTGTTGATAAGCGCTTATTGAGTACAGAGATATACTCACTAACAAGTAGAGAATACAGAAATAGAAGAACTTAGCTTATCCACGAGCACCTATTCCTTAATCATGAGACCTAAAACAATAGCCCCGGGATTATCTAGATATTCGTGCTTCTATGTCATGGTTGTAGAAATGGTAGTAGTAGTAGTAGTAGGCCTGCGGTTTTCTAATGTTGATATATATATATATTGTACTTGTAAATATTCACAAACTGTTGTATTATTAACCAAGTTACAGTTTAATTTAAGCCACAATTCACTAAGTGTCCACGCTGCAGTCTAATTTAACGCAAGAGCGATTGTACATTTTTTAAAAACTGACTTGCATGTAATATTATGTATATGCACTAGTGACAGACTAATATTTTTTGTTACAGACCCTAGGAAGTGTTTTATTCTCGTTTCCGAAGAACAGGGAAAAGAGGATGTTTGTTTTGCTGTTAGTATGGTTAATACTGGCATTAATTTCTTTTGTCGGTACACATGCTGCTACCTATGAATGCCAGGTGGGTAAAGCGATGGATTTATGCTGGAAAGTTTCACCTAACTGTGAGTGTCATAATGACCATAAAATAATATGCAGGAACAAAAACTTTAATCCAATGGATCCGCGACTCTGTGCCCCGAAAAATACAAAAGTATTCAATTTTAAGGGCTCTAGCATGGACAGGTTTCACATGAAATTTTTTGATTTTTTTCATAGTGTCATATTTGTGGACATAACAAACTCGGCTGTGCAATTTAATTGTTCTTCAATTCCGAGTAATTTAACATTTAAATTGAAAACAGACTGTTCAGCACCAAGCACGTCTTCCACAATTAGCAGTACTACAGATTTAACCCCAGCTTCAACTCTTCCGCTAACCTTACCTTTGACTACCCGCAGTGCTTCCACTACCACCATTACAACTAGCACCACCACCACCACAATTACCACTACCGCCGCTACCACCACAATCTCCACTACCGACATCAGCAGCAGCA
The DNA here is from genome assembly GCA_942159475.1 of Sthenelais limicola. NCBI lineage: Eukaryota > Metazoa > Annelida > Polychaeta > Phyllodocida > Sigalionidae > Sthenelais > Sthenelais limicola. The sequence continues at coordinate 43,328,087 of OW804097.1, read as the reverse complement.
GCAGCAGCAGCAGCAACTCCTACTTAAACACGAGTGTCAGCGTTATTAGATCAACTTTAAAACTTACATTGAGCACTATGACTATCTTACCAACTATTAGTGCTAATTGGTCCCGCATTAGGTTACAACCTTCCTTAAGCGTTGTATCCACCAGCAGCGCTATTGAAACTTTAGATGAACCGGCATGGAAATCAATTGCTGGTCAATTCTCATGAAAATGCGTCATTTGGCCATCCAGGGCTGAAAATTGATATATTTTTTAAAATGCTTCTATTGATTTATTTTTTCTCATACATAAGAATATTTCTCATGCTGCTAATATAGACAAAATTGGGAACGTTAATAATGAATATTGTCGTCAGGGCAGCTTGGGAGAGACTGTGACCTGAATTCTGATGGTAAGGACACAAGGGAAAGGTACATATTTTTACATAAATGAGGATTTAAGTTAGAAATAAATAATAAGAATGTATGCATAATGTTTTAAATTAGTTTGTATTTGATAGGTCTTCATGTAACGGCCATAATACTCTTCAGTTTGTGAAAATATTCCAACTAGAAGAAAAGTTACAGCCAGATAACCATTTAGTAATGGTAATGGTAATGGCAGTGGTACAGGTCACAGGTCATTGAACCTCTGCCCATTATACTCATATAACCCTTTATATTTAGAATATACAAAACTATTAATAACATTGTTTCTCCATCGTTTTCCTGTTACATTGACTTGAATACTTATTTTGGTTGTTTATGGAGGTAATTATGAGTTATGTTTAAGGGGAAAAAGTTAGAAAAAATACCTTCCACCCCCCTCCTTCCAGACCTCCTGTTATGTTGCTTAATAATGCAGTTCGCTTGATGATGCAGTTTGCTTGATGATGTTTGATTTAGGATAGTTGATGGAGGGAACATTAGAACATATTTTATTGAGGTTCTTCATTTAAGTTATTGTATGGATGGATACCTTTAAATCACTACCAAAATAAATCAGTAGTTCCTTTCATGAGTATTGAATATTCCTGAAAAAGGGGGGTTTGCTTGATGATGCCAAAAGTACACCAAATGGGCTTTGATTTTGTTTCAGTTAGATATCATGAGATTAGTGGCACTTTTTAAAATGTTCATGGTTAGTTCATTAAATATATGCAAATACCTTGCACACTGGCCCCTAGCATTAAATATTTGATTTATTTCATACCCCTTAAATTAGTCTAGGAAAGGGGGTTTGCTTGATGATGCCAATACTACCCCACCATGAATATTGCTGTAGGCAAGATATTTGTCATGAATATGTCAACATTTCTGGCTACAAAAGGGCCAAAGTAATTGCAAATGTAAAATAAACAGTGAATTTACTGAGATATAATATCTTTTATCAATTATTTTATGACAAACATCATTTTCACTATTTTTTGATACAAGAAATGGCTATTTTAAGCTCCTAGCACAATATTTATTGGTGATGGATCAGTAAAAGTGGGTACCTATTTGTTCCTCTTTGTCAGGAACATTCAACAGAATAAACTGAAACTATAATCAATGAGATTTTCTCCAATTATTACATTTAATTTGAAATTGGTGATTTGATGACCATTCATGAGAATCAACCTGCTATTGGTTTTGGAGTCAGTATGGGTGTATTTATCACGTTATTTGTGTCATTATTATTATTATACAAACTAAAATTTGCGGATTCTGTTCTTGCTCGATTTAGAAGCTGGAGATACAGGACGGGAGCAAGTGTAGAGTACGTCGAAATGGAAGCGCAGTGGAATGAAACGACACTGGATTAACTCCGCAATAACAAAAGGCTGGTATAAGCTTAATACTCTTTATTTACTAGTAAACATACATACAGCTACATTATAAGTAATGAAACTAGTAAAAATGCAAGCTTATTTTCCAATAATTTATTTCTATTCTAATTTTAGCGTTACAGGCATTATTAACCGCATTTGCTCCAAAATTCCACAATTTGGTCATTTTTCTTATAATCAGAGTTAAATATACTTAAAAAATCTTGCATTCTCCAGTTATGAAAATATTTCAGATAAATATATAACACACAGTATTGTCCGCATACCGCGCTTTTATTTCCTTGTAGTACTTTAGTGTTATATTGGTATTTTTTTGCATTGTTTACATAAAAATTATTTAATATCCGATCGTAATATTCAGGATTCTGTCCGAGTGAATCAAAAAACTCGGCAGATTGATTTCTGTCCATTGGTAAATAAACAACAACCCAGTGCTCTTCTCCTTTACACGAATTAACTGTATTTAATATGTAATATTGCGATCCTTTAGTCGCTTTCGACAGTAAATCATCAATAGTTATCGCTCCTTTGTATGTTGGTATCAAACTTAAACAATTATTAATGTCGACATTGCTCATTCCTCTGACTTGATCCATGCTTAGTTTTCTATGTACACATTTCGCGCGGAGTCAATTTTAACCAGGCTGGGACTCGTAGCGTAAGCAATTAGTGTAACTGCTTCTGGAAGTTTCTTTGCGAAGGAGACTGTTAGTCGGGTATTGCCTCGCTTCAGTGTGGTCAGCACTTCTTCTTGTCGGTGCTTTTTAACGTCAAATATATATATTGCGTAACCTCCTTTAAAGTCTTCCTGGGAAATGTTGGGGGCCTCCTTTTGATGTGGTTGTCGCGATTCAAACAAAGCCGCATAAGCCTCTGTAAAGTGGTCATTATCGAAGTCCGGCTCAAAGGGACGTCCGGGAACGGATTTTTCATTTATTTCGAAACTCAGTTTGTTCAGGTCAAAGTGCTGTAGGTTGAATGGATTTTTTGTAGAATTGCCGTTGTACGCTGTTCCTGAGACTAGACATATCACCAATTCATCTGGGATTAAGTCTTGGAATATGGCATCCCTCCCCCAATCATAATTACCTTGAGGAATGTTAAAGCCCTTCAGTTCGCTTCTAATAATAGGGTACAGCGCTGGAGCTTTTTCTATCTTCTGATTTTGAACTTGTAGTAGTCCCTCATTAACTTTAACAAAAGGGACTTGCAATGTGATGTCTTTAATGTGAACAGAATAGGTTTTGGATGTGTGCGTACCGCCCGAAGTCAAAGGTGCGTACAACAACCTAAATGGGTCTGTGGCTGGGTAAAGATTTATGCTTAGTGGTACACCGTTTACTAGTAGCCGGGACTGTTCAGCTATGTCGCAGGCTAAGGTTGACATAAGTTTCACTTCTTTACCGTTAGCAGTCCATCCATTACGGGTCAAAACGCCCGAACCCACCGCTGATGCTTTCACATGTTCGTCCATAAATCCAGCCAAGTCTTTTACAAACCCTCCTATGGAAAACCAGTTGATATGGTCATTTACCCCATAATGCAGCAGGGTGTCTAAGTAGGCCTTGTAGCCCAAGTTGCAAGACATGCCACCATTAACTTGAGTTTGCTGAAGTCCGACCTCCATTCGATTGAATATGGACATGCTGGCCTTGTTGATCAGAGTTATGTCATCGATTGTGGCGGCTTTAATTGGTTTTCCGCTATCGTTAAATATTTGTAAAGTGGTCAACAGTCGTGTATTTTTCAAGTCTAGATAATTTCCCGAATTGTTTTGAACATCAAATGTAATGGGTGAATCACTTCAAATTACTCCCTAGGCTTAAATTCCTTAATACAAATGTTTTTTATAAATGTGTCTACGGGAGGAAGGTGGAATAAGTCCAGACGCTCAGTAAATCCTTCCTCCGCGTTATTAAGTATATATGTGGGAGACAATGACATTTTTATTGCTTAAACCGACGTTTTTGAGTAGAAGTTTTTCTTTTTCCTTTACCCTTTTTGCTGGATAATCTTTTTTTCCCGCCCGCTCTTTTTTTTTTTTTGACAAAATCTTTATTCAGTGGTATTTACAAAACAACCGGACAAACAGTCTCGTCACTGAGGACGGTTTTCCTCATGTCCTGATATTGATGTCTAGTATATTAGCAGAAATTTTAAGGTGGGTGATAGAACATCTCTCGTTTGTACAATCGATCATTTTGTTTTACAATTACACTTTATGAGGATGAGATGAAATAGTTATTATGATTCCTAGTGAATTGTGATGTGTGGAATAATGAAATGGATGATGAGTTACACATTGTCTTAGGTGAAAGCATGACTATTAGTGGTGGGTGAGTGAGTGGTATCAGGACTTTTTTAGAACAAAGGGATGATCTCAGTATGAATTTATATACAGTTTTGACTCGCTTTGAGTTACTAAGTATAGAGTACTGCTAATATGTTACAACATTACTAGTGCATATTGGGTAAGATACCCCTTATGATTCTTGATTTTTAGTGCCCGTCCCACCCCTTCCACTTCTAGGCGATAAATGAGACTTGCATCTCATGCTTTTAGTTTTCTTTTCTTCGACTAACGCAGCTTTAGCTCTCTCTACTACTTGCTCTGAAGGACTAACAACAACTACATCACTGTTTGCTCCTTTTCCTGTTTGTATTAGTCTTGTATTCGATTTTCCTGGGATTTGTAACCTTTGTCCACGTTTCAGAACTAGGCAAATACGGCACGAAACTCATTCTTTAGGAATTAATTGAAGTGTGCACCTCACTTCCTCGCTTTGAACTGAAGGTAGGGTTCCTTTTTCCGTCCTAATGTATATTCTTACTTTATCGCATGGACTTTCCGGTTTTACAGGCATAAAATACGGTATGCCCACTTCTCCGGTTAAACTAGCTATTCTAAGTAAGTTTCTAAACTGATCTTTTGACAGAGAGTCATACTCCAACAAATCACAATACACATACAAATCCTCTGTTAGTGTCGTCACACCCTTGACCTGTATTTCCAATAACGCGCATTCCCACGCTCGTTCCTCGAAATTAACATTTGATCTAAGTTCCACTGTAAAATCCCATGTTGTATTACACAGGAATTTATCCTTAGAGTCATTAGAGTTAACAAATAAATACATTAGCTTTTTTCAAAATCTATCAGTTCCTCCTCGGGAATCCAACTGTCAAATCTGGGGTGCCAGCCATACCAACGAACTATATAGCCTGCTTTACCTTTGTAGTGGTCGTGTGTTTTATGGGTTCCGAAATAGTGCAGTCCGGGAGTCCGAGACTGTCCGCTGGTTGATTCCAGTCCTTTCGGACTGACGCCAGAGGGCAGTCAAGGGCTCTCGGATCTATCCGAAGCACAGACCCTGGAAGAGTGGTCTGTAGCTTATTTACTATTATTTGTATTCATCACTTTATATTGTGTCTTTTCCTTGTATATTGTCATTTTATTCTATGCAAATGTTCCTTTATGTGTTCTTACCCAATCTCTGGTTTTACTTATTCTTAACTTCGCTTTTATGAGAATATGTGTGATATGAATATTCTCCACACCTTGTTTATACCATTTTACAATGTATATGTTTCCTTTCTGGCTGGTCCAGAAAGGTTGGTCTAAGGTTGTGCGGTAATAAAACCAGAGTATGAGAGTAATTCTTGTTCCGTTTTATTCCTAAGCTAAGAGTCCCGAACCGAGTTCACTACAATTGGTGCCGTGACCAGTTCTTAGCCACAACCAGAAGTTAGCTTTTCAAAAAGCCTGAAAAGTGTTCGGATCCATCCAGGTAGAATTCTATGAAATAAAAAAAGAGAAAGAGGTCAGTAGAAATGGCAGACCTAAATAGAGCGAGTCAGACGGAACAGCCGGCCGGGGCTACTGGAGGTGCGGGCAGAGGCAGAGGTAGAGGTACAGGTGCTGTACCGAAGGTCCGAACCGCAGTGCCTAGACCGAGTCCAAGCACAAAGAAAATCACACAAGATGTTTGGGCATTCCGCGATCCTCGCGAAAGATTTTTTTCGGACGATACGGATGAGGGCTCCCCACAGAGGAAAGAGTCTACTCCACCTCTGCAGTCTCAGGTAGAGGCTTGGCGCAAAGCCTATGAGCGGGCGCACAAGTTCAGCTTGGGCCAGAGAAACCAAGTGGTGATGCTGGAAGATCAAAATGCAGAGCTCCAGAGAACTCTACAAGATTTTGCTGAGAGGAGTGATCGTTCAACAGCCAGGTTAATGGCTGAAAACGAAAAACTCCGGGCCGAAGCTTCTAGGGTCGATGATTTGTCCAGATTAATAAATCAGGCAGATCAGACAGTAGAATCTCCAAAGGCACAGCCAACGTTAGAGCAAGTGGCTGCTATTTTCGGATTGGGGACGGGCACTGGACCCGAGTCCCCGATAGAGAATCCAGCACCCGAAGAAGCTGGCAATGTGAGGAATGAAGGACAGGGGGAGTCTTATGTACTTAGGACTCCTGCTTCCTTCGTTAGGGGATCCGAAAAGAAGGTCCAGATTATGACCCCGGAAATTCCCCAAACTTCCTCACCAAACCAGGGAGTAGTCACCCCACCCACTGGTACAGCGGGTAGACCGGGCATAGGAGCTGGCATCTCCACCATTAAGAAACTGTCGGATAATACTATTGGTTATCCGGGTGGACATGTCACGGATGGAACCTATGTCCGTCATAATGTTGTTGGTAGTGCAGGTGCCGATTCCTCGCGGAGTTATGTTCCTGTGGCTCATAGTACAACAATGAGGAGAGAAACCCACTCATTCAAAGATAAATCCTTGACACAAGGATTAAGATATGACGGGCCCGAGCCAGCAGCAAGCTCATTTCATTATGAGTACATGCGGGATGCGGCAAGTCATGTCCCGAAGATGTCTTTCTTGAAGCAATGGGATTCTTCCAAAGACAGTTGGAGCATCCATCTGGGAGAGATGAGGGTGATGGCAGAAGCTCAGAATTGGTCAGACGATATTTTCTTGATGTTTCTGAAGTGTACCTGCCGCCGCCAAGTTCAGGAGCTGGGGGAGTTACCCCCTGGACTGAAACTCCCAGAGTTTGTCCAGCATATGGAGGCAAATTTCGGGGAACACAACTCCCGGAAGAAGGAGGCCATCTTCTATGCTTCGCGACAAACAATGAATCAGACCAGCCGCAACTTCGCAAATGAAGTTGTGAAGAAAGCCCGAATTGCTTTCGGCAATGTAATAGACTATACCAGACGCACATTGTGTTTGAAGGTATATCTAGATGGCCTATCCAACGCCAAGGAAGCTTGGTGGATACGACTCCAGGAACCTTATGACTTGGAACAGGCCGTCCATTGGTCCGAGGTGTTCGAGGGAGCTGATTTGGATGCTGTGAATACTGTATCCATACAGAACACTACCGCTAGTTCAGCGCCGGACTTTTTCGGACCGCCTGAAGCTAGTGGAGGGCATAAGAGCAAGACCCCGAAGAAGTCTGTCATTGCCCAGATTACTGAGGCATTGCACGCCAGTGATAAAGTGGAGTCAGAAGAAGAAGACTCTGGCATTGGCGCAATTGTACAGGCCATTCAGTCATGGCAGGCTCACAAGAAACCAACCCCGGATGCCCCGAAAACATCTTATTATGAGAGGTCTGGGTATAGGGGGAAGAAAGAGTTTCCGAAAACTAAACCCTGCTACTTCTGTGGTGAATTTGGACATAGAATCTCTGAATGTTCAAAGAAGAAGGGGCTGTTCAAACTCCTTGCAGCATCCGAAGCAAGGACAGCCGCAGCAGGGAATCCGGAAAACTAGAAGGGGCCCTCACGAGAAGCGTAGTGAGGGTCGACGGCAAGGCGCTTCATAATACCGCAATCCGAGAGGAGTATGAAAGTAGTGTAGAGATCGGGAGTAAAACCCAGGCACCGCTTAGTACGCTCAAAGGAATCCCAAGTGTGGACGAATCCGAGTCGAAAGGTGGAGAATCTAGATCGTTGCCGGACGGTAAAGCTCTTTCAAAGGTCTGTACTCCTTTGAGAAGTCCGGAGGATGACCCTAATATACGATGGGGGGAATCCGGATCATATTCTGAAACAAGGTTAACATTGGGCTCACTGTACATAACAATGGGTCAATAGTGAGGGAGAAGTGGGAATATTGCACAAGTTGCTACTTCACAACACACAAAGCAAATGGCTTAGTGTCTTGCATGGTTGCAACAAATGTGATATTCCAGGGGATGAAGACCAAACAGTGATTTATCTGATTTATTCTGTATGCTTTATATGTAATTAAACAATGTATATTTTTCAGAAATATTGTTTATTTGTACATGGGAAGCCTCTCTCCCCCTTGGTCTATGCCTTTTTACCCTATCCATGCAACCCTCAACCACTGTCATACTCATAAATATATGATCTAATGCTTTTCTATGATTATATAAGGTTACATAACATGACGTAAGGTATTATTAAATATGAATTTATTATATAGAAATATTGTGAATATATTATATATCGAATATCACGAATATTCAGGCTGAGTAATAACCGTTACAGGTTCATATACCAGACGTCACAATTACCTAATCCTTACATGTATCCAGGTGTGTCTACATATATTATCGTATTAGATTAACATTAAAGCTAGAACAGCTGGCAAGGCTTAATGAGCTAGCCAAGCTGTCTACTGATTACAATCGCATTAATTAGAGGTTGGTCATGTGACCACCACACCGGCTCACCCCTACCTGAGACCACGTGACCGGCATTGATTGGCTATGCATAAATTATACCCATTTGTATTAATTACTCTTATTGGTTAATGTATTCTCCCCTTCTCATTGGTCATTCATATAGACACATCTGGAATTGTTCTTATATAAGCCCATGTTCAGAAATAAATGATTACTTCTCAGATTACTCTGAAACATTACACAACGCTTCCAGCTTCTTATTATTCATATCGGTAACCAGCCGATATGCTATAGCTCTACCATATACGCCGAGAATCGAGTATATTACATGGTGAAGAACCAAAATATCCCTAAGAAAGCTGGATAGACAAATAGTACTAAGGCAGAGAGCTGTACCTGTGAGGCCATATATTCCTAGACCTAGAGGAATTAGACAACTTGCAGACATGGAGGAAGCTTTAAGAAACCTCATGCCTGCCATCATCTTGGAACAGTTAAACGCACATGCTGCCGACCAAGATGCTAATATTCAAGAAAGAGTTCGAGTAGCCGTCGAAGCTCAGGTTGAAAGACAAGCTCGGGAAAGAGCAGCCGCAGAACCGGAGGGAGACGACGCCCGAGGAGGCGCCGGAGGCGCAGTAGGAGAGGCAGGCGAACCTGGAAATCACCTAGCCCTAGCCCTAGTAGCCCTACGTGCACAAGACCCGAACCTGCGAAAACCTGATGTTTTCAACCATCCAACGACGACGATCACCACTAGATCCTTCCTAGACACGTATGAACATTATATTAACCTTGCTTACAATAATGATGCTGATATGTTACCTCGATATCTAGCCAGTTACCTTGGAGGAAAGGCTAAACAATGGCTCGACAGATATCATAGAACTCCTGATGTGGATAGAAATGACTACGCCACCACTGTGACTGCTTTGATAGCAAATTTTGCCTCAGAGGAGAGGAAATTACGAATCACTGGCATCAGGAAGCAAAGGAAAGAGGAATCTGTAGAATCCTATTCCGCAGAAGTCAGGGACATTGCTCATGCAAGAGGACTAAATGAGGAATCGTCAATTGAAAAATTAGTCGAAGGATTAAGACCTGAAATTAGTAAAGTTGTGCTGGCCCAGAATCCGATAACATTAGATGCTGCTATTACTATGGCAAAAACCGCTGAAGCTAGTATTCAAAAGCCAGCATTAGTAGACTCTGCGGATATTTCCGCAATAGTAGCAAGTTCTTGTTCAGCTCTCACCAAAATTGCAGATCAACAATTTAAAGCCCTTAGTGAACAGATAAAAGCAGTAAAAGAGGCAGCAGAAGAAAAGAAAACCGTAGAACCAGTCGCCGACAATACAGAATCGGTCCAACACATGCACGGCGGACGTGGCCGCGGCAGAGGCCGAGGAAAGGGCCGAGGAGGCCGAGGAGGCGGCTGGAACAACAACCAAGACAATGGTAACCAAAACTGGAACAATGGTAACCAAAATGGTAACGGTAATGGTAACCAGAAAGGCCGCGGACGATGGAAGAACAACCGCGGAAATCGTAACAACAATCAAGGATATGATAATAGTTGGAATAATGACTACCAACACCAAGGAGGTTACTACAATGGTAATCAGAATTGGAACAACGGTTACCAAAACCAAGGTCATCAACAAGGCTACTGGCAGCCATACAACCAGCAACCAGGACCCTCTTATGATCAACAATTCATGGATGATTTCCAAGCATTTATGAATAGCAGACGTCAGGGAAACGGCAGCAACACATCGCAATAGGGCCAAGCGATTGTGTTGAAAGTCTCCTCGGGCAGAGACAAACGATTGTGAATAAGGATCAGACCAAGGAACTTCCCCCGACGACAAAATCATTCGATATTGATTTCACTGAACTGAACACTGTAAATGAACAAATTCTGACGACCGATACTGGGAAAAAGATTGATGGAGACGCCACAACGATACAACTAGATACAGGTGAGGCTATACCCATTACTGCTGCTATTAAAAATGGTTGTCTTGAGGTAATCTTATACAATTATGAGGTCCCAGGTTTAATCGATACAGGCGCATCCGTATCAGCAATTCGTTCAAAATTACTTGATAAGTTCAGAGCTAGAGGCACGGTTAAAATAAAACGCATCAGATGGAAAATATATGTAGCCGATGGGGCAGTTGTACATGTAAAGAAACTAGCAACCCTATCATTCCAAGTACAAGGTACAAAATTCACTCACGATTTTGTAGTTATGCCCACAATGAGGCAGGCTATGATATTAGGTGTCGATTTCTTTAGGAAACACAAGGCTCATATTATTTTTAATGAAGACCCATCTGAAAAGTATATGCCAGTACGCGCCACAAGATGCATAACAATTCCTCCACAATCTGAATTCGCTTTAACAGGAGAGATTACTTCGTTATATGATATCGATACAGAAGGAATTGTTGACAATATGGCCAGGCGTGTTGAGGTCCCCTTCTTAGTACAAAGAAGCGCGGTTAGACCCAACGAACGAAATAGACATCCTGTTGTTCTATTAAATACTTCATCTTCCCCATATAAAATCGATAAGGGACAGATTGTGGCCATATTTTCTAAAATTCAAGACGATGAATTAGTTTCAATCCCAGACAAGACCAATGCTATATTAAGCGGTAAGGAGAGTTATTGTTCTAACATGAATGTTTCCAATGATTTTGATAGCGACAATTCCCTATCAACAGATTCTTCAGTCGACGATATGTTTCTAAACAACTACCAAGAGGTAAAGGTCGATGTAGAAAATAATCTCCCCCCTAGCCAGGTTCTCAGTGAGGAAGGGAAAAGTAAACTAAAATCACTCTTGTCTGAATTTAATGATGTTTTTGTGGGACCAGACAACAAGCTGGGTCTCTCAAAACTGTACGAACATTCCTTACATATTAAGGAAAATACCACCCCTTGCCATTTTCTTCCTTTCAGGACTACATTAGAAAAATCGCAACAATTCGATAAAGTATGTGAAGATTATGAAAAACAAGGGATCATAGAGGAAACAAAGACTGGACCATGGTCCAGCAGATCATTCATGGTACAAAAATCAGACGGAGGCCTAAGACTTGTCACAGATTTCAGATATCTGAACGCCCATCTGATCAATAATGCACTTATATCTCCAAGAGCAGATGAGTCAATCGAGTACGTAGGCGATCTACAACCTACCATATTTTCTAAGCTAGATTGTCAGCAGGGTTTCTTCCAAATTCCATTAAGGAAAGAAGACCGCGACTTAACAAGCTTTTGCTCATATAGTAAGAAATATAGGTATAAGGTTTTACCAATGGGGCTCAAAACATCTCCCCAAGCCTTCTGTGCTCTTGTCACAATGATTCTAAAGAAACTTAGATATAAATGTGCAATACCATACCTAGATGATCTACTCATATTGTCTAAATCCGAACCAGATCATTTCAGAGACCTCAGAAACGTATTTGAGGCGCTGAGAGAGGGTGATCTGAAACTCAAAAAGACCAAATGCGAATTTTTCTTGGATAGAGTTAATTTTCTGGGCATGGTAGTAACCCCCAAAGGTATACAGCCTTGTCCAAGAAAGATAGAAGCACTTAATTCATTTCCACGCCCAAAAACTGTATCTCAAGTAAGATCGTTTAATGGGTTGTGCCAGTTTTTCAAACGCTTCATCAAGGATTTTAGCCAAATAATCAAACCTCTCTATGCCCTAACCAAAGCTGGCAATAAATTCCATTGGGATCAACATTGTGAAAACGCCTTCAATTCAATGAAAGCCTCAATATGTGAAGAAGCGCTATTACACTTTCCCAATTTTAATAAGGAATTTTCTCTTCATACGGATGCCAGTGGAACATCGGTCGGATCCGTATTAAGCCAGCTGGATGATGAAGGTGTGCTAAGACCAGTAGCATTTGCTGGAAGATGTCTGCGCAAACACGAATCGAACTATAATACTACAGAAAGGGAATTACTTGCGATCGTGTACTCTGTACAACATTTCAGACACTATCTTGAAGGCAGACACTTCAAACTTTTTACTGATCATGCAGCCTTGATCCCATTGCTAACCAACAAGCAAAATAAGAACAGAATGGCTCGTTGGGCATTAGAAATTCAACAGTATTCCTTTACGATCGAACACATCAAAGGAAAATCGAACACAGTTGCAGATTGTCTTTCGAGAAGGGAATACGACGAGGCTCCAGCAATGACTGACCCTCCCCCTCCTCCCAAACGAATAAGAGTTGCTACAAGGGTTGGTTTCACTGATTTAGAGAACTTTACATCTTTTGATCAGAAGGAACCCCCAAATTCCATCCTAAAGCACTCTATGATAAAGAAAGGTATTTTAAAAGAGTCCACACACCACTTCTACTGCAATTGTGAGGTGGAATACTGTGGACAATTCCCCAACAACGACTTTAACCCGATATCCGACTCTAGGATCGGTGAGAAGATTTCTGACTCGCCATCCTCTACCAAACTTGATACCGATAGAGACATTTCTCAGATGGCTACAAGATCTTCCATACTCACAAAATCCCCCGATTGTGACCTTCGCGATCAGGCTATGTCAGAGTTTACTTCCATAGCTGATACGCTGAAACAAATACCAGATTTTAATTTTTCTTTATCAAACTTGAAAAGACTACAAAAATCTACCCCTTATATAAAGGGACTGATAGAATACTTGGAGAAAGAAACTTTACCTCCAGAAGAAAAATTAGCTAGATATGTGCTTCAAAACCACAAACACTGTCTAGTTATAGACAATGTCTTATTTCATTTTTCTCTTGAAGCTTGGAAGAAATTTAACTCTCTCCAACTTCAAATCGTTATACCACACGACATGATCGAAAATACTCTTCAACTATTCCACGACAATCCCATGGCAGGCCATGTAGGCGAGGTGAAAATGCTCGCTGCAATGCTGCCCAAAGTTCACTGGAGATTCATGAACAGGGACGTAAAGAGATATATTTCGACATGTAACATATGCTTGAAGGCAAAGAAACTGAGAAAGACTCAGAAATCGCCTATGACCATAAGGGAACCTTCTACAAAACCCTTTGAAAATGTGTGTATTGACGCTATTGGCCCGCTCCCTATTACTAAAAAGGGACACCAATATATTCATGTTATTGTGGATTTTTACAGCAAGTACTGTATCACATTTCCAACCAAAACTATTGACGCAGCAAGTGCCATAGATGGGGTAATAGAACATCTTATTTGCCGACATGGGATCCCATCAACGATCCAGTCAGACAATGGCACGAGCTACACAGGAAAGAACTTTAGGGAAATCTGCAATAAATTCAAAATTAAGCAGAAATTCTCCTCACCCTATAGGCCTAAGGTAAATGGACAGGTAGAGAGATTTAATTCTTCACTTAACACAGCCTTAAGAGCCTTTGTCATGGACAAGCAAGATAGCTGGGATTTATTTTTACCCCAGATTACATTTGCCTTGAATACTACCCAAAATCAGACCATTGGGTACAGTCCATATTTTATTATCCACGGTCGCCAACCCAGAAACATCCTGGATTCGGCATTTGATACAAACTCTGAGACTTCTACACTCATGAGAACAATTGTAGATATGATTCTTACTCAAGACAAAACTTCTGAGGTGGCAGCAAAGCGATCGGTTAAACAAAAACTATTGTCTAAACAACGACACGACGCAAAAGCCACTATTTCAGATATATCAGTCTCAGACATTGTCTACATCCATGTCCCCAATCTATTACGAAAACATACATCTAAAAAGATGCAACAATGTTTTATGGGACCATATCTTGTGTGCAAATACAAATCCAAACACACAGTAATTTTGCGAGACATTGAGTCGGGGAAAATTCTAAGTCGATCAGTACACATAGACCGACTCAAAAAGGTACAGAATCTGAAAAACAACCAATTCTCATACCAATTGTTGAAACATACCCCGGAAAAACTCAAAAAGGACTGGGAAATAAAGGAAGGAATTATTAATCCCAAAGAGAAAATAATCTCCCCCGAGACAAAGATTTTCCCACGTCAAAACCACTCCAAAATACAAAAGCGACGATAAATTCTTATACAAACAGCTACAACTTGAAGGGCATATGGGTAATTATCTATAAACTGCCACGCCAGACACTAAGTCCTTAGCTTTATTTTTATTTTTCTCTGTTCCTTTGTGTGTACCGAAGTCAGTCTAACCGAAGCAAACATGCGATTACCATTACGTGTCAATTGTTCTGATAATAGCTCGCTACCAATTGTTTATCCTACCAACTGAAACCAGATGCTATAACTTAAGACAATAACCAAGCTTTATGTTAGCGACTGTCACCACCTCGCGATAAGGTGACAGGAGGCGACGGCTTGCTGGCGAGACGTCAACACCTCAAAGCGCATACAAGCATAAAACAATAGCAATTGCAATTACACGATAATGATTCTTAGATGCGACCGCCATAGGCTCGTAGGGATTAGCCAACCTACGGCTCCGGCAATAGGAGCTAAGCATTTAAAGAAGCATCACAACCTCCCAATATCACTTCACAATAGTAAACCATACGAGCAGGAACTTGAGACGCAGAGTAATTTGCCGAATTACCGTTTGCTATCGGTCAAAGATTGGACTGACAAGGTATAATCACAACTACTTATATTTTTATCCGTATATGTAAACATATACTTGCAATTTGATTTGAATTTGCTTTTGCACTACTACAGTAGCAAGCAGTATGCACTGAGATTATTATTTTGGGACGCGACCAAATCAATTATATTGAATATAGTTCTGTCTATTTTTACAAAGAAGAACAATTGGCGCATATACTCAGGTTTAGCATACGATTATTTTACTTTACAGAAACATGCTGGCGATCTTTATATTGTTCGGCCTAGGCACGTTTGCCTACAGCGCCGACCCCATCTTAAGGCAGAATGTTGGGATTTTGTTCGAACCACTACCTGCACCCTTGGTAAACGGCCATGATTTCACCGAGGTAATATTCGCAGTCCCATACGAACTACCCAAACCACCGCCCAAGGCTCTAAACTACACCTCACAGATTCTTCGTTATAACAAAATCATTGGATTAGTTCCAGCTCAAAATATTGATAACATCATGCTGAAACAAGCCATTTCCTTGGATAGACTCCTGGATATAACAGAGACTCAAATCAATGCTTCGACCTCGACTTTAACATTATTTCTATCGGATCCTATAAATAGTAAACAAGAGAGAATTAAGCGAGGGGCCATCCTAGGCTTCCTGGGAGAAGCATTCAAGGGATTGTTTGGCCTCGCGACAACAAAAGATATCAACAACCTTGTAGGTACGGTAACAAACATTGATTTTGTATTAAAACAATTTGCGACCCAAGACCAAAACACGGCCAAATTAATCACTAAAATAACAGAAAAGCAGGACAATATGTACCATACGTATGTACAGGATAAAGAATCCAACAAGAACCTCTTTTCCAGCATGGCCACTACATTTGACTCTTGGGCGCACAATATTTCTTTGGATTTTGGCAGTCTAGAATCGAACTTTGAGAACGCTAGAAGCCAAACAGCAATTTTATTTGAAGCTGTAGCCATTTTATCTCATAAATTACAATATTTACAGGCTCTGAATTCGATAATTGACTCACTAAGATTATTAGCAAATGGTATCTTATCGCCAGAGATTGTGAGACCGACTGATTTTGCCAAATATTTACGTCAGATCGATCTACAATTAAAATTAACTTCTCCTGGATCACAGGTAGCGATCATGAACACAGAATATTATTATTCTCAAAAGATTTCAATGTTCGTCTACTCAAAGAGCCACCTATACATTAACTCTAAAATTATAATTTCTTCTACGGAATCAGTGTTTGACTTATACCAAGTGATTAGCACACCAGTGCCCATCAATACAACATATACCCCTACATTTGGAATCACATCGATAAAAACTAATATCAAATTCATTGCGGTGTCAAGAGATGCATCCTTATATTTACAAGTTAATGAAGAAGATCTACACTCATGTAAAGGAGAGGCCATTCGTGTCTGTTCTAGAACTATCCCTAGGATACACGCCTCTTCTCCATCATGCATCATCGCAATTTTTCAAAACAAATCAGCCATACTAAAGGATTTGTGTCAATTTAATATTAAACCTTTAGCACCACCACCAACTACAGCCATAGCGATCACAAAGGATGAATACTTAGTTTCAACGAACGAACATCGATATGATATCCTATGCCATGGAAAACCAGGGAGGTCCCATCGTGCAAAAGCCTTCTTTTTATTGGGAGTACCATGTTTGTGCACAGTTAATATCGGACCACTTTCCCTCCCAAACTCTAAGTTACCATGTAACGAGACGAAATCTTTTCATTATGAATTTCATACTACCAACCTACCATTCCTGGCTGCTATGGATTTCAACGTGGAACATATCACCCCCAGTGCAGTTAGTAAAATTCCCTTCCATTTTTCTTCCCCAAACGTATCAAGATTTCTAGGAAAATTCGCCCAGGAGGCAATGATAGACACTAACACGGAAATCGACTTATTACCTTTTGCCAAAGCACTTCTCAAGAACGCTTCAGCATTAGATATTCCGGTTAGAAGAATCCAACAAGAGGACCTATCACTCCTGTCGCAAATAACAACCAACCCAGCTTGGTCATATATTAACCCTGTTTTATCGATATGTTCTCTACTTATTTCACTATTTTTACTTTACAAAATTCACTGTACCGCCCCAATATTTGGATTCTCCCAAACGGCCAGGGCATACAGGATTTTTCATAAGCTAACAGAGAACGCAAGGGACATTCCTACGATTTCACCTAACAATATATCACATCCAACCGCTATCCCAACCGCAACTGAGACCTTATACATCTCAGCGGAAGATATCAACACTTCCTACTCTTCACGATTATTAGGAAATGACGATACACATAATATTTTTATTATAATGATAATAATCATCATCGCTTATGTGGCTGGAAAAATCGTAAAATTCATCATCACCTTCTGCTTGAAGAAGATGGGGAGGATCAACCCACTAAGGAGATCTAACCCTACTCTAAGCTTGAAAATTTACCTAGGAAATGAAAATTACATGATCCCTATTTTAGCAATTCCGTACGAGTGGGACATGATCACTAAAGGACAAGCACCTTCCATATCAGATATATCTTATTCAACCCTCCCATCACCCAGGATCACATTCAAATGGGACGGTCCAACAAAAATAACCGTACAAGAGGAAGTAGTGGAGTTCCACTTTCCTCCAGTAGTCAACCTGCCATTTAAAGCATATTGCACGATATTTCCCGCTTTAATGGACCCAACAGTAAAGACAACTCTCATCCTCTACACATTTGGAAAAGATCCAATGACACTACTTCAATATACAAACACCATCGAGCAAGTCGAGCATGATCCATCCATAATAATCGAACAATCCAAAGAAGAAATCAAGGTGGCAAAACAAGAGGACGACAAGTTTGCCTTACTAGCTAAAGCTTTAATGAACACTCCTAATACAATATCACAGGAGAAATGAGTCGCACAAAGATATACCTAGAAAAACCGACCTAGTCTGACCAAACGATGAACGATTGCGCCTAACGATAAGATATGTAAAAATATAAACAGTTAGATAACAAAATTCACACACCAAAAATGCTCAGATAACATCAAAATCAAGACAAACCTCAAGTAATAGCAGCTAAAGGGTATTGCCTCACAATCATTTCTAACATCGTATGATTCTTATGTCTGATATTGCATTTGTGGATATGTATTTTTACTGATTTTTACATTTTCTAGGATATACCCAGATATGTTGAATGTATATGTAATTTTCAGCGGGTACCTTCAGATCCATGGGACTGAAAAACATTTTTGATTGATATTCTTTGGAAACTAACGTTTCACGATGTTACTTGTACTCTATAACAAATGTATTGCATTTCAAAATGTTTATCTTATGTACACAAATTGTCCAGATAACCTCTAAATACTTGTCAGATCTAACCAATTAGACTACAAGTAATCTTTCACTCAGAGAAAGAGAGGAAAATGTTTATTTTACGGTAGGAGCACAGCTCGAATTACCTCTGGATATCGCAAATACTACAATCTCAAGGTTAAAAACTCAGCGATAAAATATGCAAGCCCGGCCCAAAGGACGCATACTGAGTAGAGATTTGATCGTATAATATGGCAAAAATGTAAAGAATATATTCTTTGGTTGTCATTTTGCAAATTCTTTATGAACATGACATTTCTTATTTTTGATATTTCAATGTATGTATAGTTTAGATATTTTTAGCATGTCTACGGAGAGAACATGTCTAACTCCGGGGCATTATGTCATACTCATAAATATATGATCTAATGCTTTTCTATGATTATATAAGGTTACATAACATGACGTAAGGTATTATTAAATATGAATTTATTATATAGAAATATTGTGAATATATTATATATCGAATATCACGAATATTCAGGCTGAGTAATAACCGTTACAGGTTCATATACCAGACGTCACAATTACCTAATCCTTACATGTATCCAGGTGTGTCTACATATATTATCGTATTAGATTAACATTAAAGCTAGAACAGCTGGCAAGGCTTAATGAGCTAGCCAAGCTGTCTACTGATTACAATCGCATTAATTAGAGGTTGGTCATGTGACCACCACACCGGCTCACCCCTACCTGAGACCACGTGACCGGCATTGATTGGCTATGCATAAATTATACCCATTTGTATTAATTACTCTTATTGGTTAATGTATTCTCCCCTTCTCATTGGTCATTCATATAGACACATCTGGAATTGTTCTTATATAAGCCCATGTTCAGAAATAAATGATTACTTCTCAGATTACTCTGAAACATTACACAACGCTTCCAGCTTCTTATTATTCATATCGGTAACCAGCCGATATGCTATAGCTCTACCATATACGCCGAGAATCGAGTATATTACCACCATACACACCCCTCTCTCTCGCACTCTCTGCCTCCCTCCCTCTTTATGCCTTCTCTTTCCATCTCTGTTGGATGTGACAGGAAGAATATCCCAAATCTAAGATAGTATCTCCTCAGTGTCTGGAGTACCACATTCAAATTAAGGTACTATATTTACTCCCACGTTGCTATGTTCAAGGATATTAAAGAATAACAAAGGCATTTTACTTACAAAAACAAATACAGCCATCGATCTTGACTTGACTTATGTTTGGACCAGCCGCCCAAAACCCAGGAGAAAGCTGTGATCTGATTGGTCGATGACAACAATATGATCATGTGACTGAGCAACCAAAAAACTGAGGTACACTTGGTACTAGTCCCATCCTTCATGTGTGCATTTCGCCCATACAAAAAGCATGTTGTACATACACCAACGTGGAGTAAATTAACATATCCATATGTCATGTTGATTATGTGTTGGAATGTCTTAGAAAAGGAAAAGGCTATTCCAAAAAGAAAAGCGTAGGATATGTTGGATATTTACTATTACACATTGATATCCTTACCTATTGGGGACAAAATACCTGCTACTGAAGCCCTCTCATCCCTACCTAGTGAGATGTCGGCATGACTAGTGAGTAGTACCATTGAGCCCCACAGGGCGGAGCACAAGGAAATGTATGAAGTTCAGGAATCCAAGATATACATAAAGACACTATTGGTTGGGCACTCAGGAAGTGAACATCGTTGTTAAGTGTTGTCCTTTATAGAGATATATAATACTTCTACAGAACGATCTATCAATGGTGGAGAACAATGGATTAAGATTCTAGGTAGAGATCAACACACTGAGTGAGTGAGTGAGTGAGTGAAAACCAATTTATTAAGAAACTCCTTTAATATTGTATACATGGCTGGCCGGGAGAGCCATGCTGCAGTCACCTATTTATAGGTGGCTACAAGCAGCGCCATGAGTTAAGAGATCCAGCCCGGGAGTAGAGAGGCTGGAGCAGTGGATCAGAAAGGGAGGAGCAGGATACCGCTCTGACACTGGATAGATACCACTGCCATGGTTAGGTAAAGTGAAATGAAAACGACAATGAGGAGACAGGGGAAATGGCTGGAAAAGCCTGGGAAATAATTCACAAATAGTTAAGATCAAGGCGATATGAGGCCCAGGTTGCGCCAATTCCCCCAGAACGGTTGGTAACTGCAGAGAAAAAGAACATGTGCAACAACCAAAACATCTGTATCCTCTGGAGGACTTGGCCAGGTTACGTTTAGCACCAGAGCCCTCAGAGCATTCAAGTGATTCAAATACCATTGACTATTATCTACAGAAATGCTTGAATTTTGAAGAGTCAACGGAGTCTCTGGAGCTGGGAGATATGGCAGATGAGGCAATAATTGCGCCTGCGGGAGCTGAGGTTGAACCAGCACAGGGGTTGCAAGCACCGGCACCTCCAGTGCAAGCAGCTGGCGGGGGACAACCATCGGCGGTAGATGGTCAGCAACGAGAACAATTGAACCATCAAGGTCGCGGGGAAGGTGATCAGCAGATAGTTAATAATCAAAGAGCTCAGGACCCACCGCAGCAACAGCAGAACCCAGCTCCAATAAATGTTCAACCTCAGAATCCAATCCCTCCTGATAATCAGTAACAGGCACAAAATCAACCTCAAAATGAGATGTCGGCATGACTAGTGAGTAGTACCATTGAGCCCCACAGGGCGGAGCACGAGGAAATCCAAGATATAAATAAAGACACTATAAGTTGGGCACTCAGGAAGTGAACATCTTTGTTAAGTGTTGTCCTTTATAGAGATATATAATACTTCTACAGAACGATCTATCACTAGCTCCATCTTGCTCAAGCAGCCCCATTCAACCCTCTAGACTGCTGAAACACCTACATTCTACTCTAGTACTAAACAACAACCCCCTCCCCCCCCTTCTATCCTCTGTCTTAATGAAGCCCCCCCCCCATTCTACCCTCCATTTTGCTAAAGCATCCCCACTCTACCCTCTAGACGGCTGAAACTCCTCCATACTACCCTCTGTCTTACTGAAGAAACCCCATTCTACCCTCTGACCAGCTGAAGCACCCCCATTCTACCCTTCATTCTGCTGAAGTATCTGCATTATTCCCTCTGACTTGCTGAAGTATCTGCATTATACCCTCTGACTTGCTGAAGTATCTCCATTATACCCTCTGACTTGCTGAAGTATCTCCATTATACCCTCTGACTTGCTGAAGTATCTCCATTATACCCTCTGTCTTGCCGAAGTATCTCCATTATACCCTCTGACTTGCTGAAGTATCTCCATTATACCCTCTGTCTTGCCGAAGTATCTCCATTATACCCTCTGACTTGCCGAAGTATCATCATTATACCCTCTGACTTGCCGAAGTATCTCCATTATACCCTCTGACTTGCCGAAGTATCATCATTATACCCTCTGACTTGCTGAAGTATCTCCATTATACCCTCTGACTTGCTGAAGTATGACCATTGTTCCCTCTGTCTTATTATTATTATGGAACTTTTATTCAGCGAAACATATGTGTACATAATTATATAGTAATGTAAACCAAGAAGAGCACAGTTTCGTTCTCCAATGTAGGCCTTCCAAGTAGCCCTTTTAAATTAACCATTGGTTATAAGATCTTTAAAATAAACTTTTGGTAGTACAATTTGTTCATTACAACAATAAGTGTCTCCATTATACCCTCTGACTTGCTGAAGTATCACCATTATACCCTCTGATTTGCTGATGTATCACCATTATACCTCTGACTTGCTGAAGTACCTCTGTTATACCCTCTGTCTTGCTGAAGTATCACCATTATACCCCCATCTTACTGAGGCAACCTATTCTACCCTCCATATTGCTGAAGCACCCCCATTCTACCCTCCATTTGTCATTGTCTCTTCCCCAAGTCCCATACAGATTCTATCTAATATCAGATAAATAATACACATATGATAGTGACTCCCCATTATACCCCATGCCGTTGCATGACCCCCATCATTTTTTCTATATGTTGCTCCATGATCCCCATTACACCAGCTATATTATTCCATGGCCCACATTATGTCACCTATGTTACCCTCTGGGTTTCTCCATGACCCACATCATGCATTTCATGTTTGGGAATGACCCTTCCCATTATAGCCCCTATTAAACTCCATGACCCATATTATACCCTGATTATACCCTCTATGTTGCTGCATGACATCCATTATGACCCATAATTGCCGCACTACCACATCATGACCTTGATGTTGCTGAATGACCCACATTACTCACTCTATATTACTCCATGACCCAGATTAAAGCCTCTTTATTACTCCATGACCCACATTATACCTTCTATGTTATACCATGACCCACATCATACTCTCTTTGTCACTCCATGACCCACATTCTACCCTCTATTTTGCTGAATAGCCCCCCATTACATCCTCTGTGTTACTCCATGACCCACATTACACCCTCCAAGACCCCCATTACACCCTCTTTGGTACTCTATGACCCCCATTTTACCATCTATATTGCTGAATGACCCCCCATTAAACGCTCTGTGTTACTCCAGGACCCACATTACACCCTCCAAGACCCCCATTACACCCTCTTTGGTACTCTATGACCCCCATTTTACCGTCTATATTGCTGAATAACCCCCCATTAAACCCTCTGTGTTACTCCATGACCCACATTACACCCCCTATGATACTCCAAGACCCACATAATACCCTCTATGTTGCTGAATGACCCCCCATTAACCCTCTGTGTTACTCCATGACCCACATTACACCCTCCTCCAAGACCGCCATTATACCCTCTATGTTGCTGAATGACCCCCCATTACATCCTCTGTGTTACTCCATGACCCACATTACACCCTCCAAGACCCACATTATACCCTCTATGTTGCTGAATGACTCCCATTACACCCTCTGTGTTACTCCATGAACCACATTACACCCTCCAAGACCCACATTATACCCTCTATGTTGCTGAATGACCCCCCATTACATCCTTTGTGTTACACCATGACCCACATTATACCCTCTATGTGGATGAATGACCCCCCCATTAACCCTCTGTGATACTCCATGACCCACATTACACCCTCCAAGACCCACATTATACCCTCTATGTTGCTGAATGACTCCCCATTACATGCTCTGTGTTACTCCATGACCCACTTTATACCCTCTATGTTGCTAAATGACCCCCCATTAACCCTCTTTGATAATCCATGACCCACATTACACCCTCCATGACCCACATAATACCCTCTATATTGCTGAATGACCCCCCCCCCCCCCCATTGTACCCTCTATGTTGCTGAATGGCCCCCTCCCCATTATACCCTCTATGTTACCATGGTAACCCTATCTCTATGGTAATTGGTCTCACACCATCGGAAATAACTTTAATGGATTCCTTGACCCCTCAAACCATAAAAAAGTGGTACAACATTAAAGATTTCGACAAGCAAAAGTTATGTTATGGATGTCACTTGGTTAAGGTGGCCATCTTGGCAGCCATCGTGGCAGCCATCTTGAATTTCTCATATACTGGTGGCAATGCCCCAACTACCTATGAATCAAAGGTCAACAGCCATATACTATACTTATCATGCAAGGACAACTATATTGACTATAGAGGAACCTTTCATCAGATATACTCCTTAAAAAAGCCTCATTTTTCATCATTTGGTGACCTTGAATGACCTTGACCTTGGGGTCAGAGGTTGAATGACTATTTTGAAATGAAGCTCCTATCATAGGTCTTATTTGTGCCAAAAATGGAAATAATATCAATAATAAATCCAGAGATATGGATCAAAACATACAAGCAAAGTTTGGTTCTATCTGGAGCTCAATGCCTAATAAGGTCAAAATCCCAACTATTTGTGTTGTTGTATTACGACATTCATTAGGCTGTTGCTAGGTCAATAAGTGAAGCAGGTGACTTAAAATTGACTGCAGGGCTCATAATTTCACTGGCTTTCATATACATTATATTGTGAATGAGTTTGAGTCATATCTTCTCAAAAATGGAAACTTTCATGAGCCAAATTCCCTAAAAAAGTCCAATTTTTCATCTAAAGATGACCTTAAATGACCTTGACCTTGGGGTCAGAGTTCAAATGACTCTTTTAAAATGAAGGGTCCATTATAGGTCATATGTGTGCAAAAAAATAAAATTCTGTTTTCAATGAATCAAAACTTATGGCTCAAAAGGTTTTGAAAAAATGGTTTGGTGACCTTGACCTTTGACCTTTGATTTTGGAATGTTCCGCCATCTTGATTTTTGTAGACTTTTAGTATGTTAATAAGGAGCACTCAAAGTACCTAAAACCGTTGAAAAACCTTCTATTGCAATTTGTTCTAGGTTGAACCCTATTTCTACTGGACTAAATGTGGAAGACTAGATTGCTCGGATTGTGGTATTCATGATGCTGTGGCTGCCCCCACTACTGTGGCTTTAGGCACACAGGAGCAAGTGTTGCGGGAGGCTCAGCAGGAAGATCCACTCATCAAAAGATTACTGGCTATTGTTGCGGGTACAGAGGATGTCCCTAGCAGAGAAGATCTAGCTGGAGAATCCAATGAATTCCGTACATTTGTCCAGCATCTGGGTAATATGGAAATGAGAGAGGGTGTGCTATGTCTGGGTTGGACGAGACTGGCCACAGGAAGGAAGTATTGGAGGAAACTCATTCCTGCCTCTTTGAGAAAGGAAATATTCCAAGGGATGCATGGTCCGAAGATCTCGGGTCATTTCGGTACATTTAAAAATTCTTGGTCAGCTAAAATGAAATATTACTGGCCAGGGATGAGGTACGATTTGAAACGATGGATCCGGGCCTGTCCGGAATGTAGTATGAGGAAATCCAGACAAGGAGGAGGGACTTCTCTCCTTAAGAAAGAAAAACATGGGGATAGGTGGAATCGGATAGGATTGGACATCTTGGGACCTCTTCGGACAACTCCCAGGGGAAACAATTATATCATGGTGGTAACGGATCATTTTTCAAAATGGGCCGAAGCCTATCCCATGGCAGATCACACTGCAGAGAGTTGTGCAGATGTACTCTTCAGAGAATGGATCCTACGATTCGGGTGCCCTGTTGCTTTGCAAACCGATGGAGCTCCCGAGTTTAGGTCTCTGCTCTTAAGATCCTTGTTAGAAATGTTGGGGGTTGAGAAATTAATTACTCTTCCCTACAGACCCATGAGCAATGGTCAAAGCGAGAGACTCAATCGTGTCCTCGTGGAACAATTGTCATGTCTAACAGATGGAACTGAAGATAACTGGGATATATTAGCGCCCTGTATTGCTCATGCTTATCGGGCCACGGTACATGCCAGTACACTCTGTACTCCGAATTCTGTAGTCTTTGGGGCAGAGCTGGTGGCACCAATGGATTTAGTCTATGGTGTGACACCAGGAGAATTGGATTTCCCATGCAAAGTGGGATATGTGGAGCACTTGAGACAGTGTATGAGAAAGGGGCACCAATACGTAAGGAATAATCTCGGAATTTCTGCAGTCCACCAGAAAAGGGATTATGACAAACGTTCTCGTCCTCCGAGATTCCAAGTGGGGGAGGTAGTATACCGATTCTGTCCCCCAAAGGCCTCTAAAAAGATCGGACCCAAATGGGATGGGCCTTATGTCATCAAAAGATTCATAGGAGGTACCACCTGTGAATTAGAAACCTCGGAAGGTCTGATGAGATATCATATAGACTACTTGAAGCCAGCCTTTGACGAAAATGGACCCATACAGGCGGCGAACCTGCATCGGGCGTCCGAATTCCAGAAACAGGCTAAAACAGGTAGAGATATTCTCCGACTTATCGACGGGAAAGTAGTAGCTGGGAAAGATTGTATAGTTCCTGCGGCGAAAGCTAAAATAACTATAGGGGCCAAGCCGAGAGGCAGGCCCCGAAAAGTTAAACCAGCAGGACAAGAGAAGCCCGTCCGAAAGAGGGGTAGGAAGACAAAGAAAACGGATACTGTAAAAACTACAGCTCCTGTGTCAACTATTCCTCCTCCTGTGACAGGGAGAGGCCGAGGCAGATTGAAAAAGAATGCAGTGGTGCCTCAACCTGCTATACAGGAGAAGAAAAAGACGAGGGCTAGAAGGAAACCGGGAAGGCCTAGGAAAACAGTAGTGCCGGATAAACCCGAGGCTCCCACAACTCCAAAGAAAAGAGTTGGGAGGCCTAGGAAGTTACAAGGCGCTGCTGTTCCACCAATCTTACCGGGTGGTAGACGGACAAGAAATAATCCGGGTCCGGATACTAGTAACCCTTCCCCAGCTCTGACAAGGGCTAAGCGCACGCGCAATGCTCCAGTTCGGTTGCAAATCAAATAGAATGTGGTATCAAACGAGTTAAAATTACCGGACTGATTTTGGCTCAATAAAAAAGTACACAACGAGAAGTCCGACTGGCAGTAGACCGGAGAATTACTGCTGTGTCCCCTACCGGCTTAATAGATTCATTTCTATTGTGACTGGGAGACGAATCTTTGTCTTAATAAGTATTTGTTTGAACGATAGGTATTGACATGATCTAGGCTTGCACTGCGGGTCAATGAGACCTGGAACTTGCTGTAAGATCAGAATCTATTTATAGCAGATAGAATGTAGCAATTAGACCTATCCTGATGGCAAAGAAAGTGGAGATTAACAAAGGGCCTGTCATGTCTCAACAGGCAGATCAGAATAGCTATTGGATTAGCACCCAATCATGCTATGTGAGCGTGCTCGGAGAAGGAGCGCGGGAAGCGTTGGCGCTACCATTGCGGTGTCGGGTTGGAGTACTAGCGTTGCATCAGGTGCGGCGAGAGTGTTCTACCCTTTGCCATTCTGCTTCCAGAACTCGTATGAGTAAGCAACTGACAGACTTTCGCCAACCGTACAGTAAGTTTATCAAGCGATGATTTACATAAAGGACTTGTCATGTTGTTGATCTTGTATGAATGTAAGATGTCTAGAGATTTGAACGTATGGTACCCTGTATTTTGTTGCCGATTGGCATTTCTATACTTTGGCGGGCTGGTGCCTGGTACCGCTACGTCCATTTTGATATACACACTGTTAGAAATACTGGCTACGGGTATGCGTGTTGTATGTTGTTCTCTAGCATAGAAGTGAACCATCATGCCCTGTTAACTTATTCCATTATGATGTTTGGACGTAATTAACCCTTCCGGATTGGTGGGAGATGTGGCAACGGTGTGTTGGCTCGCTAAAAACCTAGTTCGGATCGACCCACGCTAAAGGAGTGGGGGACTGACAGCACAGTTCGGATCCGAAGGGCCATCCGAAGCTCAGTCCGAGAATGGACAAGGCTCAGAAATCGGGCTTTGTTATTTCATGAAGTCTTGTCATTAAAATGCTTTGTTTGTATTCCTTTTCTAGCAAAGTAATCGAAGATGGAGAAGGCTATGGCTGAGCAAGTCGAGAAGGAGTTGGCCGAGGCGGAGAGACTGATGTCCGAGGGCATTGAGACTGAGCTCCCTGCCATGACAGAGGCGGAGGAGCAACAGCTGCTCGAGGAGGGGGCTGCTAATCTCATGGGGTTAGCAGCCGAAGTCAGTGAAGTGGTGGAGGACGAAGGACACAACCGTTCTGAGTCCGAAGCCATGGAAACTGAAGCTTCCGAGGAAGTGGTGAAGGAGGAGCTGAAGCTTCGGGTGAAGGCCAAACCCGTAGCTGAGGCAAGTCCGAGGGACAAAGGGGAGACTGTTGTCGACCCTGATGTCCTACGCCGCTCTCCGAGGAAGCAGTCAGCACCCCGGAAAAGTGAGGATGGATCCCAGTCTCCATCGAGCCCTAAAAAGGCTGACGATGAGGACATGGAATCCCGGGGCAGGTCCCGAAGTCGCAGATACCCCGTCGGTGGCAAATCGGGATCCGCATCCATGACCCGAGGCGGGTCAAGTAGATCGGAGGAAGAGAAGAGAAGCAAGAGCGCGGTGCCACAACCAAGCACCAGTTCTGTTTCTGCTGGGACCACCTCTTCCAAGAAAAAGCAGAATCCGAAGCTGTCCTTCAAGAAATTGAGGAGAGTCCACAGCGCTCGGATGTCTGTGTGGAGAGCTAGGGTTGGTGAGATTGGGGGAAGTTTGGAACACTTCAAGGCTGTAATGGATAAGCCCGAAAATACAGCACCCATCAACCCTGGTTCGGACAAGCCAGGATTCCGGTTCCCTTCTGATGGTCCGGAATCAGACTCGGACGACGTTGATTTCCCCGGGACAATGAAACGCTATGAGTCTGAGATCTGGCCCGAGCTGTTGCAGGAGGACAGCTTGGATGAGGGCACCTTGGGAAAGCTCAAGATGTCCCCCATGCTCTGGAAGCCAGGACACCGTTGCCCCTTCTTGGTGTGTTGGTACACTGGCTTCCGAGATGTGGGTGTAAAAATTTACACCACCCGGGAGAGGTTCTTCCGCCATTTGTGCGAGTGCCACGCCCCCCTCCATCAAGCCTGGACTTGCCCGTACACTAGTTGTGCACAGGTCCTGGATCGGAAGGGTGAGCTTATTCAGCACTTGATGAATGGCGAGGTAAGACAACACAACCTCAGTCGGGAGAAGGCCCAGGCCCGAATGGTGAAGGACACGGTAACCGCCGGAAAAAAGGAGAATCCTCTCTTTTACAAGATGGTGTACTTGTCCTTCAATCACCTGAAGGTCTTAAGAAGGGCACAGGCTGCAGTCCAGACCCGGCTAAAGGCTGCAGAGAAGGCCGAAGCAAGGAAAGCCTCCTCTTCCTCCAGTTCTGGGCTTAGCAAACCCGCAACTGGACAGCAGGACTCGGTATCAGTGAGCTCTGCTTCCAGCAGCGTTGGCCCCGAGTCCGGAAGTAGGCCTGCTTCGGACAAAAAGACCTCCAAGAAGACGCACAAACGTCAGTCTTCGAGCCATCCGGAGGCACCCATCACCAAGAAGGGCCGCAAAACCCAGCAATGGGTAGAACAGGCCAAGGAAGATCTGCCTTCTCGACATGACACTCGAGAACTGGTCCGGGCAGTTGATGTTAACGTTGAAGCTGCCCTGACGGATCTAGAGAAGGCAGCCATAGCTCTAAGCGAGGGGGTACGTCGGTCAATCGCTTCGTTGACCACGCCCCTTCAACGTTTGGAGACTGTGGAGAGTAGAATTGATGAGGTCGCCAACCTCCGAGAGGAGAACAACCAACAGGCGGTCATCATCAAGACCCAGCGCGCATCCCTAGCCCAGAAGGACAATCAAATCCGCGATTTGATGGAGGCTAACGCGCGGCTGAGGTCAAGGTTGGAGTCCGCGGAGTCCAGTTCTCCGCCGGAGCAGGACCCAACAGAGAGTGTGGGAGGCACAGATCCATCTGCCCCCACTCTACATGTGGATGGTGGTCAGGCTGGGGCGATCCAGGTCAACGCCCTCCAACTGGATGTACTATCACAGTTGTTGGGACAGATCGGGAAACTCCCCCAGATGGCCCAGATGGGTGTTAAAACACCTAGCCATCCTTCAGCATCCCCCTTTCGGATGATTGTGTCCCCCGAGACTTCTCGGACGGTTCCCACTGCTGCTGCTGGATCCGCAGCTCAAGCTGCAAAGCAGCAGCAAACGCAGAGGTCCGCGCCCCGACAACGCTCACAGAGCAGGACCCGGACTTGGCTAGAGGGAAGTGGTCTGGGACAGGGAGGAGTGGGAGAATCAGATCTCGGAATCCACCAATTGTTTGGACCCGAGAAAGTGATCTCCCCTCTA
This sequence comes from Sthenelais limicola, assembly GCA_942159475.1. NCBI lineage: Eukaryota > Metazoa > Annelida > Polychaeta > Phyllodocida > Sigalionidae > Sthenelais > Sthenelais limicola. The sequence goes on along the minus strand of OW804097.1, from coordinate 43,297,783 downwards.
AAGTTGTCGCCCGGCTCTGGTATGCAGGCACCCCCCACTCCTGGAACCAAAACTGGCCACAGTGACGTGGAGGATGATGCCGACATGGACATGGAGCAGGACGACGAGAAGGACTCTCATCACCAGTGAAAGGATGGAGGATGACCATAGGACGGACCAGATGACAACACGGATCGCCCACGAATGACGCTCGGACTCGGAATGGAACGACCTGTGTGAATGATGATGACTGGACTGATTTATGGACTTGGAAATGGATATGGACACATTCGGATGGACACAGAGATGAATCGGCATGACCCACGGATATTGACCACTGGAACTTTTTAAAGTAATGAATTTTTCTCTCTATTTTTATACTACAGAATGTAGTAGTGAGATTTGCTTTTCTCACAGAGAGCCGGAGGAATTTTTTTTTACTTTTATTTCACCATTTACACCAATCATTTTTATCTTTCCACTTGTATCAGTAGTGAGGACACTGAATGCTCCTGCTTGTACTTGTCTATGATTTTTATTATGTGTTGAGTGACTTTTGTGTTTACTCGTGGTGATTTGTATTATTTTTCCTCTTTTCATATGCTTTATTGTTCTATTACCCGATTTTTAAACATGGTTTTAAACTCTTTAAAAGAAAGAGGGGGTATTGTAGTGGTCGTGTGTTTTATGGGTTCCGAAATAGTGCAGTCCGGGAGTCCGAGACTGTCCGCTGGTTGATTCCAGTCCTTTCGGACTGACGCCAGAGGGCAGTCAAGGGCTCTCGGATCTATCCGAAGCACAGACCCTGGAAGAGTGGTCTGTAGCTTATTTACTATTATTTGTATTCATCACTTTATATTGTGTCTTTTCCTTGTATATTGTCATTTTATGCTATGCAAATGTTCCTTTATGTGTTCTTACCCAATCTCTGGTTTTACTTATTCTTAACTTCGCTTTTATGAGAATATGTGTGATATGAATATTCTCCACACCTTGTTTATACCATTTTACAATGTATATGTTTCCTTTCTGGCTGGTCCAGAAAGGTTGGTCTAAGGTTGTGCGGTAATAAAACCAGAGTATGAGAGTAATTCTTGTTCCGTTTTATTCCTAAGCTAAGAGTCCCGAACCGAGTTCACTACACCTTTAAGTTTTTTTTTCTTAATAACCTTTTCGACTCTATATGATGTATTTTCGTCTACGTGTACTCGCTCTAACTCTTCGTCATAGAACCTACCGTCAATAGGTTTGTTATCCCACGCTTTAATGCTGTACTGCACAATGCCCTGTTTTGCTTGCCTATCCATTATTACAAACAACTCATTTGTCCAATGCTTGTTATACTGCCTGCTAAATGGATGCTTAGCTATTGATACGCGAACAACATCATCTTTCTCAAAGTTGAATATACTTCTCCCTTTTGGTGGTCTTTTTTTCCTTCCTTTCTTAAGGAAGCTTGTCTTTTTTTCTTGGTTCATACTGAATGTCCCAAATATCTACTTTTGATGCTGTTAATGCATTTATGGGACTGCGCTGTATACTTGTGTGAAAGGAAAGATTATACGATTCTGTAACAGACTCTAACACATCAATCCATCTATAAGACCGCTTGTAAAACATATATTTACTAAGTTTTGTTTTTAGTGTCTTTATTACACGCTCTGCGAAGTTTGCTCTGGTTTCATTTCTGGTGATAACTTGTTTAATTCCTTTTTCCTTTAAAAGGCTTTTAACCCATTTATTATTAAATTCCGTTCCTCCGTCTGATCTCAAAACTTTTGGTTTATGTTCACTAAATATAACTGCTAACGCCTCCGCAGTCTCTATGCCCTTAACTGTTTTTAAAGTTTTGTCCATGTATATCGAGTAAATATATCAATACATACAAGAAAATATGAAAAATTGTCATTTTTATCTTTTAACTTAGTAAAATGCGCGGTGTCTGCATCATACTGGAAAAACTTTTTTGGAACAATAACTCGTTGTCTCTTTTTTGGTTCATCAGGTTCCTTAAACAAGGTGTACGTTTCCTGCTTCTCTAACCACTGTTCAATGTCTTTACGCTTAAACCTTTTTCCATCTTCTTTAACCGTGGCATACAGTTTATCAACCTCAGCGAATCCGGCTGGATGTTTGGGATTGTAGTATATTCCCTTTAGATAGCTGTCTGCAGTCTCTCCCATAACGCTGCCCAGTCAAAACTAAGTTTTCTTTTTTTCATCTGCAATGGTATTCCAGGCGGTGGTTTGGAGTGGCGTTTTTCTCCCTTGCCTCGATTTAGTACTGTTTCTTCATCAGATAAATGCTCTGTAAGAGTAGAAGGAAGTCGCAGAAAAGGTTCTGCTTGCGTTATAGGCACTGTTTTTTGTTCCTGGGGGTCAAGTTCCGTTTTTACATCCCGTGAAGTTTTAAAAAATGATTGCTTTACTTCTGGTTCTGCGGTTTTTATCACTTCTGTTTCTGCAGTTTAGATCACTTCCGGCTCTACAGTTTTTAAAGACTGCCAATATATTGGTCGTACAGTATCAATGCCATCTTTTTCATTGCGCGAGTTCTAGTAGATTGTCCTTAACAGAGTGAAGAACGTCAATAACTCTTTCAAAATGCCTTTTGAGTAGTTTCGCCTTTGTTTTTATGCTGCTGTTTCTGTTTGCTAACTTTTTTAAAAGCCGTCTATTCCTGTGTACTTCCTTTTTTGCTTGTGGCTCTAATGGAAGGTTTAAAAGATTTAATGCTATTTCACTTAAAGCCTTTATTTAAATCGTTTGTTGCTGACGTTATTAAGCCCAACGCTTGCTTTTTGCTAGGTGTCAAAAGAAACAAATTAAGAAACGGCCACTGATTTTGCAGCACATCTGACATTTCTTTTGCTCTTCCCCTTGTTCTTATGTCCCTTTTGACCGTGGCCTAGCCACTGACAGAGCAGTTGCTTGCGATTTGTATGTCACCGGGCTTTTTTCCGTCCTCTTCGTCAGGACCGTCACACACGTCAAGTGAAAACGAAGCTGGTGGATGCCTCACGGGTAAATAACCTTCCTGGGGCCTGGGGTGTGTTTTATAGCTTTCGTAAAGTTCCATTCGTCTACTGTTCCGGGCAGCTTGTTTCTTTAGCTCAGCCACTTGGCTAACGAGCCTGCTTAGTGTTTCCACTGTATGTCTAATAATTTTCTCTTTGCCGGTCCGCATTTCGGTGAATGAAATGCATGCTCGGTTTGCACGATGTCTCCTTCTTCCCAAGATTGTAACTTGATCCCACAGTGGAAACATTGCACTTCATCTCTAAATCCCGTATAGAAAAATTCCATTACTAGCCAAAACATACTTGGAGATAAAGTGCCTCCAATTTCTAAATGTTTCCAGCCTTTGTCCGTATTCGGAAAACATCGACTACATAGGTAAAAGAGACATTTTGAATGGTAATGGTTTAAATTTTCTTTACTCCAACTAGCTCTTTTCCAAATGAAGCTTTTCATCTTCTGTTCCTCACGTTATATATACACTACTGGATCCTCATTGGGAAAAACCCTAGACCATAATTTCATTTCTAAGTGGTTGTGTGGTGAAAGATCAACTAGCAAATAAGAATATGGAGTGCTAATTGCATCAGCGTAGGCCTCCTTGAGTAAACCTGACATTCCCATTTGTGAGTCCAATCGGGATATTTGTTGAATATCGCGAGGGTTTTTAAAGAGTACATTATAATGAGTATTAAGACTAATACTTCAACTTGACTTTCCTTGCGAATATATATTTTGTGAAATAAAAATGACAGTCAAATTTAAATGATGACTTCCTTGAGTAAATAACTTTTCGGCTGCTTTGTTATTCACTACCTCTTGCATCAAATCATCAATAATCCACAACTCCGCTCATTCTTTTTTGGGAAATATTATGTCCTCTGGTAAGCCTTGTACAAAATCAACATTGAGCATGTCGTCAAATGTTTTTTGCCACATTCCGTAAAAATATACAATGCGATTAAAAGTGGAACTAAACATTTTTTCTCTATACTTTAGTGCTCTTTTAACCCATTGGGTCTTTCCACTGGATGTTACACCACTAATGCATATTGTGCATGGGGTGTGAAACACGTATTCCGGAACATCCACCACCTTCATGGCTAAACTTTACCCTAACCTATACTATCTTTGTGTTCCTTTCTTATTCCCTCCCAAATTTTACCAAGTACATTATTACCTATAAAGTCTTTGCACTCTGTAAATCGAGCAATTTTTTTTATTAAAACCGCATGACCAGTAGTGTTCTTGACACCTACAATATATTAACGGTAAATCCTTAGAAACCTTTAAAATTTCCTTTACTTCCTCATTTAAGTGAAGTTTTATCTTACAAAGTCCCTTCATAACCTCACTCATTACATCATACCATTTGCAATTCGCTCGAAATCCTTGCATGATGCTCCTTGTATTTCTTTTTACTTGATATCTTGTGAGAATGCAATGGCAATTTGCCCAGAGATTCGGTATGGAAATGATGAAGTCAGAGAAGTCGGATGATAGTAGTCTTCGGCCAGGCAGCAAGGTGTGTCCAAGCTTACTCAGTCCGCTTTATTTATAGTCACACGTTAATTATTCATTAGCATCAAAATGGGTATAGCAAAATGCGCTCCTGGCGATCCACCCTTATGATTGGCTGAGGGGGGGTCTTCCTGCCACATGATCATGACCCCCAGCGCTCTCCCACGCCAGGGTCATGCGCTGTGCGCATGCGCGGAGGATCCCTTGCCCTCAACCCCGCCTCCCCTCCCATTATTCCTGACCCAAGCATGTAGCGTCCCCTCCCTCCCCCAGTTCCTTCCCCCCACCCACTAATGAGAGTCACACAGGAGAACAAGAGGTGATGCTATTTCGGTTGCTAAGACAATCAAACAGGTAGACACATAACAACAGATGTCCAGTGCCCCGCTCTCCCCCGGACCCAGGTCCCGCGTGGAGGTCGAGGCCCAGGCGGAGGGGAGGCGGGGAGAGGGGGAGGGGGGGACGGCCATTTTAGTGGTAAATTCAACTCTCAAGAATTGCAATTCTTTACAATGTACCCCGACATTGAAAAATTTCATTGCATCTAGTTTCATCTTGGTGAAACTGACACAGCATATATAAATTATATAAATAAAGTTGCTCGACATTTACAAATAATTTATCTTCCCACTTTATTTCACAGGGATATTCCATTGAGAGAGGACTAGTTTGATCAAACCAATAAGCAATATTATCTTTCCATGGGCACAGTTCTATATCTGAACAACGGGTTGAAACCCCATCTTCCAGTACCTCCCGCTAACAATAAAAGTAAGTAAACCCACTTCGATTTTGTATAAATTCCATTTTGTTTTGCCCTAAAGCTTCTGTTTACCCCTTGCTTTGGCTTCTGTGTTTGTAATACAGAATTGTATGTTAGATATACATTTTCCATTCGACTTTTATTAATACCCTTGCAATTAAATTTAATCTTATGTCCGTCTTTCAGCATATACGTTTTGCTCGCTAAACATATAAGTTCCTCTCCTTCTGCCTCTAATTTAAATGAACCCGGTTTTCTTTGGTCTCTTCTTTCATGAATATCGCAACATTTTCTTGGAAACCAAACCGGATCAAGACAATCGTCACACCGGTTGTATATTTCACTGTTAAACTGTTCTTTTAGTTCCGGTCGAACAGCCTCTGCCAGGGTTTTGTTCGCAATGCCTAAATAATAGCAGTCCGTGTCCATTTCTCCAATACAAAAGTTGTTCCTGTCTATGTAAATGTCCAAGCAGTCATAGTAAAACTCTAACATTCTTTTTTTAGTGTACTGAAGAATAAAAAATCCTAGATATATTGGGAGGTTTAAAACAATCTTTCTTTTCGCCATTTCAAGTTCATAATGACCCTGTCCTAGTTCAGCCATTTTACGGTACAACGGGCTATTTACCTTAAGCATTGCTGTATTTTTTTTGTCTGTGTAAAACACATTTCTATGTTTTTCTTTCGACATGATCACCCCTCCATAGGCACTGTTACCAATTAATTTCATTGTATCTGCAATAATGCTCTGAGAAGGGTCACTGTCTCCTTTTATTCGAGCTTCTGTCACATCCGCTACAAACGGTTTAAAACACTGAGCTTTACGAAATTCCACAACTTGGTAAATTTGCGTTACTTTTAAACCATGGTCAAAATACCATTTCAACAGCTAATAGTAACCGCCTAGCTCTTCTACCCGAAATTAAAAGCTTGCAACTATCTTGTGACAGTTGAAATTTCTCACAGTGACTTTTCATGTGTTCTCCTATTACATTATAATGTACAAAACAACGGACACATTTCACCAAAGTACCTTTCCGACTTTTCTCCTGCTGGAATTTGTATGTCCACTTCAATCATGCCAAACAAATCCTCTGATTGAACCGCTTTTAATATAGTATAGGATATTTGGAATAAAACTTGGGAAAATATTTTTGGCTAAATATTTTCAATTCGCTATTCAGCGACATCTCTTTACGAATGAAGCATTCCTTATATAATTGAATATTATATCCCCAGTCTATAAGTCTTTGATTTCTCTCTTGGGTACGTTTGTTTCTTTTTAGGCGAAGTTCTTCATTCATTTTATATTTTAAGCATTCACAGCCATGAAAAAAACATCCAAGAACCTCTATGACAAGATTTAAATGCGCTGAAAAACCATCAACTAAAAAACTTCCTATTCTAATTTCCTTCCCATTGTTGCAAGCGTGTTTAATGTTCATGGTGGGATCTTTAAAGTTTAACCAGTCTAGCCATATGTACATAAGCATATATTTCTGAAGCTTTTCAGGACTAAAGTTAAACTCTTTTTCTCTTCTTATGTAAAATCCCGTAGGCATGTTTTCCCCTATCACTGAAAGGTAAAGTACAGATGTGTCATATCCAACAATTCTTTGACATATGGCCGAACCTTCTGGTCTTAGTTTAGTTTCTCCTGCTACTAACTTCCTATGGAATATAATGGAAGGTCCACCAATAATATTTTTGTTAATAATGTTGTACAAATCTCTATGCTCTGGGGGAAGTTTGCAAAAATAAGCACCTTGTTTCGCTCCGGAGTCATACAGCATTCTGCGGGCTAATCCCGGTACTGAAATACCCACTTTAAAGGCGTCAATTCCTCTCTCAAAGTAAAATGCCTGTAGTTTAATGGTTGCTAGAACAAATCCAAAAGTTGTTGTACCATATTAAAAAATCTTTCATTGTTTTCATATTGTGTTCCTTCCATACACTCTGCATTTCATTATACTCATCTATTGATATGTTGCTTTTTTTCATGCTTGAGTAAAATGCCTCATGTGGCGGAAGCTGAGTGTCTTTCAACTTTTCAACATTATCCATATATTCGTACGGAAAGCAACCTTTTAAATATTTCTCTGGAACTTTGTATGCTTTCAGAAATTTAGCATAGGAACAACCCGGTGCCAAAAAGTTTGAAATATCCATAAAGCAATCGTTCTGCACTACCAAGTAAGAGTTGTTCCTTTTGGCTACAAAATTTGTATTTTCTGCCAGTTTCATGTGTTTAAAAAATAATTCTTTAATCAAATTAATATCATAGTTTGAAGAATTAAATCCAAACACTGGCAACACTTGTGTATATTCCCCAAACCTCATTTTTAGCCTTTGCAAATGGCGGTGCATCATTTTCTTTGATTTAGTTTCAGAACATATCAATTCCTCCATAATATTCATTTCCTCACTTTCTTGCTCTTCTAGTATATCCATTGATATTATGGCTGACAGTCCCTCATCGTCTACTTCACCTCTTTCATTGTCGGTGTCTTTTTCTTCTTCGGCATCAACATCCCAATGCACACACACACTGCGATATAACAGCGCTTTCTGGGCGTTTTAACAGTCAGCCCGCGATATACGCTCTTCTCGCGCTATCACACCTTGCCTTGCTTCCCGCTCAGGACTGGTGCGGCCGCTATATATAGCGTCGCTCTGCAATATAACATGCAAACAACAGGGAGACATGTCGCGGGCCAAAACAGCGCTATCTTACAGCGCTGAGCGCGCGCCAGAACAGCATCGGTAGACTGTAGTCACATGTACATGTATATATAATAGCCTATAATATTGTTTGCAATGCCCACTGAAGTGATAGGGTTACAGGAAATTATCAATTATATTTTTTTATGTTGTTTAAACAAACTCTTTCATGCCCAATAGCCTGATCATACCATCATTCCTGTTTAAATTAAAATCGGATCAGGACTGTATTTCAAAATGATAATTTATTACAGTGCTTAATTCTTTATTCATATATTTATGTGCTTATTTCATTAGCTTGTTTCAATTTCAATTTAGAATGTCAGTTCTTGTTATCACACCTCGGGGTGAGTTTGAGGTATAAGTATAAAGAAGCTACACATTGGACACAGTGGTTTCTGTTGCTTATAAGCTATGGACTTTGGGGATACTTTAAATAGAATCCCAAACAAACTAAATGCAAGTATAGAGGCTATTTCGTAGCCATAGGCCATAAATACATTTTAGCTATCTAGAGGGCCTTAAATGTTTCAGAATTTCTATTATATATATCAGGAGCTTTCCCTCGGGAGGTCGGGATGTCGGGTCGAGCTACAATCCCAAAAATAGTGGGAGATATCAAGCCTCTGCTCCCCACACTAAATGAAAAGACAGGGACCATCAATACAAAGTCAAATATTAGGAGTGACACCGGTTGCTGAATTAATCATGACGTCTTCCCGGTTACGTCTTTTAGGCAAGCAGTAAGGCTACCGTATTTCCTCAAATTAGTGCAGGGCCTTGAATGAGCGCAGGGGGCAGAGCATGATTTACTAAAAAGCGCCGGGCCTTGAAAAAGCGCCCAGCTGGTCTAACATAATCCCAACATAATGATGCAATACCACTAAGTTTTTAACGTAGAAAAACATTTTCTCCCAATGTAGGCCTACATGCATGTATAATCTGCATGGATACAAGATGGCCCTTCTGTGTGTTCTTCCAATTATATAAATGAATGGTTTAATATAAAATCTTAATCGGCTGATCTCTTGCAATGTTGTTTAGCATAGTTTGGTATGTATCACTAGGACAAAAAATCTATTGTTGCTTCACGATCTGTGCATGAAAAAATCGGTCGTACCTCTGTAATTCAGTTTTGGTACCTCTGTTATAGCATTAATACCCGAGGTTTTGGGTGGTCTGGGTGGTCTGTTGCCTGGTGGACAATTCGAGGGGCGTTAGCCCCGAGAATTTCCACCAGGCAACAGACCACTTAGACCATCCAAAACCGAGGGTATTAGTGCTTTTAGACCCGGTTTGGTCAGATTCGACTGTTATTTACCACTTATACTGACTTTTATTTACCAGTTCTTATGATGTCTATAACCCCCATTCCTTACCGGAAGTTGCCGGAAGTGATTGCTGTGGTCTATTGTGACAAAAATACACCCCAGAATCTGACCAAACTGGGTCTAAAATTCTATAAACTGACTTTGTGGCAAGTACCTCTGTAATTCACCCAGTTGGTCAGAAGGTTCCAATCTTTAATGTGGGGGTCTCCTAATCTCCTAAGTAATTGGTATCAACTAAAAACCCATCCCTTATCCCTTGATTTGATTTTTGATTTTTTTTGTTTTATTTAAGATATTCTTGGCGTATACAATGTTAAACCTGGTTGTTTGATTCATTTTGATAATGATATTTATTTTAGTTTTTTCCTGGGTTTCTTATTATCTACACACCTTAATGCTAGCTTACTTCGTAATTTGGTAAAAATTAAACTGCCTACAGTAAGCAATTTATCATGAATGATATAATTTTGAACAGATATTTGACAATGGTTAAAATAATATTATTACCTAAAGGGCTGTCCAAATTCCCTCCAAGGTTTGATAGAAACTTTTCCTGCCTATAACTAGGCCTATCACTTAATTTCATTATAGGCCTAGAATAATATTTTTCAAGATTCAGATATATCGCCACCTCGATCTCTTTTTCTACCTATAGCCTAGTAGGCTAGACACTTGAATTACAGTGGTACCGGTATTAAAAGTGAATTACAGAGGTAGCCAACCTTGAATCAGCAAGACTGGAATTACAGGGGTAATTTATTTTGGCTAATTTCCGAATCCATTGGTTGTTTGCATAAATACGGTCATCATGCAGTTCTTTGCCCAGGCAATTCTCTGAAATAGGACAGAACACCACCTAGCGTATTGGACTCGTACTATAGTCTAGCGTCAACATCCGGGCACTAGCGTTAAAAATGACCGGCAATTTTGGAGGAAACCGTACTCAATTTCTCATCAAATTCCATTGCATCGGGCAATCGACTGCTAAGACACAAGATGTTTGCACAGGTACCAATGTTATTAAGTCGTTTCAGGTAAGTAGGCTATGCCGCATCAATTGCTAATCTTATCATATGTACAGTAGGCCTAGTCATTGTTGTTCATACACCAATGCATAGCGCCTGGCACAAAGGTTACACAGCTTGTCCACCATTCGCGTTGTCTGCCAGTCCCCACCCGCCGGTGTTACCCATGATAAACAATGATTGCTCCATTTTTTCTGGCTAGATTTAGTTCTCAATTGAAATCCAACTTTTAAATGAAGGTTCTTTTAAAATTTAAAATTGGTTTCATTAACACCTTAGTTTACCCGATGTGGGCGATAATAGAAGCATATAGTAGAAAGTATGATGCTAAGGCCCCAGGACGGCAGTGCCCCAGCTCGGATGCTAGGGCCCGAGCATTGGATCCTAGGGCCGGAGCATTGGATCCTAGGGCCCGAGCATTGGATCCTAGGCCCTGCAGGATCGGTTGCTAGGGCCCGGTGTAGCAGTTCTAATGTAAAAAAATCGTAAATTCCAATCTACAATAGTCCAATTCAATTTTAAATGTGGGGTTGTAGCATAATCCTAATTTGAGGCAAGTAATGGAATCAATAGAATTTACAAAATCCAAGATTATCAAAGAAACAAAGGGGGGTAATTTGAACCTAGAGGGGGCTATATAAACCTGAGGTCTAAATTACCGGGGGGGTACATTAGATCGGGGGTAATTTAGAACTGTTACACCGGGCCGTGGCCGTGGGTCCCACAGCTTTCTACTTCGGAATAACGTTTACAAATGAAGTTTAGCAATTATTTCTCCCCGAAACTGGGCAAAATGTCATAATTCCGCTGATAATTAGGCCTACCATTTACGCAAGCAAGAGGGCCCAAGCTACATTAGTTGATGGCACTGCCTTGCTCCGCCTCCTGTGACTAATTGAACTCATGCCTACGTCCTCCCCTTCCTATCTAATCCGACTTTGATTTAGTTATAGTTTCACCAAGACAAGGCGCATGGCTACGACTAAACCTACCCTAGAAAAGGTGAACAAAATATCATTTTAGAGGGCCAGTAGTATGGAATACCGGTACTAAATTGTTAGGGGGTTGGGGCACAGGTATATCATGTAGGCCTACATCATATATTATTGGTAGGGGCTCTCGATTTTATATTTATTCACTAACCATTGTCTGCACAATCACAAAACCTCTCATCAATTATTCATCAAAGTTGTCCTTAAATGATGTCAGGGTTCTAACCATTAGTTGATCTAATCTAATAATAACAGGGGTTAAAGTACAGTTAGCATGTACAGTACAGTACACTAGACCAAAGTACAATACAGTCCTATGCTCTTAAGACTTTGCAATATTTATTTTTTTAAATAAAAGTTAATTGTAGACATATTCCACTGTTTATCAAAATAAATAATTTAATATGAGATATAACTCTTGGTAGAATATACTTTATACCTGAATATAAAACAGCTAAATTATATCCCCCATCATCAGTCATTCAAAAGCAGCGTCAATTCAGTTTCTAAATCGACAGAACTAAAGATTTTCATTAAAACAATATACTACTGTCAAGGGAATGATTAGATGGGAAACTTTGCAATGCTACACCGGCTCCTATAATTGAACGTCTTCCTCCCTGCACATTCCCGCGGTCAGTTTGTGACGCAAGTTACTTTATGGTGGGAGAGCTCCCCTTCACACAAGACTCGCAGGGTGCGGGGGGTGGGGGGGGAGGACACTTTATTTATAAATGTTAAGTATGGAGGATCAAATGTGACTATAATGATTTATTGCCATGTCGCATAAAATATCACATGTATTTCTATACATTTCTATACATTCTATTGCAATATCAACGATACCGGACCCGTATTTTGCTTTGCAATACATTCATTTTGTTACATCCTAATTCACAAACTGACATCACACTGTCACTTGCAATATCGCTTCATCCCCCCTCCCCCCTCCACGATGTCATACTCTCATTCCCACTTGGGTTGTAGAGGCAGTTTTTTCTACTTCAGGAATCCGACCATTTGCTAAACGTTTTGGAGGGGAAATATAGGAGATATTATTGCCACTTTTTGGCAAAAAGAAATGGCTAACTATGATAGGGGTAGGCTATGATGTGCATATAAAGGCTAATATTGATAATATTTATTGCTGTAAGGCTTAAAATGACACATGTTACATTACAGTTATCAATATGGTAAATTGTCATAATATAATATATAATTATTTCTGTATGTAGGATTGATATATATCCTTTATATTTCAGACTAACATGCAAGACATGGACAAATGTAACATGCTTTCCCCCATGAAGACTGGCTACATAACAGAGCCATTGAACTAGAAGGTAAACATATATTATATGGAGTGTGATTGATATTAATTTTGGGACCATATTCTTAGTTTACACATCCAAACTATTAATTAGTGATTTTGGATGCCTATTTTGATGTTGTATAACAGATTCATGTTTTTCATCAGTCTTCATAATGGCCTATGTTAGCAAGAATATTAGCCTATTTAATGTATCTTTTTATTCACATAATATAGCATTTCGGCAAAGGAGTGAGTGAGTGAGTGATGGTTGCTTAATGCCATCACTCACTCACTCACTCACTCCTTTTTCGGCAAAGGTTTCTGAAATCTTTTCATGACTCAGAAAAACTTGGAAAGTACTCAATCTAAGCTTCTCATTATTGGAACATTTCTATTAACTTGTTGGTAATTGACAAAATTTGTATATATATATATTTATGTATTTATTGGTATCAAAAAATCTTGATCTCAAAACAAGGTAACAAAAACGTAGTTATAAGACATGTCAGCTCCATACTTCAGTAACATAAAATGATATAGGGCTGCTCTTGTTGGATATTCAAAATTTAATATGTGATTAATTTCTCGAGATTTTGTGTCTGAGGCATTTGCTTGAAAATAAACCCCGAGGCCCGGAGGGCCGAGGGGTTTATTTTCAAGCAAAAGCCGAAGACACAAAATCGAGAGAATTAATCACTTTAATAGCCGATTTTTGGATTCAATACTACTGTTTAAACACATATTAACCAATATTAGGCTTCAAAAAAGGTTGTAGATGTACTTACAGCATGAAGAACTCCAATAATTTAACTCCTTAACTCCAATACATAGGTTACTATTTTACATCTGACATGGAAAGGACCGAGTCAAATGCAGCCTTCATAACATCCAAATCAGGATGTTTTACACATTTTAACCCATCACATTCTAATATTTAGATTATTTTACCTATTTCTAACCAATATCACATATGTACACGTAATCATAACTTCAGAATGTCGTTTACGTCAGCCGCACTCTCCGTTCCAGAAACAAACGAAGCTTCCACTTTTTGCAGGCAACCAAGCATCATACTTCCGGTTTACGAATGCCGTGTCCGTGTGTCTAGGGACTTAAAAAAGAAATAAATAAAAGATTTGAATCGGTAGAAATGTTTTAAATGTTGTTTTAAGCCGATAGCGAAGTTTTCCTCTATGGAAATCAAGTAATAAATGAATGGCGAGTTCAGAAACCATGTGTTTACGCGCCCGCAAGTTTGCACGCTTTAGTCGGGATCTTGATGGTAACGCGACGGCTGGCAGAACGAACAGCCAGGTACAACAGCCAATCAGAGGTGCGTATTTACTGATGTTACTTTTGAAACCGGCCGGCGTGTTTTCGCAAGGATCCGCTGCTTGCTATCCAAAGCATCGGAGACTTCCGGTTATCGAATGCCGTGTTGCGTGTGTCTAGGGACTTAAAAAAGAAATAAATAAAACATTTGAATCGGTAGAAATTATTTAAATATAGTTTTAGCCCGATAGTGAAGATTTAGTCTACGGGAATCAAGTATTCAATGAATGGCGATTTCAGAAGCCATGCGTGTTACGTGCGAGCGATCAAGCAAGGCGGAAGCAGTTTGGAGACTTCGGCATAGCCACTCTGTGCACGGTGCACATGGCGTTGCATGTTGTACGGTAGTCTAAATAGCGCACGGAGGATTTCATTCGAAAGTGCCCGCACGTCAACAAACCGGAGCTTGCACGATGTCTACTGTCGTCACGTGTCGAGGCCTAGGCTGTGATTACTTGGATTATTCCCTATTTCGTTGCTTACCACCATTCAGCAAGCAGATCATGCTAAGTACAAGGATATTTGGAACATTATCGGTGATTTTGGAGCTATTGGGAGTGATATTTAGGCAGTTGTACAGAGCCTGGATGGTTTCGTCTGAGTGTCACTGGGAGACAGCCATTGTCACAACATCGCTTGCACGATGTCTACTGTCGTCACCTTATGGCGAACCCTATGCCCTAAAAACTTAAAAATGGCTAATATTTCCATCGGAAACAGTGGAGGAATGACTTTAATGTGACCAGGACTTTATACACGTTCAAAAATGAACGCGGAATCGACGACAAACAACTAGTTGATGAGGTAAGTGATTGAGATTTGAGCGGAAACGCCGACTGGGGTTTATTTTAACTACATCCGCAAAATAATTCTACATCCGCAAAATAAACCCCTGAATCCGAACAATAATTTACTTCATCCGTTTTCCGGTTTGACCACTTCCTGTCCAAACAGTAATTTATAAGTATCCAGAACCCCAGCAGAATCCAAAGATCTGCTATTAAACTAAAATAAGTTAGCTTGTAATATTAACCAAAGGATGGACTCAATTTAACTCAACCCCAACGTTATAATAAAGTTGGGATGCCAACAATGATTTATGTATACAACTTTCTTGTGGAACCCAACATCTGATGACATGGTGCTTTACTGTGATGGGAGAGAATTAAAAATTCTAACTGTTTGCAGGTTCGAATGCATAGTACTACTGGAGACTGGCCAAGGTAACCATGGTTTCACTCCTTACCCATGAAGATCAATTGACAGGTATGTGTATTAGTGACTATTAATATTAAAGTACAAAATAATGATTTTCATATGAACAGAATGTCGCCCATATACATGTGCTGATGCAGGGGTTCAGGATAACCTAAAATTCTTACTAGTCCGGTGGACTAGTGACCTTTATCTTCCACTAGTCCTCCTAAGTTTTCACTAGTCCTCATGAAATATGGAGCAAAAAAGTCAAATGAAATCCAGTTGTATAACCCCAACTGTCAATAATGAACCGGTTGGCGAGTGGGGGTATGGACAAGATGAAAATGTCTGGAATTTGCACACCAAAAATATAATTTAAGGCTTGGAAACCAGTGTTTTAACCAGAAAGGTTAGTCAGATTGGTGGAATTATGTAAACACATACTCTTTTTAATTAGAGTATTCTTGTGGATTTGGGATGAACAGATATATATTTTAGTGCCTGTTATTAAGGATATTTATATACAGAAACAAGCTCTAAATCTCCCAATGTCTGTTATGATAAAATTTGAAGATTTCTAGACCTGAGATACAGTTTTTCAAGATCCTAAGAAGCGACACACTCTGTACAATAATTGTTTTGATTTTGATATATTTATTAATATAATTCTTCCCAATCTCGTCAAGTGTTCAAGTGATAACTATGTCCCTTGTTAATGATGTTTAATTTATGCCCTGGCCTTATTTATAGGATGCATTCTTGAGCTGCTGAAAACAAATCAACATCATGGAGGTGCTGCAGGCAGCCGAGAACACTTGTTTGGACTTGTTTGGTCAGAGTTTGATCAGTGATGGCAATCTACTCAGGAATGTACTCATGAACCTACTTGGCATGGCCATTTGAGTAGAGAAACTGGACTATCAGGACTTTCGAGCCTTAAATCCTGAGGAACTATGACAACTAATACCACCGCCCAATGGCACAGGATCCCAACTTCACCACCGCAGGATCAGACATCACCAATATACCAAGGACTCTTCTTGAACTCTGGGATCTGTAATATTGTATTGAAGTGCAGTTAGAGCTAGCAAAGGTGCATCGGTTAGAGTTAACTTACAGCTTTTGTGTCCAATGCGCTTCGTTAAGAAGTTGCATTTCCATTGGTTTCCATGTCCCAGAAATTCCATTTGCGTGATAGTAGCCCCCTTTGTACATGCATTTGGCACAAAACACCAAATTCTGATCAGCTAGTCTGATCCACTATTTGAAAATTCCTGTGAGAATGATCCTGTAAAGCACAACTTGAATAGCTTCAGTGAAATTCCAATGACACAAGTAGATGAGCTGCTCTGTGGGACTTGTGATTACTTGAAGTTGGAGAAAAATCGGCGACCAGTACCACTACCAATCACCAGTCAATTCCTAAGATATTTCCAGTCGTTGTAACCAATTACAGGATGATGAGGTCATTATAGAAGTAAAGTCCGGTGAAACTGGAAGTCCATGAAATAGATGTGAAGTTCAATGTGAAACTCAAGAGAAGGTCGTTGGAATTAGTCCAGCTAATCACTAGGTGTGATAGTAGAAGCTCTGGTATAGAAAGCCCAAGGATCACCAAATCAATGGGAAAATCAACGTAGCTCTGTATTTTGTTCTGATATAGAGTTGTATGGGTGATATCATCGGACATTTCCAAGATAGCCAACATGGCGAAATTCATCAAGAATGGATATTGCCGTGTAGAATAACTCTTAAATATCGTCGATTTTCAAAATTCTTTCACTGGATATTTCATCTAGGGATGTAGTTACGTCATATAGACGAAAAGATTGAAAATTTTTTCTAATATTCAGTGATTTTAGAGCCGCCATTGTTATGCCAATGCAATTCCTATGGGCACGAGATTTAGGATTTACCCAGAATTTCGGCGAAATATTTTTAGGTCTGTGCGAGCAAAGGGGGTCATATATCTTTCCAAATGGCTTCCTTATGATGTACCAAGGTCGTAATTAAATGGATTATTGCATGAATTTCATTACCACATCTGATGTCATAGCCTTTTACGTATAACTCTTATAGGCTTCAGCGATTTAAAAAATTCTTTCACTGGTTATGTGGTGTAGGGGACTTCTCCCACCATATGGACGAAAAGATTTTAGAAATAATTATTTGGCGTTTTTACAGTCACACCAACGATCGTTGGTCACATAGAGAATTCTTGGTATATATTAACTCTATGGGAGCGAGATGTAGAATTTATCCGGAATTTCCATGAGAAGATTTTTTAAATATTTTGAGTGGTGTGACATATTGCGTATTTTGTATGTAGATATGTAGTTTAAATCAAATCTTCCAGTCTTTGAGTACAGGCACTGTCATTCGAAATTTCATGAATAATTTATGTATAAATGTGGTATTTTGTACAAGGTTTAGGTAGTTTGCTTATATTTTTTATATCATTGGATTGCTACGTTTTCAATGTATGTATGTGCACTTTCATTGATGTTTCCTGATCCATAATTTGAATGAGGGTTATGTTGTATTTGTGTTTTTATTTCGATTTTTCTCTCAAGAATTATCTTCTTTATAAGAACTCTTGTTTTTATAATTTCTTTTGTGCTTCTATGCTGATAAATTGTATATCATCAACTGAATATCATGTTTGATGAATCTAAATGGGATTTCCATCCTGTAGGAGTAAGCTGTCTGTACCAATTACGGGGGTCATATATCTATGGAGATTTAGTTTTGATTAGATTAGAAAACTTTTATTGTAATGAATTTGCTATAAAAAGAGCTACTCTCCAGCTGGCGGGAGGTTTTCGGCCTCTTCATAGCTTTTTTTACACTCATCTCTTGTAGAGGACAATATCACCTCAATCATTGACTGAGATTTAATACTGACATCTGACCATGCTAATGATTAGATATTAAGCTGCCAAAATTCGACGATGAATTCTCTTTTATTCCAGTCATTATGAGCTTTGTTGTGTGTGTATTTTTATTTAATGGTCTCCATGGATGATCTGCATAGCAGAGGGGATTTTACATGTGTAAAATGCAAATGAAAGTATTATATATAATATGTGACTGGAGTGTGAAATGGATAATAAAGAAGTAAACTGTATATAATGTAACCATTGTCTTGTTTTCTGTTGCTTCAATTTCACCGATAATAATGCATCTTTTTCATACAGCATGGTACAGTACAGTACATATATATGCAATATAATATCGGATATAAACCACAATTAAAACCAATATTTTCCATTTTCACCCTGCTGCCCCCCTGAAATTATGATACCATAGTAACACCATCCCCGTCCCCCCCTTAAACAGGACCCTACCACCGCGAAATAACCTGCAATAACGACCGCGCATACCGCGCGTCACTGCACCGCGTCACGCGCGGTACAATTTCGCGCTCCATGGAGTAACATCTGACGCTGTTCTGGCGCGCGAAAATCGCGGCCGATTTTCGCGCAATTTATTTAAGAAAAAAATGCGTTAGTGTTCACTGGGATGCCATTGTTGTAACTTTGCGTCTAATTCTTGCATAACAGACTTCCATTTACTTTGAGCTAGGGTTTTCGCTGTTTTTTGAATAATGTTAAGCTTTTCAAACATTAACCTTAACAGTTCATCCAAATTTTCGTGTACGAAACAATCCGGCTGGGTGTGCCCCTCTACATTACTACAAATACTCACAGAAATGGGCTTGTGATTTTGCAACCAAATTAATTTTTCTGAGTTTTGTTCATAAACCTTTGTTAAAATGCTCTCAAAGTCAAAAGTAGCTGGATATGTTATCTCATTGGTGCATATTCCAACATCATGCAATTCTTCAAATATTGTTTTCGTTTGAGAAAAGACACCTCCATGAAGTTCATATCTCGTTTGAGCCAAACAACCATTACGATGCCTCATTAATTCTATTTTCTGATTAAATATTCTATGGCATTCTTCACATTGAAATTTATGTGCATATGCTTTAAAATCCGTTATGTAGCTTAAATGTTCCTCGTACATATTTAAATATAATATTGTCGTAAATAGTTCTTTTGACAAATAATGCAAAATTACCGAATCATCTGGCTGCAAGTCATATACATTTAAGCACACCTGGAAGCATTGTTCAAAATCTGTAAATTCCTCCATTAACAACCCTTTAAATTCTGCTGGGTTTGAGGGAAGAGCTCGATTTAGTACATTTTCATTAAACTCTCTCCATTCGGCGTATATAACCTTCTAGTTTAACATTCCATATCTCCGGCTCCTCTATGAATACTTAATGCTCTAAATGCACAAAATTTATCTCTAACAACCATAGTGCAATTATTAATTGTGTCTAAGCACAATACACTTTTTTTCCTCTGTAGATACTCTGGACAAAATCCTCGCCCCAAAGGCCATTTTGTTAATGTTATAAAATATCCCACATTTAAAATAATAACCGGTTTCCATTTAGAATTGGGTCTCATACGCCTAACAAGTTCGTGTAAGTCTAAATTTCTTAGTCGCGTTCTTAACCTTAAAAATCCAGTTTGATTAGATATATACATTGGTTCGCTGAAAACACTAGCATTCGAAAATGGAATAAAATATCTCAGTTCACCTGTTTCAGAATGTCTTAGTAATACGCCCAGACTTACGTCCACTTTAAATGCATGGTCTACTTCATTAGAAATTTCATCAATATGGGAGTCTATTTCTTCTACACCCCCGTCTAAATCATTCGTCGGAAAATTAAATTGCATTGTCATTTCTCCTCTCCTGTGCGTTCTTAATACATGCCCTCTGTTTGCATTAAAAGCCAGCTGAATGTCTTGATCATCTCCCCACGGTGCATTATCCCATGGAACGTCTTGTAAACCATTTCCACTTCCATGTAAATGTCCTCTATGAATATACAAGTCTTTACGATTATTGCATTTCTTCCCACACGTTCTACATTTGTACATGCGTTGATTATGCAATACTGCATGTTTAAGGGCATCTTTCTTGTTCTGAGGTCTACATCCGCATACAGCACAAGACTTCCGAACCAAGCAAATGCTTTCATGGCGCTTCTTGTTGTACGTTCTAGTAAATATTCTTCCACAATGCTGGCAACTCATTGTTGAACCTGCGCACTTCGTTAGTATGGTCTTTAAATAAATCATGAACAACATTGGTTTAATATATTTTTTATATATCTCTTCCCTAGCTTTTTATAACATAATTTCAGTTTAAACCATTTCAAAATGGATCAATTTCTCACAATAAATATGTATGTAAAAGCTATGTACAAAACTAACTAACTCTAAAAATTAAATTTTTCGGCGCAGCATGATCCACACATTCCATTTGTTAGTTTATCACTCGGTCCACCTGGTCCCATGACATCTAACATTACTGTAGTATGCACTGTGTGCATACTTAGAGTAATGTGAGTATATAATGTACCTATGTGTATATATATATATCTCTGTCTCTTAGCTGTATGTCTCCAATCCAATTCCTATCTCAGCAGGTGTCACCCAGGTAATAAATGAAAAAAAACCAACACATTATATGTCGTTATTACTTGGTTACAGGACTAGAAACAGTGATATCGTTTTTTACAGGAACATCACCTATAGCCTACAATAATCAGCCAACCTCATTGTACACTGTTACAATAGACTAAGCTGCCTATTAGGTACACCCATATGATAGTACTTAGATCTACCTAGATCAAGTACATGAATATGTATTTTTTCATTTGTATTTGTTCAATTTTGGACAAATCAATAAATGAATAAAACTCACTTAGATCAGTGAATACAGCTAATGCCTGATGAGGGTCCTAACCCCGAAACCATGTGGTGCCAAACACACTCAGCTAGAGTGTGGAAGTGTTAACATTACAGATCTAACCCATTTGTGGGGTAGTGTTTAACAGTGTCATGCCTAAGGCAACCTTGATGCCTATGACATAACACCTAGCAACTTGTTGCTACAACCAGCGCACCTCCCAGGTAACAATTGTTGTTACCTGGGTGAGAACTGATTGGGATGGAAGCCAATCGTGACGTCACAGTAGGCGTGACGCCACTCGCATGGTAGCTTTAGAGCTGACAGCAGGTCTTTCGCACTGAAAGATATTTTATTCCATCAATAGACCAGCTGCAACTTTTCTGCACCTACAAATTCCATCCCAACAACTAACCTGGCATCCTAGACACAACCGTTGTCTTTACCTTGGTTTAGCTTGACACAACAACTGTCAGCATTGAAAACATGACGACTCACCCGCAATCTCCGATGATCGTCGAAGGTCCCACCATTGCCGACCCGGCCCAAACCTTCGCAACGAGAGATGTTCAGGCCTTCACTTCAGCAGTCGAGGAAGTGATAGCTAAAGCCTCCAGGATCCACTTAGCCGCAATGAATGCCCAAGGCAATGCGGTAAGTCCATCTAAGACCACTGATTATTCATCCTATTTCATCAATCTCGAAACCCTCAGTGGAGACCATTGTTGACAATGGGAAATCTCGCGATCCCCCGCCACAGGCGAGGGAGGATGAGACTACCCGTGCAATGACGTTACTGGCCGTGCTCAATCGACCTAGTTCTCCTCAGCAACGACCTAGTTCTCCCCAGCAACGACCTAGTTCTCCCGCACAACAGCCCATGGCGTTGATGCAGACTGAACAGAGGTCGCATGAGCCAGTAGAGATAAACAATGATACTCCCTCCTCTCCCAACACCTCTCAGACAACTGGACGTAACAACTTTCAATTGAGAGGGTCTAATTTGAGTATAGAATCCCATGAATTAAATATCGGGACCCTCACACCAGGGATTGAGGAGGAAAACCCATCGGAGGTCTCACCTCCACTTGGGGAACCCTGACCTACTTGGGGCCGTCTTCTAGCACTGGGAACTCCCTTCCCCTTGCTCAGTCTTCCCCCGCACCCAACCCATTCTCAGTGATACGCAACAACTCATCCCTCTCTAAAACACTTTTTGGGGGATCTTTACTCCGTACACCCACTAAGCCAAGGGTCAATATTAGGTCCTCACCTTTTTTTCCTTCAGCTTCCAGCACTGGCACTAAAAATCACAAACACTTATCACGTAGGGACCCCAAACCCAAACGCAAAAGGGACAAAGCCAATACTACTAATAATAAACTGTTTGAGAAGACTTCTTCCTCATCTTCATCTGATGTAGAACAACAACCACCTCGGAAATCTACTCCGATACCCTCCGCATCGTCCAGCTTCCATTCAGCTAGGGGCGATAGTCTTCTCTTGGGGAACTCTCCCCACCCATGGGCCATCTCAGAAACTCAATCAGATGACGAGAGCACTGGCTCTCGTCCACTTGATTTCTCAGGATTCCCCAGTATTATCCCAGAGACTCCACAAGACCCCTGGGATACCACATTGACAGCGAATTCCCCCCAAAACCCCTTTTGGGACAATTACAGCTCCGTAAGGAGTGATGCCAATTTAACCCAACTGGTCAACCTACTGACCGCGTTACACCCTCCCAACCAGACCAAGGCGAAATTCAATGCCTAGTCAATAATGCCCTTGCAGATACTTTTAGAGACAAAACCTATATTGCCTCTAGAGATAACAGTCCTAATGGGAGACCAATTATTGATATTGATAATCAAATCGCTAACAATAATGGTACTGACACAGCCAATATGAATGCATTACACGTTCAATTTGACGACGCTAATGCCAATCCCCATGTTCCATTGCAGAACCCTGATGGAGCCGAACCGGAGGAAACCCCTTGACCAACAGAGGGCATTGTGCCACCAGATGAATGCATAGACCTCCCCTTCGTGGTAGAGCAACAATGGCGCCATGCCAGACTCACCTTAGTCAACGCTGCCAAAACTAGGGCTAGGGCAACTTACTTGACCCACAATGGGCAAAGAATCGAGAACATGGACCGAGTGCTCCCCTTGTGGACCACGGCCCGTGCGCCTCTACCGCCCTACATCCTAGAGGACCCCCAACTGGTCAAGATTGTCACTGACCATCGGCGACAATCTTGCTTCGACCTACAGCTGCGAGTCGCCCAAGAACTCCACCGCAGGTCAACACAACTGACTCACTGTGGCACCGCACAGCTGATTCAAGCTAGAGACTTAGCTCAAGCCAATGACTGCCAGGAATTCCACAAAGCTATCCTGGTTCTGGCCAACATGGTAGGCTGTGATAAGGCCCAAACCAGTACACGACTCCTCAAACGGAGGGAAGAGGAGAGGCTTCGCCAACCTTCACAAGATGATTGGACTAATTTCCACCTCTTTACGGCTGAAGTGGCTAAGGAACGGGCCAGAGAGAAGAAACAAACTGACCCTAAACCTCCGACTTCCAACAAATCGAAGAGTAAGAACAAAAACAAAAAGGATTTTCACAAAGACACTGGCCGCTTAAGCCCCCAGGCAACAGCGTCGGGTGTCACGAGCACCAATGTTCCCACACAAGATGTGCCCCGTCCGGCGAACAACAAGAAAAACAGTCGAGAGGCCGCTCAAGTGGTCAATCGAGGGGCCGTCCTCAGACCAGAGACAATCCCAGGAGACAGTCCAACAACAAAACCACGAAACCCCGACAGGACCGCTCTCGCTCTCGTTCCCAGTCGAGAGGCAACAGGAGCAACTCTCGTTCCACAACACCCCAAGCCAACAACTGCAGGGAGGGGTACTGGAACCAACCAGAAAATCCCAGAAACAATGGGAACAGCAACAACATGCACCAATTCAACCCCATGATGGGCATGGACCCGAGGAACTTCCCTGGGTTCCCAATGTTCAACCCGTTCTTCATGCCAGGTATGCCATACCAACAGAGTTGGCAGCAGAATGGACAGCGTCCCAACAACAGGAAATGGGCAAAATAAACTGTCATCTACCGAACACTGCCACTTTCGATTTTCCAAATGAAATTGCAATATGTACCACATGTGATTCCAATAAAATTTGTGACGAAACTGTTTATCCTTACATGTATGTTCCTCAATTCTCTCCGTCTAATGAATTACGCATTCTAACGAGTAGAAATATTAACAACTCCAACCCGGAGAACACTAGCTCACTCGCAGACGATTTCCTATCACAGTTGAAAGAACGCCCATGTTCCACTGACCACAGTACAGTGATCAATCTGTCCCAACTTACCCTTACTAAAGAGCAAACTTCCCTCTTAGAACTAGGTAAGAATTTTTGTGAAACACCAGGAGAACCTGATCCAGGTGAGATTAGAAATGATGTGGACAAAATCCACCAGGCTTGTAGAAGGGAACACTTCTTCCACAAACTCAGAACTAACTCAACCGCGAACGCGAACGTACAACCTGCTCCTCCAACTGCCACCACCACCCCTGCAGTGGTGATGACGAACAGGGACAGCATAAAACAAATCATGAAACATCACAAACTATTTAAGATTCCCTCAAAGTGGAGACCACCGCTGTGTCCTATCCCACTAGAATCTTTCATAATAGTAAATGAAACCGATCTCAACCGCACAATCCCACGCGCTCCCTTAAGGCAGAACCTCTCAAGAGAACTAAAGAGAGCGAAGACCGAAATTATTGAGAACACCTCAATCGTGATTAAGAGCGCAGACAAAGGCGGCGCGATGGTCGTTTGGTCGAAAGACGACTACATCGCTGAAGGTAACAGACAACTAGGGGACACCCAGTTCTACCTAGAACAACAGTCTGACCTGACACATTCGCATAATGTACTGATAAACCGTATCCTCACCGACTGTAACCAACGCGGCGAGATCGATGATGAAACTCTAGCAATGTTGAACACTGATACCAACAAAACCCCCGAGTTCTATCTACTTCCTAAAGTACATAAAAACAAGTCCCCCTGCCCAGGCAGACCCATTGTCTCAGGCAACGGGGGCCCTACCGAAAAAATCTCCGGCTATATAGACCTCTACTTGGGCCCCCTTGTGCCCAAGATCAAGTCTTATATCAGAGATACCATGCATCTAGTCAATTTAATATCCAAATTGGATAAATTGAGACCGGAAACCCTCTTACTGTTGAGCAATCCCAAGAGTCATGTGACGTCACACATAGGTCATTACGTACTTGTTATGCAATCCCCTTCCCCTTTCCCCCTCCCCCACCTTGGATACAGGGTCACGTGACCTCCAATGAGTCAATAAAAACCTGTTGAGCAATCCCAATAGTCACCGCGTAGCCTTGTGTCACTCCTAGGAGTCATATAACCTTGGAAATTGCTCAAGAGAGTTAAATAGCTGTCACAAATCGCTGTCACCTGTCAATAGCTGTCATAAATCACCGTCAAGCTGTCATATTTTAAGCTGTGACAGTTGACAGCTGCTCTGCTCTGCACCAAGAAAGTTTAGTCCTACTACTCAGATCTTGTGAATAAATCCCTTTGGAAAATATTATTTTTGCGACTTGTGACTCATTTCCCTGAAACACATCACAAAGGTTCTTATATTCTTCAGTCATAGTGATAGGTATGAAGGATTGAAAAGTCGTAGATGATGATTGAGTGGTTTATTGTAGATGACTGAGTAATGAACATGGGTATATGTGAACTATTATATACTGTTGCGTGCAAGCAACGTTCATGCAACTTTGAGAATGTTCTAGTATAATCTAGGTCTATCATGTGGATCTTTCCAGAGGGAAGATCCATGTGATTGCATCACCAATTATCCAGAAGGATCCGGATCATTGGTGATGCAATATACGTATAAGTTCTGGATCATGGTAGAAGTACCAGCCAACATAAGGTTGACACAATATGTATGTTAACGAATCAATTAGACCGTTACCTTTATATATAGTCATTAGTTATTCATATTCATAAATCAAACTAATTAAGGTTATGCCTTGTTACGTAATCATACAAGGCCGGATATGACGGTAGTCCAAGGGATGCTGCAGTTGCATCCTCTGGCATCCTCTGGGATCATCGAGGAATGTTTCCATGTCTTGCTATTCGCTTTCTTATGGTGTAATTGACACGTCTTAATTCCAAATATAAATAAAACGTAGTCAATAGTGATAAATGTTAATCTATCATGTTGAAAAGGTTGACTACCATTGGTTTTTTATTTCCCCTATTTACTTATGTGGGGTGGAAACAATTTTTCAAACATATTTTGCTGTATTATATATGCCCTTGCTATCTGTTGCATATGGTTAGGTACCATTAATGTTACTAGTACTGTTAATGAATCAAATTACTGCAGGTAGATTCAACATACAAGGAGGGGATGTGTTTGGCAAGGTTGCTGAAATATTCTTTATTGAGGCTGATGCTTTAAAAATTACATCAGTTAGAAAGAAAAACATAATGAAGTATACATAACCACAACCAGTGATTATTATTTTCATGCATCGTCAAGGTTCGGTTCAAAATAAAACAACTATATGGGCGTTAAAATATTAATGACATACACATAGAACTGTACATGGCACCTGTAATTAGATTTATGGAACTCGATTCCTGCAGAAAATGTTCAGTTTTGGCCCGACGTTAGCAATAAGGAAAGCTGGCAGATTTGTGAGAAATCGTTTTAAATGGTGTCCATATCTGATACTTTGGGAGGTTCAGTAGTCCTTCTCTCAGGATCAAACTGACCCCTGTGAGGAATCCTTACAGAATATTGTCTACCAGCACAGTTACTTGCTATTTGCATGTGTGTATTAAACTGCATTTTTGTGATTTGTTGGACTTTATTAAAGTAAACATTATTAAAAACAATACATTATGTTAAACCTCTCTCCGACTCAGGGCCCAGTGGAAATCCCCCGTAATGGTTATCGGGTGACCTGATCTATTGCTGAGGTACTATTGAAATTGAAAAATGAGTTTGTTTTACCACTGTGGATGTGAAATATAAAAATCTTAATAATGGAGGCAGCTAGTCCTCGATAGTAGGCCTATAGTGCTTAGTATCCCCGCCTGTCACACGGGAGACCGGGGTTCAATTCCCTGTCGGGAGGCAGAAAACCTTTTGAGATTCTAACCAAGTGACAAAGTGGCCAGTGAATCATGTATAGGGAGGACCTCTCCACCCCTCTCCACCTACAGAACCTGCACTGTTGGCTAAAGTGATGAAATCATTCCCTGAAGATTAATGCTGACGATTTACAAAGTGCCAATTGATGAATGTGGAGATTTACAATGGTGCAACAACAAATCTCCATATCGTTAAGGTGTGTTCGCTCAATGTTTTGACTCGGATCTGCCATCTTGACTGCCGAGGGTGAGTTAGGAATGTCGTAATGTTGTACTGTCACTTCCGCTACTTGACTTATGTTTGGTTACTAATGTTTATTTGACATACTTAACTAAGACTTTGTTAAAATACGTTGAATAATCCCTAACTTCAATCTATTAATTTAGATTTAACATATCGGTATTGTTTTAAAAATTACGACATCCCAACCGGAAGTAATATGGCCGCCATGGCCTCTGTATGGTACGTTGGATCGCTAACGAATCGTAATTTTCTGAGAAGTTGCTGTATTATGGTTCCTAGATAAAGGATGGATTAAAGGTATGTGTTGTTCTTGTGTCAGTCGTCGCCAAATTTCATGTATTTTGCCAGTATGATGAGCGATATGGGTATTGTATCCATGTTGGATCGTGATGTCATGGGCAGAGTTTATGATTATCACAGGTATAGCCGCCCCGATGTTTTTATGTATTTGGTTCAGGGAATGAGGGGCACGCACAATTGTTTTCATCCCACTCTAAAAAATGGAGAATATAATTGAAGTAGATGCTGTAAGAGTGGCTCCACCTAGTGGAGTTATGTATTGCCACCAGGCGACTACCCTGGAGGGAGTTGGAATAAACGTCAGTAGAACTTACATGCCTGAGTTATCAATACATACTCACGATACATGGTACCAGAAAGTAGGAAAAACTCACGATGGCGACGAGTATTAAGCCCCCGCCGCAAATGTCGATGAAAGATGGCAACGTGGACGCAAGATGGAGAGAGTTCAAGAAACAGATCCGATGGTACATCAAGGCGAATAGAGTCAATGCACGCACAGACGGGGAACTCGCGGTAGCCATGCTGCTCGCCGTGGCTGGCAAGGAGGCTATGGATGTCTATGATACGTTCGTATGGGCCCCTGCAGTCCCAGCGGTGGTAGCAGTTCCAGCTCAAGGAATACTGGCAGCGCCTCAAATACTAGCAGAGGATCCAGATGACTTTGAACTAGTGATAAGAAAGTTCGACGGATACTGTACACCGGTTAAGAACATTGTATACGAGAGATATAATTTCTTTGGACGTCAGCAAGAAGAAGGTCTCAAGATGGCTACATGTGACCTGGGCCCGGTAGAAAACACAATACTGCGGGACAGGATAGTCATGGGAGTGCGTGACAAAAAACTGACAGAAAAGATGCTGCGTAACCCAGATTTAACAGAGGCAGACGCAATAAGGATTTGTAAGGAAGCCGAAAGAGCACAGCTTCAGATGGTTAGGATTAATGCTGGGGAAGGCGAACTGATTGGAGCGGTAAAAAAGACGCCATTCAAAGCGGCGCCAAATGTCGAAGCCACACCACGTGACAAGCCCGCCCAATCAGGTGAGAGCTCTAAGAAGGAGTATGACTGTCGCCGATGCGGGACTAAACACGAATGGCGTAAGTGTCCAGCATTCAGATCTGTATGCACGAACTGTAACAACCGAGGGCATTATGCCAGATGCTGTCAAACGAAAGTCAGAATGGTAAGAGAACAAACAGAGGAAATCCTACAGGACACAGATCTGTTCGTCAATGCTGTACGGGTGACGGAAGTTCGCCTCTCTGAATCCTCAAAATGGTCGGAAGTGATCACAATAAACAACTCGAGCCTCCCGTTCATGCTGGACACAGGGGCCGGGGCGAATATCATTAGCCTTGAGGACTTCAGGACTATCAAGAACAGGCCCAAACCTAGACCCGTGAATGTCAAGCTATTCAGTTACAACGACGAGAGAATACCTGTGATTGGAAAAGTGTTCTTACGCCTGAAAGTGGGAGTGCGAGATCACAACGCGACCTTCATCATCGCCCAAAAAGGCATCTCACTCATAGGCGGTGACGACAGCGAGAGGTTCGGTCTTATAAAGAGAGTGCGGATGGTCGAGCCTAAAGAAACTGACTGGCAGCAAAACATTCCAGCCGTAAGTAATCATCACCTATCTGAACTCCCAGTGAAATATCATATCAGGATAGAAGAGGGGGCTAGGCCAGTAATAAGGCCTGCCAGGAGGGTGCCTATCTCGGTGCGAGAACCCCTCAGAACTGAGTTAAATAGGATGGAGAAACTAGGGGTTATTTCCCGACAACAGGAGCCAACTGAATGGGTCTCGGAAAGTGTAATAGTAAATAAGCCTAACGGCAGCATCAGGGTCTGTTTAGATCCTCGAGACCTCAATAAAGTCCTTAGAAGGGAGCACTATCAGCTCCCAACGAAGGAGGATATATTCTCTATGATGGCCAATGCTACTGTATTTACCAAGCTAGATATGTCACAAGCCTTCTGGCAGTTGCCTTTGACGGATGAGTCAGCCAGACTAACAACCTTTAATTCTCCATTTGGCAGATACCGATACAATAGGCTACCATACGGTCTAGCATCTGCACCTGAAGTCTTCCACAGGACGATGGAACAGCTGTTTGAAGGACTAGATGGGGTGCGGGTGTACATAGATGACATCTTAGTGTGGGGAAGGACCATGGAAGAACATGACAAAAGACTTGAACAAGTACAACAGAGAATAAAGAAACATGGACTGGTCATGAACAAAGCTAAATGTGAGGTGAGAAAGGAAAAGATCACATTCCTAGGAGACGAACTGTCAGCAAAAGGCATAAACCCAACCAAGGAAAGGGTAGATGCAATTCTAAAGATGAAGAGCCCGAAATCGAAAGAAGAACTACAGCGGGTGATGGGGATGATCAATTATGTGGGACGGTTCATACCGAACTTATCACACCGTTGTACAAACATCAGGAAGTTAATGGGTAAAAATGTGATATGGGAATGGTCTGACGAACATCAAAAAGAGTGGGTTGATCTAAAGAATGTACTATCGACACAGCCTGTATTAACTTATTATGATCCAAATTGTACACTCAAGGTATCCTCAGATGCCAGTAAGGATGGGTTAGGAACGGTTCTCCTCCAGCAAAATTCTGAAGGGTGGAAACCCATAGCCTATGCTTCAAGGTCCTTAACACCTACAGAGACCAGATATGCTCAAATAGAGAAGGAATGCTTAGCTATGTTGTTTGGGGTCTCAAAATTCCATCACTTCGTATATGGTCGTACAAATGTGATCCTTGAAACTGATCACAAGCCGCTATTGGCCTTCTTTCATAAATCCTTAAATGATTTAACTCCTCGCATACAGAGGATGATGGTAAAAATTCAAAGGTATGATGTTAAATGTATGTGGGTGCCTGGAAAAGAAATGCACATAGCAGACACTTTGTCAAGGTCAAGTCAGGTAAAAGCCATACAGGTTTGTGTATGAAAATCTCCAGGTGCCAAAAGAAAAAATAAGCCAAATGGCAGATGAAACGGAGAAAGATATTGTACTCTCTATAGTAAAAGACTGAATTGTAAATGGTTGGAGATCAGGTAAACGCAATGCATATAGCAATATCAAAGATGAGTTGTCAGTGGCAAATGGCATAATACTTAGGGGAAGTAGAGTAGTGGTCCCAACATCAATGCGTTCAGAAATCTTGTCATTGATACATGAAGGGCACTTCGGTGCTGAAAAACAAAAGCGTAGAGCCAGAAATGTGGTATACTGGCC
Organism: Sthenelais limicola; assembly: GCA_942159475.1. Taxonomy (NCBI): domain Eukaryota; kingdom Metazoa; phylum Annelida; class Polychaeta; order Phyllodocida; family Sigalionidae; genus Sthenelais; species Sthenelais limicola. Next base: position 43,266,763 of record OW804097.1, on the reverse strand, counting down.
AACCCTAAATAAGGATATTGAACGCATTAGTGACAACTGTGAGGCATGTATTAAATTCACTTACAGTCAACGAAAAGAAACATATCAAGTAGATCAGGATAAACTTAATGCAGGTCCGTGGGATATGGTTGGATCTGACCTATTCCAATGGCAGGGTAGAGATTACTTGGTAATAGTTGATTACTTGTCAAATTATCCTGAGGTGGTTAGTCTCTCCTCAACCACATCTGAAACAATTGTTAGCAATCTCAGGGCAATCTTTGCGAGACATGGCATTCCAAAAATCTTGGTCACTGACAACGGTCCGCAATATGTCTCAACAACATTCAAAACATTTGTCAGAGAGTACGGGTTTGAACATCGCACCAGCAGCCCACGTTACCCTCAGTCGAATGGTAAGAGCGAGAGGGCAGTTGGGATAATTAAGCAAATCTTTAACAAAGCAAACGAATTAAAACAAGACCCTTATCTTGGTCTACTAGCATATAGATCTACACCTAGAGAAGGGGGTAAATCACCATCGGAAATATTGATGGGACGAAATGTAAGAAGCAGATTAAACCTCCTAGCAGATAATTGTAGAAGCAAAGTTACAGGTACAAATGAATCTAAGGTGAACGAACCAGACACATTCTATAATGAAAAACAAGTGTATCAGTACAATAAAGGGTCGAGAGACTTGCATCAACTACAGCCAGGTGAATTTGTAAGGCTACAGGATGCAAATAAACGTTGGAGTATGAAAGCTCAGGTAGAAAAAGAAGTTACCCCAAGATCATATCACCTGGTAACAGAGGAAGGTAGTAGGTTTAGAAGAAACAGACGGCAACTACTTAAAGTGCCGCAAGAAAGTAGCTATTTTAATAGTAACGTAGAACTTGAAAATGATGTACCAGATGTTAGTGAAACAGGTAGACAGAACAAAGTAAGAGATCCAAATCTCATAATTCCACTAGAGGTAAACCAACCTGTAATATTACCTCCACCGAGAGCTGCAGTAACAGAACCAGTAATTCGGAGATCTAGCAGACCTCATAAACCTAATAGTCGGTTAATTGAATCTATGTAATATTACCACTCCCTAAAGAGGAGAAGATGTAAGAGTGGAGTTATGTATTGCCACCAGGGGACTACCCTGGAGGGAGTTGGAATAAACGTCAGTAGAACTTACATGCCTGAGTTATCAATACGTACTCACGATACAGATGCTAAGCGAGGTCTGAAGCTGTGTTATCTGAATGCTGCAAGTTACTTCTATAAAAAGGAGCAGATCCAACTCGAGCTCATTAATGGTATGTTCGATATAGTGTGAATTGGCGAAACTTGGCTGTCTGACTGTGTTCATGATTCACAATTGAAAGTCAACGGCTACAAGCTTGTTCGACTAGATAGAGTAAAGAACAGAGGTGGAGGGCTTGTGATTTACTGTAAAGAATTCATAAATGTGACTGTCATCGATAACATGTCTTTTATTAAAGACCATTTGGAAATCCTAAGTGTGTTAGTCAAGGCGCGTCACCGAAAGCCTTTACTAGTGAGTAACGTGTATGGACCTCCGAGTACTAGCATAACTGATTTTATGTTAGAATACAACCGAATACTACAGCTATCATTGAATTGTAATCATGAGAGGTTGTTCATGGGAGACTTTAACATCAATATCTCAAAAAATAATAAACCGAAGAATGACCTGTATAATCACATCAGAAATTCCAACTTGATTCAGTTGATGAAACATCCCACTAGGGTCACTGTCAACAGTAGTAGCACTATCGATCTGATAATGAGCGATTGTCGCTTTGTAGACACATCAGGGACTTTAGACATTATGTTATCCGATCATCTGCCAGTCTATGTTGTAATTAAGAAGAGTCGTTTTAGAACATCCTCTATAACAGATGAAAAGAAAAAGATTATTACTAGAAGTTTATCTCGGAAGCTTAACTCAGATGACATTTAGCGAGAGATAGACGTTGCAAACCAAGCGGTACAAGAGGTGAATCTAGCAAATATCGATGTTGACCTCTTTTGGGATGATCTTAGTAGTAAGTACTTGAATATTCTGAATAAGCTGTACCCCAAGAAGGAAGTAAATGTAAAAATCAATTGTGGGGGAATCTTATCCAGAGAAATCAAACTAAGGGGTGACGTCAAAATAGGGTTGCAGCGGCTGCAGCGGCTGCGACCATGGTCGCGTCCAAAGTGGGCTTATAGTCGCGTCCAGCTGAATGGCCAGTATGTTATGTTACAACCAGAGCAGCCTCCTCCTGCCGGAGTCGCTGCTCTTCGGCCTCCCGTAGAGCAGCCTCCTCCCGTTGGAGTCGTAGGTCTTCCGCCTGTCGCAGAGTTTCCTCTTCCCGGAGTTTCCTCTCCAAGGCCTCTTTGACCAGGCGTGTCTCGGCTAGAGTCGTCTCCCGTTGGACACGGAGCCGCTCTGCCTCAACCCGACCCTGCTCGAAACGATGCTGTGCCGCCGCCTTCTCCTCCTTTCGAGCAGTTGACCCCTCGTGTGGGTCTACCTCCATCTCTGTCTCCGTACCACAGAGAGGGGTCGCGTTAGCGAGCGCTGATGCCCCCGCGGTAGAGGACACCTTCGTATTCGCGACGCGTGTGGGCGCGCGGGCTTGAGCATGGGTGGGAGTGCCACGACCTATACCTCCGAAAAGAGGTTTGGCGGTCTGACGATCACCCGGACCGAAACCCGGAGGAATGGTCGGCTCCGCGCGCAAAGCTCGATTGAACTTTTCGCGGACCTCCAACTTCCTCTGTTCCAGGCGCAGAATCGGATTCTGCACCGGAGGAGCCGTCTCTACCCTTGGTGGTGGGGGAGATGCGGGTCGCATAGCCCGTTGCGCGGCCTGTGCCCGCAGCAGAGTGACCTCCGCATGCAGCTCCTGGACTTCGGGTGGGGGTGCCCTTGCGGCAGCCGTAGGTCGTGACGGACCCGGCTGAGGGTCCGGCACGGTGGCACTAGGTGCTCTACCTTCCGCGGCTGCGGGTGCGGGGCGACGCGACTTCTGTAGGACCGTAAGTCCTGTAGGCGCGGGCAAGTTGGGGAATTCCTTCTCCTTTGTGGACGGAATTTTATATCCGTCCAGCCAAGCGTTCCTGTCGGGAATCGGCGCGTCCACGAGTTTCGGACGTTTCTCGGGCCGCTTTTCCGTGTCGGAACGGTCCGATTTGTCCGACTTATCGGAACCCTTCTTCTTCCTCTTCGTCTTCCCCGTTCGTTTAGGCTTGGTAATGTCCTTTTCCAACGGGTACTTGGAGGTGAAGTTTTGTTCCTTTGCGTTCCTCAGAATGGCTTCCGAGGTTGCAGAGGCAAGGTGGAGCGTGCTTTTGTATCCCCACTGTGGGAGATACGAAACGCCCACGCGCTCAAGAACCGGCATAATTTTATCGACAGCCTTTTTACGGGCCATCTTATGCGGCTCCTTTGACCCGTGGGCCACGATGTCGGAGCGACGGTCCCCGGTTACGGGACAATACCCAATCGGACACCGCCAAACCGGTGTCACGGGGGTATGCACTTCACACAGGTGTCTGGTGAAGAGAAGCCGCGACTTAAATATCTGCGGCTTACCGACAAGCGCCTCCGTTCTGCAGAGCAGGAACGGGCACCGCGAACCCTCTTCGTAGAGGAGCATAGCCATTTGAAGCTTACGGTCGGCTTCAAACGAGTACGCTAGGTCTGCCGTTCGCAAGACCTTACGGGGGTTAGTACAGGTTTCAAAGAACCGTTTGTACTCCTCCACGGAGACCGCTTTGTGGTACTCCGGGTAGTCGGGGAAACGACCGCCTCCTTACGCTCTCGCTCGTTCGCGGGGAGTAGAGAAAGAACCGGCTTCTTTCCATCCCCCCACTTGAGCTTCTTCGCCGCGGCGTTGAGAGCTTTGTGCCGGCGGTACTTGCCGGCAGCCGCATCGGGGTCTTTTAGGCCATCCGACGGGCTCGCGTCTGAGTCATCCGAGTGACTTGCCGGACCTTCCACCTCACGTTTGAGGCGGCGGTCGCGCTCACGACGAACACGCCGTTTGCGATTGGCTGCAGTCTCCTCGAAGGATTCTGCGGCCGAGTGTCCGCTGTCATCGCTCATGATGAGTGTGACTGCGGAATGCTACCCTACGGTAGAAGGGGGCTCGTCTCAGAGACAGTCCCCACTCGTTTCTTTTCCGTCCGCCTCGTCTCGTCCCCGAACACGAAGTCCGTACCCTGTAATACAAAGTGGAACACTCAATTCACGGGTCACAATGAAATCTCGCACACGAACGACCTAACCAGTAGTCCGCCGAGATAGAGGAGTACGGCAAACCACGAGTGTTTGCCGAAGTTAATTACCTCTCTCTTAGACTCGGGGCTCTTATATATAGGGGGTCATCCGAATGAAACAACTCAATCGCATCGAGGTGTTGACATCGCTCGCGAACTCCCAGGAGCCGTGTCCAACCATTCCGGTTGCGTAGTTGACACCACTCGCGAAAGTTCGCGCGCTAGGGCGGCCCTACGAGCCGCCTGCGCGATAGGGACCGACACTACTCGCGAAAAGCGTTATCCGGCAGCATTCGTGTATTCATCCGTGCCCGGCATTTTATTAACAATGTAGCCGGTACCCGTACGAAAACACGAAACTGAACCAGATACGCCCCACCTGGCGACAGAAAAGTCAGCAACTGAAACCACCGGCAGTGCAGAAAGGTCACCTTCACGCACATGGCAGCCTTCGAGTTGACAATCGAAACCCTCAGATTTAAACAACGAAACAGCTTTCCCCCGGGAATCAAAAGTTCCCATCTACTATTTCATCGCTTTACCACGGCAACATTTAGCGAACATCAAGGATAGTTCTCAACGATCCAATTCCATATCGGAAAGAGTTTCATTGAGATGGTCGGCATTGGCACCAGCCTCCTCTTGTTCTCTCGATGCACATGGCGTAATGTCTTAGCACGCTATATGGAAGCGGCCAGAACTCAACAATCGTAATTCATCAATGGTAACATAATGACATGTTTTCATTTTCAATATCACAATGATCCAACAATGAAAGTTAACGTTTGCTGCTACTTACAGTGAACTGGATTTCTCCTTGCTCTGTGTAAAAAGCCAAAAATGCGGTTGATGTGAGCCACTTACGTGTGGCCACCAACTCGCTTCTCGCTTGACTGACTGTCTTGGAGGCAGATGCTCTAAGATCAGTCATGTGATCAACAGATCGCCTGAAGGTGGCGCCCTGGTCGGGTCCAGCCTCCACGAACATTGCTACCTGTAAACCGGATAACTTCCGTATAGTTGATCTATACGAATGTTGTACGTATGTAAATACGTGGTCTTTAACCACGGTTAGTAACACCTTCGTGTTAAATATGTTAATCTGTAGCCCTAGACGGGCCGCTCCAAGGTACTATGGCAGTTTTTCAATGATCAGGGAAACATACTTGGCTTCAGGTTTCTTACTGTTAGCGAACATGGTTGATTTCAGCCCGATATCGGTACTGTCCACATCATGGATCCATACTAGCAGTTTCCACCTATCCGCCTCGTACAGCTATTGCCGTATAGGGTTGATCGTTACAGAGGCGTCCACTCTCCTAGCGTATTGACCAAAATGACTTCTCGTTGTGTACTTTTTTCTTAACCCATGTCTTCGACAGACACGACCGGGTTAACAGACCTTTTGTGTTCGTCATTTGAAATAGAGGCTCTAACGGCCGCTCCGAGCTATCCGATCCCAAGCCTGACCGGACGCTTGGAGACTCGTTTGCCAATGCCTCGCGTCGCGACATCGGGCGGCCTCGTGGGATTCGGCACCTCCGAACCCCGTTGTACAAGCTTATCGGGCTTGTCTGCCTTAGGTACCAAGGGTTTCCTACCCTTGTTCTGCTGGTTCGGTAGAGGAGTTGGTCGCTTTGGAGGGGACACGGTCTCCTTCATACACCCCTTTTTGTGTTTTGGTGGGCGGCCACGCCTGTTCGCGAGACTAACTTTCCGGAGAAGTGTTTTCTCTAACGACTTAGCGAGCTCTTGGCCGGCCACGGCCTTGCCCTTCTCCAGCGACACCACATCTCTATCAGCAGCCACAAGCCTCCTATACTCAGGAGCTTGTTCCAACCCGGTCGTTTTGCGGAGCTCTCCCCTCTTATCAGGGTCAAGAACGGATTTCATCAGATCTCCACTCCACTTGACACCACCGGCCGCGGTATCTACGACATAGGAGTTGCCTCCTAATGCACGGGTTATTTTAAACGGACCATCCCACTTTGCACCATATTTGTTCGCCGCCTTTGGTGGGTAATATCTATATATCCAGTCCCCCACTTCAAATGACCGGTTTGTTGCGGACAAATCAAAATGGCGTTTCTGAGCGATGGCCGTTTTCTTCAACGTACGACGCACATATTCGTGCGACTTCCGTAAATTTTTACGAAGATCCTCGATGAAACCTGAGCCGGAGGGGAAGTCCAAGCCATTTCGAGGTACACCATGAATTAGATCCGCAGGTGTATATGCCTCTGTTCCGAAAACCACGGAATGAGGAGTGCAGCCCGTACTCGCGTTAATCGTATTATTATATGCCGCCGCGATGCATGGGATATAAGTGTCCCAATCATCCGCGCCATAATCCGCATAACACGAGAGCTGTTCCACGAGAACACGATTAAACCTTTCTGCCTGCCCGTTTGCCTGTGGCCTATACGGGAGAGTTGTCTGTTTCTTCGTGTCGTAGAGATTGCAGAGTTCCCGGAATAATTCTCCATCAAACTCTGGGCCCCCATCAGTTTGTATCGCTCGGGGCGCGCCAAACCGCAGGATCCAATTGCGAAATACTGTCCAGGCGACTGTCGCCGCCTTATGGTTCGGTAAGCAGTATGCTTCCGACCACTTTGAAAAGTAATCCACGATGACCAATACACAAGCATTTCCTCTCGTGCTAGTCTTAAAGCCACTAAGGATATCCATCGAGATTCTACTGAACCTCTCTCCCATGAGCTCTTTTTGCAATGGCGATTTATTGACACCTTTTCGTGTTTTTCGCACATTACACTCGGGGCATAACTGAATCCATCTTTTTATGTCCCCAGACTGAGCCGGCCAGAAGAACCTTCTTCGTAAAGCATCTTTTGTTCTGGCGTGCCCAAAGTGTCCCGCTGAGGCCGGGCCGTGATATCGCCTGAACATAGATAGGCGTTGGTCAAACGGCAACACGATCCTTGGGAAAACATGTCCAGTCGAAGGTTTTCTCCACTTGAAAGTGAGTACCCCTTCTTCTAAACACAAATCCGTCTTGTGACTCCAGATTGTTCTGAATTCATCACTTTCACTAGTCAGATTTGCGGGTTCCCGGTTCTTTTCCAGGAAACCCATGATACGATTGATAGTATCGTCCGTGCGCTGTTGCTCACGGATAGTCTGGTTTACAGATACGAGATTGTTGTCCGTGCCTTTCCCCTCCCCCACGAAACCAGCTATAGCGGCTTTGTGTGCCCCACAATCATCGCAATCTGTACGTTTTCAACGACTGTAGGGTCTACGAGAGAGGCCGTCCGCATTTTCATGCTTCTTGCCCGGGCGGTGTTGAATAACCCCTTTGTTAGTAACCCCGTACTGCTGTAAGTCCAGCAACCAACGAGCCAGCATATTTTCTGGTTCCTTGAAGGTCATAAGCCACGTAAGAGACGAGTGGTCCGTACGGACTATGAAGTCTGCGCCGTATAAATAATGTTTGAATTTCCGCACATAATATACGACCGCTAGCAGCTCCCTGTACGTAGTACAGTAGTTTTTCTGCGATTTCGAGAGCGAATTACTGGCGTATGCGATCACCCGCTCTTGCTCGTCCTGAACCTGCGATAGGACCGCCCCCATGGCCGTACCACTCGCATCCGTATCCAGAATAAACTGGCCAGACGCTCGTGGATACGCCAAGACGGACGTGGACAGCAAGGCTTTCTTCGTAGCCTCGAATGCATCATCGAGCTCACTATTCCAAGTAAGCTTATACCGTAGTACCTTTTGCCCGGCTGTTGCAGTTTCCTGCAATGGCCGCACGAGATCGTTAAAACTCGGAATGAACTGACGGTAATATGAAGCGAAGCCCAGAAATGATCTGATGTCCTTCACTGTCAACGGAATAGGCCAAGTTACAACCGCTCGCGTCTTCTCCGGATCCGCCCGTATCCCCTCCTTAGATACGATGCGACCCAAGTACTGTACCTCTTTACGAAAGAGGCAACACTTTTTCGGTTTCAACTTAAGGCCGTACGCCATCAACCTATCAAACACTAACCCCGTGTTCGTAATCGCATCATGGATAGTTGCACCATAAATGATCACATCGTCTAGATAGACGACGCAGATCTTGCCATTAAGCCCCCGGAGAACCTCCGTCATCATTTTCTGAAACGTGGCCGGGGCGTTGCAAAGACCAAACGGCATCACCTTAAACTGGTATAACCCCGTGGAAGTAGTGAAAGCCATTTTCTCTTTACTGTCCAGATCCATGGCTATTTGCCAATAGCCACTCTCCAGATCTAGGGTACAAAACCACGCATTGCCACCAAGCGCTTCTAGACAGTCGTCTATCCGCGGTAGTGGGTACGAGTCTTTTCGTGTCACATTGTTCAGTCTCCTGAAATCAACGCAAACCCTAGTTGAACCATCCGGTTTCGGAACAAGAACCGTGGGGAAGGCCCACGGGCCGTTTCCCTCCTCGATCTTATCCTCCGCTAGCATTTTACTGACCTGGGAGTCCAGAGCCTCCTGTTTTGCCAAGGGAACTCGACGAAAAGGTAACTTTATAGGCTTAGTGTCACCCGTGTCGATGGAGTGTAGAACCCTGTTCGTAAACCCCAATTGTTCACCTTGCAATCTGAACACCCGCTTTTTCGCGTATACCAACTCGCGCACCTCTTTCAAGGTTTCAGTATCCGCTACTTCAGCGCCCTCTATGATAGATTCCAGTTCAGGGATGCTAGTAATTGAACAGCTATCGGAGGTCAGCTTTCGCTTACCCCCCGTGCTGGACCCGTTCACGGATTCTGCTCTTGCATCCGCCAGATGCGAATAGTCACCCGTGAAGTTTGCCGCTACCTCATAAGCGGATGCCACGGGCGTCCCGCGTGGCATGACTATTGCAAGTCCCGTTGGATTCATAATAGGAAGCTCGTGGCAGTGAGCAGACGATACATATGTATCGCAACCCTCCACGAGACCGTCTACTTGTAACCCTACATCTGACTCCATGATATAGCCCACATCGTTCTCGGGTAGGGACACGTCCACAGACGCGACCTTTACCTCGAACGCGGCCAACCGCACATCCTCCCGTAGGAATGCAGTCGATATCGCTCCTTTCCGTCGACAGAATACGTGATTCTTGCCTCCTTCCAAGAGCATCTTCCCAGGCCCCGTCATGCTAGTATCATAGCGCCACATGAAGTCTTGGCCCAGCACGGCCTCCTCCCCGCCGCCTAGACCATCGACTATGAGACAGGCATTCGGATACGAACGCCCTGCGATCTCAAAGTCAAAGACCGCATACCCCATCGTCACTGGAGTACCACCCGCAAGTGGTTTTACCCGGACCCGCGAAGCGAGCAGGTCGGGCTTGCGAGCTAGCGATTCATAGAATTGTTTAGACACTAGTGAGGTAGTTGCACCTGTGTCGTATAAAAATCTCCTCGCCTAGTACCCACTGTGACGGGTACGTACCATCTATCCACTATCGCTACCACGTCGATAGGAATAGAGAGATCCCGGCTGGCCGCAGAACTAGTCAAATTCTTAACACAGCGTTCCCCACCCACGGTAGAGCTAACCGCGAGCAGCGCCGTGCCAGCGTCAGTATAGCGGCCGTCCAAACACATTCCACGATCGCGTGGAATGGCTCGAACGCTACTAACCGACTCCTTAGACCAAGGTTTCGTGTCTGCGGGCCTTGTCGGGTCCTCACCCTCCATCACCCCAGTTTCCTCCTTGTTTCGTTCTGCCTGCCTACCTGACCTCCCCAGATTGTACGACCCTTCTGGAGGTCTTTTGCCCGAGCGGGCTACGGAAGGGTTCCCCCTCCCGTCACGAGTTCCGTCGAACTTGCGGGTCTCGTCACCGCTTCCTTGCGAGACCCACGTCAATTTCCCTTAGTTGATTTATGTTCCAGGGAATTTGAGTCGTCACCATTTTCTTTCTCGACGAAAGCGCGAAACTTTTTCAGGTATTGACAACTGGCTTGCAGGTGGGTAGTTTTCCCACAAAGCCAACAAGCTGGCTCTGGACGAGTCGCTTTCGTGTCCTTCTTCCTGTAGTCAGTTTTCGTGACTATCTTCTTGGAAGATTTGGACAAAGTCTTGGTTTTATCCCAAGCCTTTTTGGTGCTACGGTCTGACTTTTTACTGTCATCCTTTCGCACGTCCTTCCGCATAGCCTGGAAGGCCGCGAAATCGGCTATTAACTCCGATTCCGAATCAGAATCCGGGACTTCGGTCGCTGTAGACGCCCCCGAAGTCTCGTCCGCTGACGAGTCAGAGTCGGACTGCGCTTCTGCTTCCGCAGCCGCGTAAGAAGCCTTCCGCTCCTTGTCCTTTCTCTGTCCGTAGAACTTATATCCCCTAGCTTTAAATTTAGAGGACTGTCCCGGCGTGGAACCCAAGACGCGCTGATATGCTTCCGGGCCACCTGCTCGCACGAAATCTGTTGCGAGATCTACGCAATCTTGCATAGACTTTGGGCGATTAGTTTGCACCCACATGCCCAGAAATTTGTCTTCTAAGCCCGTGCAGAAGATTCGGATAGACTCCTTCTTCATATGTTCAAGGTATTGTCCCTCGTACGCACGTTTGCACAAGGTCAGCAGAGCCTCACCATAGTGTTGAAGTGATTCGCCAGGTTGTTGAACACGCTTGCGGTATTCCTCCTGGCGTTGTTCTTTGGTCTTTGTGTCCAATATGACACGAAGCCTCGTCACAACGTCACTTAACGTTAGGGACCTAGAATTTCCCCAAGTAGACTGGTTCACATGTCGTGAAGTCGCCATAATGAGTTCGCGCATCAGCGTTTCCTCCTGCCAACCGCAAAGTTCGGCATAGTTTATCGCAGATGCGAGATACTCTTCCCAATCCTCCCCATTGCGAAAAGGTTTGAGATTTTTAGGTTTAGGATTTTCTCCCTTGCCCGTTGATCCGTATAAACGAACTTCCGCAGGGCGGTCTTCGTTATACACAACACTAGCTTCCATTTCGGGCATCATCGAACGCCTACACTTAGTAGTGCTCATTGGTCCCGTCGAACGGTAGTCTGGTTCGTGACCAGTTGACAAACCCTGTTTGGCCTGTAAATCGTTGTCCAACAATGGAATCGAAACATTAGTCAACGAGTAGTTGAGGCCATTGTCCGAAGGAGACGACTCTACGAAGTCGACTCTTCTTCCTGCAGTCTTAAAACCTGCCGGAGTGCTAGGCAAGCCCTGGGCTCGCATTTCCGTGCTGTCCGTATTCTGCGAAGGCTGTTGCACTCGCGGATCCGGGCTACCTTGAGGCAGAATCGCAGGATATCTCCGATCCAACATATCGATCAGATATTGAGGGCAAACCGCATGTTCGTGTAGACCACGATACAGCCGCTGCACACGCTTCAACGGAAGTTGTTGGTGCATTACCCACAGTAAGTCGAGTGTTCCTCGAATTTCACCTTCAGCGATTTCGCCTGGTGGTTCTCCCGTCTTGTCGTAAGAACAAAGAACGGTAGTCAACTGGTCCATCATGACCTTCGCGTCATCGCTCTGTCCCAGCGGGACTGCTGTTTTGACGGTTTCCGGCGGCTTAACATCGGAAAGCTCCGACCCATCCGCCTCGCCTGTTTCAACGCTGAAACCCGCACGCTCTACGAGCTTGCGAAGATTGTCCTCGTTGTAACACGAGCGCAACCCTAAAACAATAGCTATTAGTTTCTCAACCAAGCTTTGTGTGTCCGGATTGACGATCAATCCGTCGGCACGCATATTGTCTATGTGTGCAACTACTTGCTCTAGTTGAGCAAATGAGTTGTTCGCAAAATTTTGCGCATCGCCCTGACGTCTCGTTAACATCTGAGCGAGAGCCTCGCATGCTCGCTGCTCGGCTTCAGCCTTGGCCGCGGCCTTGGCTGCTTCCTCGTCACCAAGAGTCATCGTCTGACTCTCAGCATCGGGGATCCTTTCGGGAACTTCCCTACTCGGCCCTAGGCTCACGGCACCAATGTAGTGAACCGCAGATTCGTGGGCGCGAGGTTACGAAATTCCGTAAAGAATCACGAATACGAGGAGATTCGTTTGAACCTGGTTTATTTCCCAAAGGTATACAGTTACAAAGGTATTGTCACTGAAGCAAGGGTGCTTAATTTGAACAACAGAAGTATCTCGGTCCGCGGCGCGGCTCGAGTCCGTAGTGTTAAGCGAAGCCTGGATCCCCTTGCGGAGGTAGTAGTATCCTCCGCCTACCGTCCGTCGGAGGGTGTCTGCAGTGTCGTCTGCACGGTGGTCGTATGTCGCCCCCTGACGGAACTGGACGGAACTGGTGGTAGTCGTCTCCAGCGCTGGTAGAAGTGCCCCCGCTGTCGTAGCCTGGATGGTGATTGGCGATAGTCGACAGCCTCGCTGTATTCCGGGTGGCGGACCCACTACACTTGTTTTTTTTGTAATTCTATTTACTCACACCCCTGCCCCTTTAACGTGGTCAAGGAATGTGATTGAAATAACACTTTCCACCCAGCGGCCGTCGTATTTTAATATCATGCATGTTTACGTATCAGTAGTGTCCTGTACCATTATATGGCAGTATAAACTGACCCCAGCTGTCATGATTAGGAGTGTTGACTTAGCAGCGCCCTGGTCGCGCTCTGGTCGCGCTCTGGTCGGCACTAGGCTCTCACCATTTCACTGAAATTTTACCGCATATGTGGCGAGCCTGTCACTGAAATAATGACAACAGGGTCGCGGCCGCTGCGGCCGTCGCGACCCTATTTTGACGTCACCCCTAATGATAAGAGAGAAAAATCAACTGTTTTCTATAGCTAAAAGAACAGGCTACATAGTTGACTGGAATGCTGCTAAGGCCCAGAGGAGAATCCTTAAGAGTCGACTTATAGCCTCTAAACATGAAAACACATTAGAGTTATTAAGATTGCACTCAGCGAATGGGAAAAAATTCTGGGAGCACATCTCCTCGATCTTTCCAAGGAATTCATCTAGTAAGGGTACCAATTCGATCGATAAAATTCTCCATGATGGTAGCCCATACACTGGCTTAGAAGCTGCCAATGTTACAAATAAATTGTTCGCAAATATAACATCAGATAGAGACCCACAGCATAATATGCCTGAGCTGGTACAAGCAATCAGTCGATTTTTGTGGAATGAGGGGATCACTCAAGAGAAGGTGTTAGAGAAAGTCACATGTATTGATACTAGTAAGAATAGTGGTCATATCCATCTACCTACACTATTTTTAAAGGTCTGTCTGATGAAGGATTCGTTTAACTTTACACTTCTCCTGAAAAAGATACGATTGGATGGAATCTACCCTGTAAAATGGAAGAGAGGTTCATGTACTATAATTCTGAAGAAAAAGTATAACATTGAATTAGACAACCTCCAACCAATCACTATTACTTCACTAGCAGGTAAAATCTTTGAGAGGTTAATGAAAGATAAATTAGATGCCTACTTCTCGGAAAATAATATCATTATCCCTGAACAGCATGGTTTCACTTCTGGGAAAGGTACAGATACAGCCCTTAGCTACCTCATAGCAGATTTATTGAAATCTAAAGATAAGTGGCATGACATCGACCTAATATACTTCGATCTTTCCAAAGCATTCAATACAATAAACCTCGACAGATTGATGTCCAAGCTCGAAGCTCTTGGTTTTAGAGATAACTGCTTGACCCTGCTTAAGAATTATTGTGTTGACAGGATCCAGATAGTCAAAATTGGTGAACATTCCAAAATATAAATTGCTAACTAAGGAAATTGAGGAAACCAATCTATTTAAATACCTTGGGCTCCTCATTGATTCTGACCTACGTATGGACCATATGATCAACCATACAATAAAACGAGCCTATTTTGAAACATGAAAAATTAGGAAGATTTTACCATATATTGGGTCCAACATTGCTATATCGTTGTACAAGTCTTTTGTCTTGCCGATCATAGAGAGCTGCATAGTCTGTACGGATCTGGGTCCACAAAATGTCCATCAACGAATCCAGAAAACTCAAAACAGGGGGCTTAGAACACTATTGAATGTTAGAGGACATATCTCAAATTTTGACCTCCATATGAGATGTGAATTACTCCCGATACGACTTAGGCGATTGAGTAGGATATTAGCTTTGACATTCAAAGTGGGCACTTTTGTTGAGAGAAGGATTAATATGAACATCAGGGGGAATATGGGGAGGAGAGTAGAAGTTTATAAATGGAAGAAAGATGCTACCTCACGGTCCTGCTTATCAAAAGCCGGTGCTGTGTGGAATGATCTACCTTTGGAGCTTAGAAACATAGTGGACCTTGCCGATTTCAAAAATAGAATAAAAGAAAAATTGTGGCTTGAGTTTAGAGAGAGTGGGGAAGTTTAGAAATGATGCTAGGAGTATTTTGTGGACCCAGACCCGAACCAGTTTTTAATCATTTTATCTTATGAAAAAATATACAAAAATTGTTCTTTTCATTTTTACCAATATGTTCAATGTGATTGAGCTACACCACTAGGGTAGCTAAGTAGCTGACTGTAGTAAAGAGTAGTTTGACGTGTATTACCAGGTGGTGACAAAACACATGTAAAGGAGAGTTGCTGTTGTTATTTAACGGTAGGGTGAGCCTCTGGTGTATGTAAGGCCAGCTGAGCCATAGAATCTTCGACTGCTTTATGATGTCTAGTAATTCTTAAATTGTTTAAATATTTGATTAGTACTTTTTCCTTAAGATTTCTGATATGCTGAGAATTATTATCATGTAACTGATAAAATGCTATCAATAAAGAAAACAAACAAACAAATATCATTGAAAAATTACGAACAAGTAAAACGCTAATAGTGAGAATAATCAAATGGATAGATTATAGATCCCTGCAGCACTTGGGAACCCATCAAGAACTATTGATATTCTACGTAGTAAACAGAAGTGAGTCCCATCTGTTACTAACTATTTGATTTGATTTGAAAAATACCTTTATTCAAGACTAAGGACATTATATCACTGATGCTATTCTCAGAATTGCCTGATGTTACAAAAAACTGTTACAATATGCCTACTTCAGAACATACTCCGCGAGATGGCAGTGCAAAAGTTAATATTTATATGAAGAGATAATCTAGATAATATAAATGATACACCACTTATAGGAAGGTAATTAATTAAATTAAAGACAATATTTTACAGACATGATAAGAATGGCCTTCAAATTTCGATTTGCGGGCATACATATAATATCAAAGCGAACAATAGTACTGCAGGTTTTAAAACTATCACAGAATAAAAAGAATGGATCTGCCCCGTTTACATATTATTTGAATGTAATTGTATTATTGAAATAAAACTACTTATATACAACTACCACAGAGTGAAGAATCATCGTAAGATAATTGCTTTTCCTCGATGGCGATCCCCAACCAGGGGTGGTGGGTGGTAAAACCTGTCTTTCCCTTTGACTGACCACTGACTAATGGCTGGCCCTGAGTCTGTTGGTCGGCTGGGCAATAGGGGATTTGCATAGCCGCAACTTTGAATCTTGATTCTCATGGAATTATGGGACTAATGGTACAATGTAAAATATATAGAGAGACAAGCACAGTGGCACATGCAAATCCCCTATTGCTACGTCATCGTCTTGATTTCTGGGTAAACGTAATATATAATAGCACCAATGTCTAAATCTAGACGCCTCCATAGAAATTATGCTCAATTCCATTATATATTAGTACTGTGTTGAAGCTACCTAATGCGTAATAATTCAATCCATATAGTTATTTCACCTCCAGAGTACAGTAAAGGGCCGCCCACACCTGAGCGCCCGCCGATTTAACTTCTCCCGATCCGATTTAACTTCTCCCGATCCGATTTAACTGCTCCCGATCAAGAATTCTAAGGAATAAACTTTTAAAACTGTCCATTTGTGGAGACCCACACCAGGGACGTTGACCCACACCTACCCAAATTCTCCCCGATTTGTGTCCCGATGTCTCCGATTTGTGTCCCGATTTAGGTATTAAAAGAGTATATTGTAGTAGTTCTACTATAATCCTCTAGGTACAATCCATAAAGGGTTGGTACTCTTATATTCCTACAGAGGGATCTACGTTTGATTCTCTGCATTTATACCTTCTGTGTCACTAAATGCCTCGTTTACCCTTATATTCTTATATCAACTCTTACCTTATTACTCTCATAGAGTATCCGTTCTGTTTACCTATTCCATAACATTCTTATCTTATGTATCTCTTTACTGTATGTCTTGCCATACTTCTTACCGTGTTTATGCACCTTGATGTGTTGTGTAAGTAAACACACTACCCTGTCCGGGGAATACAGACTAGGGGCCGCTTGAGAGAACTGTAATAAACAGACGGACTAGGAGTTGCCTTGTTGACTTGTTTATTATTGTCGAGAGTCTGCGAATCACTACAATTGGTGCCGTGACCAGTTCTTGACCAGTTCCTTAAGCTAAGCGTGCCGGATTGGGAAATCCGTGGAATTTGACTTTCTTGGCTCTCTTTCAGAGATGGCAGCAGCTCCCGGAGCAGAGGGCGGACCTCCGCCGGATCTTGGACGGAAGGAAGGTGACCAACCTGTGCAGCCTGGTAAGCTTCTTACCATGAGTGCCATGTTGGCGGACTTGTCCGATGTAGGTTCGGAGTCTGAAGACTATAGAACTGGCAGGGAAGACCGTGTAGCCTTCACAGACTACAGGTCCCCTGCAAGTGATGTGGAGTCAGACGAGGAGAGTATGCTAAAAGCAACTCGACTGCAGCTGTTGGGGATGAGGAGAGACTTGGCCACGGAGAAGAGGAAGAACCTCGAGTTTGCAGCAGAAATGCAACAACTCGTGTTTCAGAACAGAGATATCCAGGAGACTCTGGATGTTGTAACTGAGAGGGACTCTGCCTACATCAAAAGGTTGTTGGTAGAAAATGAAAAAATGAAATATGAGGTTGCAAGGGTAGATGATGTGTCTCATCTGCAAAATGCTTCACCTGATCAGTCGGTAACAACACAGACTGAGTCTGCAACCTTCCCTCTTTGGGTTACACCACCAGCAACAAGTTCGTTCAGTGAAAGGAAAAGAACGCCTCCTCAGACAAGCTTCTCTGTTACCAGCAGAAGTTTCAGTACACAGACTCCCTGTGAAACCGACTCAGTAAAGATAAGTGACTTATCTACTAGTTCGGGTACGCAGACGGAGGAAATTGCTGAAAAGAGTGGGAAAAAGGATAGTGCTAGTGGTACGGACGCTGACTTTGAGAGAGGTCAAGTGAGAGGAGACGTCTACAGACCTAAAATCCGGGTAGTAGCTGGTTCTCCTAGTGACCCGTCTGACCCTAGCAACTCATCTTCTTCCTCCTCTGGGTCAGAATCTCCAGCTCCAAGGAAGAAAACAAAGAAACCAACAAAGAAAAATTCCAAGAAAGTCAGAGAACGTTCTAGCATAGCTAGAAAAGATCGATCCCTGGTCCAGGGATTAAGTTATGATGGTACGGACGACTCGGATTTCGGCGAGTTTGAATACTCCCAAGGTCCGGGAAAGAGCAAATACACCATGCGTCCACCTGTCATAAAGATGTGGGACTAAAAGGACCCTTGGCGTGTTTACCTGGCTGAGTTGCGGGTAATGGCGGCTGCATGCAACTGGTCAGAAGAGGAGTTCCTGCTCCAGTTGCAATGGGGATGCAAGCGGCAGTTGGCGGATATGGGTGATCTGCCTGCAGGCCTGACTTTAAAGAAGTTTGTGGAACATATGGACGCAAATTTTGGCGAGGTTTCTCGTGTAAAGAGACAAGCTGAGTTTCATGCTTGTCGCCAGACTCCCGGACAGGCTGTCCGGCAGTTTGGTAACGAGGTAGCTCGCAAGGCCAGGTACGCCTTCGGGAAAAGGATGAACAGCACCATAGTAACAATGGCTCTTCATGCTTACCTGAAGGGGTTGACAAACCGGAAACAGGCAAATTGGGCTCGTTTGAAGGAACCCGCGGACCTACAGGAGGCCATCCATTGGTCAGAGGTCTACGAGGGATGCTTGATGGAGTCCGAACCCAATGTGGTAATCCAAGAAGTTGCCGCGCTGCCAGCTCCTGAACCAGTGCAGGAACGCGCCTTGTCAGTAAAGAAAAGAAGGTCCCGCCGCAAGTCCGGCGCTGCTGTAGCCCAGGTGACTGACACCCTGGATGATGCTACCTCCTCTGGTTCGGAGACACAGGAGGTGTCAGCAGTTATCTGTCAGGCTTTGCAAGCCTATAGGGATTTCAGGAAGAGGCCTGGTGACAGTAGAGACGGACAACCATGGAAGAAATCATTTTCTGGGCCATTCTCCGGTCGGAGAAGGGATGGACCCAAGAAATGTTACTTCTGTGGGAAGGACGGACATATCTATCCTGATTGTCCGACCGTTAAGGTTTTGAAGGAGGTTGCCGAGTCTTCGAAGGTACCCGCCTCTAAGATTTCGGAAAACTCCACACGGCCCTTATAGGAAGCGATATAGGGGTCGTGGGGACGCCGCTTCATAGTACTACAGCTCGGACGAATTTAGCTAGTAGTATGGAAACTGGGGGTGTCGCCCAGGCACTTGTTAGTAAGGAGTTAGCTTTGTCACAAGGTCAAGCGCTTCTGGAAGCAAGAGAACCCGGGTCGTTGCCGGAAAGGGACACCTGTTCAGGTCGAAATTTTTCCCTGGATAGCCCGGATTCTGATTCTCATGTGAGATGGGGACAGGACAGGTACCAAGCTGTTGAAGGTCAGATCGTTGTGGTTGGACAGAACCCCAACAGGTCGGCGCGGATACAGAAAGTTTCTGTGCAACAGCCAAAGACGCTGAGGATCACGGATAATTTGATTGTCCATGAGAGATGGTATGCCTCAGTGGGGTTAGACAGTGAGAATGGGGATTTTCTGGTGGACCCTGGTGCTACTACTAGCCTGGTTACCAAGAGATTCTATGATTCTCTTTCTTCCAAACCACCTTTGGTTCCGGTCCAAATGGTGTGTGCAATGGGGAATGGGCTGCCTATAACCACTCATGGGAGCGCGCTTTGTCCTTTAAAGATAGGGGATCGGACATACATGATTACATGTCTAGTAGTTTCCGGCCTGAAGGGCCCGGAAGATGGACTGATTGGGGCGGATTTTTATTACGTCCACAAATGTAATCTTGACTGGTCTGGATTGCTATTCCTTGAGAATCAAACAGTATCTGTAATGTGTAAGCAATGGAAGCACATGAAGAGAAGTTTGAGACAGTCCACTGTTCAAGCTGTTGAAGTGAGAGAGTTCGTGGACGGGGGAGAAGTCAGGTTGAAAGAACCTGTGGTCCTCCAACCCCGGTCCGTGACACTTGCTAAGATAGACTTGGGTAGAGGCTCTGACACATCAGATAGATTGATGTTCGAGCCTGATCAGGGATTGTTAAAAGACTTTGCCT
Source organism: Sthenelais limicola (assembly GCA_942159475.1). NCBI lineage: Eukaryota > Metazoa > Annelida > Polychaeta > Phyllodocida > Sigalionidae > Sthenelais > Sthenelais limicola. The sequence goes on along the minus strand of OW804097.1, from coordinate 43,247,102 downwards.
TGGGAAGCCTTAATACATACGTATCGGGTAACGTTAATTCGTCTGTGGTAGCTTTTTCCAATCCGTCCGGTTCTACCGTTAGACTGAATTGTGACATGATAGTAGGGAGAGTTAGCATTGTGACTTTGGTGTCCGATGCTTCCCTACCTGAGGAGGAAGAGAATGAAATGATTAAGACAGCTATCATTAATTCCATACAGGTGACGGACTCGCCTATTGTGGATGATGAGCTTCTGGCTCCTGATATAGTTGTCCCTCCTTGTCCGGAAAATCTGTTAGATAAGTTGGTGAATGAAACTCATCTGTCTGAAAGAGAAGAAAAAGAGTTAGTTAGAAAACTGTTCTATGATTTCAAAGACTGTTTTTCCTTGCCTGGTACCAAAGTTGGTTGCACTCACTTGGTTCGCCATGTGATTGACACTGGGGATGCAATCCCTGTGAAGCAAGCTTATCGCAGAATACCAGTGGCTAGGCGGGATGGAGCAGAGGCTGAAATCTGGAAAATGTATAAAGAAGGCAGAATAGAGCATAGTAGTAGTCCGTGGGGAGCTCCCATAGTTATGGTTGCTAAGAAAGACGGAACACAGAGGTTCTGTGTAGACTACCGCCAGCTGAATTCCGTGACTAAGAAGCATAGTTTCCCTCTTCCTCGGATTGACGAATGTGTTGAAGCCTTGGGTGGGAACCAATGGTTTTGCACTTTAGACTTAGAGTCCGGATATTGGCAGGTTGCAATGGATGAGGAAAGTAAGCACAAAACTGCTTTTCTGTCCAGTGTGGGTCTGTTCCAGTTTAAAGTTATGGCTTTTGGACTGTGTAACGCCCCTGCCACTTTCCAACGCATGATGGACCGTATGTTGGACGGATTGCGTTGGAAAGCTTGTTTAGTATACCTGGATGACGTGGTGGTCTTTGGAAAGACTGTCCAGGAGTGTGCGGACAACCTGAAATTGGTATTGGAGCGCATTAGGGAATATGGGCTTAAGCTCAAACCTAAGAAATGCGAGCTCTTCCGGAAAGAAGTGAAATATTTGGGTAGGATTGTTTCAGACAATGGTATAAAACCCAGGGGTAGACCTAAGAAAAACGCAGCTGGAGTGAAACTTCCTTCTTCCAACAAGAAACAGACAGTAGATATTGGTCCTGCTGTTATCCGGGTTGGTAAGAAGAAGTCTCAGAAGAAAAAGAAGAAATTAAAAATTTCTCCGGTTGTGCTCCCTTCTAAGAATAGAAGCAGACCCAAGGAAGCTAAGACGGATACAGTTGTAAAAAAGCAACCAGTTCCTCTGGTTTTGGCGGATTCTGCTAAGCCCTTAAAAAGAGGGAAGGGGAGGCCGAGGAAAAATTTGGACATTGTTCAAAATATTCCTATTTCTCCTGTGAAGAAGACGGACAGTGTTCCACCAGTAATTGCAAGGGCTAAGCGCACGCGTAAAGCTCCATCGAGATTGCAATATGGAACTTAGGCTTTAAAGTACAGGTGGAACTTTCCTGATGGTTCAACAAAAAGTTACACACAACGAGAAGTCGGTGGCTGATATATCGGATAAGTCATGCTGCCCTTTCACGACATTTGAGAAATTCTTTATTGAATTTATTGAGTGGCTGGGAAAGAACCAACCAGTCCGTATGGCTTGTTAGAAACTGCACTGAGAAAGGCTTAGCTTGGGAGAACCCTTGAGTTCTAACTGAACTAAGACTCCCTGGGAAGCTTGAATCAGCTCAGAAATTGGGTTGAAATTGCTTTTGAATCGGCTAAGTGGATAGTGGGCTTTATGGACAATGTATCCGCAATTGTCTCCGCGGAAGATCAGAGCAGGCTGCATACTTAAACATCAATGTACGCCCTGTAGTAGAGCACTAGAAATAGCTGTGTTTGGCCGTGGTCTTGAGCGGGAAGGTGGCGCTGAGAGAGGTGGCGACTTTGTGTACTACAGTTACCACGCTGGCCGTGAGCGCTGTAGTCTTGCACCCTTTCTCACTCCACTTCTGTGACTCTGCACAACAACAGCTAGCCAACGCACTTTGGACTCGGAACTCCCTAGGAAAGAAGTGAGTTGAATTGGGTTAAAACTTGTCATATTCCGAGTTGATATCAATTTGATAGTTGATAGTTGTCTGCTACTAGACACGGTGTGTTGGAGTTTTAGGAAAGTTTTGATTACTTGTAATGGAAGGAGGAAGTTCGGTGAAATGTTTGAGACGTCAGCCATGACACCGGTGCTTTCTGAATGAATGGCGAATGTATGAGGTGAAAGTGTAGCTTGTGTTGGGGCTCTTTACACCACCAATGTTTATTTATTTGGCTATCCGCCAACCCATATCACTCTTCTAAAGAGTTTGATACTTGACTTTAGGTAACTTCTGTCAAGAAGTTAGTCTGTGATAATTGATTTTGTGTTCCCTCTTCCACCTGTATGTAATATATGGTGTGGAGGGTAATGTATTACATGTAAACACAACATAGATTCTGGCATTTTCCATCTTGCTTAGTGTTATTCTTTTTCCTTTTACAGGGAGAGATTTTTTTGTTAGCAGCCAGATATCAGGATGTCGCAAGAACGACGTACGGACAAACCTATGGATTCGGGTGATGAATCGGCTCCGCCGATGACCGAGGCCGAGGAGAACCATCTCCTTGAGGGAGCAGAAGACCTCATGGGGTTGGATCCTGCGAATGCGGCTGCGGTCAAGACTCTTCGACGGACGGTTTCGGGTATCAAGCCCCTTGGTACAGAAATCCAGCCTCTGTTGGATGAGCAAGAGAACGGATCCAGTACGGACAAGTCCGGGAAGAAGCCGGAGACTTCACCCGCTCTAAGGAGAAGTCAGAGGAAGTCTGTCTCTCCCAGGAAGGCAGCCAAGTCTTCTGGGGATGAGAAAGTTCCGGGTAGGCGTGATGCTTCTGCCTCCCCTGCTCCTCGGGAACGGACGTCTCGTGGAAGAACTCCAGGTGTACGCCACACAGCTAGTGGGGTCATGACTGTTAGAGAAGACTCACAGGACAAGAAGCCTCACAGTTCTTCTAGGACCTCTGAGAAGAAGATTGTTGAGAAAAAATAAAGAAACGCCACTACCACCGCGCTGGCAGACGGAGAGCCCAGCTGTCCGGAAAAGGTAGTATGGATGCCTTCCGAAGGGAGCTGGATGCAGCCACGGACATCTTGCCTCTAGATCCGCGCTCCGACCAGCCCGGATCTGGAGTTGTGGTTTGTCCGGAGAGCGACTCCGAAGACAAAGAATTCAAGAATGACGGACATATGGCAAGGTATGAATCTCATGTTTGGCCTGAGATTCTGAGAGCAGACTCTATGGACTCTGGAACCTACCAGAAGGTCATCGAGGCCCACCGTCTTTTGGGAACCCGGCCACCGATGCCCATTTTTGGTCTGCCGGATTCTGTCCCTGAATCCGGGTGGGGTCCGGGCGTACTCGACTCGTGAACGTCTGTTTAGGCATTTTTGCGAGGAGCACGCCCCATTCGTCCAGGTGTGGGTTTGTCCGTCTACCAACTGTCACCAAGTTTTGGATAGACGTGTCGAACTAGTACAACACTTGATGTACGGGGAGTCTGTGCAGCATCATCTCAACCGCAAAGATGCCTTGGACAAAACTGTTAAGGTGCTGCCCTCCATTCATACCAACCATGTCTTCCAACGGACAACCTACATGGCCGGGCAGCATCTTAGAGTCATGAGGAGAGCCACTAGTACCAGGAGAGGCTCCAAGAAATCAAGATCAGAGTCGTGCTCTTCTGCCATGACTATCGAGTCCGGGTCAACGTCTGGAAAGTCCAGAGCTTCTTCTTCTGCTGCCACTGCAGCAGGGAGTTGCCATGCCAGGGCCACTGATGCTAGTAGTTCTGTGGTAAAGGAATCCGTGAGTTCTGGTTCATCTAAGAAGAGAGACCGACCGGCTACATCTGAAGTTGGTTCTCCCCTGTCTAAGCGGGCATGCAGGTGGGCTCGGGAATGGTCCGGAAGTGTGTTACAACATCTACCTTCCGTTGATGACAGCCTGGAGCTGGTGGCTAGAGCCGAGATCATTGTAGATGCAGCCCTGGAGCAGGTCTGTGCATCAGCTGATTCCGCCCGTGCGGAACTAAAAGCTCTGCTCAAGGAGGTAACTACACCCCTGCTGGCGCTGAGTGATGTAAAGACGTCCGTGGAACAGCTAGGAGACGTCCGGGAGGAGGCTAAGAGCCAGGAAGGTCTAGTAGACGGACTTCGCCGATCCCTGTCGGCCAGTGACTCTAAGATCCGCCGCCTGGAGGAAGAAAACCTGAGACTGAGGTCACTGCTTGAGGACGACACGCGCTCCTCTTCCCCTGTCGACCCTGTTGAAGAAGAACAGAAGCAGACAGTTACAGTGCCTACCCCTACAGCTCCTCTACCTCCACTTCCAAATCCGGTGGCTGCCTTGCCCTTGGACCCATCACAACTCCCGCAATTGCTCATGCTGAGTAATTTGCTGCGTACACTACAGCAAGTTCCAGCCACCACTGCCATGCCTCCAGCTGCAGCTGTCGGTCAGCAAGCTCATCGCACCCCTGTACGGGACAATCCGGGAGCGTTTGAAATCCCAACCTGGTTGTTTAGTCCGACCACTCTCGTGCAACCACTTGGTACGGACGGAAACACTGTGGACCCGCAGAACCAGACGGACACTCCCATGGAATAAGCTTGTGCTAAAAGAACAGTGAGAACATTCTTTAAATTCTTCCATGCTCTAACTGCCATTCGCCTTTGAAGAATATTATTTTGTTGTTGCATTGTCAACCTTTGGTTACCTTATGTTTAGATACTCCACTAGAAGCTCGTTTCTACATTTTCCGGATACTTTTGGGTTATTGTATTTTCCATGAGAAAATTTTTCTTTATCCAACTGTTGTTATCCTATGTAGTGAGGACACTTATGCTCCTGTGTGTATCTTTTATGTTTCTTCTTACTTTGTGGTATGTGCTAGAGATGTAGCGACCTGGTATTTTGTTAACTATATCGTGAGGACACCTTATGCTGCTCCTTTTTGTCGCCTTGAAGACCTATATTTAACTTTAATTTTCCAGGTCCGCAATGTTAATTCTCTTTTTATCCACTTGAAGCCTTTTTAGTACTTTGTACTGTGTTGATCTTTATTACGATTTTTCTAAAGGGATTTTTAAAAATCTAAAATTAAGGGGGGGGGGGGGGTATTGTAGTAGTTCTACTATAATCCTCTAGGTACAATCCATAAAGGGTTGGTACTCTTATATTCCTACAGAGGGATCTACGTTTGATCCTCTGCATTTATACCTTCTGTGTCACTAAATGCCTCGTTTACCCTTATATTCTTATATCAACTCTTACCTTATTACTCTCATAGAGTATCCGTTCTGTTTACCTATTCCATAACATTCTTATCTTATGTATCTCTTTACTGTATGTCTTGCCATACTTCTTACCGTGTTTATGCACCTTGATGTGTTGTGTAAGTAAACACACTACCCTGTCCGGGGAATACGGACTAGGGGCCGCTTGAGAGAACTGTAATAAACAGACGGACTAGGAGTTGCCTTGTTGACTTGTTTATTATTGTCGAGAGTCTGCGAATCACTACAATATCTTATTTATTTAGGAATTAAAAAATATTTTTTAACTTTTTTTTTCCAAATGGTCATAACTTTTTTTGCCCAAAGGTTACATCGTTGCGCCCGGCAGATCTGAAATCAGGAGATTCAGGAAATATAGAATCACTCAAAAAACGTCGTTTGGACGCCAAACCAAAATTCACCCTCCCGATTTTCCATTTTTTTGATAATCGGGAGAGCCCTCCCGACGGCTCTGGAAGGCCCCCCGATGCATCGGGACAGTTCCAGATGCATCGGGCAGAGACCCACACTAGGAAGGGATTATAAAAATTCAAAGCCAAAATCGGGACAAATCTATAATCGGGCAAAAATAGGAATTAACTAGTCCCGATTGATGAAAATTACTTCAATCGGCGGTGATTTTGCAATCGGGAGTATAAAATTTGTCCCGATTGAACTCCGAATTGATCGGGATGGAAAGTTAAATCCTAAAATGGATCGGGAGCAGTTAAATCGGATCGGGACAAGTTAAATCGGCGCAAATTTGCTCAGGTGTGGGGGGGGGGGGGGTTTACTCTGTAACTCCCTGGAGATGTTAACTGTTTGTTGTTAGGCATCTGGTCCAGGATGGGTAGGCAGGATATATGAATCATTTAAAACAGAAGGTGACGCTATGTTTGCAACTCAAACAGGAATAACCAAATAAATATGATAGTGATATGGACACAAAGTTGAACATAAATAGTGAAATCTACAACAAGTGACTTGGTAAAACTCATGGAGGTGTAATATTACGCGTTAATTAATAATTAATTACTCAAGCCGTATAAACTGCAAATATCATCAAGGCTTCCAATGTAGCACCACCTGGTGTAGAACAGAAGGCTCCCGCTACCTACGGTGCTGCGCCATATATCTAAGAACTGACTATCTAACCTATCAGCAAGCTATGGCGCAGCGCCATATATTTACCCAACGTAAGGGTGGCCCAAAGCAAAGGCCAATTACACTTATTTTGAAGGTGCCCCGCCACGCTTTTTCAGGACAGTGTATTCTATTGATTTACTGTTTCCTCAAGTTGTAGTGATAATATTTTAGTTTAAATTAAATATAAAATCAGGCTATACTGAAAACATCGTTTCAGTACAAAATGTATCTGTCTTCTTAACTAAAAACAAATCAAATCAAATTCTAGAATCGTTGGTAGAGCTAGTCGGTGAAGAACTGAGATGGATAATTAATTATAATATATGTATGTGTATGTTTATTAAGGTCATAATGAAGACAGGAGAGAGTAGTTGTCAGTGTAACGGTTCATCAAGAACTGATTTTTTATTCATGTATATTAATGCAGGTAAGTTATGTGTAGTCACATAATAATGTGAACATCATATTACATACCATGTAGAGCTTTAATAATGTAATATACATTATATAAAATATATATATGACATGGTTATGTGTAGGATTATAAAATCATGGATATTAATAATTACTAGCTGCCCCTATTTATCAATGGTAGACATGTTGCTATGGAGTGTTTCTACGTCGTCGATTTTTAGGCGGCCGTCAGTTAAGTTGCATCGCAATACCAGTGTTGCGTCACCAAATAATAGTATGGCGTAAGTCGGTCAAAGCACATTTGTGAGAGGGAGTGGTCGGAATACGTTAATTTAAATAGATTTGCGTCCACCTCCTTTGAAAAAGATATTCAGGAAACACAAAGACTGGTAACCTCACTTGAGGCCAAAGTAAGCTGCGGGGAAAGTTTGAGAATTTTACTTGCCTCGGGAAAAAAGTTTTTTTAGACTTCTTTGTCGTAATTAATAGCGTTGTTAATTAGGTGGATGCTAATTTATATTGATAATATTACGTAAAATAACCCAATGAGATAATAGGTTAGCATAAAATGGGTTTGACAAACCTGAAAAGAGGAACTTACTTCGCAGTGTTATTAGAATCTTGAATAAAAAAAGTTTTACATACTCTTCCCAATCTTCTTGGAGAAATTCCAAGTGCCTGGACATTGGGACACTCATTCGTACGGTTTCTATATATATGTCTCTACGATAGCAAGTGTCTCTACAACGCATTTTGAATTATTGATTGATTCCAAGAGTTAAAATTGATTTTCACTCCCGAAATTTTGTGAAATGGTTGACTGCCCATATATATATATGAGCAGTGGAATATAGAATCTCGTTAACTTGTGCTGCAGTTCCAGTATACACGCAGTGCACCGACAGTATTTTAACAATTCAATTATAGCCAAACATATTGAATAAATGATACGCACATCCATCCACTACGTCATGGTACATTGTCAGAGTACTATACAATAATTATTGACGTCTCTCTACATTAGGAATCATTCACATCGATGTCATGAAGTTAGTTTAAACTTGGTGATCGACTGTAAATCACTGTGCTGGCCTTAAATGAATAGAAGAAAGAAATATTCTAAATACTGATCCAGTTCCCAGTAACGTGTTACTTTATTAGTGAAATTATACTCGTCGATCACTAAAAGTTTGTTTCATTCAGTACATGAAGATATAATGTGATAGGACAATGTCATACAACGTTCTTTGATTATAGTTCTTCAATACAAACAAATGGTAGACCAGAATAACCAAAATTGTCTCACATATAAATCACATTCAATAATATATAGAATTTATATGCATTCATATGAATTTAATGAATTTTTACAATGCCATTTATCATTCATGAATTAAATCTGTTTCGGAGAGGAACTTTATAAGGAATAATAAAGGCATTTCTAGGACATTCAGTGATGGATATGGACAGCCGTGGTTATAAATAAATACATTTCCGCTCTCAGGCAGCGTTGCCAAGGGATTTATGACCAGGAATTTCCTTGTTCAGTGCAGGAACAATGCATCCACTTCATCCAACAAAACACAATACATCATTTCACTATTCAAGTCTAGGTCATCGGAGGAAATGCATTCAACCACACCCCTCCCACCTCCTCCCTCTATACATCCCCTAGTCCCCTAAATGTGAACCGTTTTGGCAAAATTAATCGCATGCCAGCAACTTTAGTTTTGAGATATGGGGCTCCGAAGGCAGTATATCACTTTTCTGTGAGAAACTTCTTTTTGCATAATTTTGTGTACACTATCTTTGCTGATGTTCTGAGTGTAATAAAAGAAAAGGTTATCAATGAAATCAACTGATTATTCGACATGTTATGTAGTTCATAATACGTGTCCCAAATCGTATTAAAAACTCATAATTATAAATGCTCATATTCAAGGATGGCGCGCCAAACACAAGTCCCAACAACTTTGACCTTGAATATCTCAGTTCGGTTCTCTCCCTTATGTTTTCGCATCTTCTCCTCGTGCTTGCCTCTCTCTCCTTCTAATCCTCAATATCTACCCCGGTATCTATCCCCTTCACTTCCCCACCCCCACTCTCATTTCCTCACTCTCCTCTTCCCTCATCATCCCAATTCTCTTCCCACAAAAGTTCTGTCCCTACATTCCTCCACTCTCCTCTCCTTCGCCTCTCAGCTCCTCTCCTCACCCTCCCGCCCTTCTCCTTCTCCTCATCTCCATTGCTCCTCTCGTCTTTTACTCCTCCTCTACTCCTTCTCCTGCTATTCTCTTTCACCTCCACTTTTCCTTGTCCCCCTCTTCTCCTTCTCCTCCTTGGCTCCTTCTCCTTGTCCTCTTATTTTCCTTCTCCTTCCTATTGCTCTTCTCGTCTTCTAGGCCTACTCCTCCTCTGCCACGCTTTCCCTACTCATCTTTATCTCTCCCGGGATCTCTCCTCCTCCTACACTCCTCCGCCTCTCCTCTCCTTCTCCTTTTCTCTCCCTCCCGCTCTTTCCTCCTTAATATCTCCTCCCTCTCTCCTCCTCCCTCTCTCCTCCTCCCCTCTTCCCTCTGTCCTCCTCCCCTCTTCCCTCTCTCCACCTCCTCTCTTTCTTCTCTCCTTCTCCCCTCCCACTACCTTCTCCACCCCTTACCTCTAGCTACGCACTCCCACATAAGTAAAAGGGAATTTCTGTCCCACCAATAACTTGATTCGGAGACATGGTTGACCTCTTTTCCATTGGAGGTTTTTGCCTCAGAGGATTCTTCAGTTCTGACAAAAACACTCGAGAGCTGTCATAAAGCATGTCGTTAGCGGTTGTTTTTGTGGTGGGAGCAGAGTGGAATGGGGTTGGGTGGCCTGGGGACAAGCAGATTAAGGGTTTGAGGTTAGGAAGAGGGAGGGGATGGGCGGGGTGGGGGGGGGGGGGTAGAGTGAACCATCTATGTCCTATTCTAGGCATAGCACGATCTACTATTTCCCTGAGATATCCACCACAGAAAGTGTATCTCCGCATCTTTTTTCTATCTATCCTATGGTGTGTCCTATTTTCCCTACATGAAAAGCCATGTTCTGCTGCAGGGGCTCCTATAGGCCGTAAGCAGGGGCCTCAAAATGTGGCTAGAAAATGATTTTCGTTGCACCCAACGGGGGACTAAGTGAACTTTGCTGATTTTTATGTAAAAAGACCGCTGAATCCGAAAATCAAACTTCCCACCTCGAAAGCTGTGGACATCACCCCGTAATTTACAGTTAATTATGTGGAAAATAGGTGAAAATATTAAAAACAAAATATTTTTAAGGGACTCATACAAAACGTTCTCAACCTATTTTGAATCAAATTCTGTAATATCCTATGACTAGACAGTTGTAAGTATACATGTTTTGAATATGAAATAAATACATACATTTTTTACCATAAAAAAATGAAAAATAATGCGAAAAAAAAGAACTAAAATTTAATATATTTTTGCAATATTTGAGTATCTCCACCCCAGTTAAAATGTAATGGAATCATGTGAAATATTATCCACATAAGGTCAAGGATACATAAAATTCGCATGCCAAATCGTAAGATCATAAGTGAAAAACAAACTAAATTAGGGCTAGTGAAAGTGCATATCAGGTCACTGAGGTATAGTGACGGCCGTATACATGTACTGCAGTACCAATAAGCTGAAATATCATGAAATGATGCATTATTAAGTTATGTATTGTGCTTTATCTTTGAAATGAAATGATTTAACCAGCAGCTGCTAATGTAGGAGATATTCTGCAATATTTAAATTTCATAAAAAAAAACATGGAAATATGATGTAGAAATGGGGTTTTTCTCAGGTTTGACTATCAAGGGAAGACCATATTTCCCACTTGGAACAGCTTTTATATTATTTCATATATCATTATCACTTGTAAATTCCACTGCCCCCCCCCCCGCCCACACACACAGGGGTATGGGTGAATGGTAGGGGGGGCGGTTAGAGAAAACATGCCCACCATGCCCATCAGTGGACTGATGGAGGTACTCGCCCACAACCAATCAGCCCTCGTCCACATAATTATATACAATTGTAGAAGTAAAAACTAGATAGAGTGTTTATTTTAATGCATAAGTTCCATAAATGTAACATGTAGGAGACAAGAAAAAGAGCAACGACTAAACAAAAAACATTTGTTTGATTGTATGTATAATTTGACTGGTATTTTGTCAATAACTTGAAACTGTATAGAATATTTGTATTATATACAATTACATTGTATCACCAGTCAGGGCACTCACCCACTCGCATTTGCGAGTGAAAAGTGTGGCAAGTACCACTGTGGGTGCACTGGTCCGTATTCTCGAGTACCAAAATGCAATAAAACATAATGTATTGTCTACCCTTAAAATGCATGAAAACGAAGGGGTTTTTTTTCATGCAAAATACTGGAAATGGGAGTCAAAGTTAGCTCTAAAATTGGTACAATTTAATACTTGGTTAGTCACTCAGTGAAAGCGTCAGGGGAAAGTGTACAGTATGAAACAGAACTTTCGAAAATTTTTACAGGATTCCAGGCCCACAATACTTTCCCAGGCTCTTCCACCAAAATGCCCATTTTCCAGGCCTTGAATTTATTTTAAATATTGTGCAAAGATGTTCGAAAATATCACTGATGGAAGAGAAGAGTGGCTCTATCATTAGCATCGAGATATAATGGAAATAAATCAGTTTGGTTTGAGCCAGTTGGAGGAGGGGTCACAGAGAAAGAGGAGGGAGTAAGGAGAGAGAAAATAGAGAGAGTGGGAGATATGAGAGAGAGAGAAAGAAAGAGGGGGAGGTGAGAGCTGTAGGAGTATGCAGACGGGGAAAGCGGCAGGGGTGGGGGGGGGTTGGAGAGTGAGAGGGAAAGAAGGAAAGAAAGTGTAATGAAACAAAAAAAACCATGGAAGTCATTTGCCCTTAATGCCTCTTTTTGGTTTTATTTTCAATGAAACCTTGTGCGAGAATTTACAATCTTTTAATTTGCCCTGTTTTGGTACTCGTAAGTGTGGATGAGTGCACCAGCATTGGTACTCGTCCACAGCAAAATATACTCGTTATACGAATACAAAGCCCTTACTATGATCCCTGAACTTAGTATCCAGAAAGCATACCGCTGGATTGGGTTGTGTTGGGATCTGACTTTTAGGCTAGTTGCTTGTATAAATAAAGAAAAACAGTTGCCGACGAGGTCCCGTCCACGCACCCTACCCCACCCCCACCCCTATACTACCTCGGCGCTGTTTATTCAGTAAATAAACAGCGCTATCCATTTCGAATCCCATTTGCCGGTTACGTTGATTACGTTGAAGTGACTTCCGGCTTGTACGGAATGGAACAAGGGATCGGAATGGTCAATGGCGTGGATGTAGCTGTGTGGGTTGAGTGTGGAGGTTGAAACGAAAATGGATTGTGGAAGTGTGAGTGCCTGAATCGACAATGTAAGTACGCTAGGTTGTAGGTATAGGCCTAAACTAAGTATTCCATGCATCAATAGACATTCTCAGCGGGGAAATTATTGAATGCAGGCAGAGAAGTAACCACATGGTATAAGAGTATTTATCGTTGGACACTAGTAGTCTGTGCACCGTGCGAAATTGTAAATAGAGTCATTCTGACTTCTTCCAAGGAAGAAGCGGGGGTGCCGACCGTCAAGAGGTGGCCCAGGGTTGGGGAATGTGCATAAGGGCCAGGGCATCACTACCGGGGGCCGGGGGCACGGGGGGGGATGTCCCCCTCTACTTTTGGTGGCAGCCTAAAAAGGTCCAAGGCTGTAGAATTTTGTTTTTATTCAAGTTCATAGCCTATTTAAAATATCGCTGTCAGTGGGCTGATTTACAACAATCTTTCTTTTTAATGAAAAAGTTCAGATGGACATATCTTTTATTAATAAGGAATTTGGATTTCCATCAATAATCTGCAAAATGGCATATCTGATATACTGTTACTGGTTTTGTTAATAACTAGGTGCAACATTTCGAAAATTTTAATCACATAAGTAGGCTACCGAAATATAGGTTTGTTTGAAGTTTAGTTGCTTGACCAATAAGGCATATTTTAAGGTCTTTACAAAGTGATCGGTATGGCAGGAATAAAAGCCCAAATTCCGATATACATATATGAGCAAATCCACCATTTGGTCGTCATTTGACCCTAAAATCGTATTGTGCTTATTTGAATGGGAAAAAATGATTGGAGACATTTTTCAACAGTTTTTTCGTGTCCGCCCACATATACATCAGAAATACATCAGAAATACCCCCTATTAATATAATTATTCCTAAAAATTTAGGGCATGGGGGCCAAAAAACTGGATTTTAGGGCCTTAAAAAGAAGAAAAATGAAGGGATGCCAAATAAAATGATGGAATAAATCAAAATATTGAGTCGAACATAGTTTAAACTTATTTTACCATTGGGCCTTGACCCTGGCTACTGCATAATCTGTTTTGTATTTGTTAATTTTGTATTTTTGGTCTATTAAGAATGAAAAAACATGTTGGGAAGTCTAAATGTCAGCGTCACATGTGGAATATAAAATCCAGGCCTGGAAAAAATGTAACAACTTTGGGTTACCAATATATATTATTTTGGTCACTTCTACATGGACTTGATGTATTAAAAATAAATTAGTTCGGATATCAGTTAATATTATGGAAATCTTGGAGCCAAATTAGGAATTGGGAAGCTCTGCTGTCAGCGTCACGTGTGGAATGTTACTCTACCACATTTAATAAATATTAGGAATTAATTATTAATAATATTCATATAGATGAGATGCCATACATACTTCATTTCAAAAACCATAAATCCGCCCAGTTTCTCCTTAATAGGAAGGTAGGGCAGGAAATGTGTCAGCGTCACGTGTGTTTTCCACACGTGATGCTGACACTGACACTGACACTGACGCTGACACTGGCACTGGCACTGAAATTGTTGTTGGGAAATACAGAGAACCTATATAAATCGCTGAAGATTTTGCCATTAAATGCTAAACAGAACTCACATTTACCTTCATGAACAACCAATACAAGTATTCAAGTTAACTTAAAAAAACGAAGGGGAATGAATGTTAGATAATTTTTGTATACATTCCAAAAATAAATCTTATATGTTATATGTATTTGTGGGCAGAGGGTCAGTGACATGTCATCCTTGCCGCTGCCATTATCATTACCATTACTGAATGGTTATTTGGCTGTAACTCTCCTTCTAGTTGGAATATTGTCACAAACTAAAAAGCGTTATGATCCTTATGTCGAGACCTTTGAAGTACACAATAATTCAAAACATTATATACGTATTTATTTTATTTATTCCTAATTTAGATCCTTATTTATGTAGAAATATGTACCATTCTCCAGTGCCCTTATCAGCAGAGTTCCAGTCACAGACTCTACCAAGATGCCCTGATAACAATAATCATTATTAACTTTCAAAATTTCGTCTATAGTAACAGCAATATGTATAGTTTATGTACGAAAAAAACTAAATCGATTGAAGCAATTTAAAAAAATTAAGAATTTTCAGCTCTGGATGACCAAATGACGACCAATTGGTGGAATTGCTCATATATATAAATGATTTGTAGTGGGCCTATCTGATTGTATCGTACTGTACTGTGCATATGAACGATTTACAACTCTTGCCATTGTAATAAACGATCATAATATCCCTTTACTTTGTCTCTAAGAAGTCATGAAAAATCATGTAAATTAGTCAGGCGGGCAAAGTAACTTATTAAGCTGTTGTTTCGAATGCTGGTTGTCAGCCTGTAGGTTGTTGGGGATTTTGGTTCTGAATTTACAACTAACGTAGGGGAGTGGGGAGGGTAGGCCTATATCAAATTATTTCTCTTATTTTACCATATATTTGGAAAGGAAGCTTTAATAACTATAACCGCAATATTATGTAGATCTTTAAAAATAATCATCTAATCTGATCTAATATTCACTCATTGTTGATAGAGCGGCACAGTTTCTATAAGGAATTCAGCTGTAGTGATGGCTCTTGGTGTTGCTTCCTCCTATATTACACAATAATTCTGCGCGAAAATTTTGTCACACAGTCCCTCCCCCTCACATGTTAAATGTTGTCTGGCCATCTCTCGCCTATATCCATATGTATGCCTTATGCAATTAAATAATAGTTATACCATATAAACATGTATAAACTAGATCTCTGAGTATGCGTTGACTATCAAGGGCAGGACGTTTTGACTAGGCACAGGACGCTTTGACAGTAGCAAGGACGCTTTGACCAAACCCCCTGCAGAATGTAAACAAACTTTTCTGACAATGTTATTGTGTTGTTCAGTGACTATCTGCTCCTGTCATTCGAACTCAACCTGTTTTCCAGCAAACTAGCATGCTCTTCTCCATGATTTCTCTGTAAATCTATTGAGTTTCCCCTCAACCTTCTCACAAACATGAAGTAAATAAATTGCAGCCGTCTCCGACTGCACATGGACCACGCCATTGTAGTACAGTCACATGGGTCAAAGCGGGGCCCCTGATTGGCTGAGAGATGGGAGGCAATGGTGTTGCATGTAATATGCTTGGGAAAGAAATACCCGATTTGGTTTGCTGTTTTCTCATTGTTGTCCACACTTTTAAAGGTGGGAACAAGGAAAATTCGGTTTTAAATGAAATAATCACAATTAACAATGCTTAAGATTATAGTTCCTTGTTGGGTGCAACGAAACTGAACGATAAACAGCCCCTGCTTACGGCCTACTATTCCCAGATTGGGTCATCTTTTCCCACTATTTCACCTCTGGTACACTCCTTTTCCATCCATTCCAAATAAAAGGGGACATCACTAGACTTGTACAAAAAGTTTATTTTTGTAATACAAATTATATCAATTTGTAGTGTTTTTCCGTCTCACACTACCCAAGTTTGATATATCTATTCTCGCGAAGGGAAAGAAGACCAGACACACAGCTCTTTAGGTATCACGGGCTTTATTCTCCACACAAACCATGTCCGATAGTGTTTATCGGACCCAACAGAGGTGACCAGGTATTGGCCTCAGAGGACAAGTGGCAATTATGGTACACGATCATTGCAGGTGTTGAGAGTCAAACAGTTAACATGGTTTTACAAAGGAGCAAAAAAGTGAAACAACACGGAGTCTTACCGGAGCATCCGGAAGCACTCTAAGACACATTATGGTAAAAGAGTTGACTAGATTTAAGTTACCTTTGATAATGGTTTACTGGAACTCTGTCCAAGTAAGAAAAGGCAGGAATCCGAAAGGCCATTTCTGAGCCGGGAGCGCGTTCAGTTGAGGCGCGTGCACCCAATTATAGCAACACCCGGTCAGACCAATTATCTCGGATCTATTTAAAACCGTATTCACTACAAATTCATATAATAAAGTGTAATTTATCAATACCCAGCTAAAAATATGGGAGCATACATTTCATTACAATTGTTCAAATAAATAGATGGTGGGCGAGGCCCTGGGAGTTGTTTTGTTTTCGGAGAGAGGAGACCAGTCTGGCGTTGTTCGATTAGTTCTCTCTCCACGACTATATCAGTAGAGTGTTCATGTTGCATAGGTCTGGGGACGTTGTCACAGTTTTGAGGCTGTGTGTGGTCTGGTTTGCTTTGTCTCCTGTCTGTGACTTCCGAGTAGAAGGCCGAGTCGAGTCTAGGGCGGCCATGACAGTTGTTATTTGCCTCGCCTAGCAGACGCGATTCAGGGGGCCGTGTGGTATTTCCCTTAAACTGACTCGGCTGGAGAGCTAGTTTTTTGCCGTATCAACATTATTTCCTTTCTTATTGTATGCACCGGGCTTCCTTTGATAGCCCGACTCACTGTGCATTTTTGATTGAGCCGCCTTTTTGTTGTTACATTCCTTGGCAGGGTGGCTATTCTCCCTGCCTTTAATGGCATAAAAACAGTATCCGCACACATGGAGGAGGGTGACCTCGCCTGACAGATGCGGGGATGTTTTGGCACATGTATCCGAGTTGTAAGACGGGCACGGGGCTTTTTCAACAGAGGAGGCGGATGATTTCACAGAATTCCCTGGGCACCAGGCAAGCTTTGACCGATATTCAGCAAAGGTAACGGTATCCTGCCACCTAGCTTGTTTATGAAGCACAAGGTCAAAGCAAGCCTTTGTCCATGCGTGAGTGTGCTGCCACTCTCGCATGGACGCATCCTCGGCCATATTGGCGAGGTGTTGTAACTTAAACCATAATTTTGACTCCTCTGAAACTGCTGTCATAAGCATCCTGGCGAATCCACAGGTGTATTCCTGCATGGTCAGCTCTCTTTTTGCATCTTTTATCCGACTAGCCATATCCGGGGGAAGAGAGGTCTCTGGAGACTCGAAAGGCAGAGCCCTACCTTTTTTATCTGTTGTTGTCGCATATTGGAGTCGCATGGCGTTCCTAACCATTGTAGACCTCTTGTACTTCTTTCGAAGCTCTCTGGGGTTGGGAAGGGAGTCGTCCGATGACTCGCTTGACGAGGAGGACGAGGAGTGGGCGGGGCCCCTTGAGCGCCAAGAGTGGGCGGGGTTGCGGTTATGGAGGTGTTTTGTGTTGTTATCCGTACACTTGCACGACCCCTTCCTCTTCTTGCCCCTAGACCAAGATGGGGCTTCTACAAACTCGTCACTTGAGTCTATGTAATCTTTCTTATTCGTCTTCCTCCTTTTCTTACTTTTAGCCCTGCATCTTGCACGATGGTCCAGATCATTCTCTGAGTCAGAGGAAGATGGCGAGCTGCTCGATTCGGTGGCCGAGGAGGACGATGAACCATATATCATATGTAATGTGTATAGACCCCCAGGAGTCCCTATAATGAAAGGTCTCCAAGAACTAGACCGAACCCTGTCCAATCTTGATTCACAAACTGATCTTATTGTACTAGGTGATATGAACATTAACCTCCTAGATGAAAAAATGTCATTAACCATGCAGCACGAAATGAACTCTATATTTGACAAATATAATTTATCCCAACACGTGCAAATTCCAACTAGAAAAACCCTTTCCACCTCATCTTTAATAGATCATATATACTCTAACTCAAAAATCGTGAGCTCAGCAGGTATCATTGAAAATTTTATTTCTGATCATCAGCCTACTTTTATAACGATGAAAAAGAATAGAAACACTTACGACATCAGCTCCTTTATGGCCAGAAACACTTCTTCCCTAGATCAAAAAATTCTAAATGAAATTCTAGTCAATCAAGACTGGACTGAATACTACGAAAGTAGAAACCCAGATAATTGTTGGGATATCATCTTAAATCGAAACACTCTATATTTAGATCGAATGTGCCCTACACAAAAATTCCACCGAGTCAGGAGAAAACCAAAATGGCTAACTCCGGACATCACCAAATTAATGAATGAAAGAGATAACAAATTCAAAATAGCTCATAAAAATAAAGACAAAACACTCCTTACAGAAGCCAAACAACTTAGAAATAAAATCAGATTACTATGTCGTAATAATAAAGCAAAACTCCTTAAAGAAGAACTAACAAAAAATAAGAATAATCCGAGATTAGTCTGGAACAAAATAAACAGAATAATCAGTCCGGAAAAAATGAAAAAATCCCAGGAAATAAAACTCCTAGATAAAAAAGGACAGGAATCAAACCTAGAACAGGCAGCCAACATCTTCAATGATTATTTCTTGAATATATGCCCTGCTTTGGCTGCAAAAATTCCAGACCCAGGTAACAATACCCTATCTGGAACGACAGACCAAATCCCAAATAATACTTTCTCATTCGAAGAAGTCTCACCACAAGAAATATTAAAGATTATAAAAAAAATAGACCATAACAAGAGCTCAGGAGTCACAGATATCCCTGCAATAATACTAAAAAATTGTCTTATGGCTCTTATCTGTCAAGTGGCTTATCTAATCAATCTCTCAATCAATACCTTGATTGTACCCTTAGCATTCAAAGCTGCAACAGTCACCCCCCTATATAAAAATGGACCAAGAAATACTCCCAATAACTATAGACCCATATCAGGCATCAGTATGCCTGCAAAAATCCTAGAAAAAAGTATCCAAAAACAACTATCCTCCTATATGGAAAACAATAATTTATATTACAGAAAACAATATGGTTTTAGACAGGGTCATTCGGTAGACCAAGCACACATAGACCTTCTGCAACCTATTTATGAGAATTTAAATTCGGGAAACATCACAACAGCTGTGTTTCTTGATTTTAAAAAAGCTTTCGATACCGTCCACCATTCGAAATTATTACAAAAATTGAAACAAATAGGTGTAAATGAACATGAAATCAAATGGTTTGAAAATTATCTGTCAGATCGTTACCAAAGTGTCAGAATAAATGGCCATACTTCTACCCAAGATAAGATTACTTTCGGTGTTCCTCAAGGAACAATTTTAGGACCGATTTTGTTCTCAATATATATAAATGACCTACACCAGGTGGTAAAAAATTCAGTCGTCCAGCACTATGCTGACGATACAGTGATATCATACAGTGAAAAATCAATAACAAACGTAATTGATTGCCTTCAAACAGACCTGAATGAAATAGACACCTGGTGTAAGGTAAATAAAATCTCTATGAATGTATCAAAAACGAAATACTTAATATTTCACCCTAAAAAGAGGACAAAAAGTGTAAATGAAACACAACAACAACAACTTATCCTGGGTAATGAAACTATAGCCCAGGCTGAAGATTACTGCTACCTGGGACTAGATATCGACAATAAACTCAATTTTAAAGCACATACAAACAAAATAATTACCAAGGTACGATGGAAAGTAAAACTATTATCAAATGCCAAATATATGCTTCCAAGAAAAGTGAAGAAAGATATCCTGAAAATGATAATTCTACCAAACATAGATTATGGCGACATCTTCTATGATAGCTCAAATAAAAGCCTGATAAAAAGGCTACAGTCGTTGCTAAACACTGCCATCCGAGCTACCCTAGATCTTAACAAGAGGAAAAATGTTAGTGAAGAAATGAAATTACTAAATATACACCCAAACGATCTAAGAAGAAAAATACATTTAGCTGAATGTGCTTATTATCTTGCCAAAAATAATAGTAACATCGACGAGAGAACTCTCCCAACCAGAAGTCATGCAAAAAAACGAAAAATACTAAAAATGGAACATCCAAATTCGTCCTTATTCAGAAACAGCTTCCTTTATAAATCAAAAAGTATCTGGAATACCCTCCCAACCAAGCTGCAAAACATAGAAACCCAGTGAGAATTTAGGCAGAATTTAGATCTCTTTTATACAGAATAATAAGTGATTATAATTAGTCAAATTGTGCATTGGGAATTTTCTCAGCCGTTCACAAAATCAATGCAAACTGGTAACAATGGTAGCATTTAGTTGTCGTCATCAACACTGCAACTACTGCTATTATTGCCTTTGTCGAAATTGTATTATTATATTAAAAACGTACTGACAATGACCTCGCGGTAGTTAACTGATAAAGCATATCTCGCTAACTCAGAAACAATTTATGTACTGAGAATGACCTCTTGACACCAAGAATGTAAATGCTCAAAACGTTCATTGCTGTACCTATCATCCTCTATAATTTTATCAAAAATTTTGTCATTACATACCCACTTCTGACTTTGTGATACAATTGGGAAGTATACTCATTGTAAATATGGTCTCCTAACGAAAGTAACAGTTGGAGTTAGTTATTGTTATTAATGTTGTTATCATCCCACATCTTGCTCAATTCAATTTGATTAATGTATTTGGAAGTATATCCAAAGAAATATCACAGCCAATGTTCATATCTAAGTACTAAGACTATGGTCTCAGGTAAACATATTGTCTGACAAACCTCTTGGAAGTATATCCAAGTAGAAAATACTCTGAAAGGTTTATTATGTGTTAGTAGTAGGTCCTTCAGACACTTTGCTTACTAAACAATGTCATATTATTATTATCATATTATATTCCTCTTCTAAGAGCCTATGTTAGCTATCCGTACATTCAAAATTAAAGGTAACCGCCGGTAGAAATGGAATTAAATTTTCATATAGGCACGTAGACCCTTTTGTCGTTTTTCATATTGTATCTAATGTTGGACAAATAAAAGATTCTCTTATCTTATCTTATCTTATAATTAGGGGAAATTCCTAAATGTCATAATGAGGTTGGGATACTTCAGCAAGAGGCAGTTGAGGGACTCTCGACGGTTGCAATGATTTAAGGGACGTCAATCACATTGAATATTTCCATTTCAATAATTAATTATGTGCCTCAAGATCAGTCTTTCATGTATAATAAATTCAGAGACATTTTATAACAGATGCATTTTATTTTATGCACTATGAAGAAACCATGATTTTAGTCTTATGGTGTATGATACTGCATAGTTAAGATAGAAATTACCTCACAGGAATTAAGGTTCTCAATAATCAACAGGTAATTTCAAAATTATGGTTAAGAAAAGGAAATAGATGAAACTTAATTACTTAAAGCTGCATTCTCATCTATTATGACTAACACAATCTTACCAAGAAAGTCTTCATAAGAAAGGATTTTACAAATATATACAAATTCAATTCAATTCAATTCAAGTATTCTTTATTGCATTACGATCTTACATACAATGTGGTAATTCGGTAGTCTATATAGACAGGGTCTAAGCAGTTCTTCCACCGGGTGCCATCTACCTACTTGATTTGTTTAATTACAGAAGTTACAACACGAACATGAAAATAAATTATATGTAAAAGTAATGGAATACATGATATGGTCAGATGAGGGTTGAAATACATGAGCGTTGAACAGAATGAGGTTATTAAATTGCAATATAAGACATTAAGTAATATGCTGTTAGTTATTAAAGACATTAGATTATCATAATGTCAGCTTTTTAGGCTGGCCAGAAGGCAATAATATTTTGCATTTTGTTACAAGCTGAGAGTCAACTGTTTAGTATAAGTAGTACTGTACTGTACTTACTTATATTCACCTTAGGTTATCACAGTCAGTTTTAAAAACTGTTTGGAGTTAATATCTCGTTTGACAGTGAAGTGATGCTTACTTTACTTTAAATCGAGCTAAAACATGCTCGTTTCCATGCATATAAGGCACTAGGTATTTAGCCTCTGATAATGAGTGATGATGAGTGCAGTGGCCAGGTATTATTAACAACAGTACAAGGCATCAGATATATTGTCTCATCAGAATGAGGGAGGCACTTCATCTATAATATGTTGTCTATACATAAGACATCACTGAGGTTCAGAGCAATGAATATATACAAGATATAGCGAACATACACTAGATATAATCAGTAGAAGTAAATTATGGACAGGTAGTCTATGGACAGGTGGCCTCACATATGACGAGAGTTAATTAAGAAATTTATATAGTAACCTCTCACATAACAAGAGCCAATTGTAACCTCTCACATGACGAGAGTCAGTTAAGAATAATTTATACAGTAAGCAATTAAGATAGGGATTCAACATTGGTCCCTATATATGGTTGTCTTAAGGTGATAAGAGTGTTAGCAGATATAGCAATAGAAGGAGCAGTTTGTTTCTATAAGCCAGAGGCGGATGGACAGGTACTATCACAAGTTTCCTTACCAGATGACCTAGGCTTATAGATATAATAAGGGGGGGAATGGGGAGATATGGGAAGCAAGGGAAGCAGGTACGGTCACGCAAGCGGTTTAGGCAAAAGGGGATAAAAGTTTGTCTGTATATTTCTTAAAGGTAATTTTGTCTTCAATTTTGTGGGCCTCAGTATCTAAATCATTCCACCTCTTTTGACACTTATAAATCAAGGAATTCATAATTTTAGTGGAGGTGGTATTTATAATTGTGAGATTTTTTCTACCTCTGGCATGGCTTCTTGTGGGCAGCATTCTGCCATCTAAGTTATTAGGGTTTTGCGAGAGGTAGTAGGAAATATCAAGGAGATGTTTGTCTCTGCGGTCTTGCAGGGGCCATACATTCAACCTTTCGTGTTCCCTGTCAACATTTTCATATTTTGATTTGTTAAATATTATTCTGAGGGCTTTGTTTTGTTGGGATTGGAGTTTTTGAAGGATGGAACTTGGGGCTGAATCATAAATAAAATCGCAAAAGTCAAAATTAGGTAAAATAGCCATCTTGTATAGATCATGCTTAGCCTTGGCTGTGAGCGATTCCCTTGCCCTGTAAAGTAAGCTAATTTTAGCTGAAACTTGGGCAAGAGTGTTCTTCGTATGCGACTTGAAAGTAAGTAAATCATCAAGAATAAAGCCGAGATATTTATACTCTTGGACTTGTTCTAATTTTGTTTGGCCAAGCTTGAGACTTTTGTCGATAGTTTGAGATTTTTTCTTTGCTGAATAGCTGAGAGCAAAAGACATGGTTTTGCATTTATTCGTGTTGAGGGAGAGTTTATTAATCTCACACCAAGAATAAACATTGTTTAGGTCTTGTTGGAGATTACTAAACAGGGCGTCAGTATTAGAATTATTATAATTTAGCACAGTGTCGTCGGCATAATGTTGGATGTTCGCATGTTTGACCACTGTGTGGAGATCATTTATATAGATCGTAAATAGGATTGGCCCTAATATAGTTCCTTGGGGGACACCGTACGTGACCGTACCTTCATCAGATTTTAAACCATTCATTTGTACAATTTGCTTCCTGCCAGTAAGGTAGTTAGAAAACCAGAGTTGCTCCATACCCTGGATTCCATATGCTGCCAGCTTTTCTAATAAGATTTTATGATGGACAGTATCAAAGGCTTTGGAGAAATCTAAATATACTGTTTTATTATTGAGTTTATTGCTAAGGTTTGTGTAGATATTAGACAGAAAATCAGTTTGGGCGTGCTGAATAGAGCGGCCCGCTCTAAAGCCATATTGGGCGTTACTGAATAGGGAGTTAGATTCGAAGAAGTTTGTTATCTGATCCTGGACTACTTTTTCTAATATTTTGGCTGGCAGCGAAATACAGGATATGGGCCTATAATTATTACATTGCATTTTCTCACCCGATTTAAATATTGGGGTGACCTTAGCTACCTTGAAAGGGGCAGGAATCTTACCTAACAGCAAAGACAGGTTGACAATATGGGTGAACTGAGTGCATAATGAAAGGAGACATGATTTTAAAATATTTGAGGGAAGATACTCAATCCCAGATTTCTTTGAGGTATCCATTTTGGAAATTATCTTACGAACCTCTTCTGGGGTAACCTGTGAAAACCTAAAAACAGGTTTTGAGGATCGGGCTAGTGCCTCTAAGTTTGATAGAAATGAGATAGGATCAGCTGGACTCGGGGGGATTCGACTAGCTAGGCTCGGCCCTACTTTTAGGAAATAATCATTAAAAGCGTCTGGCACTTCAGCCGGGTCGAGCATTTGGTTATCTTTTTCGATATTTATAGTGGTGGGCTTCTTGGATTTATTCGGACTAATAATAGGGCGGAGAAACTCCCAATACTTTCTGGGATCTTTATCAAAGAACTCCAGGTTCGACTTTATGAATGCAGCTTTCGCTGATCTACACCGTCGGTTGGCCCTATTTTTCAAAGTTTTTGCCTGTTTCAATATTTCAGGATCATTGTTTTTCTTGGCTAGTCTATATAATTTATCTCGTTCATTCATAATAGAAATTAGCTCATTGGTCATCCATTTAGGTTTGGAGCGAACGTTCCTAAATTCTTTAAGGGGACACATTCTATCAAGGTGGGAATTAATTCTCTGCAGAAGAAGAGTCCAGCAGTCCTCTGGGTTAGAGTTGTTGAAATAATCTTTCCAATCCAGGTTTAACAAAATTTCATTCAGTATCTTTTGGTCTAGGAATTTTGTGTTCCTAGCCCAAAAAGTACTCGTGGTATACCTGTTTCTAGGTTTCTTCCGAATAACAAATATAGGGTAATGATCTGATATGTTCACATTTATAGTACCAGCGAGACTAATATGAGGTGAATCGGAATATATGTGGTCAATGGTTGTATCAGATTTTAGAGTCGACCGAGTGGGTTGTTTGATGAATTGAGTTAGTGAAAAAGTACTCATAAGATCTCTAAACTCCATCGAGATATTAGATTTTGAGGTTTGGATTATCTGATAATCTAGATTGAAATCGCCCATGAGATATATTTCATGCGAGGAGTCCACACTAGACAAAATATGACGCAAGGAATCAATAAAAACCTTAGCCCCTCCGCTAGGGGGTCGATACAGGTTTACGAGAATACATTTCTTCGTAAAACCCTTTTTAACTTGGACTATTTGTGCCTCAATATCATTATTAGACATGTTGAGACTTTTGTACAATTCAGGATCGACTACTAATTCGTTTCTCAGGTACATACACAACCCACCACCTCTTTTTCTCACAGACCTATCTTGTCTATAGAGATTAAAATCATGTAGCTGTATCATGTTGTCATGTATTGATTGGTTGAGCCATGTTTCACAGAAACTAATAACATCAACTTTGGTACTACTCGTTAAACAATCAATTTGATCAAAGTGTTTGAATAAACTCCTGATGTTCCAGGAGATCAACTTAATACCTTTAAAATCATTGAACTCACTGAAGGACCGCAGTTGTGTACTGCCTAACTGTTGCTGTTTCATAGCAACAATTGTCCTGTGGAGAACAACTACAAGAACGACAACGACAAGGGCTAAAACATTAACAATAAAGTCTACATGGTTATTTCCATGATACGCAACAACAGTATGAACAATACATAAGCAAATTGTGAAGCGCAGACTACAGAGTGGCGCATGGATTATATTTACAGGACATGGAGACCGTAGTCAGGGGAATAATGTGTAATAATGTGCAATTGAAGGAATGGGGACACACGTGTAAGCTAATCGTGTGCGTGTAGTAGCGTTATAAGCTATCAAGACGTTTTTGCTGCTTTTACTGTAGTATTACCATGTCTGGTAAATAATGACAGAGATGTACATTATTATAATTAAATCAAGTAATTAATTAATTAATCTTAGACTTTGGGCAACTCAGACCTTTACATATAGGGGAGCGCCTTATTTTCATCAGGTAGAGTAATGCAACAATTATTCATCAGTGTCCTTTTAACATACAAGGCGAAACTACAGAAGTTATCAGTGATAAGTGATAAAAGTTAAAAGTTACTACTCATAGGGCTAGAAACAACCCAATAATTTCCACCGTGGGGACAATAAATGTAGGGTGTGAAACAGTGTATAGTAGAATATAGTGAGCTGAGAAAACACTTTAGTACATGAATCAGTAGGTTGACGGTAACATTCTGTACAATTCCATTATGTAGGGCAGCTACTGTTAGATTGTTAAAATAGTTATACCAGCAGAAAATTATCTTATTAATACTTGATTTAATTTGTGTTCGTCAGACAGACCAAAATTTATTTCGTAGCTTTGAAGATAGATTATTAAGAGAATGCTAAGATAAAGTTTAGAGTTTTAAACGAAGAGTGTACGTCAAACCATATCATATCACATATACAAGTAAAGTAAGTCCTATTTTTTAGTTCTATTTCAGGTATTAAATTGAGAAGTCGTAAAAATTTGAGAAGTCGAGAAGTCGAACATTGAGAAGTCGTACATGTTCGCCCATGAATGGCCAGTGGAGGAGGCAGTCCAAACAACTTGTTTACGATAAAGAGATATCTTTAGACATCAACCTGTGTTATAGATACAGGTATTATTATTATTAGAACTTAGTTGCATATATTATTACAAGAGGAAACATGGTTTCCACAGTCAGACCGACAGTTCAAGTTGAAAATCGAGGTAGATTGAGATCAGCAGTTTTTAGAGATAGAGATATAACCTGGAGCTATGCCAATACTGAGCGGACACTAGCACAAGTTAACGCGCCCAGGCTGACAAGCGAGACCAGTATTTTGTGCAGTTGTAGTATTTAATTATTAGCGTCATTGGAGATATTAATTGATGAAACTCTGGAGATTGCATTAGCCCAATAGTCTTGAACTTCTGTCGAGAGGTGGCATCCATCTAAGGACAATTTGTCATAGTTATGTGTATATGTCTTATTATTGGGATGATACCTGTGGATCTGCCGTTGCGTCCATGGCGTGACTTCGCTATTTGTTCTGTTGAATTCGTTGATTAAGTTCACAGCTGTTTCTACCTGGGTGTTTAGAGTCGATTGATGCGGGTCCACTTCAATATCATCTGGAGATATCAGGCCTCGACGCAGTTCCCTCCTCGAGTTAAACCGACCAATACACATGCCTGTGATGGGCGAGAATGTGGCATGCTTACATCGGGGAGAATGAGTCATTATTTGGGTGTACGATTCACGTAGGTCCAGGTTGAGAGCAATTTTCATGTCTTCTTCCTTGGGATGGCGAATAGTAACCTTGCCTGTTATATGATTTTTTATTGTGAGGTCACACAGCCCAGAGACTATAAAAACTTGGGTTGGTGCATACCTGCTTAGCTTTCCAGCAGCGAACTGAACTGATTGAGTTATAGTGGCCCCAGGCAGTGATGAGGACGTATATAGCCCTGTAGCAAAATCAACAGAACAAAATGCTCCGAAATTTTGGTCCAATGACTTTTAGATGGGTTGGAAAAGAATACGTCTTTCTAACGTCTGGTGTGGGATATGAAAGAAAGGAGATCGTTACTACTAACAGTGAACGCAAACAATGGGAGCCTTCTCTCAGCAAATCCCCTCGCCAAAGGATCATTCCCCAAGTAGAAAATGCCGAACAACAAAATGCCGACGAAACAACAAACAATGAAAATGCCGTCGAGAATGATCGGGCCTCCACCACTGGCCCAGCTGAAATGGACCAGGATGGATCAGACGCCAAATCCCCGCCCCAAGTCACTAGAGTTGCTTAACCCAGTGCTTCTGCACCGGGTACAAATGCAGGACAGGGCAAATCTAGAGGAGGGGGAGGCCGTAGAAGCGGTAAAGGAAAGAAAGGCAAAGGAGGAAGAGGCGGTTATAATACTGGTTACGATACTGGTTATAATACTCGTCAAACCGCAGAAAAAAGAGGCCGCAGTCAATCTCCCGATGTGCATGATTGCATTTATTACCTAGTTTTTACCTGGGACTTTTGACCTGATACTGACCTGGTGCTTTACTAGTGGAAATCGTAAACAGTTGTGAGGCTCAAACTTGATTTTATAATGCTCTATGGACCCGATTTATAAATGCACTTCTAATACTCTCAACGATGCACTATTGGCCAGGTGTATTTAAAGCAGTTCTCATGCTCTCAATAATACACTATTGACCAGGTTAAAAAACACAGTTATGATGCACTCAGTGAGACACTTCCATTGCTTTATAGGAGGGTTATATTTTGGCCCACAGGAAGATTTAAAAGATCTATATTCCCAAATGTTTTCAAAGAGAGTTTAGCACATTAACTTCCCTTTACTACCATCTTTTTATTTTCATCAATTCTACCATTCTAAGCCTTGCAGCATAGAGCGTGGCAGGACAGTGATTGTTCCAGTTGTATGGTGACTGTGTCCCAACCAAGCCACTAGGGACAATCTATATGTACAATTATTAGGGTGTCTTGAATGACAACGTTTTTCAGCATCAAACAGATAAATTATACAAATTCACTATGAAAGGATATCACTTATAATATCCCTAACTCCATGATGTGGAATATTTATAGGGTATAAATGTTATAGCAGCACCTCCAATGTTAAAATAATTTGTAAATACAATCCAGTCACTTGCCCCGCCACCTGGTGAGAACAACGCCGCCACCTAGTGAAAACAACTGGCACAATGTCACTATGTATCCTATCATTCTAAGCCTTGATGACATGATGTACTGTAGATATATGTATGTCAAAGTCTTAAATAAGGGAAACAAAAGGGATATCTTTTATGTCTGAATCTGCAACAAAAGGCTCTGGTAGACACAAAAACTTGGAAGGATTTGATAGATTGAATCAGAGCCATTAAATACTTTGGGTGTATGGCTCTGGTTGAATGATGAGTAGGAATAGTATAGATAAAAAAGAAGATATAGGGAATCTATTTCCGAAAGTGTCACAAGTCTAAAAAGGATAAAAGATATTGCTTTCCGCTTTAGATAGCTCATAGCTCCCTCAAAATAATTCCGATCTAAACATAAAATTTATCCCAGAACCCTTTGAATGTCAGGAAGACAGTCCTGCTTTCCAATTTACAATCGCATCGATAGTTTCTTCGTAAAGAATTATTTTCGTCCGCCGCATCAAGTCGTTCGAACCGATATAAAACGTATTTTATATCATTATTATATATTGATATTTTTCAAATAATTTATTTACAAGATCTCTTTGTTGGAATGTTCCTAATTTTAGGGGGTTTATTCTTCCTAATATAAATATGTGTACCAAATCTCAAGACATTGCATTGAATATATCCTTGCGTTTTGAATGTTATTGCATACACTGCAAAGGCACCGTTTACCACAATGTATTCAGACTAAACGATGTTGAACATGGTTGCATCTTCAACCCCGTTTACAACACATTTGTGTAGATGCTTTTGCTGCGATTACGATTTTGTGATCACGCCCCGCGGTCCCGTCCACTGTGCTAAACGTTTGGCTACATGCTTTTAACTGTTGAAGACGTTCTTCAATACATAGCATCTTCAAGAATGTTACGCCAAGGTTATGATTATTCAATGAGCATGGGTTTTTTCATCAAAACTCAGGTGGGTTTGTTACCATTGAAATGATCAAGAAAAACCATGTGATGTTATATTTAGAAGTCAAAAGCTTGTATGAGTTGGGAACATAATGTTACCTACCTATTATTCACTATGATAAAAAAAACATTAGCCTCAATCAACCAATATACTTCTGTCAAAACACGTTTTCAAACCTCCCTAACCACTATTACTCAATTATTGCTTATTAACAAGTGTTCTAAATAACACTGACCTTGTGACAATTGCGACAATTTCGGAATACATAATAACCTCTGTTTAAGTTTCACCTTAGCTTTCAAACGTGTGAAAATGATGCCACACCTCCATGAGTATGTGTAAGCGAAATGGAGCATTGCCAAGTGTTAAAACCCCGGGTTAAAACCTAAACGTGTGACATCGCTGCTATACTATAGGATAGTGCATTTAAATGCAGAGGCCCATGTTGGCAGACATAAATATTACTATATCATGGTGGAATCAGGCCGGAATATGCCTACGAATCACTTGTTTCAGAACAATCAAGAAATCGCATACTGTGAAGTATACTGTGAGATATTGATATATTAATGAATAATGTGGAAAATGATAAGAGTAGGATATCCTGTTGCATTCATCCTGTTGCGATATCCTGTTAATGTTTATTCTCCCTCACTGAATGGCGTGTGCAGGCCTAATGTTACATGTTTAGTTATATACCTAAAGATGTAGTGAAATGTACACATGAATCTAAATATTGAAGCTGTAATGTGTTCGTCAGGTCTGTGACTGGTGTCTATCAACACTAAATGAAAAGTCAGTGATTAAAATGCAGAGTACCATACGATACCATTGTCCTTGGATCAAATTATTGTATTGATGATAATTAAATAGAATAATTAAAAGGGTATTTAGTATATTGAAACGCATTGGCAACGTGTACAAAAATCAATCAGGTATTGCATAGTAATGTTTACTGTCGTAATAATTGTTAAATAAACAGTGATGTGACCAATAACAATATTCTAAGAAAAAATATTGAAAGCTCTGTGCACTTAGAGTGAATCATATATTTCCAGTCTTGCTTACAATAGATATATTGTAAAGATCCATTTCTCGCGTTCTCCTCCTCTCTTCTTTTTTGTCATGCACCAAGATTTATTTATTTGTAGGCTACATACATATTACTGCAGCGATGGATATATTAATGATACTATTGTATGGTAGTTGCTGTGTGTTAATTCAGGGGTTGGGTTACTGCTTGATCAGTGTTCCTATTTATCTTTAAATGCCTACAAGCTTCAGCCATAATAATAGATACTGAAGTCAAAACCAGTATTCAGCAAAACAATAGGCCTGACGATAGGTCCACCATATACTTTAATTATGTAGAACCAGTGCGCCACCTAGTGTATAGGCCTGTCGGGTGGTTGTGTGGTTATAAACAAACAATGCAACGGCCAGCTCCCTCCGCTAGTACAGGGGCTGGGGGTGATTCCGTGTGCAAGTCTGAATGCACTAAGTTTCTCTCCAGAATCATTTAGTGAGTACCCTGGGATGAAATAAAATCGAGGGTGACAGTCCTGAATCATTGGCATAAGTTGGGAAATCAGGATTGAAGTTTGATAGCCATGGATTAGCCCTAAATATTTTGTTTGAGTATTTGAAAATGAAAGATTGAAACTATTCCAATAAAACTTTGTGAGATTATAGTCTTTAGGTATGTTGATTTTTCAAAATATTTTTTTTTTGCATAACCATCATGAACAACCACCAGGGGGCGCTTTTCTGTGTTTTTTTCTGTATTTTTTTAATAGACTTGAGTTCACTTACATTTTGAAATTTGTCTTATCCATATAACAACATGGAATTGATATGCTCTTAAAGGGCGTAAAATGAGCTTTAATTTGATATATAAAACATGCCTCTAGGTTAATAAGAAATGGAGTTATGATTTTTCAAAAAATAAATTTGTTCAGTGGTGTAGGTTGCGGCCGAGTGCCGGCCGAGGCAAGATTTTCATTTTTCTACAAGAATGGCTCATCTGACAGCTTAGATTTCATTAACTTTTTTGTTCAACTCATGGAGTTCTTCAATCCTAAACCTTAAATGGTATACTGTGACCAACCACCAGCCACCAGGGGGCAGTTTTGTCCATAAATTGCACCTACAGTCCAGTTGCCAAACTGGGATTTGGATGTCAAGCATGTTTCGAGGTATGGATGGGCGTCCAGGTAGCTGATCATCAATACCCCATAACTTCCTTATTATTGGTGCTAGAAACATGATTTTTGTGTCTACACCTAGGTTTATTGGGTCTAGGAACTCAATAATATACAAGGATTGCCCATATCTATAATAGGAATGAATAAAGTTGTACTTCAGAAGAAAAAATGCAACAAAGATATGAAACTTTATTCAGCAATTAAAGCCATTATTAAAAATCAGTAGTTCATTCTATATTTCCTCCCCAACAAGCAACAGTAGCTTTTACTAAGTGTCTGGAAATAATTGAACACTATTATATCCATACTAATAATGAATTCATAATATATTACTCATGCATATACAGGAAATAGTGCATCACAGTTTTTCATGAACCAAGTGTCATATCAGTTCAACAATAAATCAGAATATCAGATGGGTTCCATATTCCTACTAATTGATTCATCTTTCAGATAGTTGCTAGATCTTAAATAATATTTAGTAAATTTGTATCATTTATCAATATTTATAGGTCCTAAAATCACATACATTTATATGATATAAAGATGTTCAGTCATATTATTGCTGAACAGGGTGAGTAAGGGTTAGAAATACAATCAAGAAAATGATCTTGATAATGTCCTTGCCATTAGAAATGGTTTCACCCTTGATTCTTGAAATTAGCTTTAGATTTCCATTCATTAAATGTAGTTGAATTCAAGTTACTGTATTAACCATTCAATGTTTCATCTACCCTCCCTTGCAAAAATGGGAGAAACATCCTTTATTAATGATGTCATTATGGCCATCACAACTAATAAATGACTCTCTGTAGTACTGACAGCTCTATGCAGGGGAATGTT
Organism: Sthenelais limicola; assembly: GCA_942159475.1. Classification (NCBI taxonomy): domain Eukaryota; kingdom Metazoa; phylum Annelida; class Polychaeta; order Phyllodocida; family Sigalionidae; genus Sthenelais; species Sthenelais limicola. Next base: position 43,214,431 of record OW804097.1, on the reverse strand, counting down.
ACAATCTCCAATTGTGTTTCCTCTTTTATCTATGACCATTGAAAACTGATTCAAGAATCAACTTGAAACGTGAAAAAGCTTCCTAAGGAAGGAAAGTTCAATTTCAGTTTGGGTTTAGCCATGAGATGAGTGATGGGATGTTATATACTCATGGTTGCTTATACTAGAAATCACCAATAAAATGTTCCTATGAGTAGTCCAAGAGACTAAAACGAGCACAATGAACAATCATCTTCAAAAGTGATATGTAATCTCATCTGTGATAAAATATCCATCAAGTACATAAATGAAACCAGATCCAACTGAAAAAAATGCTAGCTGCAAACATTTACTGACAGTACATACACCTCTACCAGGCCAGAAAGTAGTTCTGAATGTCACTAAATATCTCATTGATCATCTGATTAATAATCGCAATGAACTAGTTATCCTATGTGAACAACCAGGGGCTGTTGCTCTGCTTTATCATTATTATACTACTTTTATTCAGGGAATAAAATATCATGCATATAATATATGAATCAAGAAGAGGACAATCTTCTCCACTGGAGATCTTCCAAGCAGCCCTTCCAGTCCTAGGTTGCTTTCTTGCAAACTATTTCTCCATACATTTCTAAAGGAGAAATAGTTAGTGGGAAAGCAGAGCAACAGGCCCCAGGTCCAGTAGCAATCAGAAATATTGAAAGAACCACCATAGAATGAGCAATGCAATATTCATGATGTGGCTGACATGATCATACTGAATCAATAGATATTTTTTGGTGTTTTTTTTAGTACAGCAGTGGGGTTGCTGCTGCTACACCACAAATGTCCTCAGCTGAGGTCATCCCTCATTGTGTGTTGCAACCCGTAACTTGGTACTCTTTCCAGATGGGAGGTCCATGGTGGTGGACCATCTCACACTGTGTGTTGGCCCCCAGCTACCAGTGTCCCTACTCAACAACACCCAGCATGATGCTCTTTCTGCTGCCTGGCCAACTCTGTGAATTGCTGTTTTTCTTGCCCACCCTGTCACTGCTAGTGCCGAGAACATTGTTGCCTGCTGGTGGCCAATATATTCTCAGGTTCCTTGTATTTGTTGAAGGATCTGCATCCACCTTTGATGGATTCGGATCACCAGGCTACTCTTCCATGTTGACCTGATGAGTCACATTATTACCTCTATGTGGTTTTCATCCTAATTTTGGTCCTGCTCCATCTGATCAGTGTTAGCTGCGCATTCCCGCACTTCCTTTCCTTTCCAAGATTTCATCTTTGCCTAGTGTATCTTCAACCCCCTCAGGTTTTTGCAGATGTTTAAAGCCTAGAGGTGCATCTAGCCTCTGTTTATTTTGTGATGATAGTGGTCAACATTTTTATACTACTCATACACTTCTTCAGAGAATTTAATTGTAGTCTGATCCCCATTATGGCAAAAAATATGGTTCATCACAGAATTCATCTTCCATGAGTTTGTGATGTGGTTGTGACACTATTTCCTATCTTTATGGAATTGGGAACAGCCTTGGACATAACACTGGAAAATCACTGAAGTTGTCGGAATCTAAAGATGCAACACCATTGGTATCCTTGTGCTTGACTCAAGGCATGATGGAGACATGTCTAAAACATGTTATGCTGTCTGATTGACCAAAATGGCAAGCCCAGACATATGGCCAGTGCTCCAAACCTAAAGTCTCTGCCACCCATATCAGAGGCCTTCACAAAACATGTCTACTATACCCACTATCATTTGCCAGGAACAGTCCTAGGTCTATACCACCTTAGACAGAAGCTAAAAAGATTAATAACCTCCCTTATGGGTCACCTTACACCAGACAGTGCACTAGCAGGCCTCCAATATCAGATATTAATCATTTAATGATCAGGATATCTCTAGTGCACTGCCTGCTGCAGCATATCTGCTACACCTTGTACATTTTGTTCCCATTGATGTTACCAGACTATGTTTTGATTCACCGGTTTCAGCTGAGTTGCTTCAGATGATCAAATAACTCTGTGCTTCAGCACATTCATTTTCCACTGGTAGATATAGGTGTATTGTTGCCCAGATGATATAGTCTATATTCTGTAATTGTCATGCTAGAGCAAAATGTTCACACTAGAACCCTATTGAAAACATTTACACTAGAACCCTAGCCTCACATGATGATGGGAATATGGTCTCAAAGATGACTCAAGGGTCATTTATGTGTATGTTATTAGTGTCTGTTCATCTATTCATTATCAGTTATTACTCCATGATGATGTATGTACCACATGCTATTTGTATGGGTGGGAGTAGTGTGGTAATTTGCACTAGTTTCACACGTGTGGTATGACTTCCTGTCCCCAGTAAACAAAGCCATATAAGGTAAGCATAGCAACATGGGAGTAAATATAGAACCTAAATTTGAATGTGGTACTCAGGACACTGTTACACTGTCCTCAATTTTTGGTTACCAAACATCTTGGACAGTGTAATAGTGTTCCTTGAGCCGCATTCTCATCAGGTTCAATCTATTTAGATGCAGCACTCACCTATTCTTTAACTGGTATGATGTGATATAATTTGCTTGGTGTGATGATATGTATTGATATGACTAAGCCAGACATACATATGTATCATTGGTTTGTCTGTGATCTAGTTGGTGTTTATTTTGTTCAGGACAGTTAATAAGAGCTAATGTTGCTTGATATGCTGGGACTATATACTTACCTACTGATTTTCTATAAAGGGTTCAGTTGCTAAGTAAAGTTTCATATTTTTCTAGCAATTCTTCTATCTGAAGTACAACATTATTCATTTACATTATAGATATGGGCAATCCTTGTATATCATTGAGTTCTTAGACCCAATAAACCTAGGTGTAGACACAAAAATCATGTTTCTAGCACCAATAATAAGGAAGTTATGGGGTATTGATGATCAGCTACCTGGACGCCCAGCAGCCATTTTGTTTTTGGCACATAACAAATTTTTCCCAAGAGATACAAAGCAGCACCTGGATGATTCTTGCTCAGGACATGTTATATTACCAGAATCAGCAATAAAACTTCATCCATACCTCGAAACATGCTTGACATCCAAATCCCAGTTTGGCAACTGGACTGTAGGTGCAATTTATGGACAAAGCTGCCCCCTGGTGGCTGGTGGTTGGTCACAGTATACCATTTAAGGTTTAGGATTGAAGAACTCCATGAGTTGAACAAAAAAGTTAATGAAATCTAAGCTGTCAGATGAGCCATTCTTGTAGAAAAATGAAAATCTTGCCTCGGCCGGCACTCGGCCGCAACCTACACCACTGAACAAATTTATTTTTTGAAAAATCATAACTCCATTTCTTATTAACCTAGAGGCATGTTTTATATATCAAATTAAAGCTCATTTTACGCCCTTTAAGAGCATATCAATTTCATGTTGTTATATGGATAAGACAAATTTCAAAATGTAAGTGAACTCAAGTCTATTAAAAAAATACAGAAAAAAACACAGAAAAGCGCCCCCTGGTGGTTGTTCATGATGGTTATGCAAAAAAAAAAATATTTTGAAAAATCAACATACCTAAAGACTATAATCTCACAAAGTTTTATTGGAATAGTTCCAATCTTTCATTTTCAAATACTCAAACAAAATATTTAGGGCTAATCCATGGTTATCAATCTTTAATCGTGATTTCCCAACTTATGCCCATGATTCAGGACTGTCACCCTCGATTTTATTTCATCCCAGGGTACCCTCTAAATGATTCTGGAGAGAAACTTAGTGCATTCAGACTTGCACACGGAATCACCCCCAGACAATGGACTACGCACCTCTACTCGACCACCCAGCTTCTAGTCGCATTTTGCATAAAAGACCAGGTAAGGAGCGTTATTTTATTCATAATGCAGAATAACAAGAGAGGGATTGTCAGGCTCATTTGTAAGAACCGCTGCATGGTTTGTACTAAAGCTAGGTTTTCATTTTAAATCTTCGCAACATTGCGCAATTCAATATCAATGAAACAATATGGCTGTCATACGTTATTGCATTTACAAGACGCTGTGATTATGTACTATGCATTTCGGAAATTAGGAATTGCATAGGGGCAAGATTATTACTTATTTTGTACTGGGATCTTTGTTTCATTGCGTAAGACATATATATGAATATACACGAGTGATGGGCAAACAATTTTAGTGAATATATATTTACTATAAAATTAAATTGAAACTGCTACAGTGCCGCCCACAATTACCGGTGTAGTCGCCGCCTCCCCTTGAGTGGAGGCGGCAGGGTGTGTGTATGCGGGGGGGAGGGGGGGGGGATTGACGGAGGTTGAAGGTGTAAATGCCGGTAATTTTTGTGCACCTGACAACGCTCTTATGATCGCCCATGTCACGGAAATTCACCCACACTCACCCATGTGTCGCTCTCCACACATAGCTAACACTATTTAGGTATGAAAGGCAAGTGCGAATTTGGGTAACTTTTACTGTAATATATTAGAACAAGTCATTACGGTTGACCAGCACTATGTTCTATTTTTTTTTCAAAAGAATTCATATAAATTCCATTTTCTAGAATAACTTGAAACAACCAAGTGGACTATGTAGGAGACATTAGAAGCTAACTTATTGAACGCAACAATTTTTGAGTTAGGCCCAGATTAGATTGCGAAAAAACATCAAATAAATATTCATATATTTAAGCAATTGCGAACTGTGTATCAATTGGTCTAAAACTTATCACCCGTGTGTTGCCCCTGATTACCAGCCTTATGGTGGGGCAGTGTGCCACCACACATGACATGACAAAGAGGTTTTGCTCTTTGATTAAAATCTAGATTTATTCAGATCGGACCATTCTAAGTGAGGATTTAAAGCTTTCGTTCCTTTTAAAATGTCCATTTTTGGTATAACCAGGTATATATAGAGCTATTGTTTCTACCTCTTCTCACTATTGTAACTAGTAAGGTTTATTTCGATAGGTCTGAAAGAATCCATTGGTCACCGAAATAATGTCTGAAATAATCTCCAAATAAAGATAATATAATACAATTCATATTCTTATCATTTCAGGAACTTTGACGCTAAACAACAATATGATTCATGATGTCAGCGGATGGTGTCATGATGAAGCAAAATGTTACATCTCAATTGACCCTGAACATAGTTCGAAATCCATTAAAGAACGACACAAGCATCTATATGGTACCTGACGTCACTAGATGCGGACCTGATCTTGATCTGTGCACCTGACCTCACCTTTACACCTAATTTATATATATATTTATATCAATTTTGTGGTTATTGATATCATTATGAGAAACTGAGATATATTCATATCAATATGTATGTGTATTGTGAGATAATTTCTAGAGGGGAATATTTAGCCTTGTCCTCCACCCTACTCCTACCTTTCCTCCTTCCCCCACTTATCCACCACCCTGCCTCCTCTTGCTCATCAATACTCTCACCCCATCTCATACTCTCACACCTCCTCCACTCACCCCTCACATACTCTCACCTCATTTCATACTCTCACCCCATCTTACCCCTCCTCCACTCACCCCTTCACATACTGTCACCCTATCTCACCCCTCCTCCACTCACCCCCTCTCATGCTCTCATCCCATCTTACCCCTCCTCCACTCACCCCCTCTCATGCTCTCATCCCATCTCACCCCTCATCCACTCACCCCCTCTCATGCTCTCATCCCATCTCACCCCTCCTCCACTCACCCCCTCTCATGCTCTCATCCCATCTCACCCCTCATCCACTCACCCCCTCTCATGCTCTCACCCCATCTCACTCCTCATCCATTCACCCCCTCTCATGCTCTCACCCCATCTCACCCCTCATCCACTCACCCCTCTCATACTCTCACCCCATCTTACCCCTCATCCACTCACCCCTCTCATACTCCCACCCCATCTCACCCCTTATCCACTCACCCCCTGTCATGCTCTCACCCCATTTCACCCCTCCTCCACTCACCCCCTCACATACTCTCGCCCCATCTCACTCCTCCTCCACTCACCCCCTCACATACTCTCGCCCCATCTCACTCCTCCTCCACTCACCCCCTCACATACTCTCGCCCCATCTCACTCCTCCTCCACTCACCCCCTCACATACTCTCGCCCCATCTCACTCCTCCTCCACTCACCCCCTCACATACTCTCGCCCCATCTCACTCCTCCTCCACTCACCCCCTCACATACTTTCGCCCCATCTCACTCCTCCTCCACTCACCCCCTCACATACTCTCACCCCTCATTGACTCATTGTTACTATAACACATATCCCTGCACACTCACCCCGTCTTATACCCTCACCTCATCTTTCGCCTCCCCTCCTCCACACTAATCCTTCCATACCCTCACCCCATCGCAACCTTCCTCTCCCCAACTTACCCCATTCACACCCTCACCCCATCTCGCTCCTCCCCATCTCCCCACACACCTTTACATCACCTCACCCCATCGCACACCTCCTCTCCTCCACTCACCCTTCTCATACCATCACCCCATTTCGCCCCTCTCCTTTCTCCACTCACCCCCTCTCCTCCACTTACCCCATCGCACCCCTCCTCTCCACCACTTACCCCTCTCATACCCTCACCCCATCTCGTCCCTCCCAGCCTAACCTCACCCGCTCTCATACCCCCACCCCACCTCACTCCTCCCCTCCCCAACTCACTCCCTTACCCATGTTACTTGTTGTAATCAACTGATATTCATTTCATTTATTTGGAACATGGGATACAAATTTTTCTATGTTTATTATTTTTGGGTCTCTTTAGTTTTTTTCTTTATGTTCTTATCTCGTATGTTCTTCTATCTATTTCTTACAGCTGAGATTGATTCATATGCATATTGAAAACACAGGTGATTAGTATATATACATAGCGAAAGAGTGAAAAGTGTCAAGATCACCAAGTTACATGTTTTATATCATGTCATTATGTAACTTTCAAGGTATCAAGTTAAACCATTTATCATTCAGGTTTTTACTTTATGCCTGTTTTTCTGCTTTTTATAACAGTCTTATGTAATAAAGAACTAGTTAAAAATGACATAATTTTGGTTCCTCCTCTTTTGTTTGTTATTATACTAGCTTTGCTGATTAAATATGATAAATTCAACAGTGAAATAAATGCCCTGTTTATCCCCTAAACAATACTCCAGACCGAAGTGATTCTATAAATGGTCTTGTAAATATAATCTTACCTATATCTTCAATTTCAAGCAATTTTTAAGCAAATTTCAAGCAATTTTTATTCTCCCTAAAAAATGTATATAATGGCCAAGGCCAGCGAACGGACTACATAAAAGTGACTCCTATTAGTCATGCTATAACTCAAGAATGACAAACCCTACCGATTTTTCTCTTATACCCACTTATTCCAGACATATTATACCATGTATATACATGATTTCAAACATTTGGTGCAATTCCTTATTTTGAAAATTGACTGGTATTCATTTTAGTCATTTTTTGTGTCTCTACAACGCTTTTTTTCTCTAAGATGAAATCATATTATAAAATATTAAATATAGAAATTTCAAAAGCTGGGGCATATCCTCAATATCTACCCTACACATATCATCACAACAAAATACGTATATTCCCACACCAACACATATGGTTGTCTTTTCATCTCATCAAGGAAGCAAAAACATGACTTTGGCTAATCCTGTCATGTGCCTACAACGCTTTTAAAAACGTCCGCATTTTGAGGCAAATAAGCAAAAATTGTACAAAATAACATTTTTGTAATCTATAAATGAATGATGCTCCTACCAAAAAAAATTAGAATTTTTTATACATTTTTTGTTTCTATTTTTCTTAGAATTAAAATTGTCTCTACAACGCAACTTTACTGCCTTCTCCCATTGGCATGTAACAGAATTATTTCTGCTTGACTAAAGTTATGCCATCCAATATGAATAGATTCAAGCCTTTTTTGATGAAAAATCAAATATAAACACTTAAGAATAGGCAACATTGATATTCAATATGTTCGGTATTTGTCTCTACGATGGGGGCATCGTAGAGACATTTGTCTCTACGATGGGGGCGTCGTAGAGACACAAATGAGACAAATAACATAATTATTTGACTGAATCGTATTGATTCTGATGTATTGAAGTTCTTAGACAGGTTTTATGGGTGTATGGGATGAAGAACAGGAGGGGGGCAGTGATTGGGTCTTTTTCAAAAGAATACAAAATATCAGTTTTCATTTCTTTTACTCTTCGTTTCTCCCACTTTTGTTTTTATGCTGCTTATTTTTTTTGCAATGAATTACTCTAATAACATATCCAAGTTTGTTGCGTTTTTTTGCAACTCACTTATGCGTTAATACTATTATCTTTATTATACCTCTGGGAGGGACGGTATGGTAAGCCATAAGCTACAGCATGTCCTCTCCCCTCTTTCTGACTTACATGTCCCTCATTCGTACACCCCCCCCCCCTCTTCCTCTCCAATCCTCTCAACAATCTTTCATCATATGTGATGTGTTTCAGGAAAATGAGTCACAAGTCGCAAAAAGAGATTTTCCAAAGTTATCTATTCACATATTCTCAAGAGATCCCTTGATGGAATGTTCTCTCCTTTTGGTGATTTAGCACGTTTGGTCATTTGAATGAATGTACCAAATTTGCATGCATTCAATATATCCTTGTGTTTCCAAGGTCATGTGGTAAAAACGCAATCTTTAATAAAACAGCAAAGACCTGGATTCCACTCTCACCCAGAACAAGAAATATAGGCAACATGGAGACATTTAAATCCCTACAGAAAGTATGGTTAAAACAGACGATAAATTAACTCAAATGTTCTTATATGTGATGTGTTCCAGGAAAATGAGTCACAAGTCGCAAAATTTTTCAAAGTGTTTTTTCTCAAGATCTCGTTATTTAAATGTTCTGATTATTAGGGAGTGTAGCACTTATAGTCATATGAATACATGTAACAAATTTCGGGACATTGTATTAGATTTTCTCTTCAGAAAGAGTGGATAGTCCAGACGTTAAACCTGCCCTTATAATCAACTACAAATAATTAGTGTCCGATCCAAACAGTTAATGTAAACAGCATTAAGGTATGTTGTTGTTGTTGTTGAGAGTTTTCTGGGATCTGTCTGGGAGCCTATCCCCGGACCACCCTGGGCCTTCTTTGGTACCTATGGTCAGGCCAAGCTCTAGGCGATGCGAATACGGGCTATCAGTTACAGATGAATGTGGAGGAGGCAGGTTGGTTGGCGCTTGGAATGCGCTGTGGGTCGGGACCATTTGCGAGGCTCCGAGGGGAGAGCCCTCTCAGGCGGAGTCAGGTGCCCAGAGGGCCAGCCCCAGGTAGACGCGGGAAGTATGGGCGACCCAGGAAGGAATAGGTAAAGGAAAGGGAGGGGGGGGAGGAACCAGAGCAGGTGAGTAGTTCCTCCTCCTAACTCCGATTTTTGCTTGAGTGTCTTATGACGATTTTTTTCTCTTTTTCTTTCTTTTTCTTTGAATGTTAATGTTTTCCCCAAAGCCCTCTCTTCTTCTAAGAAGATGGGGGGGGGGGCATGATGTAGGGGGTATGAGTGATGATAGCTGAGAGCACCGGGAAGCCCCGCATGCTATCTGCCCTGAAAACTGCGGCCGCCAGGTCCTCTGGTGGGAGCGAGTGCTCCTCCGGCAGGAGTGGCTGCATGAGGGAGTTGCGCCATTTAGAAGTGGCCCCGCAGATGAGAAGGTAGTGAACCTGGTGAGGGGTGAGTATGTCGATACCGCACCTGTGGCAGGTGGGGAGCGGGATGAAGGATGGGGGGACTCCCATGCGGATGGCGTTGATGTTTTTAGCCAGTTTGGTGGAGAGATTGGCTAGATCTCTGAGAGGATAGGAGGAGAGAGTTGAGGCAATCCAAAGGCCATTTGGGGATTTGATCGTGGCCGCGTCGGTCCATGCCCCGGTAATGTTCCTCTGGATGTGTTGCCTGTTGACTGAGGAGATATGAGAGGGGTGAAGGGTTCGGCATGTTGGTCTCTGGCGGCGGCCGTGGCCAGCTGGTCCGCCTTCTCGTTGCCAGGGATCCCGACGTGGGAAGGGACCCAATGGATGATTACCGGGAGGGTGATTTTTTGTAGGAGGCTGAGAGCCTGAATCACCAGCGGATTGGATGAGCGGGTGTGAGAGAGGGCCTGTATTGATGAGAGGGAGTCTGAGATTATGAGGGGTTGGACCTTGGCTGCTATCGCCATTTTGAGGGCCATGAGTATGGCGACCAGCTCACAGTCCATGATGGATGTGTGTGCTGGGAGGCGATAGGAGAAGCTGGCTAGGCTCGAGTGTGCCGCCGCTGCGGCTCCCTCCCCCGGGATTTTGGAGCCATCCGTGTAAATCTCTAGGCAACCCTCCGACAGGGAGTCGATGATTCCCAAGTGCTTGTCTTTGAGGGCGATCGGGTCCTGAGAAGCTTTGGGACCCTCTCTGATGACAGAGGTGCGGAAGGTTGCCGTTGCCCAAGGCGGGGATTTGAGAGAGAAGTACAGGGGGGGGGGAGGATGTGAGGGCAGTGTTTCCGAATTGCTCTGTGGCCCTACGCGCCCATGGGACAACCTTGTCCTCCTCGTCGGGAGGAAGGGCGCCGATGAGGTGTGGGCGGAGGGGGTGATCAGGGGTTCTAAGGACCCGGTCGATGAAGGCCATCTTCCTATTGTTGGACCTATAGGCAGTTGGGATCTGGCCCGATGCTAGGTAAAGGTCCTCCAGTCTGGTCCAACGTGGGGCGTTGAGGATGGTTCTGGTGGCTAAGGCATGGAGTTTTGCCATGTCGTCTCGAGCCGTGGTGAATGCCTCCGTGATGACAGGGGCCCCGTACTCTAAAAGAGAGCAGACCGACATCTTGAGGATGGCCGCCATTGTGTGTGGGGGGGGACCTTCTGGGTGGTTGGTGAGAACCTTGAGGGCATTGATTGCCTTGGATGTTTTCGTCTTCAGAATTTTGGCGTGGGGCCTAAAAGAGAGTTTGTTGTCCATGGTGATGCCAAGGTATTTATGTGTCCCCGTCCAATGGATGTTACGGCCGTGGGCGGTTAGTGCTTTTTGCCCTCGGAAGTGGCTGCCGAAAACCATGGCCTTGGTCTTATGAACAGAGATGACGAAGCCGCAGTCCGAAACGGTGTCCACTAGTTGGGACAGGAGTTTTTGGGCCCTGGTGAAGGGGTTGCGGCCTCGGACTAACATGACCAGATCATCCGCATATGCCAGAATGGTTTGGCTGGGCATGAGTGGTATGGAGAATATGGGGGCGAGGGAATAATTAAACAGGTGAGGGGAGATAGTGCTTCCTTGGGGGGTGCCTCTGTTGAGAGGGAAGGAAGGGGAATCTCTACCCTCGAACCTTACTGAGGCGGTGCGGGAGGTGAGGAGGTTGGAAAGAAAGGGGACGGTCTTCCCCCCGAAGCCGTCCGCGACCATGTGCTTGACGATGGACTTGTGGTCGGTAATATCGAAGGCAGCCGATATGTCCAGAAACACCGCCACGCATTTGTGTTTCTTTTGGTGGACTGCCATGGAGGCTTGCTGGTAGAGCGTAGCTAGGGCGTCGTCCGTAGATCTGCCTTGAGCGAAGCCGAAAGCTCTGGGATTGACCTGGGGGGAGACCGATCGGATTCTTTCCAGGACCATAAGCTCCATAGTCTTGAGAAGGCAAGACAGGAGCGATATGGGCCTGTAGGAGATTGGCGTGGTTGGCTTGGGGATTGGAACGATGGTGGCCTGCTTCCACTTTGTTGGGACAAGGCCCCCCGACCATATGGTGTTGTATAGTTGGAGGAGGGTAACCTTGAAGGAGGCAGGGAGGTTCCTAATCATGGAGTAGGTGATTTTGTCTGCTCCAGGGGCTGAGTCTTTGCGACGGGATGCTATGGCCCGGTCCAACTCCTCAACGGTGAAAGGTGTGTCAAGGGTTGAAGAGTGGGAGCTAGCCCTAGCAATGAGCCTGTCTGTGGATAGGTGGTATTCCTCCGTGCGCTGTCTTGTATCCTCGGACAGGTTGGCGGGGTCGGAGCGAGATTTGTAAAAGTCTGCCAATGTCTCGGCGGTGTGAGAGTTGGATGGTGGGGTTACTCTCGGTTTGATGCCTTTGAGGACATTGACCCTCCGCCAAAGCTGCCTAGAATTTATGGAGGTGTGTCTGCCCAGCCACTCATTCCAGGCCGCAGATTTAGCCCTGGCTATAGCCTCCCGGAGATCTGACTGAGCCTGGCGGAGGATGGCTCTCTTGTTGTTGGTTTTGTGTTTAGACCATTTAACAAGGGCCCTCCTGGCCAGCCTTTTCAAGGTGGCGATCTCCTGGTTATTGTACCATGGCTTAGGTTTTGTTGGGCCAGGGGGATGGCCTTGTCTGCGGCTGCAAGAATGGTATTAGTGATAAGCTGCGATGCCTCGTTTACATCCGCAGGAAGGGTCGCTGGGCTGCCTAGGTGTTTGACGAAGGTTTGCCAGTCTGCTTTTGTGGTTTGGTAGGTGGGGGATCTGATAAGGGGTGTTTCCCCGCATACCAGCGCCCCTGGGTGGAGAGTGAGGAGAGTTGGAAAGTGGTCAGTGGCTGGTGTGGAGAGGACCTCCCACTCAGCCAGGGTAGCTATTTGGGTTGAAGCTATAGTGAGATCAATGGAGGTACCGGATTCATGTGTGGGGGATCCATCGTTAAGGATGGCATGCGCTTCTGACTCCAGGATTTGGGAGGCGATCTCCTTCCCAAGCGCATCCATTTTATTGAAGTCCCCCCAATCTACATGATGGGCGTTAAGATCCCCGAGGATGATAGAAGGGGATGGGTCCTCCAGAGCGGGGGTTAGGTCTAGGAGTGGGTTAGCGCAGGGGTTGTATAGGTTATGAAGGGTGATTGAGCCATGGTTGGTAGGGACCCTGGTAGAGAGTGACTGGACGTTCTGGCCGAAGTGAAATTGGGCAGAGATGTCGTCACCTCTCAGACCATTCCTCATCAGGGTGATGAGCCCTCGGTGGGGGCGGATGGCCTGATGGTGGATGTGGGTATATCCCGAGAAACCAACAAAGGTAGGGGAGAGGATGTTAGTTTCCTGGATGCAGGCAATGTCCACCTCCTTGTCGAGCAGCAGCGAGTGGAGGCTGGCTCTGTTGGCTGGGACATTGAGGGACCTTGCATTCCAGGATAGAATTTTGAGACCCGAGTTAGCTTTCCCCCTGGTTGTTGCAGGCCTGGGTTCAGGCGAGAGGGCGGGCAGGGGCGAGCAGTTGGGCTGGGACTGTGACGGGGACGGAGTCCCGTCGGCCACTTCCGAGATATTCTGCTCACTCGAGTCGGACTCTACTGCAGGAGGGATGTTGAGTATTGGTTGCGGAGAGGGGGACGGTCTGAGTTGTCCCTCCAGTTCCAGCTGCTGGACCTGGGGTAGCCACTGGGCCTGCGGTTGGAGTTGGGAGGTGGGTGGGATTGTGTGTTGGTGAGATGGTACCCACGTGAGTCCCTTGTCTCCGAGGGCAGGTGGCTGGACTTTTTTGTTTTGTGCCAGGGGGGGGGTGTCCTCCCACCCCTGCGGGTGGTTTAAATGGTCTCGTGTGTTGAAGTCTGAACCATGAGTTTGTGGGCGGGGGGTGGAGGAGGCCAGTGGGTAGTTCCCGTCCTGAGAAGGATCGCTGGAACGGCTGGCCTGACAGGCGGGAAATGATTCAGGTTGTTCAGGATAGAAAAGGCGAGAGTTGGTTGGAAGTGTGCGTGGGGTGTGCTGTGGGACCCGTCCAGTGCTTGAATGCGGCCCTGCGTGTGCGGGTGTCGGGTCGGGGTAGCCAGCTAGAGTTTGGAGCCTAGATTGTATGTGAGGGATGGGCTCTGAATCCCGATAGAGATTGCGTCTTTGGGGGAAATTCCCTGTGGTGTAGGAGTTGGTAGGACGTGATTTATAACGTTTGTTGGTGAAGGTCCTAGTGGCCCTGCCCCCCCGCTGATTTGTGCCCGAACCATAGGTTTTAGGTCCGCCGTGGTCCTTGGTGGGTTCGCCAGACGGTTCAGCCTTGGCTCCGACCTGCGAGATGGAGAAATCATGGTCCCTATCCCTATTTGCAATGGCGTTGAGGAAGGCGCGTTGAGCTCTAAGGTTGGATTTATTTGATTTCGGTCGAGCACTGGTTTGCTGGCTGTGAGCGGCAGGAGCGGGGGGAGGGGCATGAGGAGGAAGCTCGGAGGCGGTCGAGCGGAGTTCAATCAGTTTGGTTCTGGGACCTACGACCCTAAGCGATTGGGTCCTTTCAGCCTTGCGCCTGTTCTGGCTCAGGAGCCTTAAAAAGACGGGGCAGGAGTAAGAATTGCTAGGGTGGCCAACCGGCCTATATGGACAATTAACGCATCTTGGGGGGAGAGTTCTTTGGCACTCCTCCACAGTGTGCGGGCCGGCACAGAATGAGCAAACGAATGCCTTTTGCTCGAGTCGGGGGCAGTCCGGGGAGTTGTGCTTGAAGGAAGAGCAGACGTAGCACCTGGGTGGAGCAAACTCAGGGCGGCGGTTTGCACTGGAGATGAGAGTCTCCAAACGGTGCTGTGCATAGGCACGCTCCTCCAGCGGCCTGCCCCTCCAGGCGTTACCCAGGAGGGGTATGGGGGTGTGGAAGGTGCCTGGGGCACAGGCAGGGACTGCCCATGGGGGGGAACCTCGGGGTGGTTCGAGTGATTCTGTACCAGTGCCCTCCTGTACCTCGTCATGGGCCGGTCGTGGGGGGTCCCCAGATGGGCCTGGGCTCAAATGAGGACGGCAAGAGAGACCGGGCGAGGCCGAAGGGAGAGTTGGTGAGCGAGAGGGGTTGACGAGCTTATCGGGCGATGGGGTCATGATAAAAAAACCCTGTTCGTCCAGGGGGAGAGAGGGGCTAAGGCTGAGGGATCTGTCCGGAGTAGCCGTGCGAGGTACCGTGGTACCGCGGGGCCTGGCGGAAGGAGATGAATTATCAGCGGAGCCCCTGCAGTCCCGGGAGGGCGAGAGGGTGGGGGCGATGGTAGGGTCAGGGGCGGACCCATTGGAACTGGTGTCCTCTCTGGCGGACGGGCGAGAAGTGGATTGGGAGAGTGGGCGGGGAGTCCGACAATTATATTTACTACTTGTGTAGGAATCTTCGGAAAACTCCCCCCCGCAGGTACCATATGACTCGTTGTCATCCTGGTGAGAGAGGGTTTCCTCAGGGTGCCCAGAAGAATTAAGGATGCCGAGGTTGGTAGCAACCGGGGCGGGGTGAGGGCGTGTTCCCTCCGAGTCCTCCGATGGTCTGGCGCCCAAGGGAGAAGTGGATGGGATGAATCCATCCGCGTCTAGCATATGGATGGTGGGGCTGTCGGAGGGGGTTGGAGGAGGAGAGGGAGAAGCATGGTTAGAGTGAGTGAGGGGGTCCCATGGGGGAGGCTGGGTGGGTTGAGGAGACACTGGGCTCCGTGCATGGTTGATTGTATCGTCGTTATCGCCAACCAGGGGGGGACCCTGATGGTTGTCCCGTGGTTTGGGTTTTGGTTTGGTCGGAGGGTTTTTGGTGAGGTATCTGGGAGTGCACGCTCCGCTGCTCCTCAAGTGGACAGGGGAAAAGGGGTTGGGGGTACCCTGATCGTGTATTGGGGAGGTGTCCGAACGGCCGGACATGATGGAAGTCTAACCCTAGGGTAACCCGACCCTTGAGTAACCCTAGGAAGGAACACGCGAAAGTACCCCAAGATCAAGCAACCCTAGTAACAGCACGCGGTTGTATCCCAGCCCTTGATGAACACCCTGAGACTACACGAGTGCAGCCCAACCTCCGAGTAGCCTTAGGAAACGACAGGCGATTGTACCCCAATATTTGAGTAACCCTAGGTAGCAAGACGTGATTGTACCCCAACCTTTGAGTAATACCTAGGAGACAACACGTGATTGTACCCCGGCCTTTGAGTAACCAGAGGCGATTGTATCCCAGCCTTGAGTAGCCCCAGGAGACCAGATGGGATTGTACCCCAGCCTTGAGTAGCCCCGGGAAGCAACTCGCAACTGTACCCCAACGTTTGAGTAGTGTTTAGGAAACAAGAAGCGATTGTGCCCCAATTTAGGTAACCACACGTGTGTGTACCCAAACCTTTGGGTAACAGTAGACAGCAGGTGATTGTACCCCAAAGCCTGAGTACCCCCCGGAGACCAGACGCGATTGTACGCGAGCCCCGAGTAACCCAAGGAAACAACACGCGATTGTACCCCAGGCCTTGAGTAGTCCTAGGAAACAAGACGCGATTGTACCCCAGCCTTGAGTAAACCCAGGAAACAAGACGCGATTGTACCCAATGGTTGAGTAGCTTTGGGAAACAACAGGCGATAGTACCCTAAGCAGAGGGGATTGTACCCCACCCTTTGAGTAAAGTTAGGAGAAAAGATGCGATTGCATCCTAAGTTTGAGTAAGATTTAGGAAAAAATTATATAAAATTTATTATTTATTATTAAAAAATAATAAATAATAAATGAGCCTTGAGTAAACCCAGGAAACAAGACGCGATTGTACCCAATGCTTGAGTAACTTTGGGAAACAACAGGCGATAGTACCCTAAGCAAAGGGGATTGTACCCGACCCTTTGAGTAAAGTTAGGAGAAAAGATGCGATTGCATCCTAAGTTTGAGTAAGATTTAGGAAAAAATTATATAAAATTTATTATTTATTATTAAAGAAATAATAAATAATAAATAAGATAAGTAACCCAATATTTGAGTAAAATAAGAAAAAATAGGGGATTGTATCCCAACCTTTAGGTAGGGTTAGGGAAAAGGAGACTGAGTTATCGAACCTTGACCTGGTAGTGAAGGTCCTTTGACCCTGGGGAGATGGTGAAAGTAAGGTCAGTGATATCCGACCTAATGGGATCCGATGAGCTGAGGATGGTTGAATATTGTAAATAAATGTAGAAAGGGTGGGTAAATTTAGTATAGTAAGGGAAGAGAGTTGGGATGTAGTAGGTAATATTGTATAGGACAAAATGAAAAAAATGGGTGATATGGTGTGGTTTTAGTTAGGTAGGTGGATATGGGTGAATTGGGTATGTTTAAGTTAATTTTGTAGAGATGGTTGGTAAGAGGGAGTATTGGTTGGTGTCAAAAGATGTGTAGGATACCTGTGGAGGGTATCACAAATTAGAGAAAAAAATTTGGAGTGAATTTGGATTGGGAGAGAAGAATATGCTGAAAAAACCCTGTTGCCCTTGATAGGAGGGTGGGAGGCAGCCGGCGGCCGTGAAGGCTACCGAGCGCAGTGCCACGGCTTCGGTAGGGGCTCAAGGGCGGCCGGGCGGTCCGACTCAAACAAAATCCAAAATGCGGGAGCCAATCAGAAGCGAGCGGACTGTCCGACTCAAACAGACCAATGGGGAGGGCGCTTTCTGAGCCAATCAGAGGCCTGCTCTCGATGGTTCTAAGCCAATGGGGAGTGTTTGCACGAGTCGGGCAGAGTCAGAGGAGCGGGAGCCAATGAGATTGAAGCGGAGTGTACAACTCAAACAGACCAATCAGAGGAGAGATTTTTAAACCAATGAGGGGGCTGCGCCTGCCGCTTATGAGCCAATCAGAAGGCTTCCCGGTTTGTTGTGACTGTATTATCACTCAGCCTCGGAGCTCGAGAAGGAATTTAATGCGGACAATAGAGCGAGAAATGCGGTGAATAGATGAATAAGAAGTGAAGAGTGAGGTTGGAGGCTGAAGCGCCAGAAGTGATAAGATATAAAAATGAAAGAGAAATGCACCTTCTCAAGAAAAGGTGGGAAGTGTGGTAGGAAACGTTGAGGCTACCAACAACAGCCCGAGAGAAAAGATTTAGATTAAATTTGAGCTAGACAAGTGATGTAAATTATGCTAGCTCTGTAAAAAAAATAAAAAATAATTTTGATTAGTTTAGTAGCTAGGCATTGGCTATGAAGTATGCTAGCTGGAAGAGGTAGAGAGTAGAAGTATATACCTTAGGGGTATATTAAGAGATGTAGAGAGTAGAGATGAGAGTTAGATATCTTCCTGTACAGGAGATATGAGTAGGATCTTGTACTGGATCTCGATATAAAAACCCTTATACTAGGATTTTGTAGGAGTGGATAGAAATAGGTGTTGCTCCTCCCGTACCTTGGAGGAGACTCTGATTGATGCATTAAGGTATATCATGTTTGACTCTTTTATAAGCAACTACAAGATACTTAGTGTCCGGTCCAAACAGTTAATGTAGATGGCGCCAAGGTCTATAATGTTTGGACCAGACACTCTAGCACACCACTGCCGACTACATAAAGAAAATCAAACTGTTGTCACCCCAGCTGTATTACTGCTACTAAGCTATCATCATGTAGATGGATGGAAGAGGCCACTCTCATTAGCTAGAGGTTAATCCTTCCACCATGTTATACCACTATAAATCTGAAATATTAATCTTTTAATCAGCTAATCCCTTATAGTCTACCAATAATGATAATATAATCTTTCACTAAATCCTCATGAATCGGTCACTCTCATCGACAGAGACTAACCCTTCCTTTCTCCAATACACCAACAATGATTATGTTTATATCATTGCTTTAAAAAATTGTTAAATATGTATAACTCATTTATTATTTGATATACATACTGGAGAAGGTGGGTCACACTAGTAAAACTGGCTACCCTACCTAATATAATATATAACCTCAAATCAAAGTTAAAAATTTACTTTTATCTGATATAAAATATTCATTGATGTATATAACTGTCTTGTTCAACCGATAATGTAAATACATGCTCCCACAAGCTAGGTTCCACCAGAAGATCCTATCCTCGTAGTACCAAGTGAAAATAAAATCTTTAAAAAAAATATATATTCTTGCGTTTTGGGGGCCTTTGTATTAAGTATATATAGTTACTTTACTGGTAATTACCCATCAAAAAACATTGCAAACTTTTTTTTCAAAAATAAAAATATCAAAATTAATATAGACATACTTATAAGGTATCCTAGTGTTTAGTATCATTGGAAACACCTTGATCTACTCTTTTTCAAATATAGTGATATCTTAAAATACATATTTTGCGACTTATGAGTACATATAATGTATAGTGTCCAGTCCAAACAATGAATGTAGAGGGCGCTTGGGCATATAATGTTTGAACTGTACACATTCTCACTACACTGCCGACTATATAAAGAAAAACAAACTGTTGCCAAATCATTTATTGCAATGCTGTGAACTAAGCATCATCAAACCTTCGGAAGCGGCTCTCATTAGCTAGAGGTTAACCAGCCCAGGTTACCAGTGTTACATTGCAGATGGCAGTGTTACATATGGTGGTGTTACATATGGCAGTTTTACACATGGAGGTGTTACACATGGTGGTGTTACATATGGCAGTGTTACATATGGCAGTGTTACATATGGTGGTGTGACAGATGGCAGTGTTACACATGGTGGTGTTACACATGGAGATGTTACACATGGTGGTGTTACATATGGCAGTGTTACACATGGCAGTGTTACACATGGTGGTGTTACATATGGCAGTGTTACATATGGCAGTGTTACACATGGTGGTGTTACATATGGCAGTGTTACACATGGAGATGTTACACATTGTGGTGTTACATATAGCAGTGTTACACATGGCAGTGTTACACATGGTGGTGTTACATATGGCAGTGTTACACATGGTAGTGTTACACATGGCAGTGTTACACATGGTGGTGTTACATATGGCAGTGTTACATATGGTGGTGTGACAGATGGCAGTGTTACACATGGTGGTGTTACACATGGAGATGTTACACATGGTGGTGTTACATATGGCAGTGTTACATATGGCAGTGTTACACATTGTGGTGTTACATATGGCAGTGTTACATATGGTGGTGTGACAGATGGCAGTGTTACACATGGTGGTGTTACACATGGAGATGTTACACATGGTGGTGTTACATATGGCAGTGTTACATATGGCAGTGTTACACATGGTGGTGTTACATATAGCAGTGTTACATATGGTGGTGTGACAGATGGCAGTGTTACACATGGTGGTGTTACACATGGAGATGTTACACATGGTGGTGTTACATATGGCAGTGTTACATATGGCAGTGTTACACATTGTGGTGTTACATATGGCAGTGTTACATATGGTGGTGTGACAGATGGCAGTGTTACACATGGTGGTGTTACACATGGAGATGTTACACATGGTGGTGTTACATATGGCAGTGTTACACATGGCAGTGTTACACATGGTGGTGTTACATATGGCAGTGTTACATATGGTGGTGTGACAGATGGCAGTGTTACACATGGTGGTGTTACACATGGAGATGTTACACATGGTGGTGTTACATATGGCAGTGTTACATATGGCAGTGTTACACATTGTGGTGTTACATATGGCAGTGTCACATATGGCAGTGTTACACATGGCAGTGTTACACATAACAGTAACGGACATGGGTGCGTAGATGCAAGGGAATGTACAAGATGGAAATATCCCTTATATCAATGATATTTTTTATCCTAAGATGACATTTGCATCTTGACAGACTATTTGACTAAATTATACTAACCCCTAAGCTTGGTGAAAGGAGGAGCGCACTGGTCAGGAATAATTGTATTTCAATGCCAATTTCTGACTTCATGTATATACTTCTTGTTATTTGGCGTGACACATCTTTGCCCTGTACGAAAAAGTATATATGGTTTGAAATATTTTGAGTCATAGAATCACTGCCTACATATCTGAGGGTAACAAAACCCATTTCCAATAATTTTTCACTCATTTCCAACCATTACTAAGACATGTCAAGAACAGTTTTTCAATCATTGTCTCTACAATGAGAAATGTCTCTACAATGCATTTTGAGTTATTGATTGATTACAAGAGTTAAAATTGATTGGCATTCCCAATACTTAATGAAATTGACTGTATGTGGGGCAATGTGCAGGTTGAAAGTTAGCTAATTTGAATGCTAATTTGTCTCCTGATAATGGAATTTGCATAGTGACATAATAATTGACCTATTATTGCTGACCCTGCAACAACGAATAAATATAGTTTATGATTGTTTTTTTTCATATTCTCACTTGAGCTTCTTACATGTCTTCAGGTCAGCACAACCATTCCTGACAATGTCCAATCATTTCCTTTTATTTAAGAGACATGTTAAAAACTGATTGCAAGCCAATGTCTCTACGATGGGAAGTGTCTCTACAACGCATTTTGAGTTATTGATTGGCTCCAAGAGTTAATATAGTTTATGGTTGTCTTTGTCTTGTAATCACTTTTGCCATGACTGAGGTTGAGCAAAACCATTCCTGACCATTTCCAATCATTTCCCACCACTTCAGAGACATTGTAAAAACTGTTTCCCTGGCAATGTCTCTACGATGGGATGTCTCTACAACGCATTTTGAGTTATTGATTGGCTCTAAGAGTAAATATTGTTTATGATTGTTTTTGTCATATGTTCATATCTGACATGTCTGAGGTTGAGCAAAACCATTCCTGAACATTTCCGATCATTTCTCACCATTTCAGAGACATTGTAAAAAATGTTTCCATGCCAATGTCTCTACGATGGCATGTGTCTCTACAACGCATTTTGAGTTATTGATTGACTCTAAGACTTAAAATTGACTTTCACTCCCAATATTTGCTGAAATGGTTGACTGTATGTGGGGCACTGTGCAGGTCGAGAATTAGCTCATTTGAAAGCTAATTGGTCTTCCAATAATAGAATTGGCATATTGACATATCAATTGACCGTTTCTTGCTGACCCTGTCATAACAAATAAACATGTTTTATGATATATTAGGTCATGGAATCCCTCCTGACATGTCTGAGAGTAAGCACAATCATTTCTGACCATTTACAATCACATTCAACCATTTCAGAGACATGTTAAAAACTGTTTTCCAGACAATGTCTCTACGATGGCAAGTGTCTCTACAACGCATTTTAAATTATTGATTGATTCCAAGAGTTGAAATTGATTTTCACTTCCAAAATTTTATGAAATGGTTGACTGCATGTGGGGTAGTGTGCAGATCAGAAATTAGCTCATTTCAATGCTTATTTGTCTCCCAAAAATGACATTTGAATATTGAAATATTAATTGACCCATTACAGCTGACCCTGTCATAACAAATAAATATGGTTTATGATATATTAGGTCATGAAATCCCTCCTGGCATGTCTGAAAGTGAGCACAATCATTTCTGACCATTTCCAATCATATTCAACCATTTCAGAGACATGTTAAAAACTGTTTTCCAGACAATGTCTCTACGATGGCATGTGTCTCTACAACGCATTTTAAATTATTGATTGATTCCAAGAGTTAAAATTCATTTTCATTCCCAAAATTTTGTGAAATGGTTGACTGCATGTGGGGTAGTGTGCAGATCAGGAATTAGCTCATTTCAATGCTAATTTGTCTCCGAATAATGAAATTAGCATATTGAAATATGAATTGACCTATTGTAGCTGAACTGGTGATAACAAATAAATATCTTTAATGGTTATTTTTGTCATGGAATCACTTCTCACATGTCTGAGAGTCAGCACAATCATTTCCGACCATTTCCAATCATTTCAACCATTTCAGAGACATGTTAAAAACCCATTCCCAGACAATGTCTCTACGATGGCAAGTGTCTCTACAACGCATTTTGGGTTATTGATTGATTTATAGAGTTAAAATTGATTTTCACTCCACAACTTTGGGAAATGTTTGACTGCATGTTGGTAAGGGTACATAATGGAAATAAAATCATTTCAATGCGAATTTGTGACCCTCTGATTAATCTTGTACCTTGATAGTTGTATTGACCTAATATTGCAAGCATTGTCATAACAAGTAAATCTGGTTCAAGGTACATTTTTTAATAGAAACACTGCCCACATTTCTAAGAATGACAACAACCATTTTTGATTATTTCCAACCATTAGCAAGCTTGTTATAACTACTTTACTGGACATTGTATCTTTGCATGATAATGTCTCTACAACGCAGTGTCTCTACAACGCAGAATGTCTCTACAACGCAAGCTGTGTCTCTACAACGCACAATTTTAATTTTTTTAATAACTCCTGTCTCAATTATCATATCTTTACAATTTTGAGGGGATTGTAAGACCACGGTTATACGTACAGTTTGAATGCAGAAACATGGTCATCAGCAATATTTTGATCTTGTTATTAAAAAGAATAGAAGGTCTAATTTGTATCAAAGAAAAATGAAAATGATCTGCAAAGTTCAATTGCTCCTAGTATTTGACAAAAACTGCCTACATTCTTTATACTTGAGGATAATGCAAGTACAAGTGTTTACCTTTCGGAAATATATGGTCCATTCCTACGAAATGGGCCCAGTGCCCTTTTCCATACCTTTGGCCCCTCTATGCCTCATATCTCAGTCTAATATTCATTGATATTAAAACAAATCATACTGACACATTCCTCTTGGCATGAGAACTCCTCTGATATATACATTATTACAGGGCTGATGGATATTTTGTGAGTTATAACCCTTTAAAATCGATATTTTCATAGAAAATTGTCACTGATTAAACATTTGGAACTTGGAGATTCAGAAATTTACATCAATCTGTGGTTTTTATATCTGATTAATTTTGCTTAATCATCAGGTTCGAATTTTAATGCATTTCAGTAACCCAACTTACTTTTCAAAAATATGATAGCACAAACAAAATTAAAAAGTTTTTTTTTCCATTTTTACGTCGCACATGTTGCTCACATTCATGCAATGAACTTGTGGTATGACACAGGAATAAAACTCATTTGATATATATATAAAACAATCCCTAACATTTGATACCTAATAAGTCCGAATAGGACTGTTAGTAAGGATGTTATGACTGTTTAAAAAAGTTCAATGGGAAAATGGCTAATTATGTATGTTTTTACATCGCCACACTGATTAGTTGTGCTTTTCAATCCTGTTATAAAAAATCATTTTAAACTAATATGAATATATTGGGCATTCAATTCTCTTGTTGTATATGCAATATGAATGGTCTGAACAGATATGGCTTGTGTGTAGAAGGGGAAAACACCTGTTTTTACGTCGCACATTGTATGTTTTTACGTCGCCCGTTTTTACGTCGCACGTCACATTTGCTTGATAGAGGCAAAACAATTTAAGATAGAAAGTTGTAACATGAACCAGACAAACCGCAAGAATATCAGCTTTCTGCTGATATAAAATCATCCATATACCTTAAATAGTCTGAACAGAAATGTCTTGTGCATAGAGTGGCAAAATACCCAATTTTAGGTTGCACGTTTTTACGTCGCACATATTTAGGTCGCAACATTTGCTTGAGAGAGGCAGAACTATTTTAGATAGAAGATTGTGTTATATACCAAACGAACCACAAGGATATCAGCTTTCTGCCAATATAAAATCATCCAGATCCTTCAAATGGTCTGAACAGAAATATGCCATTTGCATAGAGAGAGAAAACACCAAATGTTAGGTCACACATTCTTACGTCGCACATCTTTTGGTTGCAACATTTGCTTGATAGAAGCAAAACTATTTGATATAGGAAGTTATAACATATACCAGACAAACCGCAACAATCTCAGCTTTCTGCACATCTATAATCATTCAGATCCCTTCAATAGAAGCAAGGCTACTGCCAAATGAATACATGTACATTTCTACTTTTTAAATGACATTTGCTTGATAGAGGCAAAACAATTTAAGATAGAAAGTTGTAACATGAACCAGACAAACCGCAAGAATATCAGCTTTCTGCTGATATAAAATCATCCATATACCTTAAATAGTCTGAACAGAAATGTCTTGTGCATAGAGTGGCAAAATACCCAATTTTAGGTTGCACGTTTTTACGTCGCACATATTTAGGTCGCAACATTTGCTTGAGAGAGGCAGAACTATTTTAGATAGAAGATTGTGTTATATACCAAACGAACCACAAGGATATCAGCTTTCTGCCAATATAAAATCATCCAGATCCTTCAAATGGTCTGAACAGAAATATGCCATTTGCATAGAGAGAGAAAACACCAAATGTTAGGTCACACATTCTTACGTCGCACATCTTTTGGTTGCAACATTTGCTTGATAGAAGCAAAACTATTTGATATAGGAAGTTATAACATATACCAGACAAACCGCAACAATCTCAGCTTTCTGCACATCTATAATCATTCAGATCCCTTCAATAGAAGCAAGGCTACTGCCAAATGAATACATGTACATTTCTACTTTTTAAATGACCATTTATTGATTTAAATATTTAAAATGAACGTTTTCTGCCATAGATTCCTAGATAATTGACTCTGGATGACATTCATTTCAGGATTATATAGAGGAGAACATGAGCTTTTAGGAAATATTATCCAGAAACCTCTTATCTTTAACCTAAATTTCATTTTTTCTCATTTCCATCACTGAAAAGCAGGACTTTTCACAGAAAAGCTCTATAGTGTTTTTACGTCGCCCATATTTTCAAGCTGGTTTAGAAAATGGAAATATAATCCTTAT
The DNA here is from genome assembly GCA_942159475.1 of Sthenelais limicola. Classification (NCBI taxonomy): domain Eukaryota; kingdom Metazoa; phylum Annelida; class Polychaeta; order Phyllodocida; family Sigalionidae; genus Sthenelais; species Sthenelais limicola. The sequence goes on along the minus strand of OW804097.1, from coordinate 43,188,910 downwards.
CAGAAATAATACTTGAATCTTCAAGGTAAGGTGATACCAAAGCTATGTGAGTTGTTTTTTCTTATATCTCTTGCTTATGAAGAAAATAGTGGTAGATGAAAAAAGGTAATGTCTGAAAAAGCCTATAACTGAAAAACAAAGTTGTTTTTAATTTTGATATTATTGTATCAAAATGGGAGAGTCCTTGCACCATAAATTGCCAAACACATGTTGAATTGACCCTATTTTGTAAATAAATTGCTTAATCTAACCAAAATAAATGTCCCATTGCCAAAATGCATAGTATATAATGCTAATTTGATGTGCGACGTAAAAACATAGGAAATCCTAACCCAGTAATTGATTTTATGTAGAATAGAAACTATTTGATCAATTTAGTAGCAAATTTAGATTTAAAAGGTTCCATTACTCTACTTTAAGTTCCCTAACTATGAAAAACATTAAAGGAAATTTTTTTGGTACAAAGGTTTCAGGCCACTGGGCCCATTTCGTAGGAATGGACCATATAAGAATTTTTAGTCTATTGAAGTTATCAGGGGTAATTAGGGGTAATTAAACTCCAAGGTAGGGTGGGTGTCGTAGAGACATTGATTTTGATAAGTAAGTTTAGATTGCCATAACTCAGTGGTTTTTTATTCAAAGTCTTGCAAAATTAAGAATCAATAGGCCCAAACTATCTACTTTAGGCCTGCAAAAGGAGGATCGATTCTGATAACTTATGTCTCATGGCCCTGAGGGCATGAAATGTAGTCCGTTCGCTGGCCCTGGTCATATCAATATTTTTTTTTTTATTTTCCAATTTCTATCAATTTTCAAGCAATTTTTTCAACCAATTTCATTTGATTTTTTTCCCGATTATCTAAACGTTTTCAGATACGCTATTGAAGACGGTTTTTAATGCCTAGACGGTAATATAGAAGCTAAACGTTCTTGAACATGGTAACGGAAAAAAACCGTCTTCTAAAAGGGGACAAAAAAACCGTCTTCAAAAACGTTTAGTACGAAGACGGTTTCACTTGCAGTGTAGAGTATATTTTGTTAGTTTATTAGTAATTGTCCATGGAGAGATATTACAAACATAAATCATGGAATTTAGAATAATAAAATAATTCGATTTAATTTCTGGTAGGACACGGCACTCCAGGATCTATCATTAAATAGGGAATTATAAAAGGGATCGTTTAGAATTATAAAAGGGATCATGTAGTTTAGTGGAGAGGGGTTTCCATGAATGGGGGGCAGAGACGGAGTGTGATTTTCAGAGAATGTAGTGTCAGATATGTGCGACAGTAGGTGTGAATGCCATGCAGGTGAGTGAGCAGTGGCAGGCCCGATGTGCATTCAAAAATCTGTCACTGCATGCAGAAGTGCATCTGACCAGTCACAGAAGTGCAATCCGCTCAAAAAAGCAGTTTTGCACCTGGTTTTGAACCTGATGAAACGTGCATCATGTGATGCACTTCAAAATGCATATCAAAGTTATGTATCTAAATCGGGTGTATATGCTCTAGCTGCATACAGTTGAAATATTATATCCAGTGTGTAGCGGCTGCGAGTTGCGTCTTGGGGTGACGATTATGATTGTTCTTCAACATTATTATGGATATTTTGTTTTTCAAATGACCAGTATTCCCCGATCTGACCCATTGCAAAAGCCCCCCCACCGTCCCGTCCCCCCGCCCGTCCCGTCCCGGCCGTGTACAGCTCTACACGGCCCAACAAGTAGAGGATGAAAAAATAAAAATCTGTGCACATGACGAGCCTTGAACTCCCAACCCTTAGGTCTGGAGTCCAGCGCTTTGCCTCGTTGCCATGAGCGGTAGTCGGGAGTGCAGTCCTTCATTCCAGGAGTCATACACCTAGGGTGACTCAGTCTTAAATAGAAAATTCACTACAGCTAATAGAATTTGTAAGTTAGCTAAGATTTTTCTTCATAATCGTGTCTAGGGGATCCATATCTATGAGAATCAGTCACTGGTTTGGGGCCTGCAACTTGTTTTCTATGCAAACAGGTCGATATTGCCTGACTCCCATACATGGTCCTTGCTGAACCTGACGGGCCTGATGTCACTCCTGAAAGGTTAAAAAGTAGGCCACGGCCTCGGCCGCGGGATTGTGACGCTTCGTCAAGTGTTGGACATGTAAATATTTGTACTATTGATTAATATTTGGGCCTTCACTGCATATTCCATATGTTATGTGTCACAGGAAAATGAGTCACATGTCGGAAAACAAATATTTTTCAACAATTGTCTCACCATGTCTTGAGGTCCCTGTCAGGCGAGAGGCCATTTTCCGTTATTTTTCCATAATTAACACTATCATTTCGAATCCTTGTATAGGAAAATGTAGTGAAGAAAATGGTTCCATTCTTTAGGTTTGAATCATTATTTGATTATACATTGAACCTCTGCCCAAATGTCCTGTAAGGAATCTTTAGTAATGAATATTTTTTGCTCAGTAACTCCCTCTCTCTCTTTCTCTCCCTCAAATACATTCTTTCCCGTTCCACATACATATCAGATATAAACCATAATATCTGCACAAACACACCAGTCTACATAGCAATGAAAGTGCCTTACTGAGTGCATCATAACTGAGTCTTTTACACCTGGTGAGTAGTGCATCGTTGGGAGCATCAGGACCACATTTATAAATCAGGCTTATGGAGCATTTTGTATTTATTTGAGAATCTCAGATATACATCTGTATAATATAAACAATCTTGATATTTTCATCCCAAATAATATTTCCAACCAAATCCGCGCCCACAATTACTATACAATTATACAACACAATGAAGCCACAACAGGCCATAATACCTGGCACTGCTCACTCACCTGGCATTCACACTCACTGTCGCACATCTGACACTCTATTCTCAGACACTCAGACTCACTCTCTGACACCAAGTAAAAGAAACCCCTATACACAAACAAAACGATGTAACCATTATGCGACCATCATGTAGTCTTCTGTTTCTATTTGGAATATTGGAATAAGTAAAATTTCTTGATCTCTTGTAATAAACTTCATGTACGGCAAACAATTCTCTCATATATACTCGAAATAATGGTCTTGTTTGCCTTGTTTATGATCATAAACATTGAGATATATGGGCACTTCTCATGAAACGTCGACAAGGGCTCTATTTACATGTAAAAACAAAATATCAAAATCTAAGCGGCATATCTCTATTGATGGATAGAATATTTATAAAAGCATACAACATTTCGGGATATTTAATGTTTTTAAAATTGTATAGAAATCTCAAATAGTCGCCGAGGTATAAGCATAGATATTCACTGCATTCAGGTACAATAATATTATTTCACTGAAAGGTGGATTATTACAGCCTTATCAAGTATAATTCATAAAAGTGTACTAGCAACGATTGAGAAAATCAGTAGAATTAATATTCATATAATCTTAAAATGTTTTTAGAAATATGGAGCGTATTCCTAGGAATACATACGTACCATTTGAATGATTGGAATTGACAAAGATATGACATAAACAAAAAGATCAAAATTGCAATTAAATTCCTGGAATCGACCACATGTAATATAGATGGGTTTGATTTTCTGGGGATGTACAATAGACAACTTGCATTCGAAAGAGCGCATGAACGAATCCTATTTAAAATATAGGATTGTTTGAGGTCCATACAGTCTGCCAATACATTGCAGTCCTTTTATTTGTGTTTGATTACAAAGAATGGAAATTCCTCTTTCAGGAAAAAATGTATACTTTTGCCATAGTTATCTTCATTATCTTTGGCATCAATGTGCGTAAGAATTACGCACAAATGTATGCATGTAATGCGGGATAATGCGTGACGCGTTATGACGGCCTCAAACTAAATGAGGCTTCATTATTTCATATAAAAATAATAGCTAATAGCATATCCGAATCACATATGTGCCTGATAGATTTTTCTCAAATATTGATGCTCAAATTCAATTGGTTCTTTATTCATAGGCTGTTGAAATGCGTTCCCGGGATGAAGCTCCTTCTACACAAAATTCGCTAATCCATCTCCATTCACCCATAAAAATTGAATGGAATAGCAATTTTTTCTTATTTTATTCTTAGCATTTTGATCATATTTGCTGATGGTGATCACCCATGATCACTCTTTACGTACACACAAAGACAAATTTCTTAAATATAAAATTTTGACAAATAATCAGTATCATTTGCTATTAATCATTTTTAAAAAAAGTCTCCTAAAATTGAAGATTTCCCTGCATTTCGGGCCAAATAAAAATAAATTATGTCTGTTTTTGCCTTCATTCCGTGCCCATATATGCATCTAGCATTAAGTTAAACTGAATTGGTATCATGGTTTACCATTATGCCATATGTTCTTACTATAGGCGACAGTACTGTTTTCACCAGGTGGCGTAACTGGTAACTGGGGTGCAATTACAATTTGTTTTACAATGAAAGTGTTGCTAATACACTTGTGTGGCATGTGTACCACTATAGATATTCCACATCATGGACATATAGGAATTATATAAGTGATATACTTCTATAGTTTATTTGTGTACTTTAGTTGCTTGATGTGGAAAAATGTTTTGATCAAAACCCCCCCCATCATTGCATACTTCATTAGGTGAAGTAGACTGGGCCACCCAAATCCTTTGTACTACTGGAATAACCCTTCAAGGGTTGCTACTTGGAAATGCGGCTGTCTACCAGGATGAAAATATTGATGAAATGCCATGCCAAGAAATGGTAACATCTTGGTATAAACTCTCTGGATGACATAGGGGTATGTGTTTTTGTGAAGAAATTACCAGCCTAAATACTGCTGATGTACAGAGGAATGAAACCGCCCTCCCTGAGTGCATCATAATTGCATTTTATAACCTGGTCAGTAGAGCATCTTTGAGAGGTTCAGAACTGAATCTTATAACCTGGTAAATAGTGCATTGTTGAGTGCATGAGAACCGCATTTATAAATCGGGTCCATAGAGCATTGTAAAATCAAGTTTGAGCCTCAAAACTGTTTACGATTTCCACTAGTAAAGCACCAGATCAAAATCAGGTGTAAATGTCCAGGTAAAAATCATGTTAGAACTCCTCTATTGCACATCGGGGGTATTAAGGCCTGTTGTAGCTTCCCTGTGTTGTATAATCTTATTGTAGTTGTGGGCACGGATTTGGTTGTAACTATTATTTGTGAAGTGCTAAGAATGTTTAGGTTCTACAGATGAATATATACGATTTTCAAATAAATACAATATGCTCGATGGACCCTACATATATGTGGTTCTCATGCTCCTAGTGATGTGCTACTGACCAGGTGTAAAAGACACAGTTATAATGCACTCATTGAAGCACTTTCATTGCTATTGCTATGTGAAGGAGAGGGAGGGAATTACTTAGTAAAAGTTATTCCTTCATTTATCACTATTCATACAAATAAACAGGACATTTAGGTAGAGGCTTAATTTATAAGTATTTAATATATTATAAGTATATTAATTTATAACAGTTTAAAGGTTACATTGAAAATGTTTTCATACATTGCCTTATGAAATATAATTATATTTTTGAGACAGAATAAAGATGCTATAATTTTCAAATTGTATAAATTCCTCTAGACTTTGACTGACATCCATTAATTCCACTGCATGTAGCTAGTGCATTGATACCTGATTTATATACATACATTTGATACGCATTTTTTGAGTGCATGTGATGATGCACATGGCATCAGGTGCAAAACCAGGTGCAAAACTGCTTTTTTGAGCGGATTGCACTTTTGTGACTGGTCAGTGGCACTTTTACATGCACTGGTGGATTTTCCAATGCACATCGGGCTGGTGAAGTAAGTTCGAGCAAAAGGGTTAACAGTCCAGCTTGCTTTGAAAGGAGGTCTCCCGATCCGATAGAGATGCAACGCATCTTGGAGGAATTTAACAGAAATCCATACCCAAGAAATCCCCATCCCTTCTCTAATTCTAGTGAAAGGTCGGCTAGTAGCCTGTACTTCCAAGATGGACTTGGAAACTTTATCTGAGAACAAATCTCTTGTCATAACCGATTCAAGAGGAAAGTTTCTCAATACCTACTTGCCATTACACGAGGACATAACCTGTATCCCTTTTAGTGGAGGCAAACTTAATTTCCTCACTGACAATCGCATTGAGTTATACAGGGCGCACAAGCCCAGTAGAATTATGTTAATTGGTGGCATTTGCGACTTGTGTACGAAGAACAGGGAGACCAGGGAGATCAGCCTATCGTTTCTAACCTCAGACAGTCTAACCGATTACATGATAGATCTATACGAGATGGCACTGATGCAATTGGAAGTTCTACCTAGTAAGTGCTATATTGGCCTTGGAGGGCTGATTGGCGCTGATTTGAACACTGCTAACCACCTAGAAGGAAGTTCACAATACCAAAATATAATTGACATCTCCATCCCCCGAATTAACAAACGAATTATTGAACTAAACCACAATAGGCATACGAGACATATGAATCTAATACATGAAGTGCATGCAAGAAGAAAGGGCTCATTCATACACCACTACCAGAGACTCCCTGATGGAATACATATTGACAATATAGTAGTGCAGTACTGGGCCAAACAGATAGTCCTGTTTCATAACAATCCGTCATATAACTCTTAATGAACAATCGCCCGGCTCGCCATGCGAAAAGGGACACTCATATTACTCAGATTTCCATATCATGCTTTGTTTCTACCGAATGTTACTTGCTTGCTTATTACACCTCTGCTTTTATGCCTTGTTTCTACCGAATGTTACCTGCTTTCTTATTACACCTCTGCCTTTATTTACTAGACCAGCTGTTCATTATTGGAGACTTGATGTACAGTTTGCACTGTGGCTGGCCAGGGCCCCGGCTCGCCATGCGAAAAGGGTGCCCTGGGCGGTTATGTATGTATAAGTTACCTTCTCAATACATGGTTATTTTTAGTACATTGTGAGAAATCAATGGCAATTTGCCCAGAGATTCGGTATGGAAATGATGAAGTCAGAGAAGTCGGATGATAGTAGTCTTCGGCCAGGCAGCAAGGTGTGTGAAGCTCCCCATGGCTTTGGCTTGGCCTTTATTTATAGTCACAAGTTAATCATTCATTAGCATCAAATTGGGTATAGCAACATGTGCTCCTGGCGATCCACCCCTATGATTGGCTGAGGGGGATCCTCCTGCCACATGAACATGACCTTCAGCGCTCTCCCACACCAAGGTCATGCGCTGTTCACATGTACAGAGGATCCCTTGCCCTCAACTCCCCCTCCCCTCCAATTATCCCTGACCCAAGCATGTAGCGTCCCCTCCCTCCCCGAGTCCCTTCCCCCCACCCCTTAATGAGACTCGCACTGTAGAACACAAGGTGATGCTATTTTGGTTGCTAAGACAATCAAACATGTATACACACAACAACAGGTGTCCAGCCCTCCTCCCTCCCCCTCTCCACCCAGGCCATGCGCGGCGGCCAAGGCCCAGGCAGAGGGGAGGGGGGGAGAGGGAGGGGGCAGGGACGGCCATTCAGCTGGTAAAACTAACCCAAAAGAATTCAATTCTTTACAACATCTCATTCATACGGGTACATACTAAAAGAAATCATTGTCGGTCTCCAATTTAAACTAGGAAAGGTTTTACATGAGTCGGTGCGTGACTTCGCCTCGCCTAACTTTGCTCTAACTCCTGAATGCTCTTGTGACGCTTTTACCTTGATGAGTGAGTACGGTCTTGAATATCTGTTATATTGGTATATTGTAATATCTAGAAATGTCTGTTGGTATTTTCTGTGTGGAATTAACTACCCATTTGTCCCCGCTCGCCATGCGAAAAGGGACGTTATGGGTATAGTCTTTCACCTCGCCTTGCCCCTGAAATGTCTGAGCTATGTTAATGTAATCCATTTGAATCGCTTGGTTTGTGAGTGGGATATATGTCCTAAAGAATGGTATACCTACGATTGGTTTAGTCGAGAACAAATACCCTTGGTCTGCCTTTGTATATGTAATGTCAAGACTGAATTGTTCCTCAAATGACAAATAAGTTAATTAACAAATGGATAGACTTTGGGAGGGTTAAAGGAGTAAAGATAGTCCACTACAATATAAGATCTCTCCTACCGAAGATCGATACCATTAGAAATGAAATTATGAATAATAAAATAGATATTATTAGCTTTTCTGAGAGTTGGTTAAAAACAGAAATACCAGATAACTTGATAAACTGTGTTGATTACAACCTTGTTCGCTTGGATAGGGTGACAGGGTGTAGAGGTGGCGGCCTATGTTGTTACATCAGATCTGACTATAGCTTTTCTTTCGACAAAGATAATCAAATATCCAATGAAAATAGTGAAATTATGAGTTTGGTGATAAAAAGAGATAAAGTCCCCACCTATAACCTATTAGTGGTATATAGGCCCCCGGCGGGCAACTTGGCTAGTTTTCTGACCAACTTAGAATGAGCCAGAAGGGCACTCAATCAGGGTATAACCCTACCTGGTAATCTGGTAATAACAGGGGATTTAAATATTGATATCGGTATAGTTGATAATAAATCCAAAGCCCTTCAAACATACACAACTTCTAAAAACCTTGTGATAGCTTCTAAAGAAATTACCAGATACGGTCTATATGAAAACTCTATACTTGACTTGTTTATCATAGGTAGCAAGACCGAATTTACCACAGGTACCTTACAGTATACGTTATCTGATCACAATCCAATATATGTTATATTCAAGAAAATTTTTACCAGGAAAGTTAAAACAGAGATGAAGGGAAGGGACTTCAGGAATTATTCCTATGAAGGTCTTGAAAATACTCTAGCCAAGGTGGACTGGAATAATCTGTTCGAGGCTACCGATACAAACAGTAGTTGTGATATTATGAATAGAGAGATACTAGCGGCTGCTGATATAGTAGCCCCTCGTAAGGTATTTAAAAATATTGTAGTTAAACCAATATGGTACACGAAAGAATTGAAGGACCTTCACAAAGAAAGAGAAAGACTTTACAGGAAAGCAAACATAACCAAAGATATGCAGGATGTGAGGAATGCTAGGAATGCAAGGGACAGGTGTAATCAACTTATTAGAAGAGCCAAATCTGAATACTATAGAAACTTACTCTATGAACATAGAAAAGACTCTAAGAAATTTTGGAGAATTGTAGAGGATATTAAGAACAAAAATGAATTGCCAATTAATAGTCTGACCATTGATGGTGTAGAGAAAGACGGGTTGGAACTGGTTCAAGGAGTCAATAAATTTTATTGTAATATAGGGAAAACCATTAATGATAATATAGACCGTGAGTTAAGACAGGTGACAAATGAAATGCCACAGGTAGCCTGGGAGGAAATAGACATAGATCAGAATAGGATCTTAGAATATATCGACAACATTAATACTAACAAAAATTCAGGTTGCGATGAAGTGAATTCACGGGTATACAAGGATGCATTTAAGATACTTATAACTCAGCTTACACATATCATCAAGAAGTCCTTTAGGGAAGGTATATTCCCGGATGCCTGGAAACACGCAAATGTGAAATTAATCCCCAAAATAAAGAATCCGATAACTCCTTCTGATACGAGACCCATCTCCCTCTGCCACATAGCAGGGAAGTTAACAGAGAAAATCGTAGCTGGGGAACTGATGTCCTATCTTAATAGAAATAGCATCCTCTGTGATAAACAATATGGATTCCAAGGTGGTCATTCTACCACTGAAACACTATCAGAATTCCTGAATGATATTAATATGGCCACCTATAATAATCACTTTACAATTGCATGTTTCATTGATTTTTCTAAAGCCTTTAATTCTGTAGAACATAACATAATGGTAGAGAAACTGCGGGAATGTGGTCTAAGTGTGACTGCCTGCAACTGGTTTAAATCATACTTAGAAGGTAGACAACAATGCATAAAAAATGGAGAGTATTCTTCTGATTGGAGCCCCATAGATTATGGGGTACCCCAAGGCTCAGTTCTGGGTCCGATTTTGTATCTAATTTATGTAAATGACCTTAAATATCTGGACTTAAATAGTAGTTTTATTCAATACGCAGACGACACTGTTTTTTACTATAGTGGTGGTAACATTGATGCTTGTACACGCAAAATGAATGATGATCTAAAGAAATTTCACTCCTGGAGTAAAAGCAATAAGCTACAGGTAAATATCAAAAAAACCAAGTGTATGCTCTTGGGAGAAAAAAGAAAAATATCAAATGTTAGAATCGATATTAAAATAGGTGATGAGCCTATTGAACAGATGAATAAGTACGTCTATCTGGGTTTAACAATTGACCAATGTCTGAACATGATTCCGCAATATAACAGCTTAGTAAGCCAACTGTACAATAAAATGTTTATTTTCAGGAAAATTAGATCTAATTTAACGTCAGGGGCAGCCTTAATGGTTGCTAAGTCGAAATTATTATCTATATTTGATTATAGCCTCTTCTCACTGACACCATTGAATGTAACCCAAGCTAGGAGGCTTCAAAAAATCCAAAATAGTATAATTATTAAGGATAGCTATTGACCGTGACTATACAATGAGTAACAGAGAACTCTGGACCACCGCAAAAGTTATGACTATAGAATGTAGACAAAAATTCAATCTGTGTAAAATCGCACATAATGAGATCTATGTGAAAAACAGGGGCATAATTCCACCCAGAAACACAAGACAGGCCAACGCCCCAACCTTAGCCATTACGCTCCCACATAATATGAGGGAAGAAAGATGTATCAACACCAAATAAGCCAAAATGTGGAATGAGCTTTCATCTGAAATTAGACTAATTAACGACCCCATTAAATTTAAAACCCGGCTGAAATACCATTTACTAGACCTTCAGAACAACTTGAATATTGAAATTATTGGATAAAAGGCTGCTCTGGCCTCCCAATGTTCGAACTGTACTATGTACTACTGTAGATTATCGTCACCACCCCACTGTACTGTTATTTCCACATATTGTCGCCATGTATAGCACGATGCCTCCGCGATCACATAGATGCATGTATATACTTAGTTGTCAGAACCTTGACTGTCATTATACTAATGCACTCGCAATTGTAACTGAAAGAGCATGTATCATATTTACCTAACATCAAATGGAAGATTATAATGTATGAAACCATTATCACAACCATTTCACTCACTACGGCACTAGTCTGTAAAAGAATAAATAGTCAGGAACCGTAACTATCATCATCACTCTCATCTCATACCATCATTATCACATCTGCATGAGTTAAATCAAAGCTTGCTGGAATGCTATCGTCGATAGCGGTACGTAGCGTACATTGTACATATTCTTATTTAACTGATGTTTTCATATTATACCAAATGGATCTAGATTAGAACACTGTAACACCCTACTACTTGTATGAAGGTTAAGGCAAGCATGCAGGCCTACGAAAATCACTACTTTGTGAGAGGGGTCTTGTCATTTATCTGAATAAAAAGGTTTCCAAAAAGAAAAAAAAAAGAATAGAAAAAAATGTAGAACATATTTTGTTTTCTTACCAACGTTAACTGAAAGTGTAGCTTTAAATGGTTAAAATAATAATAGTAATCATATTTAATAATCACATTTATATCTGATGTCATACGATGTAGAATTAGAAGAGAGAAACTTATGGAAAGAGGACTATTCTCTATGACAGTCACACCTCTTCCGAATATCCCTTAAATTTTGTCTTACTTTGCTATCGTAGTAAAAAATAAAGACATCTGAAAGAAATATAAGCTGCATCGCGCTCTTACTTATAGCACTTGTGAGCTAACAGATTTATATTAAAATAAATTATTATTGCGACACATGCAAAACTCCCCTATAGAGGATTTGCATGTGCCACTGCGCATGTCTATTACAGTGCATGCTGGGATGGATTTAGTTCAAATCTGACATACAAATATTTGTTAAAATTTTTATCGAAAATTGCAAGAATATTTCACCAATATCTTAGCTTTTATAAATGATCTATGAAAACTAAATGCATGATGGAAAAGATGAAGGCTTGTGTTATGGAAACATGTATGAAACATGGATATTGACATTAGAGTACTAATAAATATTCCATGCTGAACATGGCCTGTTTTCTCTAGATTTTATTCTGTACCATTAGTCCATGGGAATCAAGATTAAAAATGGCGGCTATGCAAATCCCCTATTGCAAATCCCCTATTGAGGGAAGCCACCCAAGGAAGTGATTCTGCTCAGCGTGTGTACAGTACAGACAATCAAGCCTCACTTGTCAAACCACGGCTTCCTATGTAATTGAGAGGAACAACCCTACCTCTACTAAACATTGGTGTAATGTCATTAAGTAATTTCCATGGTAATTAGATTAAACCTGCATTCACAGCAGCTGCATAGGCTATATACAGCAGTCCTCTATTCTATCAGGACGTGCTCCATGGAGTTAATAATTGATAGCCTTTGATACCGAAAAAACAATTTTGGCACAAAAGGATGCAGTACTGGTGTATAGATCTGCATAATATCTTGCACGATGAACACAAGTCTTCGAGTTTCTAGTTAATCATACGTGGTGTGTTACAGGAAAATGACTCACAAGTCGGAAAAAATGGGTTTTAAGATACCATTATATTTGTAAAGATGAGATCAAGCCGATTCCAATGATTAGTAAACATGAGGAAAGCTAACAAGTATTTCTAGATTTTCAGTTTGATATTTTTATTTTTGAAAGAATATGTTATATTTTTGAAAAAGAAAGTTTTCTGGTGGATTATTACTAGCAAAGTTGCTAAATATATTAGATGACCTTAGTAATGCAAAGATATCTTTGATAGCGTACACAGTCTTGAAATTTGGTAAAATTCGTACAACGTTAAATGGACATTCGTATGAAGGATCTTGTGAATAAAACACATTGAAAAATATAAGTTTTGCTGGTGACTCATTTTCCTGCAACATATCACACATAAATGGTATATGTACCGCTATATTCAATTTGAATTTACTCTGTTGTATACTAGAGTGGCATATATATATATATCGTATTTTTATTCTGATTCGAAACAGTTTACATAGCTCAGAATGGGACGCCAGCCTCTCGGATTTGAGGTCTTCCTGGGGTATCCACAGTTATTAATACCTGCTACTAGTTACGGGATATTAAGTTGTACATAAATCTGTTCGTTTCAAAGACAATACTAGGGTTTAAAGTAACACAAGATCCAGAGCCAAGTCAGAATATCAAAATTTGTAAACATCTCACTACGGGTGCAACAGATTATCTGCTGTTAATTTAGTAATTAGTAATAATCCGACATTTTTAGTTGGTGAATTGTTCAGAGTTCAGAGTCAGTGTTCAGTCGGCTCAGTTTAATGATATATCCACCCATCATTATTCATACTTCACTAATATCACTATTTCTCAAGCAAGGCTCCGGTCAAACATTCTGATTCCAACAATTTGAAATCATCACTAACAACTACATAACAGTTATACAATAGCATCATTTAGAAACTCTGGATTTATATCAAATTGATCGCAGAAGTATTCTAATTGAAATTCAAAGTTAAACAGACAGATTTGTTAATTCATATATATATACATATATTGTTATATCGATTTTTCAATAAGGTCTTACAGGCCTTTTATCAGATGGCTGATCATTTACCATAATGACCGTTAAACAACAACAACAATTTATTCATCATTTGATAAATATTCATCATAATCACATAAATATGTTGTCCTTAAATACTGCCGAAACTGTATCCTCGTTTTAGTTTCCTGAATATTATCAGGGAGATTATTCCACAAACTGGTTAGAGAATATACATATGACTTTTTGAAAATGTCATTTTTTGGTAATGGGACCAACAATTTTTTCCCTTTTGACAATCTTCTTAAGCCAATATTCCTTTTATCAACATTATCATCATTTCTCGTTCTAAGAAACGCCAAATCTAATAGGTGACTATCCCTTCTTGTTGAAAGAGAGGGTAGATTTAATGATTTGTGAACTGTGAGGGGGCATAATAATATTTCTGTGCTCGCTTGATGACAACTACTCCCCTATTGTGTATATCCAGTTTGTCCCCTTCAGACCTATGTATATGCAGTGGCTGATGCAACCTCCTGTTTTATCAGACGTATTCATGAGTTATTATTAACATTATATATCATTTATTATGTGCATGTGTGGTGATATTGGGTGTAGGTGGCCGCTGAGGGTTAGTTCGTCCGAACCTCCCCAGTGGTCACTACTGGTCCGCGGGACTTTTTAGTCTAAATCATATGTTTTGCCTGTCGCCTTTTATATATTTAACAGCAGCCAGCTGTTGGTCGATAGTAACCACGACCTGGGTTTCTACCATTTAATGTAAGCTGTAGAGGCCATGATAAACCTCTCAGTGTGGATAGTGTTACTTAAACCACTCATTGTGAATTGTTGACTGTTGATGTATATGTCTGATGGACACCTTTGGATGAGGGTTACCTGGCTGGCCAGGTAATCCGAAGTCCACAGTCCAGTCAGGTCTGATGCGAACTGATGCCAGTTCCGAAACCTCACAATAAAACCCAAGTGAACAGGTAGCGCCTGCCTTTGTTCCTTTTGTTCTATGTAACTCTCGATTGATAAGCTTCGGATACGCCAAGGGAAACGAACCTGCGACACAGATACACTACAGTAGTCCGATTCACTACAATTGGTGCCGTGACCAAACTTGGCTTTCTGTCTTATCGATTGAGTGTTGGGCTTATAGTTTTAAACTTTGCTAAAGATTTTGGTAAATCTTTGAGATGGCTGCCAATGCAAATGGAGTCCAGGTGGCGGATGCAGCGGCCCAAGTTGGCCTGCGCATTTCACCAGCTGGTATGAAGGGTTATCGCAAACCTACTCCTGGCTCTGGTGCAAAGAAAACTAATCCGAAGGTAAAAGTGACCAGTCCGAAGTTGACTCTACAGCCTGTTGCCGCTGCTGGAGGTCAATGGACTGAGTTTCGAAGGAATCCTGCGATAGCAGATTCTTTTGAGGAGGAAGAAAAAGAGCAGTTGAGGACTGAAGTGGCCTCCTGGCGCCATGCCTATTCTGTGCAAGGACAGTCAATGCACGATGCTCGTGGAACTATTGATCAGCTCATAGAGCAGAATCGAGACCTCCAGAGCACGTTGGTTCAAGTAACCGATGACTGCCATGCCACTACACGTCAGCTTCGTGTAGAGAATGAAAAATTGCGGAATGAGGTAGCCAGGGTGGATGACATGTCACGAATGAAGAACATGTTGGATGATTCTTCGGATGTTGAGGATACGGATCTTTATGGTTCGCCCCCTAGGATAGGAGGAGTTTCTCCGCCATTAGGCGTAGAGAGACCTACATATCCTAAGGAAGGTGGTGGATCATACATCCTCCTCACTCCGAGGCATTTTTGTGAAGGAAAGGCTGCTCGGACACCCGTGCCCGAGCGTCTAAAGTTGTCCGAAGCGGTTGGTGGACAGGCTGCAGGCGAACCTGAGCAACATGCTACTTCCAGCGGAGGGCGTGTAGCGGGTTCTAATCAGCCTAACCAAACCCAGCAAGCTTCTCCTCCACGTGGAGGATCCAGGACACCTAGGCAAAAAGATACGGTGACATTCACTGCCTCGTCTCCTCTTCACGGAGGGGGAGGGGGTAGGCCTTATGTTGGAGCGCACTCCAGCATTAAGAGACCAACTGCTTCCACAACGTATGTGCGTGGTCATGTTGACAATAGTCAATATGTGAGAAATGCTGGTCGGCAATGGACTACAGTCGGAGGGTTGCCAGATGCTTCTGGAATCCAAATACCTGGCGTTCATGCGATTGACAATTCTCCCATGCGACATATGACTAACCAAGTATCAAATTACTTTCGGGATAAGTCAGTGGTGCAGGGCCTGAAGTATGAAGGCGCTATAGGCGCCGAACTCACCTTCAGGTATCAGTTTGTGGCAACGAACGTTAATCATGCCCCTAAACCGGCGATTATACGAAACTGGGATCTTAAGGATTCCTGGCGGACACATCTCGGAGAGATGAAAGTGCTGGCCGAAGCGCATAATTGGACTCCGGAACAGTTCCTTATGCAGCTTAAGTGTAGCTGCCGTCGTCAGCTAGGCGAGATGGGAGATTTGCCCCCAGGTTTGGATCTTATTGGTTTTGTAGACCATATGGATGCCAACTTCGGTGAGCATTCTCTTGAAAAGAAGCAGTCCGAATTCTATAACTGCAGACAAACCCCTAAGCAGCCGAGCCGTATGTTTGCCAATGAGGTAGCCAAACGTGCTAGACATGCTTTCGGAATTAATCTGGATAATACTCTTCGCACCCTCTGCTTGAGAGTCTTCTTGAAAGGCTTGATCAACCAGGAGAAAGCTGCGTGGGTGAAGCTTAAACAGCCGTTTGACCTTCTCCAAGCAATTCACTGGGCTGAGGTGTGGGAGAGTTGTCATATGGATTTCGCGAACGCTGCTGTCTTGCAATCTGCTGCTATAGGTCCGTTGGCTGTTGCTATCCCATTGGAGGGAGCGGCAGCCGAAGGTTCCCAGTTGGGGAAGAGCAAGAAGGCAAGTGCCAAAGAAAAGGCCATGGTACAGGTTAGCCAGGCACTGGCGTTGCAGGAGTCCGACGATGATGATCAGTCCGACGATCCCGGCAATGCGATAGTGCAAGCTTTCCAAACATGGCAGGAAAAGCAAGGAAAGTCGAATTCCTCAACCCAGCAGTATAAGAAGTCTGCTGGGGGTAGAGAGAGAAGAACCTGGCAAGTTCGAAAATGCTATTTTTGTAGTGAGGAGGGGCATTTCGCCTCGGCTTGCCCCACTAAAAAAGCTCTACTCGAACTTGTGAAGAAGCAAGGCGCTCCAGGAGGGAAGCCGGCTTCGGAAAACTAGGTTCGGCTCCTGTAGTAAGCGATACGGGAGCCTCGGACAACACGCTTCTTAGTACCACAGTCCGCGAGGATCTTGGTAGTAGTCTAGAAACTGGGAAATCAGCCCAGGCACCGGTGTGTAAGATAGGGTTAAAGCTTAACGACAAGAAGCTACCCGATCTGATAGCTGGAGGTCCTAGGCCGTTGCCGGACGGTGATTTTCTTCCTGAAAAGATTCAGGGATGCTCGGACAAGAGCCCTGGCGTGCGTTGGGGACAGGCCGAGTACCAAGCTGAGTCAGGTCAGGTTGTCTTGGTAGAAAAAGGCCAAGAGAAGTCTGCTCGGATTCAGAAAGTTTCTGTTCAACAGCTGGAAACTCTGGAGATTCCTTCCAAATTACTGGTGAGGGAGAGATGGTATGCCCCTGTAGGCATAGGTGGGAAGAGTGGTTATTTCTTGGTAGATCCAGGCGCGACGACGAGTTTGATTACCAAGGATTTCTACGAATCCCTTCCACATGCGCCGCCTATGATTTCGGTGCGTATGGCGTGCTCGATGGGTAATGGAACGCCTATAACTACATATGGGAGCGTGCTCTGTCCATATGAAGTGTCGGGTCGGACTTACATGATGACATGTCTGGTAGTCAGCGGTCTGAAGGGCCCTGAAGACGGGATATTAGGTGCAGATTTTTACTATGTGCACCGTTGTTGTTTGGATTGGTCAGGAGTGTTTTATTTGGAAAACTTCGGACATTCTACTGTTTGTAAACAGTGGAAAAAGAAGTCCGAAGGTGAAGAATTTTCCTCTATAAAGACCATGACTGTGAACGAAGTAGATATTGGAATAGCTGTGACACTTAGGAAAGCGGTGATCATGGAGCCCAAATCTATTACACTCGCAGAATTGGACTTTGATAGTGGCTCAGACGCATCGGATGCTTGGATGTTCGAGCCAGACCAAGGATTGCTAGAAGACTTCGCCTTAGGGAGCCTGAATACATATGTTTCAGGTGGAGGTTCAACCGCTTTGGTAGCCTTCAGCAATCCGTCCGATCGCCCAATGAAAATTGGCAAACGAAGGATGGTGGGCAGATTAAGTAGAGTTACTCTTGTGGCAGAGGATTCCGCTTTGTCTGAGGATGACGGTAGCAATATTATCAGAGAGGCAATCATTAATTCTATACAGGTTACAGAATCGCCTGTGGCGGATGATGATCTGATAGCTCCCGACATCTTGGTACCACCGAGTGCAGAGTGCCCGCTGAAAAAGCTGGTCAATGATTTGGATTTATCCGAGAAAAACGAGAAGAACGTTGCTCTGTCTTTGCTGGAAGAATTCCGAGATTGTTTCTCTCTTCCAGGTGGCAAAGCCCTTGGTTGTACTGATAAAGTTCGCCATGTGATAGACACTGGAGATGCTTGTCCGATCAAACAAGCATACCGGCGTATTCCTGTGGCGAAGAGAGACAAGGCAGAGGCAGAGATTTGGAAAATGTATAGAGAGGGCCGGATTGAACATAGCAGTAGCCCCTGGGGTGCTCCTATTGTCATGGTGGCCAAGAAGGATGGCACACAGCGTTTTTGCGTTGACTATCGTCAGCTAAACTCTGTCACTATAAAGGATAGCTTTCCACTACCTCGGATCGATGAGTGCATAGAATCACTTGGTGGTAACCAGTGGTTCTGTACTTTAGATCTTGAAAGTGGGTACTGGCAGGTGGCGATGGATGAAGATAGCAAGTCGAAAACTGCATTCTTATCCAGTGTAGGGTTATTTCAATTCAAGGTTATGGCCTTCGGATTGTGTAATGCCCCCGCTACCTTCCAACGCATGATGGATCAGATGTTAGATGGCCTTCGTTGGAAATCATGTCTGGTCTATCTGGATGATATCGTGGTTTTTGGGAAAACTCTCGAAGAGTGCCTAGATAACCTGAGACTCGTCCTTGAGCGTATACGGGATTATGGTCTTCGTTTGAAACCCAAGAAATGTGAATTTTTCCGCAAGAAAGTGGAATACTTGGGTCGGATTGTGTCAGGCCATGGCATTTCGGCGGATCCGAAGAAGATCCAGAAAGTCAAGGACTGGCCAATCCCCACGAATGCTAGGGAAGTAAGGCAATTCATTGGATTCGCCTCCTATTACCGAGATTTTATGAAAGATTTCGGTAAATTAGTGATTCCCTTGCAGGACATTGTAACCGCGGCAGGCAAGGATAAACGATATGCTAAACCCATAGAGTGGACTCCTCGTTGCCAAGATGCATTCGATACATGCAAAAATTTGCTAATCTCTTCTCCTACTCTCGGATATCCTCAACCTTCGGGTAAGTTTATCCTTGATACGGATGCAAGTAGTTTTGGCATGGCGGGAATTCTGTCTCAGGTCCAGGAAGGAAGGGAGGTGGTTCTGTGTTTTGCAAGCCATAGTTTATCTAAGCCACAGAGGAACTATTGTGCGACAAAACGTGAGCTGCTTGCCGTTCTGACCTACCTGCAAAAATTCCGACATTACTTGCTTGGTAATAAGGATTTTATCGTTCGGACAGATCACGCCTCCTTGCGTTGGCTGCTCAATTTCAAGGATCCGACCGATATGTTAGCTCGCTGGCTACTCACCTTACAGGAATTCGGGCTGGATCAGAGCATGATTTTGCATCGGGCTGGTAAACAGCATGAAAATGCTGATGCGTTGTCGCGCTTACCAACCAGAAAATGTGGAAGACCAGACTGCCTAGATTGCGGTGCGCATGATGCTGTTATTGCCACTAACGAAGTTTCCTTAGGGACTCAACGGAACGTGTTGCAAGAAGCTCAGCAAGCCGACCCACTTGTAAAAAGGTTGCTGAAAATGTTGGATGGAACTGTGCCGATTCCTAGCAGAGAAAATCTTGCTGGTGAGTCTAATGAGTTTCGGACATTTGTCAGACATCTTGGTAGTATGAAGGTCAGAGATGGTGTGCTATGTCTGGGGTGGACAAGACTAGCCACCGGAAAGAAATACTGGAGGAAAATTGTCCCTGTTTCCATGAGGAAAGAGATCTTCCAGGGCATACATGGTGCCAAAACTGCGGGTCATTTCGGAACCTTCAAGAATGTCTGGTCAGCAAAGATGAGATATTTTTGGCCTGGTATGAGTTATGATCTGAGGCGGTGGGTACGAGCTTGCCCGGAATGTAATATGAGGAAGACTAGAGGTGGTGGTGGGATTTCTTATCTTAAGAAAGAAAAACATGGTGGTAGATGGAACCGAATATCGTTGGATATTCTAGGGCCTCTTCGGAGTACCCCTAGAGGCAACAGCTATATTATGGTTGTAGTAGACCATTTCTCTAAATGGGCCGAAGCCTACCCCATGGCCGATCACACCGCTGAAAGCTGTGCAGAAGTTCTTTTTCGAGAATGGATCTTGAGATTCGGATGTCCTGTGTCATTGCAGACAGATGGAGCTCCTGAATTTCGGTCTAAACTCTTGAGATGTCTACTTGACATGCTGGGAATCGAGAAGCTAATTACCCTCCCATACAGGCCTATGAGTAATGGGCAGTCCGAGAGGCTTAATAGAGTTCTTGTGGAACAGCTGTCTTGTATGACTGATTCGGACGAAGTAGATTGGGATATGCTGACCCCTTGCATTGCTCATGCATATAGAGGGACAGTACATGCTGCTACTTTATGCACACCAAATTCAGTAGTCTTCGGAGAAGAGTTGGTAACGCCCATGGACATTGTTCATGGAGTTGAAAGAGGAAGTCTTGATTTCCCTTGCAAGGTTGCTTTTGTTGAGAACCTGAAACAGTGGATGAGAAAGGGACACCAGTACGTGCGGGATAATCTCGGAATATCTGCGGTTCACCAGATTAGGGATTATAACAAACGTTCTAGGCCCCCCAGTTTTGAGGCGGGGGAGGTGGTGTACCGATTCTGTCCCCCCAAAGCGAATAAGAAGCTCGGACCCAAGTGGGACGGGCCTTATAAGATCAGAAGGTTCATAGGAGGTACCACCTGTGAGCTGGAGACAGCCGAAGGTCTAATGCGATACCATATCGACTATCTGAAGCCGGCTTTCGATGAAAATGGGCCGATTCAAGCTGTTAACTTGGATCGGGCTCCAGAATTCCGAAGGCAGGAACAGGCTGGTATGGAAATCTTTAGACTAGAGGCTGGGAGAGTGGTGCCAGGGAAAGATTGTCCTAAGAAGGTAGAGAAAGAGAAAATTACTGTAGGCGCCAAGCCGAGAGGTAGACCTAGGAAGATCCGAAAGGGTAGTTCCAAGGAAACCTCCAGTAAATCTCTGCCTCTAAAGAAAAGAGGGGGTAGACAAGGGAAATCTGTTGCCAAACCTGACAGTTCCTTAGCAGACTCGGGACTTACGGCTACCCCGCCTGGGCTTTTGGGTCCAGGAAAGGCTTTATCATATGAGAAGTCTAAGGTAGCTACGGTCTGTCCGAAGAAGCGCGGGAGGCCGAAGGTTCGCACAGATACGTCCGAGCAGCCGGTGGCGCCCCCGGTCGTTTTGAATAGGAAGCGCGGAAGGCCTAGGAAACAGCTGGTCAAAGCTGCTCCTGTACCTCCAGTGCAGCCGAAGAAACGACCAGGTAGACCAAGGAAAGGAGCTGTGGTTTTCGCAAAACCACCAGATCCTTCTTCTCCTGGCATGGCAAGGGCTAAACGTGTACGAAAGGCCCCAGTTCGGTTGCAAATGAGCTAATTGTGGTACTGGTCCGAGGGTAGGAATCTCCGAACTGATTTCTACCCAAAACTAAAAAATCACACAACGAGAAGTCAGACGGGTGGTGGACCGAACTGAGAACCGCCCTGTCCCCTATTGATAAGCAGTAAAAATGGACTTTATTCAGTTAATTCCATTTGTGACTGGGAGACGAACATGAGTCTCGGAAAGTACTTAACCTTACCCTGGGTACCGCTTGTATGTTGAACTGAAAATCCAAAACGTCTTCAGTGGCCACGGACTTCAGTGAAGCATCGGAATCTATTTATAAGGAATAGAGTGTTGCCTACGCCTGGGGTGGGTTTTGAGGAAATCGGAGAATGATTACACCTCTGCATCGTCTCAGCAGAGTCCCGAATAGCTGAGTGGGAACACGCGCCCAATAGCTATTTTCAGGCTCAGAAGGTGAGCGCGGGAAGAAAATTGGCGCTGCAGTAGTACGGCGACTGAATGCAACTCTGGCGTTGCAGTGGTTAAATACGCTGGTGTTTTACCGTTTCAGTCAGTCTACTTCCTGCTTCCGCGAAGCAAAGCACCGAGACTACCTCTTAGAAAGAGAACACTGCAGTAAGTTTTATCAAGTGATGATCCTTGTGAAATATATTGCCCTGTGTTTGTAGTCCCTTTGCTCGAGTAGTCAAGTTGCATGAATGCTGTGGGTCGTATATTAACTGTGTTTGGGGCACGTTGATAATGCGCGGGCTGGCGTGGGACCTATAGCGGCCATGTTGTTTTCGCCATTGGTGTAGGAATGAATGAACGTTACTATCCGAAGGTGCTAAACTAAACTTGAACAGCGTATCCGCTGCTGGTATACCAATAAACGTTCAGTCTTTGTGTTTTGGAAGTAATCAACCAACTCACTGTGCCTAAAGCGTGGGTATATTCGAGTAGTGAAGGTTTGGATTTCTCGATACCACTACGCTCTATGTGTGTAGTAGCTGTCAGCCACAGCCGAAGCGTGTCCGAGAGGAGTCCGAACGTCCATCTGCAGCAAATAACAGGTATTTTCTGTACTTATTTCTACCCATACCATCATTATACTTTCAGGTACCGATTGAATAGTGATGTCGACTTCAGGTGAATTCGAGAACATGACCGAGGACCAGTTGGCTGATTCCCTCAACGCCAAGCTGTCCGAGTCTGATCTAGAGATGGATCTGGACGGTTCGGACTGCGAGGTATTGTCGGACGAGGAGGCTAAGGTCTTGGAAGGGTCTCGGATCCTTGCTGGCATGGGTCAGCCTGACGCAGGTGGCTCTGGGACCGGCACCGTAACTTGCTGGGGCGCAATTATGGAGGCCGAGGATGCTAGGTTAGCAGCTGCTGAAGAGGATGCGGCGATGGTGACAGACATGGCTGAGGTTGAGTCCGAGACTCCCGAAGCTAAGACTGTACCTTCGGCTGGTACCTCTAAGCAGAAGCCTAGATCCCCCAGAAAGCAGGACAGGCCGAGGATGAAGGATGGAGAGATGGTCGAGTCCCCGCGGACTCTATCTCCAGATCCTGCTGATTCCTCGGCGGCAGTGACTGTGGAGCTCATGGATTCACCGGCCAGGAGCACCCGGTCTTCTGCCCGTCCAGTTCGGAAGCCCCGGAGTTCGGACCCCAAGTCGAACTCGAAAGGCAAGGCACCTGCCCCAGCGACTGGAACTACTAAGTTGAAGTTCCGGAAGCTGAAAAAGGTCCATGTGCATCGTGCTAAGGTGAGGGAGGATCAGTTGGCGCACGCAGGCTCATTGACTAAGTTCAATGCTGAGCTGGACAAGGCCACTGATGTTGTCCCGCTGAACCCGAAGCACGATCGTCCAGGCTCACGTCATCTGATGGCCACAGAGTCCGACTCTGAAGATGACCATGGACTCATGCTTCGGTATGAATCCTGTCTCTACCCGGGGCTGTGTAAGGCGGGTAAAATGGAGCCTGGTACCAGTGAGAAGCTCCGACTGGTACCAACTCTGTGGGAGCCTGGATTTCGTTGTCCGTACCTGGTGTGTAGGCGAGTGAAGCTCAATGCTTCAGGTGTCCGAGCTTTCTCCACCCGAGAAAGATTCTTCAGGCACCTGTGCGAGGTTCACACCCCTCAGACAGAAGTGTGGGTCTGCCCCTACGAGAACTGTCAGCAGCAGCTTGACAGGAAATCGGAGTTGGTCAGCCACATCATGAATGGGGAGGAGCTGTTGCACAACCAGGGAAGGCCGAAGGCGATAGAGAAGGCGGCGAAAGTGAAGCCTGAATGGAAGCCCTTCGGAGCTTTCATTCGGACCACTCATCTTTCGATGACCCATCTCAGGACCCTTCGAAAGGCTGGTGAGGTGGATGTCCCCAGAACTGGTACTGGGAAATCCAAACCGACTCAGACCCCGGTAAAGTCTAGCACAGCGACTTCGGACAAGTCAAGTGCTAGTACTAGCTCGAAGGCCGCAGCCTCCAAGCGTCCGAGGACTGAGAGCCAGTCGAAGGCAGCTGAGTTGATTGCTCCTCCCGCTAAGAGGAGCAGACGTTCGAGGAAGGCCCAGAAATGGGTGGACACAACTCTGGCCGAACTGCCTTGTGCTTTGGAGACCGCTGCTCTGGTGGAAACATCAGAGACCGGCGTGAACCAGGCGTTGAAAGCCCTGCAAGTAGCTGCAGAGGATGCCAAGAGGCAGGTCAAAGTGACCGTGGCCGCTCTTGTGACTCCTCTGAAAAAGCTTCAGGCGGTGAGGGCGAAGGTGGATGAGGTAGGCACGCTGAAGGAAACCATCAGTCAGCAGGCTCTCCTCATCCGGACTCTGAAGGCATCCAATCAGGAGAAGGAACAACGCATCCTGAAGCTCTTGGAGGAGAATACCAGACTCCAGGGCTTGCTTTTGGATGATTCGGACGAGTCCAATCAAGGTGTGAGCAGGTCGGAAAGTTCCCTGGGTGGAAAGCCGACCTCTCTCCCTGCCAAACCAGTTGAGGAAGCTCAAGCCTTGCCTTCTTCAGGCTCGGGCGAGACTCCTGGTTTGACCGTGGTGTCCAGTCGAGCTGGTGGGATGTTGGAGGTTAACGACCAACAAATCCATTTCCTCACCAGTCTCCTGGACCAGATGAAGTCCCAACGTGAGCCACCCCAGCCTCAGAGAACTGTGGCTTCGGCTGCGTTGGGCCGGGCGCCTCCCGAGCAAGGTATGTTCGGAAGTATGTTCGATACTCCGGACAGACCTTCTGCAAAGGACTCGCCCGAAGGACCGAAAGACGACGATGGCAATGGTAACTAATCGGAGGAAACGCATGGACGATGATGACTGGACCGCCCTTCGACCTGATTTAACCACCTCGGATGCTGTTCGGATGCCCTGGATCCTCGGATCATGACCCTGGTGTGTGGCGCCGACATTTACGTGAAGTCTACAATAATGAAAGTGATAACCTTTTTCATAAAATAAGTTCTGTAGAACAGATTGTTTGCTTGTTAGTGAGGACACTATATGCTCCTGCCTGTCAAACGTGAAAAGGTTTTTCATAAATTTTCTTTCTTGCTTCGGATAATTGTTCACATTAGTTAGGACACAGAATGCTCCTATTTGTCGATTCCTGAAGTTTTCATAAGATTGATTTATTTGTTCATTGTAGAGAGGACACACTATATGCTCCTACTTGTAGACTTTTACTTTTTCTTACCCTGTCGAGTTTTTAAGATTTTTCTTTTCAAACTCTTAAAAGAAAAAAGGGGGTATTGTGGTGATATTGGGTGTAGGTGGCCGCTGAGGGTTAGTTCGTCCGAACCTCCCCAGTGGTCACTACTGGTCCGCGGGACTTTTTAGTCTAAATCATATGTTTTGCCTGTCGCCTTTTATATATTTAACAGCAGCCAGCTGTTGGTCGATAGTAACCACGACCTGGGTTTCTACCATTTAATGTAAGCTGTAGAGGCCATGATAAACCTCTCAGTGTGGATAGTGTTACTTAAACCACTCATTGTGAATTGTTGACTGTTGATGTATATGTCTGATGGACACCTTTGGATGAGGGTTACCTGGCTGGCCAGGTAATCCGAAGTCCACAGTCCAGTCAGGTCTGATGCGAACTGATGCCAGTTCCGAAACCTCACAATAAAACCCAAGTGAACAGGTAGCGCCTGCCTTTGTTCCTTTTGTTCTATGTAACTCTCGATTGATAAGCTTCGGATACGCCAAGGGAAACGAACCTGCGACACAGATACACTACAGTAGTCCGATTCACTACACATGTATCATTACATGGCTATAATGGGCAAGAGCCAATTTTAGAGGTAAGAAGTGATGTAAAAATCTCGCCTTTGGCAAGTAATATAACATAACCCCTCTTGTAAGACAGGAAGTGTTATGTTATAGTTATACACTTTCATCATTTGAAAAACCATATTATTTCCGAAGAAATATTGGTTTCCAAGGTTACCTCCTATTTAGTCATCTCCAATGACACACAACATAGCAAAATTCCAAGGTTACCTCATGTTTAGCTCGATATCTCCAATGCCACCCAAAATAATTAAGTTTTAAGGTTATCTCATACTAAGCGGAATATCTCCAATGGCACCCAACATTTCAAAGTTCCAAGGTTACCTCATATTTAGTGGGATATCTTCAATGGCACACATCTAGTTCCAGTAAAAGATCTATCTTGGTGAGGGCACTAACTCATGAGTCATATGCAGTGGTTAACAAGTCCTCTATTGTATCAGAGGTTGATTATCTGTGCGTTAGAGATCTGAGTCATGACTTGAGTCATGGACGATAAAGCATACTCGTGCATACAAGTCATTCATTACTCGTATGAGGACATTATAGGAGGATGTCACCGTGCATTCATTCTGTCAATCAAGGCATTGCCGGAGATGCTGTTGGGACCGGCTGGCTTTACGCAGCCAGGGGTCCACTGGATTGCATTAAGGGAGGGGGCTGAGGGGGTACTGAAGGGCTGATGAGGTAGTTGGGGAGGAGATAATGCACAGGGGCTGAGAGGGGCTGAGGGGGCTGAAGTATGGTACTGAAGGGTGCTGAGGGGGGTGGAGGGGGCTGAAGGAGTCTGAAGGGGGCTGAGATGGGTTGTGGGGGCAGAAGGGGGCTGAAGGGGGCTGAGAGGAGCTGAGGGAGCAGAAGGGGCTGAGCTGAGAGGAGCTGACCGGGGCTTAGGGGGGCTGAGGAGAGTCTGAGGAGGTCTGAGGGGGCCGATGGGGGCTGATGGTATGGTACTGAAGGGTGCTGAAGGGTGGTGAGGGGTGGTGAGGGAGGTGGAGGGGGCCGAAAGAGTCTGAAGGAGGCGGAGAGGGGTTGTGGGGGCAGAAGGGGGCTGAGAGGCGCTGAGGGGCTGAGGGGGCTGAGGGGGCTAAGGGGGCTGAGGGGGCTGAGGGGCTGAGGGGCTGAGGAGCTGAGGGGCTGAGGGTGTGACAAAAAGGACTGAAGGGTGACTGAGGAGGAGTAAGGGACTAAGGCGCTAAGATGCTGGAATGTCATGATGGGGCTGAAAGTTCGGCTGATAAGGATGACAATTGGGACTGAAGGGGTTGGGAGGAGGCTGGTCCGGACTAAGAGAGCTCCCCTGAGGGAGGCTGAGGTGGCTGAGGAGGATGCTGGGGGCTGTAGGAGGGAGAGAGGCTGAAGATACACCAGGCGGTCATGGTAAACATTAGGGGCTTTACTGTCATTCACAGATCCTCTGGTCCTAAACAAAATGATGCTCCAACACGCTTCACCCATCCAATTCCCTTGTCCAGCCTGGTGAACTTCAATTGTACAGATATGGGTCCAATCTTCAGAAAATGTACAATTGGCAGATCAACAGAATCGAGTAAATTTGGCTAAATTATACTGAAAAATGGTCAATAGTCGGTTGCATGAGTTTATTTGGTATTGCCTTGATGTAAGTGACCATCTGCCGATCTTTTTACAAATCAAGAAAGATAGAAATGTTTACACTACAGAATCCTTTGAAGCTAGAGATACTAAAGGGCTCGATGCTGGAATTCTTAAGGAGATACTTGTTAAAAACTGGGAATATCTTTATACTACTGTTGACATTAATGTGGCTTGGAATGCTATTCTTGATAACATTACAACTTATGTTGACAGGATGTGTCCGATTAGAAGCTTTAAGAGAGTCAGGGTAACCCCAGGCTGGTATGACAATACTATAATTAAAGCAAGCAAAGAGAGAGATAAAGCTTTTAGGCTTGCTAGAAGGACAAACAAAGATGAGGATTGGAAAAGGGCTAGGTCCCTTAGGGGTAAGGTAAATGCTGAAATTAGGCTAGCAAAAGATACTTATATAAGAAATCAAATTAGAGATAAACAAAATGATCCCCATAAATTCTGGGAAATCTTAGAACCTCTCATCTCATCGAACAGCAAATCCTCAAAGGAGGAAATAAAAATTTTATCAAAAGAAGGTGTAAGTTTAAGGGGAAAAGGGGCCGCTGAGGCCATTAATGACTTTTTTGTCGGTATCAGACCTGAACTTGCAGGTAAAATCAGTGAAGATGAGGAGATGGAGAATGAAAGGGAGAAAATTTATAATGAAAATATTTCTGAAGTCAAATTCCAATTTAGAAAAAATTACTGAAGTAGATATTGAATTAGCCATTAGCAAGATCAGCTTTTACAAAGCCTCTGGAGTCCACCTCATGCCAACCAAAATCCTTAAACTTTGTCTTCTAGCGCTTAAGAGTCAGCTTGCATTTCTGTTTAATCTTTCAATTGATCAGTGTGACATCCAGAGGGATTTTAAACAAGCGAATGTTACGCCATTGTTTAAGGAAGGTGATAAAGGATCACCCGGTAACTATAGACCGATTTCTTGCATCAAATTGCCAGCTAAACTTTTAGAAATATGTGTCCAGAAACAGGTATCAAAACACCTGGAAGATAATCTTCTACTGTGTGAATGTCAGTTCGGCTTTAGGGGGGGGGGGGGGGGGGAAATCGATTAACAATGCTTTGGATAATTTATTGCAACGAGTATATACAAATTTAAACGAAAAGAAAGCTACCGATTTGATATTTTTAGATTTTAAAAAAGCTTTCGACATGGTTGATCATAGTATTTTATTGTCGAAATTAAAGAAATTTGGAATTGAAGGAAAAGCACATTCTTGGTTTGAAAACTACCTTTATGATAGAACGCCGAGAGTATTGGTCGGTAATACCCTCTCCTCACTAAAGCCTGTGACATGTGGAGTACCACAGGGTACAAGTCTAGGGCCCTTGCTGTTTATCATTTATATAAATGACCTTTATAGAGTAATAGATAATTGCAATATACAGTTTGCTGACGACACGGTTTTATACAAGGACAGGCAACTTGGTGCGGGAAACAACTTAGATTTACAGAATGATCTTAATAATGTTGTAAGATGGTGCGCAGTAAATAAAATATTAAGAAATGTAAGAACTTAACTATTAGGTCCAAGAGTGACCCTAAAATTATTGTTAATTACTTCATAGGTGATCAAAAACTGGAAAATGTCTCTGAATACAAATTCCTCGGGATGGAGATTGACGACAGAGTCAATTACAAATATTTTATTAGAAAGAAAATTTACACAGTAAAATCCAAGATACATTCAATGTCGAAATTGTATAATTCGTGTGATAAGAACACACTTTTGTTATTGTACAAAATGATGATATTACCAATCATTGATTATGGTGACTTGTTTTATCGTTCGTCGACACTGGCCCAACTGAAAAAACTTCAAACTTTACAGAATTCAGCTTTTAAAATTATTTTAAAATTGCCAAAGTTGACCAGTACCAGAGAGGTTCACAAATTGTTAAACTTGCCCTCTCTTTCGACTAGAAGGGATAGCCACTTATTGGATTTGGCTTTTCTTAGAACGAGAAACGATGATAATGTTGATAAAAGGAAAATAAGTTTAAGGAGATTAGCGAAAGGTAAGAAGTTGGTTGTTCCGATACCCAAAAATGACATTTTCAAAAAGTCATATGTATATTCATTAACAAGTTTGTGGAACAACCTACCTGATAATATTCAGGAAACCAAAACAAGAATACAATTTCGGCAGTATTTGAAAACAACATATTTGTGTGATTATGATGAATATTTATCTGATGATTGAACAAATTGTTTGTTGTTCAACAGGTCATTAAGAAAATGATCAGCCATCTAATAAAAGGCTTGTAAGACCTTATGTAAAATCGATATAACGATATTTATGAATCAATGAATCTGCATTGTTTAACTGTATCCTTGATATTGTGATTTTATATGTATGTAACGC
The DNA here is from genome assembly GCA_942159475.1 of Sthenelais limicola. NCBI lineage: Eukaryota > Metazoa > Annelida > Polychaeta > Phyllodocida > Sigalionidae > Sthenelais > Sthenelais limicola. The sequence goes on along the minus strand of OW804097.1, from coordinate 43,159,027 downwards.
TGAGTTTCTTGCAATGTTTAATGTATAACTGTTATGTAGTTCTAAGAGAGGATTTCAATTTGATGAAATCTAGTTTTTAACTTGAGCCATGCTAATGAATGAGAGTAATGATTAGAAATAACGAAGGGTGATTTAAATTTAATTCAAACCAACTTGTCAATGACTTTGAACTTTGAACAATACAACAGAAATATATTGACTTCAATATCAATAATAACTATATCAGCAGACAGAACTCTGTCACACCCTAATTAATCAGGTAGATTAGATATGTAAAGGGCTGGCTCTGGCTCGTTTTGTTTCACTTACCTCAATATCGGTTTTGAACAGACAGATTTATATACAACTTAATAACCAGTAACTTATAACAGGTATTAATAACTGCCGATACCCCAGGAAGACCACAAATGCAAGAGACTAGCGTCCCGTTCTGGAATATGTAACTGTAATCAGAATAAAAATACGATATATATATATATTGAAACAGTGTATTTGGTTATGTTGAACCGTGTTTTAACCTTATTTCTGTCTTAGATTTGGGTTATTTGAGAGGATTGATGAATGCGAATTGTACATTTTCTGAAGATTTCACCCATTATATTGCTGAGCATAGCAGATTGTAGGTTGTCCCGGTACAATGGAGTAGAATTCCATACTGAAGTATTGACCTGACCAATCATTATTGGTCTCACTTCCACAACGATCAAGCACTTTAACCACCATCCACTCCAAGCCTGGGTCTAGCGCTGTGCCTGAACCACTGGCTAATTTTTTTTTTTTTTTAATGATTTTATTTATCCAGCTTCTCAAGACGAATATGCACGATACAGTCGAGAACAGGTAACACAGAATAGGTTTGTGGCGTTCTACCTGCTGCTGCAGTCTACTTAGGTTAACATCTATAAGTAACAAAAAATACTACGTTTCTGGCAATTATTTAAGATAAAGTACAATGCAGTATAATAAAATACAGAAATTAAATACGATATAGTACAATGCAAAACAATACAATACAATACAGTGCGATACATGTAAGTCAATGGAGGCTTCAAGTGGTAAAAGATGAAATGGCAAGTATAATATTTGGTACTGCCACTGCCTCATTGGTGGCATATAGGAATGCATGATGTTATTACTGAGTGATTATAGAATTAGGATCGTTAAATTGACTAGGATAGTCATCTCACCGATTTGATTTCAGGAATAGGAGGGCTTTGCTCTTGAAAGCTCGAGGGTCTTGCTCATCTTTTAGGGGTTTTGGTAGATCATTCCAGAGTGTGCCTCCAGAAAAGGCGGGCGCGCATCTGCACGCCTCTCTTTTCGGGCGAGGAATAGGGAGGTTAAAGATGGATGAGGCCCTAGTTTCCCGTGATTCGTTAGAGGTAGTTGGGTTAGGGGGGGGGACCGCTGTGGGCTTAGGAGGAGGAGTTGAAGGGTACGTCTAGTTTGGAGGGGGAGGAGGTTGTTTTTGGACATGATTTCATCTACGTTTGTAGTTTTCCTTGATAGGGAGGCGATACGGACAGCTCTTCTGAGTGTTCTTTCTAGCTTTGCTTTAGAAGTGGTATTAGCCATATCTAGGAAGCAGGAGTTGAACTCAAGGTGGGGGAGGATCATTGATTTTAGTATTCGAAAGGCAATGTTTATTGATAGGAAGGGTCTTATTCTAGCGAATGTGGCGATGGCTGCATTTGCATTTCTGAGGGTTAGTTTTACTTGTGGGGAGATATTTAGACGGTCATCAATTGTTGACCCTAGGTATTTGAATTCATTAACAATGTCAATTTGGGTACCATTTATGGCAAATTTATGGTTCGACTTGTGGGGGCCGGGGTTTTGGGGGAGGGAATAAAACCATTATTTTGGTCTTGTTGGCGTTAATTGTCAATTTGTTGATTTTGCACCAGTTTTCTAGGTGTGGGATTGAAGTATTTAGGGCCTCTGCTGCAACGTTGATGCTAGGGGCTGACGTGTAAAGGACGGTGTCGTCAGCATATAGTTGACAGGAGATAGGAGAGGGGTTGGTGGATATGATATAGGAGGGGAGAGAGTTGATGTAAAGGTTGAATAGAAGTGGGCCGAGAATGGAGCCCTGAGGGACGCCTGTAGAGAGTGAGGCTTGTGGGGGCATATTGTCCCCAATTTTTGTTCTCTGCGACCTTCCTTCGAGGTAGCTGGAGAACCATGAGATAGTTTCAGTGTGGAAGTTAATGGCTGAGAGTTTGTTGGTCAGAATTGGGTGGTCTATTGTGTCGAAGGCTTTCTTCATGTCTATGAAAAGGGCAATTGTTGGCTGTTTGTTGTTACAGTTATTGGTGATATCGTCAATTATTTCTGAGAGGGCTATTTGAGTTGATCTACCTGTGCGGAATCCGTGTTGTTTGTTGTGCAAGAGGCCAAAAGATTCTAGGTGATTATAGGTTTGTGAGTGTACAATGCGTTCCAGGACTTTACCTGGGACAGGTAGGAGGGAGATTGGTCTTAGATCGGAAGGTGATTGAGGGGATTTGACATTTGGAAGAGGGATGACTGTTGCAAGTTTCCAGGCTTTTGGGAAGGTCGCAGTTTCAATAGAGGTGGAGAAGAGATGGGTGAATTGAGGCAGTAGGACTTGCATGGCAATTTTAAGTAATCTAGTGTTCAGGTTTGATATGCCGGATGGTTTTTTCGTATCCAGGCTATCAATAATTTCAGATACTTCCTGAGATGGAATGGGTTTTAGTCTGAATGAGGGGGTTGTGGTTTGGTTAGAAGGGGGAGTGTCAGGTTGGATAGCCGAAGGAGGGTTAGGGATGGCGTTTGCTAGCTACGGGCCAATGTTGGCGAAGAAAGAGTTCACAGTGGAGGGGAGGTCCTGGTGGCTTACTCCAGATAGTGAGAATTGGGCCTTACCTTTCTTACTGGGCAGAAGCTTTTTCATTTCCACCCAGAATTTAGAGGGGTCATTAGCATTGTCATTGAGATAGGTTGAAATGTAGTGTTTTCTTGAAGATCGAACAAGTGAGTTGACCTTATTTCTGAGGGCCCTAGTCAGGTCCCAGACATTTGGGTCATTGACACGTTTAGCTTTTTGGAGGAAGTAGTTCCTGTCAGCTATTGCCTCTAGGGTTTCTGTGTTTATCAAGGGAGGGTTAGATGTGGGTAGTCTGATTTGGGAGATGGGGCAGATCTGGTCTGCAGCATAGGTTATGTGGGCATGTAGGGAGTCCCATATCATGTCCGGGTTGTTTGAGAGGGATGGGTCTGGAGGGTTAGTTAGAAGGAGATTCTTAAATGAGTCATATGAGAAGTTGCGAAAGGATCTGCCCTGTTTTGTGATTTTTGGGACTGAGCGTTATTGTTTTTTCCGGATGAAAAATACTGGTTGGTGGTCGCTGATGTTTGTCATCAGGACCCCAGTTTTGGCTACAAATTTTATGTTTGAAAAAATTAAGTCAATTGTGGTGGAGGACAATTTTGAGACTGGTGAAATCGGTGATGTGCTGGGTCAGATGGTGATGTTGGGCCCAGTTAATTAGTTCAGTGGTGCTTGGTTTTACCGAGGACATGTCTACATTTAGGTCCCCAAGGATGAGTAGCTCATATTTCTCTAGGTTCTGAATTTCGCTGAGAGAATCGTTCAGGTATGTGATAAAGGGTAGTACAGCATTGGAGGGAGGGCGGTAGATGTTTGCCACTATAATGGGTTTAAGGTGAGGGTGACAGATGATTATCCATTGAGCCTCAACTGTGGGGGTGGACTGATTTAGGTGAGAGAGTAGGATGGAGTCGATATCAAGAGTTTGTTTAACATAGATAGCAACACCACCACCTCTGGGGACAGGGCCAGATGTGGTGTATGTGCGGTCAATTCTGTGGAGATCATAGCCCTGCAGGCTGATTTGGCTGTCCGAGGTGGCTTCGGTGAGCCATGATTCGGAGACTGATATCACGTCAATTCCTGAGTTATGGAATTCAGCGACAAAAGGGGCATAGTTCTTATTTAAGCTTCTGATGTTTAGGTGTACGAAGCTGATACCTCTTTCTTTCCCAAGGTCCTTAGGGGACGTGATTTGGGGTGGGCCATTAGCTGGTTGTTTGGCTTTCTTTATACCTCTTCGGCGAGGGCGATACTTCCTCCTGTGAGGATGAGATTGAATTGAGGGTGCAGTGACTGAGGGGGCATTGCTCCCTGAGTGTGCCCCGTGATTGGGGCCATTTGATGGCATGGGTCAGGATGATGTGTTTCTATGCTTCTTAAATAAGAATTTTGTGGTATAACACAGCACAACCCACAGTGTAATGACCGTGTTGCGCCGTTCCCATTGGTCCCCGCGCGACACACCAACTTCCCTCCGCCCTGCTGCACAATAACATGGCAGTACCCACGGGCCACACCAGATCGATTTCCCTCCGCCACTTTCTTTCAGGCGATCGCGACCGCATTGGTGCCGTTCGAACGGCCGTGAATAGAGCTTCAATTGGCTTTTTTCTGTTTCTTTCTATCACTATTTGCCGTCGATGTATGGCGATTTGAATCGTCAGCCCTATTGGCCCCAGCCTAAAGTAAATAAACGTCGGTAATGGTGGCGCCATCTGACTGGTTGCTAAAGAACTGTAGGCCTACTGGCTAGTGTTTTTACCGCAACATGTAGCGTCGAATGTGAAGGCTTAAATGTAAACCTAAATGTAAAAATGGCTTGGTGTTCTTGGTTGTTTGTGTAAGGTGAAGTTATGGAGGGGATCTGATCCATCACGGACTAAAATCAATAAACCACTCAGATTTTAGCGTTCGAACTGTCTGTAGGCCCAGTGACGCCACTCAGCCTGCGGCCTCGTGGCGTCTCTGGGCCTACAGACAGTTCTTACGCTAAAATCTTCATGGTTTATTGCTATAATAGACCGTGAGGATCTAGGAAATGTTTATTCCAACAAGATCGATCCATCTGAGGCCAAGATAGAGCTTAAGAAAAATACTCTACCTGAGAGGCTAACGTTATCACCCCCTATCGTTTTGGAATTTTATTTTCTTACATTTTTTTACTGCAATTTTTTATATTCATATTTCGTATTATGCACATACCTTATCATCAATTATTATTTCAAATTTTAGTCATTTCTCTGCAAAAGGATAGCATTTTTCACATTATTCCTTCCACTACCAATGTCTACATTTTCCACATTTTGGGTCATTCTATCATTCATATAATTGACTTTGTCTTCATCTAAAGATCAAAACTTAGATATCTTTCAATGTTTTGGTACTCAAAGTTTACTTGATTATCTATCAGAAAATACCGTTATTTTGTACTTTCTTCCCTTTTCTCCCATTCCCAGAGGGCCTATGAAATACCTCTATTAGGGGGTGCTATCGTTAGTGCAATTGTAAAAAATTCCAACTTAATTTAAATCCCCGAAATGATGTAATTATCACTTAAAGAGTCATTTCATGAGTTTATTTTTTCATACATTTGACAATTGCAACTGATAATTTTAGAATTTATTTTGACTCTCATCATTCTTTGACCCACTACAGTAATGGCTAACGATAGCACCTGTTATGTAACATTACGTAACATTGTGTAACCTCATTATCTATCTAATTATCACCTATTAATTATAATATCTCATTATTAAAATCGCTAATTATACTTAGCTATCCAGTACTGTGCAAGTCTACTTATTCATGCTAAGCCATAGGTATTACGTAAGGGCTCCGCCCCCTACTCTTACCACATCCTGAAGGAACATGTGTACAGATTCTAGTTCATTAAATCAGTTGCTTAGTTCTTCTCACGAAGACCACACGTTCGTTTGCTATTCTTCCATTCATACCTTAACACTGGCGGACAACCCGCTCGATCTTGGACTTATAAAATCTCACATGAACAAGCGAGTTCTTTCCTGGAATATGGAGAGATTATTTGAACATTTCATCAGATAATAAGCATGGAAGATGCTCCGAATTCGCCTGAGTTGGCATTGTTCGACAGACTAAAGAAATCAGTGGAACGATTGGCTGCCATTCCTCAAGCGATTGTGACGAGAAGACAATTGAGAGAAAATCGTGGTAAAATATTGAATCAACAGCCTAAACAACTTGTTTTCGAGGAACATCCCTATGAAGTGCCTCAGGCTATGGAAGATGAGCAGGAAAGACAAGTAGAAGTAAATCCACAAGCAATTCCGCTACCCCCTCCTCCAGCACGTGAACAGATAGGAGAGTCAGAACAAGTTCAACAGGAAGGAGTAGTAATAATCATTGGTTAGACGATATTATGAACAGAAATGTGCAGCAACTAGCTGGGAATAATATTGGTCAGGAACGGCTGGTTGAAGACAATCCAGTCGACGAGGAGAGAGCCGGCGACCAAGCGCTAGAGGAACATTTAGCGCCCAACCCCGACAACGCGGTGAATGATCCAGCGATAGATCACCAAGGTCAGGCTGTCGACGATGAACAGCAGCCACAGGTTGGTTTAAATGTTGAGAACAATGTCATTGAAAACGTGGTAAATGAAGGGGAAGTTCTGGAGGAAAATGTCCAGAATCAACGTGAAAGAGTGTTAACACCCCAAGCTGTCGCAGAACAGCCTCCTGTAGTTAATCAGGGACCTTATTACCCATTTGAAACACCAGGATTGAATGATAAATTTGTGACACCTTTACAGACTCCAGCAAAACCAGTGGTTAATCAGTTCATTCCTTTACAAGTACAGAGGCCTATTCTCAGAAACTTTCCCCAGGCCCCAGTGTTCAATGTGAATGGACCCAGACCTCCTGTGTTTACCAATACCACCCCTCAACACGTAAATCAACAGCCGCCTCAGTTGCCTAGGCAACCGCCTCAGTCGCCTAGACAAGACCCCTATCAACACCAGTGGGATATGAATAATCAACAGGAACAGTTAGGAGAAATGCAGGCAAATCAGTACGGTTTGCCTCCCCAGAATCACCAATATTTTCCTCAAAATGGTGAGAATATTGGAGGAAATAACCAGTATTTTGCTCCTGTGCAAAATGCAATTCCACAGCAGCAGGCCCAGAATATCGTTAATCACCAGCAGCAAAATGATATTCAGCAACAGCCACAGAACATTATTCAGCAACAGCATCTACAGAACAATGTTCCTGTTCAGCAACAAGTTGGTTACCAAGCTCCCCAGCAACCAAATGTTAACCAGCAGAGCCCTAGAGGATATCAAAATCAGGGGAGAGGCAGACAGACCCCTCCTCGTCAACAACAGCGACCAAGGCAACAAAATTACCAACCTAGGCCGCAACAACAGAGGCAACAGTACAGACCTAAAGTGCAGCAACAACAGCAACAGCAAGGGTTTGTACAACTGCCAAATGTGCAACAAGGAATGTATAGGCCCCCACCCCCTGCCTATAACCAACCCTTGTACGATTTGGTAGGTGAAATCAAGCAGATGAGGCTTGATCAAACAGCCTTTTTGGATGTGTCACTACGATGACAGGCAGAAGCGACAGGATCCACCACTTCTGCTGCTTTGTCAAAACAATATCGCAGAGCCCCTGTGATTTTTGAGAAACCAACAGCAAAAAGGCCTGTTCAAGAATTTTTTGAGGAATTCGAAAATTTCACTACCCCGATTAAGGAAGATAACCAGCTGATGGTGACCACGTTGGTTCAATACTTATCGGGTAGGGCGAAAACTTTTTTACAGTCAGATTGTGGGTCTATATGGCGATACCATATCCTTTAATAGAATCAAATCAGATTTTATCACGAAATTCAGCGAATTATCACTTTCTGAGGTGTTAAAAGATTATTCGCATAGAAAACAAGGGCGACACGAGTCAGTAGAAGACTACGACAATGACATGTTGCTGCTGTTATCCAAGGCAAATTTGCCTACACATGTTCAGATACGATTCTATGTGACCAATTTGCATTCAGAATTGGCTGGAAGAGTTGCTGCAGAGTACCCATCTTCCCTTGATCAAGCCTCTAAGCTAGCAGCTAAGCATGAGTGTATGATGGCGACAGATAGAGCCCCTAGAAATACACCAATGGAAGAGGCCATTAATATGATGTATTCAAAGAAAGATAAGCAGTATTCCAAACATAATGATGACAAGCATAAGGGCGATAGCTATCGTAAATCGAGGTCTGATAAATATCACGAATCTCGAAGCAAAAATGAGCACGATAGGTCTCAGAGCAGACATAGGTCGAAGAGCTATAATAATAGCAGCAAGGAACAATCTAGTAGTCGACATAAGAGCTATGAGAGGAGTTCCAGCAAGGAAAAGAGTGATAACAGCAAGTATCCACGCTCTAACAGCAAGGATAAATCTGTTGGCTTCGAGAAAAAAGAGAAGTACAGAGAAAAATCAAAATCGCCGAGTTCCAGTCAGAGAAATCTGACTCCTTATAGGCAAAAGTCATCTTCTCGTGAGAGAGAGGGTGGAAAAAACGAATAGGCTGTGTCTTGGTGGGCGACCGACACAGCTACGACGATATAGTTAACGAAATAGGAACGACCATGGACAATTCTAGTGAACAAGTGTGTGATATACCTGACATTGAAGCTACAATTCCTAAAAAGAACAGTGTATCCGGATTCAGAATAACCAGATGGGTGGGAAGCAAAAAGAACATTATATCTTCTACCGATTCTGAGAGAAAAGCCGATTGTCAAGCAACTTTAAAGCTGAGGAAACCAAAGGACAAAGGTAAGAAAGTTTTGGTTACTGCTCCAATTGAAAAGGGTTGCATAGACATCGAGGTAAAAGATTTAAATATGTCAGTTCTCGTCGATACAGGTGCCACTGTTTCTTGTATAAGCTCTGCCTTCTTTAGGAAAATGAGAAGCAAGGTTCCAAACGATAAGATTTTGAGATGCAATATCAAAATATTTGTAGCCGATGGAGGTGCTCATCACTGTTATAAGAAAATTGAAATCGAGTTTAGGATAGGCGACCAACAATTCAGACACAGGTTTATTGTTTTGCCAGCTTTGCATAGAAGTATGATCTTAGGTGTTGATTTCTTGAGAAAATTCCGAGCAAAGATTAAGTTTAATTCGGGTGAAAAACAGCATATGTTCCCTATCAGAGCAACACGTACGTTCATGATAGCTCCAGGAACAGAATATACAACTGTGGCTGAAATTACTTCACATACGGATATGTTAAAATCTATCGGTGTCACTGAAAATCTGCAAAGGCAGAGACCTGTATCGTTTTTAGTCAAGCATGCTTTGGTAAAACCTTTTAGTGAAAATAAGGTACCAATTACTTTATTTAACGCTTCAAAGGCCTCCTCCACAATAGAGAGAGGCACGGTATTAGGGATGTACACTCTGGCTTCTGAAGAAGATTTTCTATCTCCTAAAGAAATTGAACAAGTGAATAGTTTAAAGGCTGGAACAGCTGGAACGAGCGATAAAATTGTTGATTTCCAAATAGGTGAGGAGTTAACTGTTGAACAGAAATCCCAATTGCTAGATTTGTTGCAGGAAAATGAAAGTGCGTTTGTTGGCAAGGATAAAAAGCTAGGTTTAACAACAGAATATGAACATAAGATCGAATTGAAACCTGATTTTAACCCTGTCATCAGACAACCATATCGCATGAATCCTGTAATGTCTAAAGTAATGGAAGGAATTTTAAGGGAACAGGTCGAGCAAAATTTAATAGAGAAGTGTGTCGATCCAGTTGAATTTAGTTCCCCATGTTTTCTTGTTCAAAAACCTACTACAGCTGATGGGAAAAGGGCCTGGCGTCTTGTTATTGACTATCGTCAAGTCAATAAATCAATAAAGGATGAAATTAGGGCCTTCCCACGTGCTGACGACACTATAGAAGCAGTTGGACAAACCCAAGGAAGATATTTTTCTCGCTTAGATGCCTTTGCTGGCTTCCATCAGGTCGGTTTAAAGGATGAGAATAGATATATAACAGCTTTTAATTCTCCCCTAGGTGTCTACAGGTATAAGGTTATGCCTATGGGATTAAAGACTTCTCCCAAAGCGTTTCACTCTTTAATTGAACATGTTTTACAGGCGGTTCCAAATGCTTTTTATTACGTCGACGATGTAGTAGTAGCATCTCCAACTTGGGATATGCATGTAAGGGACATTAAAAACGTATTTGCTGCCTTTGCCAAGGCAAATATTAAATTCAAGAAGGAGAAATGCTCATTTGGTTTGACGAGGGTCCCATTTTTAGGCTTTATAGTAGACAAGGATGGAATACACCCAGATCCAGCTAAACTGGACGCTTTACGATCCTTCCCCTGACCAAAATCGGTGAAGCAGGTACGGTCATTTGCTGGACTTGCCAATTATTACAGGGTGTTTATACCAAATTTCAGTCAGATTATGAAGCCTTTATAATGTTCTTACAAAGGCAAAAGTAAAGTTTGTATGGTCAACCGAGGCTGAAAATGCATTTAATAAAATCAGAAATGCCATTCTTGAAGATGCTGTCTTGGTATACCCTGACTATTCAAAAGAATTCATCTTGGCCTCGGATGCCAGTAACCAAAGTTTAGGGGCCTGTATTAGTCAAGCTGATATTAATTGTAATTTACGTCCCATAGCCTTTGCAGGAAGAGGCTTGACCCCTGCTGAACAAAAGTACAGTGCGACTGAAAAGGAATTGGCTGGATTACATTTTGCTCTGAGCAAGTTTAGACATTATGTCATGTCTAAACATTTTACCATTTTGACTGATCATGCAGCTCTTACTGCGATTAATACAAAGAAAGATTTAACAGGGAGAATGTTCAGATGGCTCGATTTTTTTGGCCAGTTTGATTTTTCTGTGAAATATATCCGGGGAAAATTGAATATAATCCCAGATGTTTTATCTCGAAGGGAATACAATCCTAATATTCCCACTGTCCCTCACGTTGAGATGAGGAAATCTGTGTCATTTAATCCCATTCATGCAACAAAATTATTCGACCAGGATGAGAAATATGAGAATAATCCAATCATGTTGTATAAGACAAGAGCCATCCTCAAGAAGGATGTGGCTGTACACGAATTAGATAATAGTGTATCACAGGAGCAAGTCTCCTCTCTCTCAGATATACAATTACAGGATTCTATACCGATGACAGACAGTAGCCCGGATATCTTGATAGCCCCAGTACAAACAAGGGCTCAGACACGTGCTAATGGTCCTGTAAGTGATGACAAAGATAAACAGGATGGAGTCCCTCCCCCAGATAATGGTAATCAAGCTGTTAAGCCCCCTAGGAACAGCAGATGTGGTAATATCCCTAAAGCTAGGAAGACTAAGGCAAGGCCTGTAATTCGGCCAGGGAAAAATAACACGAAGACCAGGATAGGGGAAGAGGGTCCTGCATGTAAAGAAAACATTGATAACCAGCTTAGAGTTCCATTCGATAAAGCTAAGTTGAAACATGACCAGGAAAACGATTTGTTTTGCACTCTGATGACTGATTATCTCGAAGGTAAACAATTGCCAAAGAATCACGAGTTGACTCGATTAATCTTAACAACTCATGATATGTTTTTCGTTCAAGATGAGATTTTATGTAGGCTTCCTAAAAGGACCAAGATCACACAATTGGCTAATTGTTTCCAGATAGTAATTCCTGAGGTATTACAGAAGCCTTTGATTCGATTTGTTCATGCTAAATCATTAGCTGCACATGTGGGATATGATGGAACCTTTGCCTAGAACGCAAAGGAACAATTGCTATATACAGGTGGTAACGGACCAATACTCGAAATTTTGTTTTATCTGGCCGACTCCTGCTATTACAGCAGAGAGGGTCGCTGCCGAATTCATCAAGTATGTAATCGCTTATGTGGGCGTTCCTAAGATTCTTAGAAGCGATAATGGTGCCTGTTATATAGGCGAAACATTCAAGGACAAATGCAAAGCTTGGGGAATTAAGCAGGTACACGGTTCTCCGTATTTAAGCCGTTCACAAGGAGAGGTAGAACGGCAAAATCAATCGATAATCAGTTGTCTAAGAACAATGGTCTCTAGAAGTCAAAAAGATTGGGATTTATCTTTACCCAATATCCAATTTGCATTAAACGCTTCAGATCATTACACAACCGGTATATCTCCATATCTCCTGGCCTTCGGGAAAAATCGAATAATTCCTGCAGAAGCCCCACTGCAAAATGATATCTCCCATACCCAACCGATCATCGACCAAATGTTACAAATAATGAAAACAAAAGCTGAGGCTGCTGCTATTGCAGAAAAAACCAGAAACGACAGGGAGAAGAAGATGAAAGACCGACACGATGAAAAGAGCAGGCCCCATACGTTGGATATCGGTTCAATTGTTTATGCTAAGGTCCACCGATTGTTGGTTCCAAATACAGCAATGAAATTGCAAAATCGATACGTTGGCCCATTTATCGTGTGTGGATTTCCTTCTCCTTATACAATAAAAATAAGAAATCTTGAAACAGGAGCAGAGGTAAAAAGGCCTGTTCATGTTCAATTCATAAAGAAGTCAAGTGCTGCAGATAACAAGTTAGTTGATCTGTTGAAACGTAATATTCAGACATAAAAGGATTCCGGATTAAGTGATACATCCGCATGTAATTTATATGGCTTGTGAAATTCTATAAGCGGAATTAGCAGAGTTTGCTTCAAGTAAGATAGATGGTACTATTATGTAAGTCCAGTAGGATGAAACAATCTATTGTATTATGCAAGAAGAGACGGGATATAGGTGGTGCAATGGTTCCTGGTAGACGCCCCTTTTTCTATATATGGTTAGGATTGATATTCTTCAATGAAGTCAGTCCTCAGCCTCAAGCTGCGATTGGTCAAGATTATTCAGTGCCTGAGTTGGTCATCTTATATATGTCCAGCTAATTCAGGCCCTTCCATCCAGTGGCTGTGTACCATTGGGGACACCCAGACCGATTGTTTTATTTTTCACGTTTCGTGAGCTGCCTTTATTACAATCTCAATGATAGTTCATCATGTTTCTTTCAATAATCTGGTAGGTGTCATTCGTATCTTGATTTATTTCATTTGTAATTTCACTGTATATACGAACTGCCCTGAACGCCTGGAATTTACACATGGATATCACGGATTATTTCTTTATATGTTGAAACGTTTATATCATGCATGACTTCGATATTTGGTGGTGGAACTTAACGTAAATACTAACGTCAACCACTAAAAATATTATTTTAGAAGATAGCCCTATCCACGTATAGGATATGGGTTATCTGATTAGAACACTTATGTTAGTCATATGTATATGTATATTTTTTTTTTTTTTTTACTTATTAGGAAGGTCTACAACGACTTTTGTTTTCTCTTTTCTCGTATTATTCAGGGTAGCCTGTCTACTCTCTTGGACGAATGCAGAGTATCTGATCAAACAGAATTATGGAGTGGCATTTGGAGAAATGCACAAGCCAATTCTGATCGATGTGGAGGAAATATATGTACATGTGTCGGTGCCGACAGTAATTTTGCCCCCTAACAATACGATTTCGACACTGGAAAATCAGTACAATTTAACCTCAGAAATGAGAACAATTCGGACCAAAATTGAATTTTTATTAACTCGTGTCTTTGACACGGCTCTAACATTATTTAACAAGATAGAAAGCATGGCTAGTTCACATGGTGGTAGGTCTAGACGAAAGGCATTATTGCAACCAGTAGGCGATTTGGTTTCTGTTGGCCTGGGTCTGGCTACTGATCCACACTTGTCAAAAGTGGAAAATAAATTGGATGCTATGATTAAAGGGTTATTATTTGGCGACATATCAAATGTTAACAGGGATAAGATAATTTTGAGTCTGACTAAACAGTTAAAGTTATTATTTAGGCACGCCACTAAACACAACAGAGAAGTGGGAGTTTTGTTTATTAATTCGTCAAAAGAAATAACAAATCTGACAGAGCAGATAGATAACTTTGTGCAAAATTTGACTGCAGAGTTAACTAACACCATGGCATTACATGCCATGTTACATGAAACCACTCTGAATCTGTTGGTGTTAATCGAGTATATCGATACGGCTAGATCACTGATCAGGGGATTAGACAGATTAAATCAGGGTGAATTACCCAATATTTTCTTGCCCTTGGGTGGTCTGAGAGCTTTGTTGAAACCATTGTCTAGAGAAATTGCATCAAAATTTCCATTGGCCACAATTTTGGACGATTCGTTGGACCCCTCCTACACTAAGGTGGTAGAATATCATTTCTGGAACAATTCTCTCTTGATAACAGTGCCTATTATTCTTAAATATAATGACGACTTGTGTATAGCTTACAGACCTGTGCGATTCGGTGTTCCGATCCACACTAGTTCTAATGACTCAACGGGGTATACCTTACTAGACAATGAGATGCCTTATCTATTGGGTAAATGCTCAAGACTAGGGATATATTTTGAGTTAAAATCGCATGCTTATGAGCAATGTACTCAGCTGAGTCGCTCTGTGGTGTGTTTTACTCCCCCAGCGAGAATTTTAGCAAATCGCATCACCTGCTATTCGGCAATTTTCAGAGATTTGGCCTCAGAAATAGGAAGATTATGTACCTTCAATACCTTGTTAACCCACAAAACACCATTTTTTCACCTGGCGATTAACAAAATCCAACATTTGGTAGTGGGCAGAGAAACAAGATCAACTCTCTCTTGCCTTCAGCGACTTCTGAATCGGTGGTAATATCTGCTCCAAGAGATGGGTGTATTCCTTGGAACGACACAAATATTTTTGTAGAATCAGGGTTTAACTTGGCTATCGCTGTAATATTTAAAATTCCATTCAAGAATTTAACTGGTGAAACGAAACATGGTTCCAGAATACACATTAACCTTCCCTCTCCTCAAGACATGCATGCAGCCTTGTCACATTTACCAGCTTCCTTGATAACATCAGGAATTAAAGTAGAAAGGCTAGCGAATGAGCTACTGGTGGCGGATAAGATTGTTAATGACAGATGGGAGACTTTGAAGAAATCTATAAATACAATGTCTACTCATCCAGCCTCCATAAATTTGGCTTTAATCATTAGCATATTGGTGACAATTTTCTCAGCCAATTTGTGGATCCTATAGAACAAATAAACAATCTTATGCACATTTGTGAGGCCCATTCAGGCGTTTAAACTGAATCTCTCAGCACCAGTTTTTGAGGATATAAATCTGGGCTTCGACATACCCACCCCACAGCCAATCACAGAAGATTTGAAACCTTACTTTCCACCAAACCCTATCCATGCTATATTGAAAATTTGTGCAGTAATTATTGCCTTCAAAATTGTATTATTCCTCTGGAAGCATCGTCGATGCATATGTAATTACTTCCCTCGATGCCTAGTCTGTAGACGATGCACTAGAAACCAGAAAGACGAAACTGCTTCTTGGATTATGCTCAGATTGTACTCTGATGATCATTTGGTCATGATCAAGTTAATGCAAATTCCCTTTGAAGTAAGTGCAATTGTGGGATCTTCACCTGCCCCGCCTCTAAGATTAGGCAAACTACATGTCGGATGGTGTTGTTGTTGCTCACTTGATATCGATCTGCGATGGAGAGCAGCTCTATCATTAAAAGTGCACAGAACAACGAAGCAGATCTTGCTCCCTAGCAAGGTCAAAGTCGATCGACGATACCATCACGACCTGGCAGAGATAATGGACCCAGCCTCAGATGCAATGTTAGTTCTGTTAATATCCTCCAGCACTGGCTCCTACCAGATACCATGGATGGATGATCCAAATGGGTCTAGTGTTACCATGTAAGTTTATATAATCACTTTGTTTTGGAATCCATTGCTGTTCCAATTTATTTTATTTGTCTGAAAGATTTTTCATGTTTGTATTATACCATTTTGTTGTTTTTTTCTTGCTAAAATCGACTTGAAAGAAATTTCTCGCCTCGATATTTCATTTTTTTCTCAGGAATAAAGATCCGGTTTTACTCGATCGAAAGTATTTTCTTTTTTTAAGCGCTTTTTCAATTGACTTTGGCACCCTGGCATTGATATTGATATATAGAATGTGTTTATAATACCCAATATTCTATGCAACCTGTCATTGGACTGTAATTGATGCTTTCTTACAGGAGTACAGCTGCCTATTTGTCAGCGAGAGAAAATGGTACTGAAGAAGAACTATTGGTGGTGCCCCATAGATCAAACGTGGAACAGATCTAAGATGAAAATGAACATTTTATTAAATTTGATAATTTTAATAGGCACTTGGCTCGCCCCCATTGCCTGAGGTTTGAGTATTATACCTTTCCTCTGATATCTTTTTCATATGAACTTTTCCTGAGTTGGACTCAGTTGATGATACGTATCAATTTCACGCAGCAGACAAGCATCATTGTCTGGCATTTTTATATTGTTTATTCTTGCAAATGTATTTGTATTGTTATGTCTTTAATTTGTATCCCAGTTGAAGAGAATTCATTCACTTTTTAAGCAGCAGACAAGCGTCATTGTCTGAAATATACCTTTCTCGCTCCGGTTAGTTGTTTTGAAATGTGTAGACTATATTTAGAACCATATACTATTAGTAGACACTTCTCTGTGTTGATACAAATCACGATTAGTTGATATGTTACCCCATCGGATGTAAACATGGACACCGAGACCACAAGCTGTGGGTCATGGTCGTGTTGTGACAAGGATTGTCGCCAGACGACTGATGTTTTGTCTACGATTGATTACTAACGATAATACACATGTAATGGCTGTACCGACAGAGTATTTTGTAATTCTATACGCCTATAACGAGGCATCCCAGACACATGTGTCAGTTGCTGCCCTAGGCCATATTTACTCGCGTTAATTGGACGTAGGTTTTCTTTAAGAAACGATTATTGTTGATCTAAGAAAACGAATGTATTTGAAAAAATTTTCTATATATTTTTAGAAAAGAAAAAATAAGGCTATGATATGTTAAGAATCTAGCGTTACTGGGACTGTTTTATTCACCAGATCCTCGGGATCATCATGTAGACGCATGTATTTGTTTACGTAGGAGGCACATAACCTCAGTGGTCTAGATGTATAGTGGACCTATAATTATACTACCCCTAGCTATTATTATGTAACCCAGTACAGGGTATAGCTCAGCCGACGTTGATAATCTAATCTGGCTAGTAGCTTACTAGGGACCTTACTTGTGTAGTATAGACGGTGAGGGATTATCAACTGATTACTGTTGATTTTAGTTCTCATTTACTCTTTAGGAGATGTATTTTTAGTAGGTTTGTTAAAACAACAGTAAGGAGTGTTAAGCTTGGAAAATGTTTTTTTAGGGTATGGGCATTGAATATACGGATACTCTTGCTCAAGGCAATAGGAAATTGCCTGTTTAGAGAAGAATGGTAAGGAATATAACAGAGCTCTTCTCAAAGTCGTAGATAGCCGCTGTACGCGATGTGTCCAGCAGCCCGGCGACGATCCGAATGGTTAATGCGCAATTTATCCGCTTCTTATACTTGGCGATGTGTACGGTCCAAAACGGACTTGACGGTGGCGCCATCTGCATTTACTGTTTGGACTGCCCTATTGGGAGTTTAACATAGAAATACTTTACGAAGGGAAAATGTCTTTTGTTTGCACCGTACCACTGGCGTTTTAACCTTGAGATTTATTTTTTTTCCCTAGCGTTTATATACATTCAGTTTGTCATTAGGAGATTATTGTTATATTTAACATTATGCCTTCTCGTTTGGACTGAACTACTGGCATTTACCATGGATTTTTAGCATAATGTATGTTCTTATATGTTTTTGTGAATTGGACTTCTGCTTGAGTATTGTATTTTACTTGATATTACCCAACAGAAGTAAGAAACACTTGTGTTTATATTATCATTTATAGACGTCGGTACAGACAAGATAATTCTTTATTAAAAGACTATTTGTACCTCAATTAATGTATGTTACATGTTCATAACGACGTTGATTTTAAGGAATTGTTGAACATGTTTTCAAAATATTAATTTGTGTATTCTTTTTATTTTTTGTATTACTTTTTGTTTTTAAGAATACCTATATGTGCACATTGTAACCGCGCATATGACTTGGCTTGGATAACTAGGTAACAGCACAGCTATTCAAAAATTATTATTTTTTATTCTTTCAAAAATTCCTAAAATTTTTTTTTTTAGGGTACACCCTCATTCGATACTTCGTATCTGATTGAGGGCGGGGGGGGGGGGGGGCAGTGTTATGTAACATTACGTAACATTGTGTAACCTCATTATCTATCTAATTATCAGCTATTAATTATAATATCTCATTATTAAAATCGCTAATTATACTTAGCTATCCAGTACTGTGCAAGTCTACTTATTCATGCTAAGCCATAGGTATTACGTAAGGGCTCCGCCCCCTACTCTTACCACATCCTGAAGGAACATGTGTACAGATTCTAGTTCATTAAATCAGTTGCTTAGTTCTTCTCACGAAGACCACAGGTTCATTTGCTATTCTTCCATTCATACCTTAACACACCCCTTGCCAACTACATACAGCAGTAATCAATTAAATTTGTTAATGAACTATGTTCAATTAGATCGGATATCATGGATAATTGTTTATTTTTAATGACTTAATATGGTTTGAGCCAGTATATGGTCACAACAGACTCCAAAGTCAATGATTAAATGGCTAACGATAGCACCCCCATTTAAATGAGCCAGTAATCAAAATGAAAATCAACATATTTCTACCCATTCTTTTTAATAAAATCTTTTGATTAGATTATATATTCTAGATGAGCATTAAATTCATACAAGTACACAATAAAGAAGCCATTGCTGGTTCACATGGGACCAGAAAGTGAATTTTGGAATGGCTAACGTTAGCACCCCCTCATCAAAATCATGCTGAGGCAGTAACAAAATAAATAACTCTCATGATATTAGTCGAATCTTTTGTCAAAATCATTTTGATCAGATTAGATGTCATAGGTTATTGTCTATTTGAAATGATCTAACAAGATTTTAACCTGCATTTATTTATATGTGGCCTCAAAGCCAATTTTGGAATGGCTAACGATAGCACCCCCCAATGAATTGAGGCAGTAATCAAAATGAAATCTCTCATATTTCTACCCAATTCTTTAATCAAATCTTTTAATAAGATAAGATATGATAGATGAACATTTGATTCATATGACTACCCAAAATAGAAGCTATTACTGGTTCCCATGTGACCAGAAAGTTAATTTTGGAATGGCTAACGATAGCACCCCCTCAACAAAATCAAAATGAGGTACTAACAGAATAGATAATTCTCATTTTATAAGTCTAATCCTTTATCAAAATCATTTTGATCAGATTAGATGTTATAGGTTGTTGTTTACTTGAAATGATCAAACAAGATTTCAACCTGAATTTATTTATATGTGGCCACAAAGCCAATTTTGGAATGGCTAACGATAGCACCCCCCAACCTATCCAAATTGGGGTTGCAACAAGATAGTTTTTTCGTATATTTCAGCACATTTTTCTCCATAAAATGTTTTGAATCAGATATAATGTTACAGATAAGTGTTGATGGTAAATTATGTGACATGATTTAAGCACATATATGTTCACATGGAACCACAAAGTCAATGTTGGAATGGCTAACGATAGCACCCCCTCAACATGAAAAAAACATTCAGGTAATAAATATTGTGCATATTTCACTTGAATTTTTCTAAGAACTCTTTCCAATCAGATTAGATATAAGAGATAAATATTGATGTTAAGTTCTGCAACATGATTTAGTCTGGTATATAGGTTCAGATGCCATTTTAGGTCAAAATCAAAATGGCTAACGATAGCACCCCCTCAACCAAAGCAGGCAGTAATGAAGAAATATATTCAGCATACTCCAGTCCTTTTTATAGTAAAACTTCTTTCAGCAGATAGCATGTCATACATGGATGTTGGTTTTAATAAAACCTCATGATTTGAGTCACAATATTATGCTTCTGGTGACCAGAATCTTGATGATAAAATAGCTAACGATAGCACCCCCTGCAGTACAGGGTCACATAATGAAACAATATAATTAAGTGTTTTTCTATGCGAAAATTCTAATGATCATGGACAAGCAGACACATATATAGTCAATCATGTGGGATAAAATAGTTTTGTGGGAAATTGACATAAATATAATGCAAATAAAGCAATATTCATCTAGGGCTAACGATATCACCCCCAAGGATGGAGTTGGATTATTTGGGCTAGTGAAAGGCAGTCAAAAAATCAATTTAAATATTTTTTTTGATATAAATCTTAAGAAATATCTTTGATGCGATGAATAAATGAAAGAAAATGGATTGTACACATGTTAGTTTATGATACTGACATATGTTTATATTTAATCAGCAATATATTTTTCAGATTTTCACACTTTCTTCATCAATGAACAAATGATTTTTTCTATTTTGGGTCATGAAAAGGTATTCTTACAGACTTTTTAATGGGTGGAAACACAAATGGACAAAAAATAAAAACAAAAAAGGCAACAAGGCAATGAAATAGTTAATCTAAAATGGGCCAGAGTTTCATTCAATTCCTTTTTATTTATGGGGGTGCTATCGTTAGCCTGCAGGTTAAACCAACTCTATGGGTTGTATCAGTGGTAATATTAAGAACTATTATAATTTTGTTAGATATATGTACTAAGGGACTGAGTAACAATATGCAATGATAGAAATATAATGCAAAAATATTTTTGAAACACATCTAGACACATTCTATTAGCACTAACGGTAGCACCCCCTCAGAGTTGGAAAAAGACTAGTTAATAATAAAGTTCATAGAAAGATAGGAAATAATTTGTTTTTCAAAAAGATTGATGGTGGGATGATGGTGGAGGTTTGGAGTATGAAAGTATAGCTATTAAATGGGCGTGAATTTTTTAGCTATAAAAAAGGGGTGCTATCGTTGGTGCAGTCTTTGGAAAAATATAAAAAGGCATAATTAATTGAAATAAAAAAAATTAGAGTTCCAGGATGGGTGATTTGAACAGTAATAAGTTCGGATTCATTTGAAAGTTAAAAAAAATGAAGTTAGTGTTGCTCCAAATGAAATTATAAGGGAAAGAAATATATTTATTAATTAAATCCTTGTGAAATTAGGGTTAAAAATGGAATTTTTCCCAATTAATGAGGTAAAATATGACTGTAGATATAGAAAAGTATATATGGAATGAAAGCTCTCAGTGAGAGGAATACAGCCATACATAGCCGAAGTTGGTTCTCACAATAATCAAAGAGCTACTAGGCAAAACAATGGATAATGGCAAAATAGCACAATTGAAAAATCTGACCCAATTATGAAGGGGCGTAACCCTTTGTTATACATAAAGAACATGTAACAGTTGGAACTTATGAAAGGTTAGTAAAATCCTTGTTGTTGTTTATTGTTTGTATAAGGTTATGTTAAGGTATGGGATCTGACCCATCACAGACTAAAATCAATAAACAACTCAGATTTTAGCGTGAGAACGGTCTGTAGGCCCAGTGACGTCCCTCGGCCTATGGCCTTGGGACGTCCCTGGGCCTACAGAGTTGAAATCTAAAATCTAAGTTGTTTAAAAAAATCTGAGTTGTTTATTGCTATAGTAGAATACACATGTGCTGACGAGGTGGGGATGTGGGATAATGTCTCATGGGTGTTACAGCTGCAGTCAGTCAGAAAATAAATATTTTCTACTTTGTGTTCCATTCTTTTCAATCCCATCTAAAAGTCATTTGACCAAAGCTTTGCGGCGACCGTTTTCTCTTGGCAGACTTACCGTCAAATTCTTGTATAAACACATAACAGCGGCAGAACATTGATGAATCTGAGGCTATATGCTTGGTAAGATTTCTTTGGTCGCAAAAGGCATAACTGCATGAGAATGCAGCTCTAAATAATCTCCTATGTCACGTGCTATAGTTTATCATTGTAAATAAGCTTTGTCACACATGGTATTATTCAATACTTCTACCAGACCACATAGGTCTAGTTTTTGGCTTGGTTACTGGTCCAGTTCCAACGTTAAGGGTTTATCACTTTTCCTTGCTTACATATATATACACAAGTCACCTATTCTGATAGGTCGAACAATAGTCGAAATATGCCTAATCTGCAAATATGTCAAATCTATATCAAAGTATCATAGCTTTACCATTACAAGATTAATCTAAACTAAATAATAGTGGAGCAGCACAGGCCTCAAAAAGGCCTTATTTTGGGATGTAGCGTGCATGAAAAAACACCACCATGGGTCATATATCAAATCAAAGCTTAAAACCTCAGCTATAAGGATCTGTGACATTAGGTGCTCGCAGTGTGGGACGTTTTTGGCAAATTGCCAAAATTTGAAGGTACCTTGGTAATCGTTTTTAGCCTAAATTTGGCCAGTAGCATAGCAATTCAGGAACTTTACCCCGATGCTTGTCTTAGCACAGGAAAATATCCTGCAATCCTGCATTTTCTATATGTGATACAAGACAACTCAGTCAATAGATCCTAAAAGTTTTATCACCGAGGATCAAATTTTACCAGCACAGATCTATGATGAAACTTGATGAAACACCATACACAAAAAAGGTTTGATACAATGGGAATCGAAATTTTAATAGAATTAGATTTGGAATTGATTGTAATCTATATCAATACAAACTGACTGATAATAATCCAGCCAGAAATAGTGCATACTTTTTTCAAACATAGATATATCAAACATATCAAACTATAGAAAGACTACTTCTTTAATATCATTGGAATCCGCTTGATCTCATCTTTTCGAATTATTTTTGCGACTTGTGACTAATTACTCTGTAACACATCACATATTCAAACATGGGATCATGCCATGACCACAACTAGCCCCTCCCCCCGCCGAAGCCCCACCCCAACCCCTTTACCGACACGAGCACTGGTTAAGCCACTGTCTGTAGACCACTAATTGGAGGCATATTTGCCTCATCCACTATCCACTTAGTGAGCAATCGCCGAGTGGGAAGAGAGCTTCTCCCTCTGTACTTAGTCATACGGCTGCACAATCTGTGTCTCCCATGTATGCAGATCATACATATATAACAATACAGTGTTTACAACCACCAACCCATACAGCAGCATATATGTGTGGAGGTGAGGAGGCACTTAAATGTGAGAGGCTTGGGGTGGGAGCTGAAGTGGGTGGACTGATGAATGGATATGGCTAGTGGTTAATGGATTTCTGTTTTAGCTCTATAAGTGATCACGGGTTAGAGTGACAGAAGTATTGAGACAAGGGTGTAATAGTCCTGTGAGTGAGTATGGGTTGGAGTGACAGAGGTAGTGAGACAAGGCTGTAGTAGCTGTGAGTGACCGTGGGTTGGAGTGACAGAGGTAGTGAGACAAGGCTGTAGAAGCTCTTAAGTGAGTATGGGTTGGAGTGACAGAAGTAGAGACAAGGATTGAGCGAGTATGATTCGGGGTGACAGGTAGTGAGACAAGGAAGTACACTGTACTCATTGCGCAAATAAAACTACAGCGCGGGACGGGCAGCACATGTTTCAAATGCGTAATTCACCCTGCCATATATCTACACTTGTCCCGTAGCCATGCGCACCGTAGCCAGGGGAGGTGTAATTCATGGTAGCGTAGCTCAGATCCCGCTACAAGTGTATGAAAAAAAAGCTGTAAGGCCCAGCCGATGTGCGACCTCCTAACCATCACATCTACAAGCCAACGTCTTAACCACTACACCACGGTTGCAGGTTGGATAAGTTAGGCTTAATTCTGCAAGTGGTGGCAGCATATGTAATTATAACAATTTAACATTCTCTGTCTAAAAAAGAAAAATGGTCTATGTATAATGATTTACACACCGTGTGTACACACCTCTACCACTCCTTTATTAGTAATCTTGAATAACAAGTCCGGAGTCTTCATCACTTTCATCAATCATTCATCTTTTTAAAATTTCTCTTAAATCTACTAATTGATAATAATCGACCTTGCTTTATTAATCAACTGTAATGTTTGTTCTCTATATAACAATTGCTGCCACCTCTAACAATAATTGGCAGCAATTATTGCTGCCATCTTTCCTGAACACAGATTTTGTGTGCAAAAAAAAAATAATATATATGTGATGTGTTACAGAGTTTTGAAAAAACTATTTTTTAAAAGTTATGGTGTACAAGTTGTTTCCCAGACACTGCTATTTTGTTCATCAATGTTACAATGAAATGTGTATTCATTTCCACACCTTCAAGCTTTGTTATAGCTAGTGATATATATATAGCCAAGCATTCCCACATGGGCGTTAAGCTACAGCGCTGCGCCATATATCTACCCAACGTGAGGGTGGCCCAAAGCAAAGGCCAATTACGCTTATTTTGAAGGTGTTCCGCCAAATGTTCTACACTTTTTCAGGACAGTGTAGAAGCTCTGTGAGTGACCGTGGGTTGGAGTGACAGAGATAGTGAGACAAGGCAGTAGTAGTCCTTTGAGTGTCCATGAGTTGGGGTGACAGAGGCAGTGTGACGGTAACCATGGTTTGGGGCAAGAGAGATAGTGAGACAAGGCAGTAGCAGAGCTGTGGGAATTTGCATATATGTGATGTGTTTCAGGAATATGAGCCACACGCACAAATTAGATTTTCCAAATTTTTCATACACAAGATTGCCTTGTTGGAATATTCTCACACTTGGGAAGTTACTTTACTGGTAATTGCCCACCCAGACATATTACAATTTTTCTTTACAAAAGTAACATATTTTATAGCTGTCCTATGTTTACCATCATTAGAATCGGCTTGATCTCATCTTTTCAAATATGATGATATCTCAAAATCCATTTTTCTGAGACTCATTTACTTGTAACACCTCACATATTAAATAGTGTGTTTTATATATATGTTTTATCGCCTACTGATTGCTTGTCTGTCTTCACAATGATAAGGCCACACACAGCTGCAGTTGTACAATCTGTGATCCTCTGTGTTTACCTCACACACATATATACACCAATAAACTGTTTCACCAGAGAGTTAGATAAGAGAGTGTGGTATCAGATCATAAACTCAGTGGTTTACCAATGCTTATCTCCTGTCTATAGAGGAGTAATTGCACATCATTTAAAGACGTCTATTTTTTGTTGGCAAATGATTCCATTTGCAACAAATATTCTAGATAAGGGATATTTATCAAATGAATGATGATTTTAATATATATCTATCTTCCTGAATAAAGATTGTACCACATGAAAATACCAGGTTAGGAATAAAGATTGTACCACATGAAAATACCAGGTTTGCCTGGAATTGTGTGCAATAAAAACTTTTATAAAAAAAAAAATTCTTACACCTCAACATCCCCTTTATTTTGCAAGGCATATTAGCATACACAGTCTTGGTTTCCAATATGCAGATCTTGAGGAATCGGGCCATTTCCGCCTTTTGCAGGCAAACGCGCAGCTTCTTCTAAAAAATTACACCAGGCCCTCCATACCTCCAAAAGAACGGAACTAGTACAAGGAGCTCATATAAAACACTTTAGTTTGAAATTTCCCCCGGGTTCGTCCACAACCGCCCACAGATTCGGTCTATTTGGACCTACCTCTACCGAACAAGCCAGTCGGAATTTCTATACGATGCCGTACAAAAAAACACTAAATTTCCGACGCACGACCCGTTCAAGCTTCTCAACTGACCACCATTACATTCGCCCGTAATGATACATAAGGATTTCCATAGGTGCTTGTCTCCTCTGTGCCTGTGCAATGCTCTCGTTCTGTGTTCACTTCCGCCACACAGTCACGCTCGTCAATGGCGTCAAAAACAAACGTAAAGAATCTAGGATTATCATATTAAAAAAGGTAACAAAATATATAATCTTATTGTCTGCGTCGATTATGGCTCTGCCATAGATCGGTGGCAGACATGGCCAGGCAAAAGACTTGACAACCCTTCTTTCTGCGCAGCAAAACAACATAGTTTTAGTGGCCGGGTCTCCAGTATTTGTAATGCCTAATGGCGGTGGGACGGCGATGCTATTATTCAACAATCTGTAAGGTAAACGTCAGTCACAAGCAACTCATTTATCACAGGAACAAATATATTCTGGGCGGATTCACTTCTGGACTCTAATATTACAATGCTATTACCATAGCCTTTATGGGTCATATCGTCAGAAAATTACAATCGGCAGTACTACACATTTAGAAAATTCGGCTAAATTAGGGTGATAAATGGTCAGTTCTAGGTATATCTGAGTAAATTTGGTTTTGGGTTGATTCAAACAATCTGTTTAGTTACGTTGAAATGTATTTTGAACCTCATTTTTGGCTTAAATTTGGGTTATTTGAGAGGATTGGTGAAGGCGAGTTGTTAATATTCTGAAGATTTTACCCATATACTAAGCATGAAGGCGTTGTATGTTACTGGCTGTATACATACCATACAACCCATTCAAGTGACTGTATGAGTAACAATAGGGTCTTAGCAACAACAGGGCCTTAACAGAAATAGGGCTGCTTCTTTTTTTTTTTGTGTTTGAAAACATTTTTATTCAGTTTGTCAACAAAGAACTTTTTCTCTCTTTTCGGGGTCGATCACATATATGTCTACAGCGCACCCTCTTCTCTTCATTGTATGTGTTTTCTGGAAGATAAAAAATTTTACCTTTTGGTTTTTCAGAAAAAAGCAGGAATATGCCTGAGATTATAAACCGATAGATCTAACTGTAATTATCAGAAAGAGAAATTGTTAATTAAACGAAAAATTTTTTTTTTTATACATGTAGAAAGAAAAGCTTTTATCTGTGTAAGCTTTTGAGATCTGTATAGACTCTCCTCCATGCATTGGAGTATTCTTTGCTTCTTGTTAACATTTTGTTTTCATACAGTATGGTTCTACATTTTATTTCTAACTCATTTATCGCATGCTTGAAAGCAATTTGACCTTGGTGGAACAGTTTCTGTCTGTGAATGAAAAATTTGATGCTTAAAATGATCCAATTCACTATTTTGGTACTAGTATCGTCGATGGGGATACCAAAAATAATGTCTATGGTTCTGAAACAGACTTTACCATTTCTTATTTCAAAGGGGGGTTTGCCATTTCTGGCTGAGTTTAGGTGGCCCATTGTGCACACCTCTAGTAGGATTCTTTCCCATAGCTTATTTGTTTCTGGGCATTCTATGAAAAAGTGAATAATACTATCTCTCCCTTGACAATACGAACACATAGGGGTTGCTACTTTTCCCATATTTTTCAGGACGTCATTACAGGTTATTGACCTGTGTAGTATCCTATATTGGAAAGCTTGTAACTTGGACTCACTTGTAGTTTTGTAAGGTCTAACAAATGTTTTTTTCCAATCTATCTCGCTAAATTGTGAGTCGTTCAAGGATAAAATTTTTTGCCATTTGTCAAGTTTTTCATACTTGGTTTTTCTTTTCACGACTAATGCGTCATATATTACTTTGGCGCTAGCTTTAGAGATGTCAACTGTGTGCCGTCCAATTTCTATGTTTATAGAGTCATTGTTAGGCGTAGTTACATCTTCGCGTAAGAGACGTCCCCATTCGGCTGGTAAAGCCCTTACAAGATCATTTCTAGTGGAGAGTAGGGAATCAATTCCGTACTCTTTTTTCAACTCTAAAATTGACATAATTTTACCTTTCTCGTTTAGGAGGTCACCAAAGACAGTGATACCTCTGTTTTGCCAATTTTCATATGAGAACATTTTACCTTTACACTTGATAAGTCTATTACACCATATTCTCTCCTTAACCACTTGGGCTGCGGATGAGGGTTTGGAGTTATAATAGTACTTATTCCAGATATCGAAGATATCTTTGTAAAAGTGATTAAGATTTTCTTTTGGTTTATACCTGCTTAGTATTATACTTTCTATGTTTCGTCCTGCGTCCATCTCAACCGCACCATAGTGATCGCTATTTTTATTTTCTAACAGTCGTTGGATCCATTTTAGTCTGTTGGTTTCAACAATTTCGTTGATATGTTTGAGATTTAATCCACCATTTTCAATTTTCTGGACTAGGAAGTCTGTACTGATTTTGTTGTGTGGACTTTTCCATATGAATTTCATTATTTTTTCTTCAATTTGTTTTTGCCATTTTTTCGATATTGGTACGCACGCAAGTGTGTGTTGAAATAGCGGCAGGACGAAGACATTTACAACCAGGACCCTGCCTTTCAAGGTCAGGGGTCTCTTAGGGCTGCTTCTTCATGCAGTTAGGAGACTGCCAGAGATTTCAGCGAAGAAGCCCCATCTGGCTCCCTTTATTTGATAACATTAAAGGGTACAGTGAGCCGACGGATGCTCTGCCTTAATCTGATGAAATATCATTGCAGCAA
Organism: Sthenelais limicola; assembly: GCA_942159475.1. Taxonomy (NCBI): domain Eukaryota; kingdom Metazoa; phylum Annelida; class Polychaeta; order Phyllodocida; family Sigalionidae; genus Sthenelais; species Sthenelais limicola. The sequence continues at coordinate 43,130,720 of OW804097.1, read as the reverse complement.
AATCAGGCATGTTTTGATTCACCTTGACAATGCACTAACAAATGAAATTCATCGGGGCATAGTCTGAATGATCCTTCTTAATTTTGGTCAAATGATTTTTTCAGATGTGTATACGAAGAGCATGGAAGAAAAAAAAAGAAGTTTTATATTTTGATTGATGATAGCTGAGAATGTATAATAAAAAGATCATCAGAGGTTGCGGATCATTTATTTGGTTCTGATGATTGATTAGCAAACAAAATGATTTGATCTAAGTTGTTTAGTAGAAAAGCTGGGATTAATCTTTCAATAAATGTTACAAGAACAACATGTGTGATGTGTTGCGGAAAATGAGTCACAAGTCGCAAAAATGATATGTTCCAAAATGATTTATTCACAAGATCTCTTTGTTGGAATGTTCTCACTTTTGGGGTGTTCAGAGCTCTTAGTCCTATGAATTCAGGTACCAACTCTCAGGACAGTGCATTAAATATATCCTTGTGTTGCTAAGGTCATCCTAGGGAATATATTTAGTTACTTTACTGGTAATTGCCGACCAAGAATAATGGCAAAGTTTATTTTACAAAAATAAAAATATCAAAAGTAAAATATGGAAATATTTCATCTAGGCTATCAGCTGTACCCCAAAATAGGGATTTTCTTTCCGGCATCGGAGGCACTGCTTTTTGTCAACATATTTCAATTGTAGTACAATTGAAATAGCGGATCTGTTCATATATATAGTTAAATGTATACCACAAGAAAACTATACTTTATCTTTGGATCCAATCATTTCGAATTGATTGTGCTGTTTCCGCAGGTACAGAAGGCTGGTAAGCCCCTCACTTGATGGCCCTTTTCAATGGCTTCCATTAAAACAACTTGGTGTGCCATCTAGACCATGCAAGGCCCCGTTGCATGTGGTTGCGTTAACTGAAATCTAGTTAGTTATGATCTCAGGCCAAGAGAACCCACAGAGAACCCACAAAACATTCAGATCTACAAAACACAGGAATTCTCCGTAGTCGCAGCACATCTCTTCCGGTCTATAACGTAAGCATGTATAGCTTCTGAAGCCGCCATTCATTTATTACTCGATTCCCGTCGACTAAATCTTCGCTATCGGGCTCAAACCATATTTAAAACATATCTACCGATTCAAATCTTTTATTTATTTCTTTTTTAAGTCCCTAGACACACGGACACGGCAGTTTGTTGACGTGCGGGTCACTTTCGAATGAAATCCTCCGTGCGCTATATAGGCCACCGTACACAATGCAACGCCAAGTGAATGTGCACATGAGTGGCTATGCCGAAGGGTCTCCACATCTCTTCCGGTCGCACATATAGCTTCTGAACTCGCCATTCATTTATTGCTTGATTCCCGTCGACTAAATCTTCACTATCGGGCTCAAACACTATTTAAATCATTTCTACCGATTCAAATCTTTTATTTATTTCTTTTTTAAGTCCCTAGACACACGCAACACGGCATTCAAGAACCGGAAGTGTCCGATGCTTTGGATAGCAAGCAGCGGAACCTTGCAAAAACAGGCCGGCTGGCTGAACATAAACATTAGCGAATACGCACCTCTGATTGGCTGTTGTGGCTCAAGCTTCATTCGGTCAGCCGTCGCGGTATTATATAGGTTCCGATTAAAGCAGTGCAATCACTTCCGGTCTCATAGAAAGGCTGACGACTCGCATGGCTTTGCATGATATTTTGGATGTTTTTGGATGTTTTTGGACGGAATAAAGAAGGTTTGTCTATCTTTTTTGCTCTAACATTAAGGGAATATCATCAAATCAAGGGAATCTCATCAATTCTCTTCTAAAAGCAATAATTGAATCCGACCAAATAGCGTCTAAAAGCACTAATACCCTCGGTTTTGGCTGGTTTCCGTGGTCTATTGCCTGGGGAAATTCTCGGGCTACGCCCTCGAATGTTCCCCAAGGCAATAGAACCCGGAAACCAGCCAAAACCTCGGGTATTAATGCTAAATTAGAAGCATTGCGTTCAATAAATATCCGACTGCTATCGCCTTGTACCTCTGTATCTCTGTTTATTGACTCATATGCAATCCCCCAACCATAGAGGATCATAATTAGTCGACTATTTATCTTAAACCACTCTTACACTCTAAGAAAAAAGGGTTCTTTTGGGTTCTAGATAGAACCCCATGGTTCTACCAAGAACCCTAGGGTTCTTCGACACCTACAAGGGTTCTTAGAGACCACCGGGGGTTCCATCTAGAACCATAGGGGTTCTTCAGCGATTTAAGGGTTCTTTGTGCACTTGAAGGGTTCTTTAACTCAAAGCGGTTCTACATAGAACCCCCCTTTTCTCCTTAGGGGTTCCGTCTAGAACCATAGGGGCTTTTGCCTGAGTTTAGAAAACAAAAAACTCTATAAATTTCTCCAAAAATTTAATGAAATAATGTCAGACACACTCAACTACAAAAAACGCAGGGCAATAATTATTTGTCAGTGGTAAAATCAATACTCAAAATTCAACGATTTCCACAGAGAAACAATCTGATTTGAATATAGTTGTTATCTAAAATTAATTTAATCACATACCTTTGACTCTGACACAATTAGATACAACCGTGTAGCGCGCTACCCGTCACGGATAACACCCCTCCCATAGACACATGCTTACCAAATGATTGCTAAAAATGGACGGATTACCGGCCCCCACACTCATGTATGAGTGTGGGGCCGGGAATCCGTCACACCCCAGTGCCTATCTGGGACTCTAGCCTGAGAGAGCACTGGACGTGTGTGGTAGGTGTGGACTGGGATGGTTGGGGAGGGGGGGGGGGGGGGAGGCGGGGGGCGTGGTAGCTACAGGCAGGCTTATAACCCTGCACTAGTAGTGATATAACGGTTAGCAAGGACGTACATTTCCCGGAGCATTTCAAATTAGCTGGTAGTGGTATGAGGGTTGAGGTAAGTTACTTAATTCTTGTTCATTTCTCTATTGATTTTATATTCGTCTACTGTGCAGTGTAGAGTATATATAGGTTGTGTATAACTAGTAGTCAGGTTCACTGTGTTCATTTTTTAACTTTCGTTGGCATTTTTTGGAGATTAGTAAAACTATACATTTTTGGAAACGTCAGAACGTCCACAATCCAAAAGTGGATGATGTCATTTCCGCTGAAGCCAATTTTGCAAATTATAAATATTTTTGTAAAAAAAAAGTAAAAAATATGATTTTAATTAATAAAAAAATTTAAATCATTAGGAGATTAGTAAAACTATACATTTTTGGAAACGTCAGAACGTCAGGAATCCAAAAATGGATGATATCATTTGCGCCGAAGACTATTTTGGGAATTATCAATATTTTTGTAAAAAAAAGTGAAAAATATGATTTTTAATTAATAAAAAATTATAAATCATTAGGAGATTAGTAAAACTATACATTTTTGGAAACGTCAGAACGTCAGGAATCCAAAAATAGATGATGTCATTTGCGCTGAAGCATATTTTGCGAATTATCAATATTTTTGTTAAAAAAAGGAAAAAATATGATTTTTAATTAATACAAAATTCTAAATCATTAGGAGATTAGTAAAACTATATATTTCAGCAATCTCAAAATGCATAGTGCTACTTGCGCCAAAGCGTATTTTTGCAAATTATTGATGTTTTTGTAAAAAAAAAAGTGAAAAATAATATTTTAATGAAAAATAATCATGCAATTATCACAAAAAGTGATTGTAAATGGAGAATCCTCCTCAATAAAACAAATCAGGTGTGGTGTCCCCCAAGGAACCGCTTTAGGTCCGTTACTTTTCTCTATTTATATAAATGATTTACCAAATGTAGTTAAAACCAGTAATGTCCAATTGTTTGCGGACGACACTGTGTTATATGCCGATAGGCCCTTAAAAGGGCAAGAAATAAGCTCATTACAAGCGGACCTGAAGAATATTGTACATTGGTGTGATGTAAATAAAATATCATTAAATATAAAAAAGTGCAAGAGCCTAACAATACGATCTAAAGAGAGTTCAAAAAATTCTACTCACTATATAATAAAGGGTCAGGAAATAGAGAACGTAAAATCCTATAAATACTTAGGAATAGAGGTAGATAGTCAATTAAATTTTAACAAATTCCTGTCAAATAAAGTAAATATTGTACGTGTAAAGGTGAGAGCTCTCTCTAAATTATATAATGTTTGTAATGAATCATTGCTTATGACAATTTACAAAACCATGATTAGACCAATTATGGACTATGGGGACGTTTTTTATGATTCGGCAGCAAAAAAGCACCTTCAAAAACTGCAAACTTTACAAAATTCTTCGCTAAAAATCGTATTACATCTTCCAAAGCTCCATAGTACGGAAGAAATACACAAAAAATTAATGATTTCTACATTACAAAATAGGAGGAATGCTCATATACTAGAGAGGGCATTCATTAAATCAAGATTAGAGGAAAATGTTGACACTAGGAAGGTCTGTCTGCGGGGACTGGCTAGTGGAAAGAAACTCATATACCCTCATCCAAAGACTGAAATATTCAAAAAATGCTTTCTATATAGTATGCCTGAACGTTGGAATGAATTGGATTCTAAGATTCAGTTAACTCCTTCCAGAAAGGAATTTAACAAGTATTTGAAGAACAAATATCCACTAGAATTCGATCCATTCCTAAAAAACTTAGAAGACGAAAACCTGAATTGTGAAACACTGTAAGGGATTATTGAAATGTAGGGGGGAAATCTGGGAATTGTAAAACCCAGGAAAAGTGAAGGTCGATACAACGACACTGCATATTGAATGAGAGAAATGGAGGGAAAGGAACTTGACTTTTTAGTCAAAGTGGGCATAAGATTGTTCGAATTGATCTAAGTATGTTTATTTGATATTTACATAGTAAATATCCCAATGTTAACTGTCGTCATTGAAAACCTAAGTGAAACTTTCATAGAGAGAGGTAATACATCTGCAGAGGTATCTGTAAACTAAATGCCAACAGTAACATAAGTTGGTAGTATATAGAAACAAAAGTTGTTGTTAATGAGATGCAATGTTCAAATTGTATATTTATTAATAGTACGCAACATGGTGATTATAAATTCTCAATTTTATTGTATAAATCTTGCACTCCTTATGGATACTTGAAGGATGCTGATGAAGCTTAAGCAGTATAGCTTGAAGCAAAGGATAGATACTTGAGAATGCATGATACATGTAAATACATGAAAATCTGAAAAACTATGTCTAAAAACCTTGAGAAAAGAACAAATCTAAGAGGCCATGGAAAACCTAAGTGAAGCTTTCACAGAGAGAACTGAAAAATTCTGCAGAGGTATCGGTAAATTGAATACCAAAATAAACAAAGTTGGTAATAAGTAGAAAATTGTATAAAGGCGATCCAATGTTCAAATCGCATATTTTAAATAGTACGCAGAGTTGAGATTGTCAATTATCAATTTTACTGTATAAATATTTAACTCCGTAGGGATGCAAATGGAATACGGACAAAATTTAAGCAGTACAGCTTGATACCGAGGAACTATCCTGATACATGTAATTACATGTAAATAGAAAATTTATGTCTGGAAGATCAATCTCATATAATAGCATATTAAAATATGTTTGAAGATGGTCAAAGATGAGAACCAAAACCAAGACATCAACAAGACACAGCAAGACATGCTATAAAATTTCAAAACATAAGGAGAGTGCATGAACACTTATAGACTCAAAAGACTCAAAAATATCAAATATAAGATAGTTATATAAGAGGACAATGAAAAATGAAACTACAAAAAACGCTTGATAAGATGAGACAGTTATTTTATTTAGTTAGGGTCGTCAGGAAAACCTATGTGTAGAAGACGTTTTACCCCTTTTTGATCCATGAAAATATGTATGCAACCTATGTACAAGGAGATATGTATGAAATGTATTGAAATAAAAATGTTATATATATATATATTCAATTAAAGGTTTCATGTTAAACAGCCTATTCATGATTGTTTCAAATAATTTCAGATGGTCTGAACAACATATCAAAAGTTGGAAAAATCGGAGCATGGAAAAGTACAAAAATACGCAAAACCAAAAAGGCTGCCACTCAAATTTGGCATCGTTAAGATTGTCTTTCTTTTTTTTCACTTTTTTTAATGTCAGAGTTAATATTCCCGACGGGCACTGAGTGCAATTGAGAGTGATAGCAATGCGATCATTTTGGGATTGACCGCAAACAAGTGAAGTGTGATACTTATGGCTTTGAATCACAGTGAAATGGACATGCCATTAGCAACCATTATGTGCGTCCATTTCCTTTCATGTTGTTGGTTGCCTCACACTTGTGTTGCACCAGGTTCTGATTCATATTCACTTATGTTTGTATCAACCATGTGTTACTCAACCAAATGTATCTGTGAATACAAGTTTTCTTCAAAAGTCAATAATATGAGTGTAGTCTCAATTGCGCATATAATGGCCATTCAAAATTGCGTCCAAATACTCATCATAATGCAACCACAACTGGACGCAATACCTGGCACTGCTCACTCACCTAGCATTCACACTTACTGTCATCTGCGCATCTGACACTCATACTCACTCTCTGATACCAAGTAAAAGAAACCCCTATACACAAAGCTAAATGATCTAAGCCAAGCTCCATATTACTAAAAAAAATACATGATACACCGATTTAATTCCTCCTTTTGTAATATCCACCCTGTTTTTTCATATGAAATTAATTAAATGATGTTACTAACTATAGAACTTTATAGCTAGCGTTAATCTATATCTTATATCAGGGACTTTCTGTACAGGAATCTTTCTTTCTGAATTCATTCGATTCCAGAAATTTTAGTGCGATTTGGGATATAAATTAAAAAATACTTTGATCGTGTTCATACTTATGAGGAAGAAAGGACTTACATTGCGCTATATGACTGTTAATTTGCCAAAACCTGGGTCAATTATTTTTCCAGATACACGCCTCCAAATCATTAGCCCCTGGTCAAAGATTCCATATGAATACATATATATATGTGTGGAGCGGTTTTTTCTTTATAACCCAATTTATTTATAATTCCAATATAAAGATGTGGAGTTTTAATACATTTTCTTGCAAATATATGTTCAAAACATAAGCTCCTTTATATAAAATCCCATAAGAATTATACAGAATAGTAGGACAGAGAACTAATAGAGAAATGAAACTTTGTCAACGTGTCATGAGAAGTGCCCATATATGGCATATGTTACAGGAAAATGAGTCACAAGTCCTTGGGAAATTTTAAAATTGAATCATTATTGGTCTGTAGCTTCATGTAGGGCGGGATACTTCTTTTTGTTTGGTCTCAGAGTCTAATCTAAACATAGAAAACAATTCTATTATATATGTTCGAAATAATGGGAATACAGTAGCCCATTAACCTTAGCCAATAGCCCTTACCATTGTGCGACTTGTTCACACCAGGTGGCACAACTGGGAACTGGTGTTCATTTACAAATTCTTTTATAATGAAAGTACCGCTAATACACTTACATGGCATTTATATATGATATAGGTTCCTAACTATTTGATTAGAAACATTAAAGAGTAATATCTTAAAATAGTTGATTAGTGCAATTTATTCTAAAACAGGTAATGATCAAAACACCCCATATAACATTATACAGAAATGGTATGGGTGCTATGAGTGCTCTGTACATGTTGTACAACTGCACACACTCCAACATCACCTTTAGATAGCTAAACTGCTGTCATGGTGGATTGGTTAAAGATGCCCTAAGTTATGTTAACTTATGAGTATCATAAGTCTAACAGGATAAAAATAAAGATCTAATAATTGATGTGTTACCATGGAGGATTAATTCCGAATGATATTATTCTGCAATTAAAAGCAATAAAAAAAAGGTGAATATTGTGCATAAAATATCCCTCTCAAATGCCATAAGAATTTGCTGATTTTTGCACCAATATTGCGTTATACCTTTAGCGTGACCATCTCGCAATCATTGCGCAATAATTATTGCGTGAAAAGCGTCCACTCTCATCACGGAACTCTGGCGAGATGATTGCGCATTAAAAATCGCGTAGAATCACGTTGATTTGCCCGTCGGGTTATGACCAATATTCAGATATATGACCAAAATAGATCAGGATGATAAGTTTTAATTGAAAAATCTGCAGGTCTCAACAAATTTGTCTCTTTAAATAACAAAAACTATGAAAATCTGCTTAAACTGGGCTAAGTTCATATACTTTATTGGTGTCTGTCCCCTGAATAGTCAAGTATTTCCCCTGATACATTGTAGACATGTGGGACTTGAGAATCGATCATCCTGAGACTTGGAGGGAACTTCAGTATCCAAGGGTGACATTCCATTTTTGTCTATTGGTGCAGATCATGCATGTGAACACCTGAACAAGCTAATGAAGGTTCGCTCTGGACTGGTTGGCATTTCTAACAATGCAAATGCTAGACAGCGATTTTTCATGGCTTCACCAGAAATGTCCTGCCTCTCAAGAGAGTTGGATTTGAAGGAGACAAAGGATCTTTATGGCAGGTTGATGGTCCTTGCAAGATCCAACCAAGAAATCAACCAGAATTATGCCATAGAAAACTATGAGTTCACTTTGACCCCAAGGGCACTATTTTCCCTGGATGGAGCAATGCTGCCATGCACTGACAAATCAAAGTTAATCAATGCACTGAAAAATTTGACAAGTGTAGATAGCCCACATCAAAATTCTGGATTCCTGCTGTACTGTCCTGTAACTACAGACTCAGTTTATGCAATTCCTACAGATGATGGATATCCAAGTCCCAAGATTGCTCTGGTGGATGGTATAGTAGTTGTCCAGAAGTTAACTAAGTTGTGACAGTAAAGGACCTCAGTGAATGGTTTAATGACCAACTGATATCTCTAACAAGAGACCTCGATGAGATAATTCTGGTGTTTGACACCTACAGGGCTGATTCCCTAAGGCTTGCCACAAGAGAGAAGAGAAGACAGGGAAAGGATTCAATCCAGTATCAGGTAAAAGATGATACAAGCATCAAAAACATTCCAATGAGTCGATTCCTTTCTCATGACCAAACAAATGGTGACCTTACTGGATATCTTGCTACCAAGATCCTCAAATATAACAAAGACTCAAACAAAGTAGTAATGTTTTCTGCCTCAGGATGTACTAAAAACAACCATCCATTACATTTTGAAGACAATCATGAAGAAGCAGACACAGTGTTGATCCACCAGGCAGTGTAGGCATCTCAGAGAAACCCCTTGGATGCACCACTGATGCTCTTCTCCCCAGACACAGATGTATTAATATTAGTTATAGCCAATTATGAACTCTTGCTGAGAAATACATGCATTTCATTGGCATCTGGGGTTGTGGAAATAAAGCCAGGATGGACATGTCTTGGTGTGGAATGTGCAAAGGCTTTGCCAGTGTTCCATGCATTCACAGGTTGATATATAATAAAATCCAGCAGAAATTGAAGACAGACCCTTCATTTATTCATGGAAAACTAGTAGTCTTATTGCATGTTTTCTATAATATCTAATATTAATTTTCTTTGACACCATTGCCAATAATTTGCAACTTTACTGTAATCTTTAACAGATACGGTACCTTAATTTATATGGGTAATGTTTATGTGGTGACCCCATTTGACCTTAATATCTTACAAGATATCAATGTATAATTAAATCCACCATGTCACTGCATTATAAAGTCCAAATGCCATGAAAATATTAGTTTTGTACCCAGATTTAGAATTTTTTATTAATTAAAAATCATTTTTCACTTTTTTTACAAAAACATTGATAATTTGCAAAAATACACTTCAGTCCAAATGACATCATCCATTTTAAGATTGCTGACATTCTGATGTTTCCAAAAATATATAGTTTTACTAATCTGTTAATGATTTAGAATTTTTTATTATTTAAAAATCTTATTTTTCACTTTTTTTACAAAAACATTGATAATTTGGAAAAATACACTTCGGTCCAAATGACATCATCCATTTTAAGATTGCTGACGTTCTGACGTTTCCAAAAATATATAGTTTTACTAATCTCTTAATGATTTAAATGATTTAGAATTTTGTATTAATTAAAAATCATATTTTTCCCTTTTTTTACAAAAACATTGATAATTTGCAAAAATACACTTCGGTCCAAATGACATCATCCATTTTAAAATTGTTGACGTTCTGACGTTTCCAAAAATGTATAGTTTTACTAATATCTTAATGATTTAGAATTTTTCATTAATTAAAAATCATATTTTTCACTTTTTTAACAAAAATATTGATATTTCACAAAAATAGACTTTGGCGCAAATGACATCATCCATTTTCTGATTGCTGACGTTCTGACGTTTCCAAAAATGTATAGTTTTACTAATCTCCAAAAAATGCCAACGAAAATACATAGTGAACCTGACTATAGGGTCTCTTGCAGTGAATGTTTAATGCATGTATGGAACATAATTTTCCATTGTAGCATTCAAATTGCCAGGACATGTGCAGCTGAATGTAAAATGGTGGCAGATTCAAAATCTGCAGTGGAAGAGGGTACCGCAACTTGCCGCATTTCCCAAAGCTCATAGAACCAGAACTGGTAATGTGAGAAACCTTTATTATATCTCAAACGAATCGGGAACATGATATGGACGATGTATCGACTTGAATACCCACTGAAGAATGATTTGGGGGAAATAGGCCGTCGTTGGTGGGCCTAGAGTCTATGGACGGGAGGCAGGTAGGCTACCCGTAGTGCATGCCATGACCAACGCAACCCTGGCCATAGGGTAACAATCTTTTGGGAACTCTGGACTTGAACACTGGAAACAAAGGATCCTTGGTTCTGGCGGGAATGTTAATTATGATGTGCCAAAATAAAAAAATCTGAGTTAAAAGACGGGAGAGTAAAGTTATAGAGCAATTGTCTTTTTATACTTACAGATTCATTTAAATTATTAACTTGATATCGTACTGGTTTATGAGTGAATTGTTTATCTCTCATCTAAAGACTTTTCTTCACATTATGTTAAAATTGATACTCATCTTTACTTAACATTGTCAAACCTTTTTCTTCTAAAGGAGATCAAGAATGGAGGGAAGAATGGATTGGAAGTATCAACTGGAATACTCACTAAAGAATACGGGAAAATACTATCGACACCATGACATGGAATATGTTGAATAATCTGAGGAAAAGTGATGTTACTTGAACAATAAAAGCAATAATAAAATCAACTAGGTTTTGAAGAACCATATTAAGGGGTTTCGTCTAGAACCCTACCTATTTTGGCCAGAGGGTTCTTCAAAGGGTTCTTCAAATCCAGGGTTCTATGTAGAACCCTGCCTATTCCCGAAACGGGGGTTCTACTTAGAACCCTCAAAAAAGGGTTCTAACAAGAACCATTAGGAGTTCTGCCATGTCGACAAGCCGAAGAACCCTTAAGGGTTCTTGTTAGAACCCTTAAGGGTTCTTGTTAGAACCCTTTCTTCTTAGAGTGTAGGGGCCTTCTAACTCCCTCATATCATAACCTTCATTGCATTCATATACGATTCCTTTCTTAGACTAGTCTAGGACACCTCTTATGCAACAAATCTTGCAACATAATTCCTCGCAATTGTAAATTTAAGAGGGCTGTAAGGAGTCTTTTTAAGACCCGCTCTTCTCGCGTATGATGCAATGGACCGGGTCTTTGGATGAATATATGGAAAATTATGGCTAATAGCAAAGTTTCATATAATGAAAATGGAAGATTGAGATTTATTGCCAGTGTTGAATGAATTTATTGGAAAAGGGAGCTTACAGAAATCGTTATCATATATAATTATCTGAGAAGTAAAGTAAGCGATTAAAACATTGTGGGCTTGATTTGATTTGATAAATGTTTTATAAGACTCGGATTTGGGTACTTCTCTGCAGGTTTTTGTCAGTATCTCCGATTCACAGATGTTGTGACCAGTTGGTCAAAACGTTTTAAATGCATAATTTGCTTTAAACAACATGTAAATACAATGAAGGAAAATAGTTATATACCAGAGATAACTTTACAGTTACTGTGAAGTAAGCAGTTGTCATTAGTACCTCTATTCTACACCAGGTCGCCTACCTGTCCAGTGCTTGTAGTGTATACCAACTCACTCTACTAGAGGCACTGATGTAGATCATATCCTATGTTTTATCCAAGTCTATGTATTATCTTATTCCTGCTTTACAGGTTGCTGTTATATCTATTACAATTACTACAGATTGTATGTTATACCTCTTCTCTGTATGTACTACATTGCTATTGTAACCTGTCCTATACATTAGATCATATTGCCATGTTACTCTTGTACTACCCTTTTATACTGCTTGCCTTCAATGGTGAGTCTCCCAATGAAACTGACATTGATGACTGACTACTGCACATCACTAGTGTCACAGGGGGTGAATAAACCGGTGATACTAACAGAACTGTGTCTGGTTAGACTTTGCCCTGACAAGATTGAACCTGAGTTTGGGTGAGACCTGATTCACTGCAATTGGTGTGGTGACAGGTTCACTACATATGTATAATATACTAGCAAAGTACCCTTCCTCCGCACGGTCTCTCTCTCTCCCCACACTTCCCCCTCTTCCTCTTTTCCCTCCCCCTTCTCTGTTTCTCATACCTGTTTTTCTCTTAACCCCATCCCCGATTCCCCCCTCTCTCTCCCCTCCTCCTCATGCTCCCCCTCCCCGCTTTCTCACCCACCTCTCTCTCCCTTCCCCTACATCCTCTCCCTCCCCTCTTTTCCCTCTCCCTCTTCTTTCACTCCCCCTGCCCCTCTCCAATACCCCTCCCCTCTTCTTCATTCTCCCACTCCTCTACATGTAGTCGGGTCCCCCTGGAAGTGACATAGCATCTCACAGTGGCTTTCCCAGGCTATAAAAAGAGTGTGTAGATCCCAATTTGATAAAGGCTTCAAAATCACATTTTCACCCCAGATACCTTCACAAACCACATATAATGTCCTCCAGACAGGGTCGATGGACCTGTACAGACCAAAAAGACAGAGATCACAGATTCCCAGAACATGCATGAGAAAAAAACCCTTCTAGAGCTTTATATACTAGATTAATATATATTGTAAGGAAAGTGTTGGGTGTTAATGCAAATTACACCCAAATAAGCTATCTACTGTAAGTTCCGTAGACCTTTACTAAATTACGCCCCTCCGGCCCACAGCCACCCCCTTCACACACACACACTACAAATATGATCTAGTGACACCAACCCATACAGGATTTTGTAATACGACTTAAACTAGCAATCCCAGCTAAATGTCCAAAGGTTCGTTTACTTTCTTAATTAATCAAGATGTCCAATCGTTCATTGCTAACACACTTCCTCGCTGTCTCTCTCACTCTCTCTCTTTCACCACATTCTACAGCACTCATACCAGTGATACTAGATGAGTATAGTATATATCTTTGGTCATACTCATGGATTAGCCTGTAGTCCAGCAGTGGAAAGGCAAATTTTGGCCTAACCCGGAAATCCCGGATAAAGTTTTTTTCTCTCTTTATTTATCATCTATGGGTTCCCTATATCACATTCCAGTGTGATGTGAAGTTCCTGACCTTGAGCAATTTGAGATATTTAAAGATGGCCGCCACCGAACATGTCAAATCTGTAAACTGGCATATCTCTGCTTCTAATGGGGCTAGGAATATGTTCTAGGTGTCTAAATGCATATTTCATTAGCCTACAAATGTAATACAATCATTAAAAAAATCTTTGACCCAATAAATTTCCCTGAAAATTGCATTATTGAATAAAATAATTTAATTTGGCCGCAACCGATCCAGCAAATCTGTAAACAGGCTTCCCGACGGGCACTCAGTGCAATTGAGTGTGATAGCACTGCAATCATTTTGTGATTGGCCGCAAACAAGTGAAGTGTGATACTTATAGCTTTGAATCACATTGAAATGGACATGGCATTAGCCATCATTATGTGAAATTCATTGCATCTATTTCCTCCTATGGTGTTGGTGGTCTTACACTTGTGTTAGATCAAGTTCCTATTCATATTCATTTATGTTCATATTAAACATGTGTTACTCAACCGATTTTATCTGCAAATAATGTTTTCTTCAAAAGTCAATAATAGGCCTATGGGTGTAATCTCAATCACACATATAATGCGCATTCAAAATCGCACCTAAATACTCATTACAATGCAGCCACAATAGGACCCAATATCTGGCACTGCTCACTCACCTAGCATTCACACTTACTGTCGCATGTCTCCATTCTTTGACACTCATACTCACTCTCTGACACCAACGACGACATTCTCTGGCACTCACACTCAGTCTCTGACACTGAGTCATAGAAACCCCTACACATAACTAAACAATGTAATGCTACCTCCATATTAATTATCTTTGGTAACTGCTCTATGATATCAAATATTATATAACATGCACAAACTTTATAGCTACAGAAAGCTGGGGAAATAAGGAATTTAACCATATGCATCATTTTGGTCTCATTAGTAGCAGGCGTGCGTTAGCGCCGCGCGTACCTGTTACGCATATTTAGTACATACAAATGTGGTTAAATTGGGGTGAGCATTTGTTGTAATATCGCCGTTACACCATAATTATTAGAAATCAAGATTGAGGGGAATTAAATCATTGATGAATTGGGTTAAATATGGCCTAAATAAGGCAAAATAATGGGCAAAAAGGACGGTATCTGAAGCATAGGTGTAGGATTCGAAATATTTGCCACAGCCTTCCCAAACTTCGTCTGCATTATGCTGATATTCTATGCTTATACCTAGGTGACTATTTGAGATTTCTACATAATTTCAAAAACATTAAATACCCTGACATGTCTATCTGACTTTCCTAAAGTTGTAGGCTACAACTATTCTATGCCACTTAATTGTTCTAACCAGGTGGTGCTACTATTTTCACCAGGTGGCGGAACTGGTAACTGGGGTTCATTTACAATTTCTTTTATAATGAAAGTGCCGCTAATACACTTATACATGTAGCATTTATTTCCTGACTACTCGATTATAATCATACAAGTAATATCTTAAAATAGTTCATTAGTGTAATTTATTTTTTTCAGTTCAAAAAAAGCTAATAATCCAAACACCCCATATAACTGTATACAGATATGGTATGGGTCCTATGAGGGCACTGTAGCTGTTGTACAAGTGCACACGCACTAACATCACCTACAGGAATCTAAACCTGTGTCTTACAGGACAAAAATAATGATTAAATAATTGATGTATTACCATGGAGAAAAAATTATGAGTAATTCCGAATCATATTATCAATATTATACAATGTGCATGCAATATCCCGCCCAAATGCCATAAGAATTTGCTATTTTTTGCACCAATGTTGCGTTATACGCTTAGCGTGACCATCTCGCGATCATTGCGCAATAAATATTGCGTGAAAAGCGTCCACTCTCATCACAGAACTATGGCGAAATGATTGCGCATTAAAAATCGCGTAGAATCGCGCCCATTTGCCCGTCGGGTTATCTCTGCTTCCAATGGGGCTAGGAATACATTCTAGGTGTCTAAATGTATGTTTTGTTAGCCTACAAATGCAATACAGTCATTAAATAAATTATTGGCACAACAGTTTCCAATGAAAACTGCATTATAGTGTAAAATAATTCAATTTGAACGATACCAACCCAGCAAATCTAGGAATATCTCTGCTTCTAATGGGACTAGTTATACATTCTAGATGTCTAAATGTATGTTTTGTTAGCCTACAAATGCAATACAGTCATTAAATAAATCATTGGCCCAATAATTTCCAATGAAAATTGCTTTTTTGTGTAAAATAGTTCAATTTGACCGTAACTCAAATTACATCTCAAATCTAAAAACAGACATATACATAAAGATCCCTGCTTTTAATGTGGTTAGGAATACATTCTAAATGTAATTTGCCTACAAATACATTACATTTGCATACATTTAATCATTGGCCCAATATTTGTCAATTCAGATTTTTTCATGGTGTAGAGGAATTCATTATTTTGCAGTGTTACTTGTCTATGACCAGACTATAAATGAATTTCTTCTTTTATCATACCATAATTTATACCATTGACTTCTGTATGGTTTTTGTAATAGGGTTATCATAGTATCAACACTAACCTTATTGTGCTCTCTATTACATGCATCCAATGAAAAGCATGCTCAACTTCTGAATGAATGGAAAGTTTACTGTGCATCAGCATGTTTGATGGCAGTTAAGTCAACCCTTTTGAGGTTTGGTAAAGACTAATCAGGTATCATAGAAGTTACCCATCACCCTCAGACTTTCCAAAATTACTCACATCTTGAGCAGTTTTCAAAACCTTTGTCACAATGTGGGTCAAGGGAAAAGTGGCATTATATTGTTCATTGAACATAAGGAGGATGCATCATCAAAGATTACTATTGTGACAAGCTATCCAATAGGTAAGAATCTCTACCCAGATGGACTTGTGGACATCACAACAGGTTATGCCATTGGTTAGAAGTTCAGTCCTCTGTCTTGTCTGCTCTTGCTTAATAGTTTTCTCATCTCCACCCTCATCCATTTTTCTAATATCTTTGTTCTTCTCATTATAGCAACCTTACCACTTTACAAATTTCAAAATTCAAATTAAGGGAATAAGACCAATGCCCCTGCCATAATATTTGCTTCTTCCCCAACATGTTAAAACTAACAAGGCAAGGTAGGGCCTGAAGGTACACCAGTCATAGTTTATCTACAGCCTGCATCAGGAAAACAGAAATTTATATCCATTTAAGAGTCAAGTAGTCTGCATGTAATATTGAATGACAGGTTGCCTGGTGATGTCCTGCATTACCCATTAACTGACCATCACACATTTCAAAGTAGAACACACTACTGAATAAATATTGTATAAAATGCTATATTCCTGCATTACATTTGGTTGTTCAAATTAATCAGTAATCTATCATTGATTTTACCTCAAACATGAGGCCATTGCTTTCAAATATTGACAAATTATATGAAGAAAGTTCACAGGACAGCAGTTTGTAAACAGCAACATTGACTCATGAAAACCCTCAGCCCAAGTTTATTGAAATGAATTATACTGCTTCTGTTAATGTCTCATTGAATTTGATGTGTGTAACAGGGTAAACTCCAAGGACATTTACACTTCTTCCCAATATCTAAGGCAGAATCAACAAGTAGCAACCCTATGTGCACAAGCCATTAATTAGCTTTCCAAAGGCGGCTTACTGAAGCCTACCACGGCCATCTTTCACCATGGCCAAACGTAACCAGTTGCGCAGCTACAGGTGTGTTACTGTAGCCGCCTATGGACGGCTATGTAGCCGTCCATGGGCGGCTACAGTAACACACCTACAGGTGAGTTACTGTAGCCGCCCATGGACAGCTATGTAGCCATCCATGGGTGGCTACAGTAACACACCTGTAGCTGCGCAACTGGTTACGTTTGGCCATGGTGAAAGATGGCTGTGGGCAGCTCCAGCAAGCCACCTTTGGTTGGCTATGTGTAGCCATCCATGAACGTGTTACATAGGTCGTCTGTAGGTTTAGGGGTTCGGGACTAGGGACTAGGTATTTTTTGCAGCTCCTGGACATTCAAATTATGTAACAATTTGGAATGGATTTGGATTTATACCATGCAAATATAATGCTGAAGAAATGAGACAACACAGAAATAATGTTTTGTATCCCTCTTTATTGTTTACCATTTATGTAAATATACAATGTATACAAATGTATTCAAACTGTATAGTTTCGAATCAGTCAGTCAGTCAGTCATAACATCATTAACTTCATTATCATGTAAATTACTCAAACAGCTCTAGTAGTGAGCCACTGTCACTAATCAAATTATTTTACATTACAATAGAATTGTACAAAATGGTTTGAAACTACCACACTAAAAAAACAAATTGAAACATCCCACAAGGTCGATTATAATGTATCATTTAAACCCTTTGTAACATATGAAAGAATTGCAGGAGTATATGAATGTTATGAATATAATATGATGAGTATAATAAAAATATACATTAATAAATAAATAAATATGTAATTATTCGAAACATTGGAAACATTAATAAACATCATTCAACAATACATATCCATTTCCGGATTTGGTGTTTCATTCCCTTTTCTCAATATAACAAGAGTTAGAAACATTGATAAAGATATCAACAATTATTCTACAAATATTCATCGCCTTCCCCATCCAGCCTTGTTTTTTTACCATGAGTATGTGCATCTCTGACTGCTGCTGCCTCAGTTGCCTTCCTCTTTTTTCCACTCAGTGAGTCAGCTTTCTTCTCAGCCCTGTCAGCCCTCTTTTTCGCATTGCGCAAGAAGTCTCGTATGGTGCGCTTTGCGTTTTTAATTGATTCCCCTTCTGCGCTGGGGAAAGCCAGGTGAAGGGCATCTGTAACATAATAATTATGATATTCAATTATAGTTCATAGTGCTAATTCAGTGCATCTTGGATATTTACTATTTATATGGGTAGTTAAATGTTTTCATTTAACTTTGATTGAAGGTTGAACTTCTTAATATTTGAAGACTTGTGTTATGGAAACATGTTCAATCTGTTAACATTTCAAAATAGATGTGTCAGGATTCTTTTACAATTAGACGCATTTGGGTTAGAATTCACACCTAATTACAGGTGGTGGAGGATGTACCCAAGGGTGACAAGAGGGGGGTTAAAAAGGACGAAATATAGCATGACATAAATTATGGATATTCTGTTGTTTGATATTTTTCCTGGCTCAGTACTTACCCATGATTATTTCAAACAGATGGTAGTCAGTGAAAGACACTTTGTTATCATTTCCCATCATGTTAAAATTCCTGGCTGCAAGGGGGTGCAGGACTCGGTTGAGTATGCTGGATGCCAGTGCCGAAGGTGTCTCTCCACTGAGGCGAGATAAGAACTGCTTCTACAAAGAATGAAGAGTCAAATAGATTATTAAGGAGTTACACTTCCATGTCACAGCCTTTGAAAAGTGACTAATATTTGGACACAGAGCAGCATTCAAATCAAGCAAAATTAACTTTTTAATCAGATATTTATCCATCCACACAGACATTTACCTGTTCTAAATGTACCCCTCAATGAAAGAAGATTTAGTGATTTCAATCACACAATTAAACTATGAATTATCACCCTTTCTTTGTAACAAAAGCTTTTGTCTTAACGTCTAATAGATGAACAAATAGGACAGACCTCTATCTCCTGCTTTTCCCCGACACCCACCACCCACACACTCTGTCATTTTGTATTATCTCCCTATCCCTCTCTGAGAAAGAGAGGGAAAGTGATGGAGAAAGAGAGAGGGGGGAGAGGGGAGCGAGATAAAGGAGGAAGGATTTACCCACACTCAATCTCAATGAAATCCTCAACAGATGAAGACAATTATAATAATTATAGTGGGAATAATTGCATTGCGTCCATAATGTACAGGATTATTACTGTTTGAGATATTAATCGTTTTGAATCAAGAACTCACCAATCCGGTTGAAACAGCAGGATTATTCTTTAGCTTCTCATCCAGCTGGTCAACGGCCTCCTTTGTTTGCAGTGGTGCTTGAATGAGGTTGGTTGCCTCTACAACATTTGGTCCCTTAGTTGTTGAGGAAATCGTTCTGGTTTCCCTGATGCACTGGATTATTTCATCCTTTATGGATGTCATGTGCTGGAACATTTCCCATCGCAATGCTGTAAATAGAAAGGAAAGTTGTTTAAATATGTGTACATATTTCATATGCCTGTATTAATATGAAACGCTTGAATGTGATGCTGTCAAAGGCTAGATGTATTATTGGTTCTGATCACTACAAACGATGACTTAGAGGGTACAAAACAGAATATATGCAATTAGTGGAGAGATATGTTATAGCTAGCGTCCCAAGCATTTAATCAAGGTGTATTCCTGTCAATTCATCTATACATTTAATTTAATGCACATACCTTGCAAGTCAGCCACTGTGGCAGGCCTGCTATCATCTGTTATCACCTGACCACTTGTTAAGTCTGTGATACTGGTAATGGTTGCTGTGGCATCTATCACCACCTCGCCGTTTGGTGAGATCGATATTGAGGAGTTAGGGGATACTATAGGTGACAATGCAGGGCTCTCACTGAAGAGAGATCGTCTCGCTGCAAAAGTAACAATTTTCATATTCTGGTTAAATATGTGTCTTGTTGGTTTTTGTTAGCACATCATCAGTTATGCAATAAGACAACTTAATTGGTCATTGCTGATACACTTTAATAAAATATAACAATGCAGTTATTCACACCTGGTTCATCTTGGCTCTCGGTTCTGGGAGTGGATTTGTGGACCGTTTTCTTGGGTGGTTGTATGGTGGGCATCTCATCTTCACTTGACTCGCAATCTCCATTACTTGCAATCACTGACACCATCACCTGTTTGGCAGCATCGATTCCCTGATACAGGTCATCCTTCACTCCTCTAACTGCCTTCATGCTTACAGACCCACATAATTCCGATGGTGGTGATGGAAGAGACTTTGTGGCACGCTTTGTTTCTTTCTTCCGAATGAGAGCTACCCATTCATCTGGAATTAAGAATGAGACATGCATCATTGGGTAGTGTATCAATATTTCCATTCTGATAACTTATATGTAAATCGATTACCCATCATAGATAGTTTGATGATGGGGAAGTTGCTGGCATTTAAATTACTGTTCAATATCATATAAGTGATATAAGTATCTTATTGCAGAAACTAATTCTTTACCATCTGAAAGCTGTTCCTTCTTCTTCTTACTCCTTCGTTTTGTTTCAATCTCAGCCTCATTGGTGTCTGATGCAGATGAGGGGTCTGCGGCGCAATCAGACCACTGGTCTACAAATGAAACATTAACATTAGTATTATGATATATGTTGATATTTTTCATCTTAAAATAGAATATATTGAACGTTCAATGGCAATTGACATACAAATTGATATGCATTAATAAATCCATGAGAAAATAATATAAATAATACAAGCCACACACCTAGATACTCATGGATGTCAGTCACAAGAAAGTGGCGCCAGTTCTTGTTCAGTGGTGTACAGTTTTGCAGATCCTTCATTGGATTTGCCTTGTTGGGCCAGAAGAGGAAGATCTTCACTCCCCCTACCCTCAGCCAATTGGTAGGGACTATCCCAAGTGTTGGCTCATCATCCTCAACCCAAGTAGCCTTGACATACTTCCTGCTTGTGTCGATTCTGAAAAAGTTAATAATAACATATATAACTAAAGATGTATGGTTCCTATTGAATCTGGAAAATGGATTTGATTTAGCATGTATTAGTAAATCCCCACAGTGGATCTTAACCAATGCTCCCTGTAGTATAACTGCATGTGTCCCTGTTTATTATAGTTTTTTCCTTTCTAACTTAAATATTGAATACGTTTTTTCATTATTAAACAGACTTTATTGCTGACACATAAGCAGAGACCCCATGATTATTATATAGGAATTTTCAAGACTGAAGTGTTCAGTGCCGGGTGAGAGATCAGGAGTTGGGGCAATGAATATATATATATTATACATCAAGGGAACATATAAGGATAAATATTGGATTATGATTCCTTGTCTTCATGCAATAAAGAATACAATTCAATCATACCATAAAACATGTTTATTCCAAAAGAGACAGTAACTGAGAAACATATTTCCAAGCCCATATACATAGGCACTTAAATCAATAATTCATTTACTTCTCAAGGCACAGATAGCAACTTTAAATGCAACAATATCTAAACTTAGTGTAGCTAAAGAAACTGCCTATCAGATGGTTTAACTGTTCAGTAAGGGGATAAATGCATATCTGCAACTGTCTGTGTTTGTAATGGGCAACATTAATGCTCGTTTTTTAAATTGTTCTGTTGATATGCGTTTGTTGTTGAATGGTGACAATGATGGAATGGCCACAATATCCATGCGATGAGATTCTAACGGTTTGGTGAAAAGATTCCGACATCTTTCTCGTTTGACCACCTTACATAAGGCTGTTTCATCTTGGTAGACCTCTTTAACTATTGCAAAGTCACCATCTACTGTCATGAAGACATTGTCTCCTTGCTTTGCAGAGATTTTTAGCACATTTTGCTCCTTTCTTTCGAGAAATGTCAATCTTTCCAGTTCATCATTTCTCTTTACTATCTGTCGTAAAGGGTTTTGTCCACAATGGACCATTTTATGGATGTCATGTATGTGACTTTCAAAGGGGAAGGCACTGATGCTATCCAGAGCGCATTTGTGGTGTCTAACATCATCTGCTAAGTGCTGCACCGAATGCATGTTATAGGTGACATTGTTGTCACCATATAACTTGGGTGTTTCCTCACAGAAGAAGTGAAGAAGGCTATCAGCATAGTCAACCATGGCTGCCTGTTGTACCATTTCCTCAGAGAGCAAAATACGCATCGCAACACTGAATAACATGAAATGGTCATATTGCCGGCGTGAAAGAATACCTTTAAGACATACCATTCCACCATAAGCCATGAAGAATCGCATCTCTGTGGCCTTCCACACATCTGATTCAGAGAGGCTCCTTGGGTGCTGCCTTTGAAAGCAACTAGCCATGTATGGAGACATTGCATCAAGATTGGCTGATACGGCCTCTTGGCAAGCTGGAGTGATTTTGTGGGTACTGTGTCTCCATATTGAGATCATTTTCTTGGTGACTCCTTGACAGCAAAGATGCATGTAATCAAGCACAAAATCATCTATCATGTTAATCTCTAGTTCATTGATGCTTAGTGGGGACCTCCTATGTTGATGTCCCTCGTAGAGTTCCAGCTTGAAATTTTCATTTGACCTTGCTGGTGCATCTGTAGAGAGCAGCCGAACAGATCTTTGAATATATAATCCATGATCAGTGCACCTTTCACATGCATTGTATGCCGTGTGAGAGGTTACACACTTCAGCATTGCTCTGGCAGGGGTGTCACAGATGAAGGCTTTGATTTTGATTGTGTACTCTTTATTATTGAACATAAGACCACCTGTCTTTAATTGAACCAGCTCATTTCTCAAGTCACTTAGGTAGTCATCAACATTTTTGGGTTTTGACTTGCCGTGCCAAAGAGCAACAGTGAATGGTGGTGAGTCATTAACAGCACACTGGATAGGCCATGTTTGCATGAGATTGCTTCTGAATCTAGACATGCCATCTATGTTGATCTTTATTTCCAGGAGGTCCGGTGCATCACCATCCATACTACAAATATAACGCTCAAAGCCACACCTCAGACCAAGATATACATATTCACCACCTGCTCTTTCCACTATGGTTACTCTCCTCATGGTTTTGCGTAGTGTTCTACTGTCTTTAGGAAGGAACTGAAATTGTGTACGCAGAAGTTGCAGCAGTTGATTTATTACTCGTCCTGGCACATTGTTCCTTACTGCCCAGAAGGCCAGTTTGTCCATGAAGTCTTGTTGTGTTCCTTCATGGACGTTGATATCCGGTGGAGGTTCAGCTGCAGGGTCTCGTTCAGGCAGATCCCCTATGTCATGCTCTTCGTCAGAGTCCATATGGGCATCTCCAAGTTCCCCACAGTCAGCCCTATCTAGGGCAGCATCTTGAACATAGATTTGTTCAGGTTCAAGATTAGGTGGCACTATGTTGGGCACAGGGGTTGCTATGTTATTACCAGCATTCAGGTGTGCTTGTACTAGCCCACCAACTACTTGTTGTACAGCCTGCTGTACCTCTCTGTTGTGGGGATTTATCTGATTAAGTCTACCAAATTCTTTTCTTTTGCGGCGATATGTTCTCATGTATGCACTCCTGTGTCTTGGTGCCATGTCTAATTCACAACACACTTAGATCTTATGATAAAGTATATGATACTAGATCCTATCCAAACACAAGCCTGAAAGAATAAAAAAATAAAATAGTTTCAATTCATTGTGGTGATTAAAATGTTACCATTTGGGTGGTTACTGAAACAGAGAGAATGTCCTCTATTTTAATAACTAAAATTAAAACCTGCCGTACTGATTAAAAAAAATGTACTCTTATTTAACAACAATAATCAAATCTGCCATGCTTAATGAAAAAACAAGTGATGCAATAATAAAATTCCGATCTCCTGATTTTTCAGTTCATTCATGAACAGTACATCCCTGTAACAGGGGATAAGGGGTGACCATGTCACTCTAACAGGGGGCAGGGTAGGCGCAGCAATGGTAATCATTAAGACCTATAATATGTGCTACTCTTCTATATTTATTATGCATGAAAATTAATTTTGCAATACTACATGTATAACACTGTATATGACCCAAGCGGGCAGCATTTAATTTAAGGTGGCTATTTTTTTAGAAAAAATAAAATTAATTGAATATCTACAATCTTCCGCATACATATAGCAGGGAATATCAGCATAATGAAGACAAAGTTTGGGAAGGCTGTGGCAAATATTTTGGTGCCTACACCTATGCTCCAGCTCCTTTTTGCCTTATTTAGGCAATGTCCAATTCATCAATGATATAATGTAAGATTGAGAGGAATTACCCAGAAATTCGGCTAGCAAAATCAAATGAAAAGTCAAAGCTAGAGAATCTATGTTGGTCAGCAAAACAGTGCCTGGATGTGACCCGAGGATTGTCTCCTTTCTTGTTCAAATATCCATATTATGTTTATACACTTTCTTTGTCAATATACAAGGATCTCTTCATTTCTAATAATTATGGCGTAATTACTTAGAAATGAGTCAGAAGTTGCAAAAAATGGATTTTTAGATATTACCAGATTTAATAAGATAGAATCAAGCAGCTCCGAAAGACGGAAATCATTATGGCATGTTATAAGTACTTTGATATTTTGTATGCATGCAAATAAACTTGCAATACTATATGTGTTTATCTTCAACCAGTAGTAAAGTATACTCCATAAAGTATCCATAAAGTATCCTCACATATGCATAGATCTACTGATATCACATTCCACCATATGTGTTTCGTTACAGTGAAATGAGTCCTAAGTCGCAAAAAAATTGATTTTGAGATATCATCATATTTGAAAAGATGAGATCAAGCCGATGCCAATGGTAGTAAACAATATGACCTATATGTAGTGTTTATACTATTCAAGTTTGATATCTTTATTTTTTAAAAAAAAATTATTAATATTTTTGGCGGATAATTGCTAATAAAGTACCTAAATATACTCCATAAGATGACCTTAGATATGCATAGATATATTTAATACATCTTGTGCACGTATTAATGATACTAGCAGCATTAATTAAGCACCCCAAAGATTAGAATGTTCCAACAAGGATATCTTATAGATAAATCACTTTGAAAAAATATCCACTTATGACTCATTTTCCTGAAACACATCACATATCAATACATTTACCAAATTTCAGGACAGTGATTATAACCCGACAGGCAAATGAGCGCGATTCTACGCAATTTTTAATGCGCAATCATCTCGCCATAGTTCTGTGATGAGAGTGGACGCTTTTCACGCAATAATTATTGCGCAATGATTGCGAGATGGTCACGCTAAGGGTATAACGCAATATTAGTGCAACAATTAGCAAATTCTTATGTCACTTTGAGCGTGATATTTACCACCAATTCCTTATATCAATAGCATCTGAAATAAATGAGACACTTCATGGCAGTTTCACCGAAAGATTGATAATTGCAGCCTTGTCAACTCTAAATTACAATAGTGTACTAGGAACGATTACGAAAATCAGTAGAAATATTTGGATATAAGCATGTTCTTTCCTCCATTGAAACATATAATCTGGTGGGTATTGTACTCCAATGTTTTCCTATCATGTTGTATTTAATTGCGGATGAAGAACAGAGTGGGAATTATAGAAGGAGAAATTAAATCAGTCTCAGAAGTATAATTTGGATAATAAGGAGGTAAGCTTGCATCGTTTAGCTTTGCATGTAGGGGTTTCTTTGACTTGGTGTCAGGGAGTGAGTATGAGTGTCAGAAAATCGAGTGTCAGATGTGCGACAATGAGTGTGAATGCCAGGTGAGTATGCAGTGGCAGGTATTGTGGCCTTTTGTGGCTTCATTGTGTTGTATAATATTATGGTAGTTGTGGGCGCGGATTTGGTTAGAAATTTTATTCCTATTTTGCGATTATTTCAGGGGGAGGAGATCATGTTATATAGGCATATAACCTTCCCACACCCATTTATATGTATCACTACCAGGAGCGCCCAAGTCTCAATAGAATTAAACACTGATACAAATACCACCATCGTGTGAGGGTCGTTCTTCCTTATTCTCTCATATTCATACAATAGTCTTAGGTCTACATAACAATGAATATATGAAAATATGATATAATAAATACAATATGCTCCATGGACCCTCCATGACACTCCACTCTCTGACACTCATTCAGTGCATTCAAACCTGCAGATGACATTTATTCGATTTATATAGAGTATTTAGATGCAATTTTGAATGCGCATTATATGCGCAATTGAGATCACACCCATATTATTGACTTTTGAAGAAAACATGTATTTGCAGATACAATTGGTTGAGTAACACATGTTAAACACATTTTAACATAACCTAACAGATATTGTGGAGGAATGAAATACCAAATATAATATATAATGTTTTGCTCAATTTAGCCGGATTTTCTGAAGGAGTAGAGCTGCTAATTGTACATGTTTAGGCGACTTAACCCTTGAATACAATACCTAACAGTGAAACAATTGTTATATCAGTTAACAATAAGATACGTCAAAGCTGTGCCCAGGAAATACCTTTATATTGTGGATAAAAATTCTAACATATATAATGGCTCCAACTGGTTACAGCTTGTACGTCTGATTAATAAAAGGGTGCTTACTTCAAGTCTTCAGTGTCCATTGCTGGGCAAGTGATGTGCAGGAGAAATGATGTAGACTAGGTGCCCAAATCCAGCAGTGGATGGCTTGGTTTGAGAGTGAAGAGCGGGGTCGGCAAGGTCACTTTCCGTCGTCTTGTTTGGATGATGATGGTTGAGCAATAGGTAATCTTCAAGCGATGTTCACGATGCGACGTCTTAGAGCTGTCTGATGAAGGCCCTCCAGAAGTTGGGGTTATATAGCGCAGTTCCCCCCAATGAGTGAAAGCCTCAATGAGAAAGTGTAGCCTCAGAGCTTGGAGCGAAGCTAAGCGTGCCCTTTGTCTGCCGACCATCGCCCATCTTCAAAGCAAGGTCGGTCTTCAGGTGCAGCGCGACTCCCGGTGAGGCTTCCATGTCAGGGAAGGTGTGGCCTCAGATCTAGCGTGCGATCCCAGGTGAGGCTTCCATGTCAGGGAAGGTCTAGCCTCAGATGTTGAGCGGCCCACGGTCAGGCTTCAAAATCAAAAGGACACATTGTGCGTGGCACAATAGCGCTAATAATTAATATCATCCAACATTTAAATTGCAATAGAGTTAATCTAGATTGTAGCAATGTTTTAATTAAGAGAAATGTTAATGCTGTCTACATGTTATTATCATTAATCATTAATATTCCACGTTCACTCAGAGCAGTTAATAAAAAGAATTGATGATGTATGTTTCACACACACCGGTGCCATAATAAAGGAGATAGGTATAGAAAAGTATACATTTCCCGAAAGAGGAATTTGTTTTCTTCGTAATGAAACTAAAACAAAAGGAATGGCTTGAGTTGTAATGAGAAGGCAATCGATGTGATGAAGGGATGTATGGTACTGTATTACCCAATTGTAGATCCCCAGAAAATCAAATCCATACATATTGTATGGTCGATTCCAGAAATGTAATTGAAATTTTGATCATTTTAATTTTTCTTTTCTATGTCATATATATGTCAATTATAATTGTATAAACCTACAAATGGTATGATTATTCCCAAGGACATGCTCCTTAATTTTAGATACATTTTAGGATTATATGAATATCATTTCTGCTGTATTTTTAATCGTTGCTAATACACTATTGTTATTTATACTTGACTAGGCTATAACAATCCACTTTTCGGCGAAATAATATCATTGTCCCTAAATACAGTAAATGTTTATTCTTAATTATAGATACATTTTAAGATTATATGAATATTTTTATTTCAGCTATTTTTTTAATCGTTGCTAATACACTATTGTAATTTTTACTTCACTAGGCTGTAACAATCCATCTTTCAGCGAAATAATATCATTGTCCCTAAATGCAGTGAATGTTTATTCTTAATTCTAGATACATTTTAAGATTATACGAATATTATTTCTGCCATTTTTTTAATCGTTGCTAGTACACTATTGTAATTTATACTTGTCAAGGCTGTAACAATCCACAATTCGGTGAGATAATATCAGTATCAGTATTAATATTTAATCATGGGGTTGAGCTCTGACATTTCGGGATATACATGTGCCCCCCATCCAGGTTGGTTTACTCAGATTTAATCTTGATATGCAGTATGGTATATTTCTGGCCTCTGTGCGAATCCACTATTTACATAGCACACCTAGTTCACGTATTTGAAACCTATTGACACATTTGCTCAGCCGTGCACCAATTCAAATGGGCGGGGCGTGTAAGGAAAGGGGCAGGCTCTGTTTTAACACCTTTGCAAGCTATAGCGAAACCCAAAACAGCAGGGTTAAAGGAGAAGAAAGCCTGTATATGGACGGACGTGTGTAATGCAAATTATCGGGAATATCATGTACCATGAAATTGGTCACAATAAAACATTATTAAAAAGATTTGTATACCCTATAATTATTAAATCAGAGAGAATAGGATTACACTGGATTTGATTGAATGGATGACTCTTAGGAAAGTGAAATATTAGCATGATATTTGATACCAATACAGCAAGGAAACAAATAGGCCTTACGTAGTACATACTGCAGGGACAGTGATGTGTGGATCACTACCTGAACAATCGAGGTTGGTCAAATATAATGATGGAATGATAAATGTATATACTACAGCTTCTGACTATCTCCCCTCAAACAGAATTTGAACGCCATGAATTATAGGCTACCTAGTGCCCCGGCCTAGTGCAATGATGGTTCTATTCCCTACTCACTCATTGACTTAGACATTTAGAAAATTACTTACTTGCATAGATGGGTGGTAAACTGAAGATTCCCCCATAATTTGTAGTCTGTAATAAATCTGCGGGTATCCATTTTCTCAGGGATGTTTGAAAATGTACGTTACAGTCACGTGATCATTGATTTCCGGCGCCATTTATGTGTACACAAAGCCGGGTTTAGCAAGCTTTGTGAGACTGGTAACGGGACGCTATAGGTAGAGCATCTTTATATACAGGCATAGTTAGTATGTGTATGTTTAAACTAATATATTGATTATAATAAAAGCCGTAACCCAGATATTGAAGTGTATGCCTGAACTGTGGGCATACACAACAAATAATCCAAGAAAATGATATATTGAACCTTAAAGTATTGTAAATGCTGTATGTATTTATTTTTATAATCAAATACATTTATAATCGAATGCATGATATAAGTCAATAAGATTTTCCGCTACTATTTTTCCAAAGTGGGACTTTTGTATTGAGATTAGAAGCAGGGGGACTTCAAAGTAGAGGTGAATGATTAAATTAAAAGGTTGATGTGAGTTATAGGAGCTGGCCGTTGGTGAGTTCACACAGCCGCCCCTAGCAAGCTTCATGTAACGTCTATTGGACCCAAACTGTTTAGAAGCCTTTATGTCAAATATAATAATGAAATCATGGTGGACGCAACCTCAGCAACAACAATTATATATGTTCTTCTAATCAATGTCAATTCAGTCTACATTCACAGTAGTTATACTGTCTTTTTCCTCATATGAAAATAAGGTGGCTATGTGAAGCCTCCAATGGACAACCTTGCTTGTCCAATCTCAAAAAGTAACGGGGGTGTCCACAGGTGTGGACGCGCGGCTACCTGTAGCTGGAGCCTAGTTATCCACACCCATGGACCACCCCTGGAACACCTTGGCTGCGATCTGTGCACATAGGGAATGTTCACAAGTCTGTCAGGGTAGGTTCAATAGAAATGGGTAGAAATTGTCCAAAAAATCTATTTTCTCATCTTTGACACTTCCTCTGTATGCTCTAATGAGGTCACTTTTTCCTTGGCCCACAGTATGTCTATGCTTTAAACAATGCTGCTCCAGGATTGGAAACTGTTAAGTCTAGGTTTTTGCAGTCTAAGCATGCTGGGAAACAACCTATAAAACTTGCTGGCAATTACCAAAGATCATAAAGGTTGGTTCAAGGGCCTGGTCTGTCAATATTCCTTGGAACAGGCCTATGCATAGGCGAA
This sequence comes from Sthenelais limicola, assembly GCA_942159475.1. Classification (NCBI taxonomy): domain Eukaryota; kingdom Metazoa; phylum Annelida; class Polychaeta; order Phyllodocida; family Sigalionidae; genus Sthenelais; species Sthenelais limicola. The sequence goes on along the minus strand of OW804097.1, from coordinate 43,100,361 downwards.
TGATTTGCTCTCCATTCATTCAGGAAAGTTTAGGCAACTTATTAGGAATGAGTTACCCAAATGAGTTTTATAGGAAGTAATACATATTATTCACATGATGTCACCCAGTCAGTGGCTATCCCCATTGGCAGCCATATTGTGTGTCTGCTTAGAGAGTGGAAGGCAGCAGATTGAAAGGCTTTTCCCATTTTGACTATTTTGCTAACCCCTGACTATATCAGCATACTTTATATTACATTTGCTAAAACTTTTGGAGGTGAAAATCACACATATGTCCAGCTAATATTTACAAGGTGTGATACAGAACATAGCTAGCCTAGGCCAGGGCTGTGACATCAGTGAATACTATGTATAGCTCATGATACCCTGCTGTTAAGAAACTTTATATATTTATATCACATTTGAAGTGCAAGATAATGGAATGATAAACAAAAAATATGGTTATGGTCTTTTCATAGACTAAATCTGACAAACAATAATGCATAATGAATTCTTTTACACTATAATGAAACTTTCATTGACAAATATTAGGCCAATGATTAAATGTATGCAGATGTAATGTATTTGTAGGCAAATTACATTTAGAAGCAGGGATCTATATATACATCATAATGTCTGTTTACAGATTTTACGGTCAAATTGAATTATTTTACACAAAGAAGCAATTTTTATAGGAAATTATTGGGCCAATGATTTATCTAATGACTGTGTTGCATTTGTAGGCTAACAAAACATACATTTAAACATCTAGAATGTATAACTAGCCCCATTAGAAGCAGAGATATGCCTAGATTTGCTGGGTCGGTATTGGTCAAATTGAATTATTTTACACTATAATGCAGTTTTCATTGGAAACTGTTGTGCCAATGATTTATTTAATGACTGTATTGCATTTGTAGGCTAACAAAACATACATTTAGACACCTAGAATGTATTCCTAGCCCCATTGGAAGCAGAGATAAGCCTGTTTACAGATTTGCTGGATCGGTTGCGGCCAAATTAAATTATTTTATTCAATAATGCAATTTTCAGGGAAATTTATTTGGTCAAAGATTTTTTTAATGATTGTATTACATTTGTAGGCTAATGAAATATGCATTTAGACACCTAGAACATATTCCTAGCCCCATTAGAAGCAGAGATATGCCAGTTTACAGATTTGACATGTTCGGTGGCGGCCATCTTTAAATATCTCAAATTGCTCAAGGTCAGGAACTTCACATCACACAGGAATGTGATATAGGGACCCCATAGATGATACATCAAGAGAGAAAAAAACTTTATCCGGGATTTCCGGGTTAGGCTCTTCCACTGCCGGACTACTGGCTTTGTCATGATAATTGACGATAGGGAGTGCCTCTCGACCTTTTCCCCTGTGATGTGTCACAGGAAAATGAGTAACACGTCACCAAAAATGGATTTTGAGACCACATCATTTTGAGATCATCACATTTGAAAAGATGAGGATCAAGCCGATTCTAATGAGCCGATTTGCATAAACAAGTCACAGTTTATCGAACCAAAAGGTAATAGCCACTCAACCAGATTTAACTGTTCAAATGGTTAAAACTGAGGCTCATTTCCTACCAATTATACACATGTCACTGTACTCTGCAAGAATAGATTGTATATCGTCATATTATTTTGTGTATCGATTAATAAACGTTTCTAATAAATAAAAAAAAAATGATGGTAACCACTAGGATATCTAATAAGTACTTTTATATATATGTGTATGCATGAAAAAGAAGTTAGTGATATTTGTTTATACTCACTCACTATAGTAATTTAATTTAGTTAATTTAGTTAAGTATATGGTCGAATCCCACGAAAACGGGACAAAACGTGTTTTATTAAGAACTCCTGCTGTTAAAGATCTAACATGCATACAACCAATTTTCTTATGGGTATCGATAGACAACGTTCCAAGGAATATATAGTGTCAATCTGGTTCGAAATGCTAGGACCAATTCTTTTTTTTGCCACTTTTAAATTTTTTAGGATTTTTAAATATTGTTCTAAACTGCTGATTCTGGCTTATGTAATTAATGGCCTTTAAAAAAATAATTGAAAGGTTTATATATGCTCCATAGAGACCCAAGACTATACAGAATAAAATAAACCAAAGATAAGTAACATCCTCCTTGTTTTGTCTCAAAGAGACCAAAGATAAGTAACATCCTCCTTGTTTTGTCTCAAAGAGATATAAACACTTTTTGCCCTCTCCTAAAATAGAATGGATTATGTTAGTTCTGAACATCCCTTTCTGCATAGATAATTCTGTTCACAGAAAAGAATAAGAAATAATATTTTAACAAAAGCATAAAATCACCCATGTTCATAGACCCCTAGAATTTCAACTCCCTGGATTCAATATTCGAAGAGGTACAACATTTTAAACCCCAAAAATGGGGCTGTTTCCATGTTAGTTCCAAACGCCAGCAGTCCAAAACTAGCTTATGACCTCCTATTGCCACCAAAGGAAGGGAATCATGACAGCATCAAGCCTACTTTTTTAATGGCTTCAAATGTCTACAAATAACTGCTTGTAAGTGCTTGTTTCACTTGTTTTATTTTAATACATGATAACAGTGGAAATTATTCATCTAAAAAAAATGTACAGTCATTTGATGAAAGAAAGAAAAAATGTTACAGTGTATCATAGCAGATAATAATAAAAGATCATATAGATGTGACCCACTACTATACTATAATAACAAAATCGCCTGTTTTCAGTCTGTATGTTTGCTACAACATAGGGAGAGACGGCCTCCACTCATCTGGTCACGTGACAGTGCATCCACACTTCTAGGAATGAACTGATTTTGTGCAATTTTGAACAATTAATCATATATAATATTGAAATCCATATCATAGAATATATTCATAATGAACATGAGCAACATTTCCGCAACATTTATTGCCTAAAATCGACAGTAATGCTGAGATTTCCCCCATTGTTTACTTGCTGGGCAGTGGGCCGGTACTTGGGGGACTCTGGCCCTTGACGACCATAGCAACCAAGCTTAAAATCTCCAACTTTCCCCCTCGATTTCTTAAATTATACACAATTGTCGGAAAAACGGAACCAGCGACTGCAATGTATGAACAATACTTGATATATACATGTATGCTCATAGCATTTTGACCCGTTTATGTATGGTTTCAAAGGGGTTGAAAACAGGTAATTTAGCGTCTGCGCCTATGGCACTCAGCTGGTGTATTCACCCGAGTTTTTGCTGCCGATCGTAGCGCCACCTGTAAATACCCGGATTCTTGTCTCAAAGAATGGAGAGATATATTTGGGTTTGGAACTAACAATGTTTGGAAATAACGTCAGGAACTAACATTCGGAACTAACTGTCAGTGCAAATTCAGGGAAATATACTAGATTAAACATTAAAAATCGATTGGAATATGTAGAGCATGATTGCATTTCATAGTTTAATCATATATTGACCAGAAATTCGTTGAAATATTGTTGGTAAAACAATACTTCAGTGTTCGGAACTAACATTTAAAACTATCTGGGTTTTCTACTGTGTGTTTGCTAGTTCTGAAAGTCAATATGATATATTTGGAATAAAGTATCAGTTATATCATTTATTATAACATAATTAACATGAAAAAAGGAACACAAGCCACTTGCACACATATACATTAGGCTTGGAAGCATATTTGACTGTTACTTTTTTGATGAAATGAACAAGAATGAATTCAACATATTATAAGTTTCTTTTGGACTGTAAGTGGTGGTATATGATCAGAGAAAGAAATGACATATCATTCATCCATTTATATGAACCATATCATGTGAGAATAATGTACAGCCTTTATATGTTAGTTCCGAACTTCAGTTGTTAGTTCCAAACGGCCTCACGTTTCTATTAGAATAGTCACATTAAGATAGGAAAGATGGGAAGAAATCAATACTGGTAGTGATATTTGATATCAGAGAAAGCATTGAAAAATAATTTTCAACATTTTCATCTCATTTAGAACATGTGAGACCATGAACAGTTTTTATATGTTAGTTCCGAACTTCAGTTGTTAGTTCCAAATGGCCACCCATTTCCATTAGATTGTCACATTTAAATAAGACAGATGGGAAAAAATTGATACAGGTCAGTAAGTATTGCATACATATACATATGTATGAAATATATGACTGCTATTCCTTCAATAAAATGACTGAGAATGAGTTTCAAATTTTGTTTTCCATTTAATAGTACATATCAGGATTGGTAATAATGCTCTCTGCGAAAATATGTCTACTTAAGGTAATGAATGGTGTTATTTTATGACAAAGAATGAATGAAGAAAGACATATCGACATTGCAGCTTATTTAATCAATCAAATGGTGTGAAAAAAAGATCATTTATTATATATATGTTAGTTCCAAACTTGTTAGTTCCGAACAATTGTTAGTTCCAAACGGCAACAAACTTTGGCTAAATTGTCAGATTATTACAGGAATGATGGGAAAATATCAATACTCATGGTTGTCCACCACATATATAAGTATATTTCCAAGATATTTAATTGCTAATATATTTATAAAATTACTGATAATGAGTTTCACATTTGCTGTCTATATGATAAATAAGGGGCATGGTGACAGGAAATAAATTTCTCTATGTAAATAAGTCTCTTTTTCGCTATGGATGAAGCTATTTGATGGAAAAGAATCCAATGGGAAGGAATATTTAATCTTTACATCAGGGACAATAAATGAGTAGGAGGATTTGATTAAAGATGTAATCAAATATGCAGTGCAAACTCTGACTAACTGACATTTTACATAGGAACTTAACTTAAATTTAAAAATCATCCCGAATTTCAGATTATCTGAATATTGCAACTATCCGGAATCAAATGATAAGAATATGGATCAAAGAAATAAAAAGTGTACTATTGATGAAGGTCCTATTTAAAAAATAATACAGCAATATGTTTCTTTTGAAATTATAAGCTTTCTGGGGAGCTTCCTAAAAGGTCACGATAAAGAAAATATTGGTACTTCGGATTCGCCTGGTAGTATTTCCTAATAGAATATTGCCATAGTTTCCCCTCATAGCATTGCTGAGTTTTTACTCAGTTTATTAACCCCATACCCTTGATAAAACTAAAATGAATAACCACTGATAATGTTTGGATCTTTTTAATCAATTTTCTGTGACAATAATTCCATTTGTGGTCGGTCCACAAGTCTGAATCATTTAATCAGTCAATTTCGATTTAAAACATAAGATGTTCCATTCAATCCCTTCCCATCTGAAGACACCTGACCCGGACGTGAAAGGTGTTATACCATTTCCATTTTAGCTAACGGCCTGATGGGGGGGGGGGGCGGCGATTTCTATGAACTTTTACAAAACTTGTGAAGCTCTTCCTGTGGTACTCGGTAATTGTGAACATTGACGTAATGGTTTATAACACATTTACTCAAATAACTTTAAAGGGATGCATTATTTTAGGATTTCTTTCAAGGGAGTTCAGTTCAGCTCTTATTGGTAACACTGAATTGACTACAGAGGTAACATATATATATTTTTTCGGGTTATATTTTCACCAGATTCAGCTGGTTTCCCACTATTTTCTCCTGATGTAGTATACTAGCTACAATCTATTGTTGAGAGGAAACACCCTCACAAATGCCATACCCTAATCTGTTCGAATATATATGGGTCAGATCGCCAGAAAATGTACAATTGGCAGCTCATTTAGTAAAATATGCTCAATTAGGCTGAAAATTTATAAATACCAGGTATATCTGAGTATATTTTGTATCATATTATTTTAAAATAACTGTTCCTTTATATTAAACTGCATTTTGAAGCTCATCTCCGTCTTAAATTTCGGCTATTTGAGAGGATTGGTGAAGGTAAATTGTACATTTTCTGATGATCTGACCCACATATAGTCATGGGTTTCTTTGGCAGTATTCTCTGTTCCATTCCTATCGACACAAATAGGAAAGATTTTGAAAAAGATATATTAATGCCACTTTAGCAAAGGGACCTCTGTAATCCGCATAAAAAGGTAAAACAATGGACTAGGAGCAATGTTTTGATGGTGTCAGAACGACCAGGCACTTCTGTAATCAGATATTGATCAAGCGAGGCAAGCAGAAAACAGGTAATATTATTGCTTCCAATAAAAATTCAGCAGGGCTGTGGAAAACCAAGCCTCTGTCTTAGTTCTTTTGGGTCATTTTCCATCACGATAGGGGTGGTATTTGAGAAATGTGCGGTTGTTGATTTAAAACCTACATAATGTTAGATATAATAATTATGTCATATATATATGTAATGTATGTAATATATGTAAGACTCTGAAGCCTGTAACCCCCTGCCCCCTTCTCACTTCCAGCGGCTATACGTACACGCTCCAAATTAAGCAGATATACATGTATACATGTATGTTTCTTCTTTGGCGATTTTGAAATATACTTCTTTAATAGATAAGTAGTATTGGTTTTGAGGATCTTCAGTCGACCTGTCTGTATGCAATGAGTAGTATGTGTTTGCATGTATAGCTACTTATGAATATAGATACTGCATGCCTTCGCAATTCTATACACCATCCCTCATTGTTTAGTCTTTTCTTATAATCATCCCACCCTCCGACAGTAACAAAACAATCTCTCTCCAATCTCTCTCCCTCTCCATTCTCTCTTCCTCTCCAAAAGTGATCTATGTTATGATATATCTACTCGGACATACCCAGTATTTATCATTAGCTGTCCTCTGCGACTATAGCAAAATCCACAATTACATATTCATGCAGTAAACATGTATGAAGTCGCTAAGTTATGATATAAAACACAATCCACTTCACACCCATATTCGTGCAGTACAATTTTTGACCCTGTCCTCTCCCACTATAGCACATAAATTATAACATCTTTTACCAGGATCAGTTCACCTTACTGGTGTTGTTCCCCTAGTTCCTCCTGTTGAAAGTGCAGTTCAACGCCATGGGTCAAAGCCACAACATCTTTGTTGTTGTTTATTATATTTCAAACTACAAATATAGGCTTTCTTCTCCTTTCAGGTTGATCGAATAACCATACTGCCTCTTAGGTTAACATAACACTCATATCACTCATATTACGCATATCAGCGCTTTAGATCACTTGGCCACGTAAATCCCCAAAATATCCTTCATCCATATCCCTTTTTATCCTATAACTTTCCCCAATTAATGTTCTTATTTAAGGCCAGTATGAAAATATATAATAACTCTCCATACTATAGACGAGCATCTGATCAATTTACCTTGTTCCCTCCTCCTTACTCCTCCATAACTTCCTCTCTACTCCATCCCGCCCGAGGAGATTGAAAAGATTAGATCATGCACCACGTGCAGCACGTATATTAGACATCGGGTTTAATTAAATTGTCTATGCTGTATGTAGTAATTATATGATACTGCGTAGTATATTACATGTGGACCCAAATAAATAATCGTAAATATATTTAAATAACCTTTGAAAAATTTAAGATTATGAAATGACTAAATGCGAGAATACTAGAAAAAGATCCGCACCATAATATTAAATTGCATCAATTGTATGAGAATAAAAAAGAGAATGATAACAGGAAACAAATAATAAATGACGTGTGAAACACCGAGATGTGCCTGAGAGATGAATACTCACTTGACGTTAATTGCTAAGTTTCAAACTTCGTTAAAAAAAATGAAAATAAAAATTAATCAAATCATTTCTCATATTGTATAATTCTCCCAAAGAAGCCCCACATGGCTTGAAATGAGGGAATAAAGAAGGAACAAAAATAACAATTTATTACAAGGCATAAGAGAATGGTTACTCCATTTTGAATAAATTTCTATAATTGTCCGAATGGTTTACTTGTGCATAATGTTAATTGTGCATCATGTGCATCTGCCGTCCGTCAGTATCCCGGAGAAACAGCCCCTCTGCCACCACTATAGCACAATACACATCCCACTTCACACCTACTTTCATGCAGTACTCGAACCGCCTGCTATTACCAATGCTGGGCGATCCTGATTCCGATCGGGTCATAGAAGCGCTTCTGCTGCACCCCCATCTCCCTTATCCTCCCCTCCTCTCCTGGCCCCTACTGCCACCACCACCACCTACTCCAGCACCTCTTCCCTACTACCAGGGGGCTTCCTTCAGCCATCCTCTACCGTTCCACCACGGGCGTTCCTCTACCAGTCAGTCAAGTGCCTTCGTATGGTGAGGATGGGACACTACCACTACCACCACCATCGGTCTACCAGCACCAACTGTATTCTCAACCAACGCTACCACTAACCCTACCAGCGTTCTTCCAGCAGTTACTACCACTACACACACCTCGGACACAGGAGAAGCCCAGTACTAGGTCCTTGGTGGGGTCTATCTACCACCCTTTCCCTACCACAGGAGGAGGGAGTAGTAGAATGAGGAGCCGGAGGATGGATGAGGAATAAGAGCGACTCATGGTATGGTCTATCAATATAACACTGCAGCCTGCAATCATCACCCTCGTGTTTGTGTATATACATATACATACAAACAGGGGCTTACCAACAACAAGTCAATTGTCTATTAACAGGACCTCTGCTGCTTGATTCTCCACATCCTTGGGACGTTCTGAGAGACTCAGAGAGAGAGATAGAGATAGTGAGGGGAAGGAAAGGACGTGACAAGGGCAGCATAACCGGAGTACATAGCGTCTCCCTCCTGTAAGGGCTTTGGCTGCCAGTCGTGGGGGTGTTTGCGGTTGGGTGGTGCTTGGGTTTGGAGCCCTTTTACCCCAGTCTCCTGTGTTGGAAGGGGGTAGCCCTTTTACCCCAGTCGCCTGTGTTGGAAGGTGGTAAGAACCTGGAAGAAGAGGATCTGTCTAATTTCGTTGTCTCTGATACTTTTGAAGTTACCCCCAGGGCTTTTGAGCTTTCACTTGGAGCCTTGAAGAAAGAAACAAAGAAAGAAAGTAAGGAAGCTAAGAAAGGAAGAAGGACGGAAAAAAGACGAATATATATTGTGGTCTCAAATAATCTTCTTTAACAATATGATAAGTCATTATGGGAATGCGATTCAATGGTTGAATTTAACAACAGATAATACAAAGACTTGTATGAAAACTCCTTTACTTTAGCAGGGCCAGTACTTATATAAAGTGATCAGGGAGGCAAAGAAAGGGAAACAGGGTTTGTTAGATTTGTGATCAATGGAAGCTAATATAAACTATAACCGGACGTTAAAAGATTCTTCTCAAATTCATAATAATGCCCCAATCAGATGGAACTGAACTTATAGAAGTACTCACACCTGTTCATTTATCATATACCGACATTCCATAAAAATAACCACAAGAAAAATAGCACCCTGTTTATACTTGACATGGGGTAGAAAGACTAAAGGTTATTTGTAGAGTGGTTGCGCTGTGTTCCTGGCATAGTGAGTGAAGTATCCGGAGTTGTAGCATCTATAAGTTCCAGTGTTCCCCCATACTATGGTGGCATGCGGTGAACCTGGAAATTATAAATACACATCCATACCCACTTATGCGTCCTGTGGAGCAAGACTACTAGGCGGATAGATCACTTAAGTCCTGGAGGAACCACCCCCTCTACTATTCTCCGTGTGTATATATCTACCTATACATCTATCCATACTCATCTATACACATACATCTTTATGAAGAGTAGGGTAGTAGGATGCTCGTCTTGCTTCTTGTTTAAAGTTCATATGTAGGAGTAGTGCTACTTTGGGAGTATGATTGATTGATTTGCCCAACTACCTACATATTAATCTTGAGCTTTCTGGAAGTAAGAGGGAAAAAGCGAGAGGAGGAATGAGATAAATCTGTTGAGAGGTATATTTACCCTTACCTATGTATACACATATCCCTGTACATTGGAATATACATATAAGTATCCCCTATTGATATAAATATATATAAATTTATATCTATATATGTTATATACGTGTGGTACTTTGCTGCTGATATACTTAATTACTTGAGTCTATGGCAGGACTATTATTATAGTATATCATTCACTTTATCTTCACAAAAGTGATATTTTATCATCACCAAATCATTAATTATTATAAAAACTGCTGATGTTGTCTGCATGCCTCCCTGAGAGCATTTCCCTAGGTTAAAAAAAAAACCTCGAATCCGGCCTTAAGTCTTTACCATTACCCTTGAAGCGTTGCAATAGCACATAAAGGGTTTTGTTCCTGGTCCTCCGCCACAGCTTACTTAACAAACCCAAACCCAGTGGATGAAGTGACAGAATCCATCCCTCACAAGAAGCGACTTTCACCAGTACAAATGCATAGTCACTGAACAGATGATAACAGGTTGTATCTATTTTCAACAACAAGAAGACGAAGAAGCCACCCACTAATTCCAAAGCATCTGTCGACCACATGTGCCCTTGTTAAGCTTACCTTTTCCCCATATTTTACATCCATCTGCAGGGTATTGTTTATTGTGTGTAACTGCTTCTTATGAGACAGCCTTGCAACTTGTATTACCAAATTTCACATGCTGTTATCGCTTGACTGAGACTTACAAGTCTTCACATAGTTGTGTTTTAAAGCCTCTGTACAAGTCCACAGACAATCGACTAGATTCTGTTGTGTGTTTGTGGTATACTACATATTATATCCAATAACTTGAGGAAATTGAGGATTAGCAGTACGTCTGAACAAGGGATCCTTTGCATGAGTTGAGATTCAAATTCGCAAAGCAAGGTTGCAAAACATCCCTCGGAAGGTTGTTTAAATACTAGAGATCTCTCTTAACGGTAGACAGATGTAAACAAGTAATTGTTTTCTAGCGTGTTATTGAGATACTTAGCATAAGGTGGTGTTACATAAGGAAGAAGATAAATGTCTAGACTTTCTCACACCTGCGGCTTTGTGTAATACTTCAGTGTTTATTCAGACCTTACCACAATCGTCAAATACTTAGGATTATCTAGTGGATGTTACATAATCCTGCTAAGTTCCCTCTGACCTCCTGGGAAACAACTGGGATTAACCAATGAAATATGCTTAAAAACAAATGTACATCATTGTTACCAGTATCTTTGCTCTCTGACTTCTTTGGATAGAATTGGAATTGACTGATCACGTATATACACTTAAATATACATTGGATTATCCAATAGTAATCTTTGGGACAGTTGCTCAGTCAATAATTAGGATACAACTTTGATTAATTAGTGAAATTCCTAAGAAATTTGGATTAGCTACTTGTGCATGTTATAAACAATTGGATTACAAACGGGCGGAGGTCACATATTCCTGTGATATTTTCACTCTCTCTGAATCTTCGAATAGAGTTAGCATTATCTACCCGATATATGCTTATAAGTACTGGGAATTACCATAGGCTTAATGCCAAGAACCTGCTATTTGATACTCCTAGAATCTGTAGTAACTTATGAAATATATGGTTTAATATAAGAAGCAAAGTGGAAAGTGTGAGACATAGTGAGAAAAAGGATGGTGCGTTGAATGATATAGATAAAAGGAAGAGTCTAACAATTGACTCTTTAATATTTAAGTAGCAATCTTTGATTCACAAGTGTTGTGCATCATTCTATGTCTCTCTCCTTTACTGCACTGATTTAACTCACTTAGAAAAAAAGCATCATCCCCACAGTGCTCCTCCAGCTCATGCTCCAACCACTTGCAATTTATGGCGAAGAGATCCACAGCGATCTAGTGAAAAAAGTGTATCGATCTGCATCGAGCGGTGGTGGGCTTTAAAAAAGAGGAGAGAAGAGAAAGGGAATTAGCAATCTATCTCACACCCTCTTCTCCCTATCTGAAGTGGATCATTTGCACCGCCTTCAACTGTCTTCTGTAAATACACCGACCTAATGTGACGTCAAATAACCTTGACCTATTTATAGTTCGTTGATCTCTGTCACTAAGCTTCTTCCCATCGAGCTCCTCTGACTCCCGGATCCGGTATAAGTAACTTATAGTGCATTTTCTTACGATTTTTTCCTCTTTATTCTCAACACATAAACACAAAAACTTAAATCGTAACTAAGTGTTTTAAACGCTTCATAGGTATTTCCCTGTTTCTAAGTTATTCAGCGAGGAATATCTTTCTTTTTTTCTTCAATTTGCCGCCACCGGAAGTACTTTCTTATTTCCTTCGACGGTTACAGCGCATCTCATTGGATGCTTAAATTCTTAATATATTAGCATTTAGTGTGGATTCAATACAAAACTCGGAACAAAACAGCTTGCATCTTGCATAATCGGGTGTAAAAGTGATGACATTTCATTAGGAATTATTACCATTTCTTAAAGAGGATTACAAAACGAAAGGAGCTGCGGTAACTGTTCCAGATCATTAGAGGTAAGCTTTTACAAATCATTTTAAATAAGGAAAACAATGAGGCCTTAATTCGTTTAGATAAATGGGTCAGATCGTCAGAAAATGTACAATTCACCTTCACCAACCCTCTCAAATAACCGAGATTGAAGACAGAAATAAGCTTCAAAACACAGTTTAATGTAATGAAACAGATATTTTAAAAGAACATAATACACAATATATTCAGGTATACATGGTATTTACAATGTTTCAGCCTAATTGAACATATTTTACAAAATGTGTAGAGCTGCAAATGTACATTTTCTGACGATCTGATCCAAATGCCGCGTATTACCCCGTTTTAGGTAAAGCCTAATTTGCCTATTATATGTACGTTCACCAGACAAGTGTTGGTAGTCCTTCATTGGGCTATTATTTTTATATTCAAGCCTCTAAAAAATCATCGGAGATCATTAACAAATAATCACATAATAAAAGTTCTAACTTAACATTGTATCAAAAAAGAAACTGATATCGTTTAATTAAGTTCGAATATATATTAACCTGGACCAACGTCTAGACTTCACAACAGGGATGAAAGCTATTTCTATGATATAAACTTGCCATATTTTGGGTTGATTAATCACTATCCCTTATATTCTAGGAAAAAGGCACTGTGTATAAACGGAACAATAATATTATAAGCAAATATTAAATAAAATAATATACTATCGGACCAACCAATAGCCAATAGACTATAATGCATCTGAAGATCAGTGCCATAAACCTTGTCCGAAAATTTAATTAGAATTTGGTTAGCTACTATTAAACATACTCTTCTATACAAGGTACGATATCTAGTAATAATTTATACGTCATAATGTACATCAAGATTACCAGGAACCACAGGGTCATTACAGTCAATAGACCATAATGCATCGCAAGATCTGTCATTTACCATAGACCATGCTTGCTTATACATTTAATGGATGACATTTAATTGTCGTTCTACCAATACAATCTGCTTCCTATGAGAGACTGTAATCTGCTAAACCCTCCCTTGGAATCACCCAATACATGCGATATACGCTGATATAATGGAATTAGTCTTAAGGGCTAAAGACCAATCATGAAAATGGGGACCTCCAATAGAGACATAAGCCAGAGTCTGAACAACCGGAGTGTATGTAAAAGGAATAGAAGAAGTAGGAGAAAAATATGCATCATATTAAAGAAACTTTGTAGCTACCAATTGGCTTCATTAATAACTTTTCAGTTAGCAAATAGGCCACTTTCGTAAGCAAACGCATAACTACTATCTTTTGGTATAACACATTTGTGATGTTATAGGAAAATGAGTCACAAAATTGATATTTTTCAAAGTGATTTATTCACAAGATTTCTTTGATGGAATGTTTCCATTCTTGGAGTGTGTAGTGTTTGATGTCGTATAAATACATGTACCAAATTTCAGGACAGTGTATTAAATATATTCTTGCGTTCCCAATTAAGGTGATCTTATAGGGTATATTTTAGTTACTTTACTAGTAAATGTCCACCAACAAATATTGCAAACAGATTTCTTTTTCAAAAATAAAAATGATATCACACTTAGAATATAGAAATACGTATTATATGTCCTAATGTTTACTTTCATTGGAATCGGCTTGATCTCATCTTTTCAAATAGGATATTATCTCAAATTCAATTTTCTGCGACTTGTGACTCATTTTCCTGGAACACATCACATTTTTTGTACTCATTATTATAACTTCAATCCTTCAATTTATTCCACAATATTTTGAAGGGGACAAGATTCGTTGTAATAAATATTTCAAAGCACAAACACTCTAGGATCTAAGCTCAATCATGGAAATATGGACCATCAATATAGACATGAAAGCCTCAGGTTGAACCAGGCCGGAGAACAGAATAGAAGGAGAAAAGGGAGATAGGAAAGAGTAAGCGGCAGAATTATGGTATGATATACACGCACCACTTGAGTTCTGCACAAGACCTCCTGGCCTTGCAACCTTATTATCTCCTATTTGTCATCCGATCTTGATAAATAAAAAATGATATATAAATCGTTGCCTTGCGTCTGGATGGTAACTACAATAACAAATCACATATGTGATGTGCTACAGGAAAATGAGTCACATGTCGCGAACAATTGATTTTGAGATACCACTATATTTGGAAAGATGAGATCAAGCGGATTCCAATGATGGTAAACATGAAGGACATCTAAGAAGTATTTCTATATTTTATGTTTGATATATTCATGTTTGAAAAATGTTTGCAATATTTCTGGGTGGACAATTACCAATAAAGGAACAAAATCTACTATATAGAAAAACCTTTGAAACGCAAGGATATATTGCACTTAAGATTTCGTACATGAATTAATATGACTTAAAGTGATAAGCTAAACAATGGTAACATTCCAACAAGAGATCTTGTGAATAAACCACATCGGAAAATATCATTTTTGCGACATGTCACTCATTTTCCTGTAATACATGACTCATAAAAATGTTGACAACTTTATTATGATTGCACCACAGGCACGCCACTAGATACCGATATAAAAACTTTTGAAAAGACTAGAAATGCAGGAGAAATGATGGATCATACAAATGGATAGGTGTATAGCACTACTAGAATAGAAACGGTTTTATCACTTGACCTCAACATTTTATTAGCTTCGTTTTGCCAAGAATATGAAAGAAGTTGTAGGGCAATCAATCCTCTGTCATAAAAAGACTACTACAATGAGGGAATTCCTAAAGTACTGTGGACAATAATCATAAATATTACTATATATACTATAAACATCTGTTTACTCTCTTCACGTTACAACCGGTTGGCTTGCTACCAAGTATTCATACTATAGTATTGTAACAACTGACCCAAGAAATGACAAACAGTGCAGGCCTTACTTTTTTTATTCAAGTTTTTTACCTTTTACAAAACGCATTCTCCCTCACTGTGTTTCGAAGCCCTAGATCTATTAAGAGCTGAATTCACTCATGCCTTGTGCACTTGTTCTTAATCCTTAATTCTTAGCCTAATTTGTGACTTTTCTCTGTTGTTAAAATGGATATAAAGTGCAATGACCTTATGTCAACTATCCACTATCCTTATGTGTGTATGACATCCATTGTTCATAACATTATTTGTACACTGTTCATGCCCGTTTATGTTCAATGGTCATTTTACGGAAGTTTGGCTGAATACAAATTCTAAATAATAAAAAAACAAAAAACTAATGTACTACTTTTTTAAAAATGAAATATCGTACATCTTTAAATGAGAATGATGTGTACCACATAATATTTCAGCTGAATACAACTATTTAAATACAAATACGGGGAATGGTTTTGTTGTGCTCTAAATTAAATATTAAATGGTTACATAATGATTTACCTAATGTAAACATTCTACAGATCTTTAGATTTCATCAAGCAAATTGAAGGCAAATGAATGAGTGTGAGTGGGTAGTTTCGTAGTCTAGGCATCGGACAGTTACCCTTGATATATTCAGTTGAATGTGAACAAGCCATTGGGTTAGGGGACAATTCAATTGAGACCGAATCTACTTCTGTCTCTCAGTAAGCTCAGGATTATGTTGCTCCCCCAAACTGTACCCTGAGCTTTTGTACAGACCCGACTTGTATTCAGGTTCCTAGTTTCTATTCAGAGCAGGCTTGTACTCAGATGCCCAGTTTTTATTCAGGGTAGTCTTTGATTCTAATCAGGCTACTATTCAGACACGCCTTACATCCAAACCCATCTTCTATTTATATCAAACTTGTATTCAAACCCAGAGCTTGTATTCATACCAGGCTTGTATTCAAATCCACAGCTTGTATTCAAACCAACAGCTTATATTCAAACCCACAGCTTGTATTCAAACCCCCAGCTTGTATTCAAACCCCCAGCTTCTATTCAAATCTACAGCTTGTATTCAAACCCCCAGCTTCTATTCAAACCCACAGCTTCTATTCAAACCCCCAGCTTCTATTCAAACCCCCAGCTTCTATTCAAATCTACAGCTTGTATTCAAACCCACGGCTTGTATTCAAGCCCACAGCTTCTATTCAAACCCACAGCTTCTATTCAGACCGGGCTTATATTCAAACCCACAGTTTCTATTCAGACCAGGCTTGTATTCAAACCCCATTTTCTATTCGGGGGAAAACAGCTATATTCACGTCAATTATTCAGACCACAGGAAAATACTATGAATATAAGAAGGGAATTCCTCTGCCGTCTATATGACATGGACTGCCCCTGATGACTGACCGGGGGCAGTCCATAACTTACTCCAGGGGGTGGTGGGTGGGAGGGGGTGACTATTGGCTGGCCATAAAAACAAGTGCTCCAATTTTGTCATTGGGTGCGGTTCTTTGCATCTTATTCAATAAAAACAAGTTATCCAATAGGGGTTTTGCATGCACACCGATTTGAATCTAAATATATAAGCTGGGCTAATCACAAGTGGAGTTGACTGCATGAAGAAGGGTGTCGGTGTTATGTAAACTGTGACAGACTAGATTGATAGCACAGAACGGTTTCAGCGACTTGATGAGATAAGGGAACACAGCTTGTGATATGACAAAAACAAAGCTATTAATTTAAAATTACTGACAACATCCTAAAATAACGAACAAATACAATGGGATATTAAATCTTGATATATGTTAACTAAATTCACGATCCTTGCTTTACTACTACAAATTACTACATCTTATAATCATGCATTATCAGTCATAACGCATAGGCTATATTTGATGTGTCACAGAAAAATGAGTCACAAGTAGCAAAAAATAAATCTTGAGATATCAACAAATTTGAAAGGATGAGATCATGCCGATTCGAATGATAGTAACAATTTTTACAGCTGATAAGAGTTTCTATATTTTAAGTTTGATATTTTTACTTTTGAAAAAACCCAGTTTGCGATATCTCTGGGTGGACAATTACTAGTAAAGTAGCTAAACACATGAAGACAGTCACATTCGCTGATTATGCGTATTTTCTGATTATCCTGTCAAATGTATGGCCAATAGAAATATTTACAAAAAATATATCTTCGAAGTGCTATTTAATACTCAATCTTGGAATTTAGTACATCATATGGCTTGGAGCATTAGCTACCCTAAAAATGAGAACATTTCTACAAAGAGATTTACTATTTCTTTTCCCGTCTTACGGCCAGTGCATCATATATGTTCAGAGTATGTCATATTACAGTCCTTCACCCATAGCTCAACCACTTGGTGTACGAGCGTACACTCCATGAATTATACTGACATCTCTGTCGTGTTTGAGAGATTGTGCTGGTCAGGGTACAGACAGGAAGTCAGGCCATACACGTGTGCGCATGCGCTAACCGATCCACTTAAGGTATAGTAGTGCAGCGTTTACAACTGGAGACAGTAACATTCCCATGTCTTCCCGTCCCCTGGGAGACAGCCGAAATTAGGAGTGAGTGGGGAATGTTGGTGGACAGAGGCACAGGGCTGGACCTTGGTACAGGGTTGGTTCTGTGAAGGGAGAGCGATTGGGAATAAAGCATTCTAAAATATTAAAAAGGATCATAAAATGCTCAACCCCCAACTCTGACCACTTTCATTGTTTAGGGACTCATTCTTAAAGTTGCATTCTCAGCTATTACGACAAAACAAATCTTACCAAATTCCCTGATATTATGACTTATAGGACTGGATTAATCAATATTCGAGTTTTCTCTCGACGATTAGACTTCAGATTATTGTATAAACACATAACAGGATAGATCATTGTTAAATCCACTCCTATAAGTCATAATTTGAGTCAATCACATAAGAGTTCTTTTGTCGTAATACCTGCGAATGAAGCTTTAAGGTATAGTACTGCAGCATTTACGATTGACAGGTGGGGACAATTTACATCTCATCATGTCTTCCAGGAAATGGAATTAGGAGTAGCGGGGAAGGAATAGGTGGATAGTACCAAAGGGCTGGACCTTGGTATAGATTATGTTACCCCATTAGTTTTTTTCTAGAGTCACTTGAAAAAAACTCAGTGGATTACTATGGGAGTCTACGAGAAATTTGGTATTTTTTCACGTTTTACTAAATAAAAAAATGACCAGTCTGAATTTGTTTAGATTTGCTACACTTTTACTTGAGGCACTGTCTACAGATTAACACAGGTTAAAGAAAAGCATATCTTGCCCCGCTCAAAAAAAGTTTGAGACCACTTAAGTTGACATGCATATTGTGCCTTTTGATAGCTGCTCTGGCTGATGCCATTTGTTTCACATTCATATTTGTCAATGCAGAGACATCTGAACTGGTTTATCTGGAGGATCATCATTGGCAGACGTGGGTTTTGCATAAATATGATCCTGATACAAATACTTCCCACACTGACAAATTTTCATTTGTCAGGGTAATAAGAAAACCTGTGCAAAGATGATGGAAATGGATATTGAA
Source organism: Sthenelais limicola (assembly GCA_942159475.1). Taxonomy (NCBI): domain Eukaryota; kingdom Metazoa; phylum Annelida; class Polychaeta; order Phyllodocida; family Sigalionidae; genus Sthenelais; species Sthenelais limicola. The sequence goes on along the minus strand of OW804097.1, from coordinate 43,081,549 downwards.
TGAAGCAATAAACACTAGGGGAGCCACTGCTGATCCATTTATAATAGAATGACCACTGGCTATTTTAACTCAAGCAGGAGCCACATAGGGGCGTGCGTTTCGCCAGGGTCGTATATCTTTAAGGAAAAGAAAACCTGAATTAAATAGAAACGGAGGGTATGAACCTCCAGCGATCAAATACATTGTGTTTTCTTCACCCTGGGCACCCAGGCAGGGGATATGGATGGTGCATGGGCAGGGGCAAGGGGTAGCGGGGAGGGGGATGTCGGGGGATGGGCGGGTAATGCAGTTTGACACCACCTTTAGCAATCACCTGACACCTGCGTTCACCAGAATAAACCATAATATTTGTATTTGATCATAAATTGTTTCTTGCGTGGAGAAGTCATCTATGGACAAGGAAATCCAGAATTGCTTTTGATGATGGCTTTTTAAGTGTAGGTAATACGCTTTTTGCCATTTGCCCTTAAACAAATCACTTTTTAATGGCACCTACCATTATACCAACTATATAATCACAGATGATTTAGATTTAGATTTAAAAATATTTTATTCAGGAACTTCGACATTTTCATACAAGAAGCACAAATATTCTCAGGGGAGCCTGAATGTGTTCTCCTTAGACATATTTAATGTACAAAACGCATTGATTTTCTATTCTTTCTCTCAGTTCAGCAGTTGGGGAAGCTCAGTTAACTTCTAACAGAGGTGTTTGGCATTTAAAAAGACATGTCACAGGGTCACGTGGCGTGTCCACACGCACATGGTCACCTGGCCTTGAGGAAGAGGAGACAGAGGTGGGTGGGTGGGGAGCATAAGCAGAGGGATACCCATAGAGTCTAACGACAACGGGCCGCGCGCTTATTAAGAGAGTAAGCATGGCCATGGCCAGGCCAAGCTCTCAACGCCTGCATCTCCTTCATGTATTGGCCACACCTGGCTGGCCGTGCAGTAGTGCTCAGCATAGAAGCTCCTGACTGAAAGCCAAATGCTTAACACATGAGCGTCACCTGCGCTAAAACTGGACGAAAACTTTTCTCATCTCCCAATTGTTTTAAACTGGGTTTACTTAAAGTAGAAAACCAAGACAATAACAGAACTGTTTTCCTTTTTCAAATCGGATGATTCTCCGAATTTTAATGAACACTCAAAGTTTGAAAATATTAAATCATTTTAATTAAAGTAGGCTTTTTCATTGCCTTGGGAACGATTTTCACATGCTGATAACTTCATGAGTTTTGCGAGTACAGATACAATAATTGAGAGATCTCTTAAGACCAAAAAGCTCTCCTGGAAAAATCTAAGCCGGAAACAATACACTTTGAAACCATTTGGCAAAAGGAGTGGAAAAATCGAAAAACCTTAATAAAAAACATGTTAAAATAGTTCTGTCGCTTACATTTCAGCCCTTTACAAAGCTTTAATATTCCCATTATAGTGGTCAAGCGATTTGGCTATTTTCCTCATGAGAAGCATATGCCTATAACAACAATACACTCAGCTTGGGCTGTCCGTGTTGTAGACTTACATTAATAAATGGGGTGGCGTTTAGGCAGCATGGGGGCGGTAGGTGGGCTATGTATAGGTATGTAGGTCACAGACACTTACAACATGTTACAAGCTTTCGCGGAAGCTTCAATTGGCGGCCGCAGTTCATGCGAGATGGTTCATTTATTCAGTTTACAAACATGATGGGAGGCTATACTTCGTTGTCTTCAAGGTAAGTTATTTGCACTTTTACCACATCATGGCAGTTTATTCAGCAACATAATACATGTTAACATCTGAGGATAAACTCAGAGAAATATTTAAGACAAATAGTAGACAGAATGGAGTAGATAACTGATGCCGTGATATAAACTTCACAATTCTGTAACTGTAATGGTTGCTATAATGTTGTGCATAGCTGGTATAGTATCTTTATCCTTTATCCTGTACCATTTATTATTATGTAGGACAGGTCTCACAGGATAGGATTATGATGTGGGCAAATGCCAGCCGTACTAAAAGTGAAGGTAAGAGCTATTTAGCTGTTAATCTAGAATTTTAAATCTTTCTAAGGCCAAGGTGAAAATAACCGTTATTTTAGTACACCTGTTTTGTAGGTGTAACACACACAATTGCTGTTCCAGTTGACTGACTGCACCAAGCCAAAGGCCAGACACGCAGACTCTAGGGGTAGCTGTACCTACAACCCATTCAAGTCACTGCATGGGCTGTAGAGCGCCCCATGCAATAATTTCCAAAATCGCCACCCTGTGCATTAAACTTTCAAAGTAAATATACTTAGGTCTATGTATAAGTTGGGGCAAAGGTAAATAACATGTTTGCTATATTTATATTAAATAATTAGACTGACTGGTGGTAAAATTAACTCAAGACAGCCATTGAAACAGACTATAGTCAGTGGTGAAATGGACAATAAGCACGGTGCTGATAGCACGTTTTGCATAATCATGCATGCTCCATGTTAACTGGTGACTATATCACAATTTATTATGTGTCTATTTTTTCTTTGCAGAAGCTGGAGATTAAAGAGAACCTTTGAAAAGAAAATGATGAAACGATGATTATCTGAGGGAAAATAAAATCTGTTACTCCTCACCCTAATAATCAAAGAAATAAAATCATTAAGGATCGATCTGATAACCCAGATCTAATAGTTCCTAATAAATCATGAACAATAGCAAGCTACCTATAAATCCACCACCCCGACCCCTGCTCCATTATTGACCCCAAAAGCACCCACCCACCCTCCCCAATACAGCGTGTCACCGCCAAGCTAATAGTGATAAGTCTAGATCTACTCAGACCTATGCTTATTAACACTAATAATCTAGTCTCCTATCCACACTATATTAATTGTGGATTTACAACATTCATCGCTGAACACAAACCCTTGAAAGGCTTTTTACTGGCTGCATGTACAGGACTCTATCTTTCAGGGTGCTTTCCTTTGGTCTCAAGCGAGGTTACCTGGGTATTGTTTTTCCCAAAATCATTTTTTCAAGGGAGGTTATTTTGAACGTTTTCTACGACCGACTTGCGGCAGTTAGTCTGCTGGGATGATGCAATTATACTCATTTTAAACATGTCATATAACTTACAAAACAAACATTGTTATTTTGTTGTTGGAACTAGAACCGAATTAATTTAAATACCTTAATGTTAAACTTAATAATTTAAATCAGGCTAGTCTGAGAATATTTATGCTTGATGTATGAAAATGTCTACTTGACCTGAATAAAATATTTTTAAAATAAAATAAAATCATGTCTGGGGAAACCCCCTCAAAGCCTACTAATTTTATATAGTCAGAGAACATACAATTATATACACTCATGTCACAATAGGGAGCAGGAAGTAGTCCTAGTATTAATGAATACCGCTAGATAATACAAGATAATTATTCAATTACATGTTCTTACTGGTGTATAAGTTAGTTTGAAAGAACAGAGAAGAGAAACAGAGAAAGAGCACATGTGTGTGAGTGGTGGAGGGGAGGGGGGGGGGAAAGGCGGATATAGAGAGAGAGGGAGGAAAGAGGAGGGGAGAGATAGAACAAGAGAGTGAGTTGCAATATAGAGTTTTTGAGAAAGGAGAAGAAAGAGAAGAGAGAGAGAGCAGAGAGAGAGAATAGATGTCTGAAAGACAACCACGAGACGAGAAGGAGACGAGAAAGAGAGGGATGAAGAAGTGATAGAAGCACACCTAGAACTCAGAAGAGATAGAGAGAGGAGAGGGAGACAGAGGGAGGAGCGAGAGAACGAGAGGGAGATGGTGGTGCATGCAGAGAAAGACAGGGGATGCTCGACAGAGAAACAAGAGGAGGGAGATAGAAAGCACACAGAGTAGTTAAATGTACTCCATAGGATGATCTTAGAAATGCAATAGCATCTTATCTATTTGGCACATGTATTCATAAGACCTACCTGACTAGAGGCCCCCAAAATGAAAACATTCCAATGAAGAGATCTTGTGAATAAATCACTTTGAAAAGTACCAATTTTGCGACTTGTGACATATTTTCTTGAAACACATCACACATAAACACACAGGAGAGAGGAAACAAAAGAGATAATGAGATTTAGGAGGACAGACAAGTAAAACATGAGAAGAGAAATTGCTAAGTTAATCCACAATTGTGAGTTAAAACATTTAACTTGTACCAATAAAGAACAGCAATCGAGAAAGAGATATCAAGAATTCCTAAGATGTTTCCAAATGATTTGTTTCTCATCCAATTAGTTTAAAAAGGATTTGGCACTGATGGATCTGATCTTAAATGGTGGATTTTTGATTCAATTTGATGGACATGACTTTAAGAAATTGTCGTCTTTATTTTTTAAAATCTCTTGATTATTGATTTATTTCATCAAGTTACACTCAAAAACGACAGTACTTCAATTGTGAGATTGATGGTATTTAACAGAGGAGTACGTATGAGATATATATATATATAACAACTTTTATTCAGTAATCCGATAATCATACATAAATGGGATGATCCCTCTACAGTGTAGATATTCCAGGGCAACCCTAAAACAATAGGGTGAAAATGATGTATAATAATTAGAGTATTTGATACAGGGTTACATCATCGAACATTACAATACAATATGATTACATGGAGAGAAGTTACTAGTAATGATTTTTCACTACTGGATTTAGTTTACATAACCAGTGGTAAAGTTGAAATTTTTTTTAAATTTTCAAATTTTCAAATTTGTGAATCCATAACCTGTTATATTTGTTGCTAACAATAATCGGAGGTGATTGTACTTTTGTGAAAAATTGAATATTATTACAACATTTTTATTATTCTCATTGAAGTCTACACAATATATCAATATTTTTATTCTTCTCATTGAAACCATCCTGAACTGGATGATGACAGCCTCCATATTATTCAAAATTTTAAAAGCTCAATTCAATGGTTTACCTCCCTATACTGGGTGGTTAAACTATTGCTTCCCTGTACTGGGTAACACAAATTAATACATTCACACATAATTCACAATACAAGACACGCATTTTTCTACATAACACATCATAAGTCAAGGATACAGATTTTTATCCCCCCTATCGAATTAAGTTGATCTTTGGTATCGTAGATCTTACTTTCGTCCCCCCATCCTGCCCCTTCCCACTATCATGTAAAACTGTTATAACCTGTTCTGTTTTGATGTACTGGTCTACTTCAGATGGATAGACATTTTTCAAATAAACTCTAAACTGTTGTCTAGTTTTTATGGTCCTGGCCTTAAGATTAAGTGCATTACACAATGTGGTTAATCTGAATATATATGACTTTTTGAAAACATCATTCCTTGGGTGTGGTACCCTAGGTTTAATTCCGTCTGTCAGGCTCCTCAAATTTATTTTTCTATCATCTATATTATTTTCTGCTAATGTCCTTCTAAAGGCTATTTCAAGGACGTGACTGTGTCTCCTTGTTTCAAGAGATGACATGTTCACAGTTTTATGTATATCATTAGTACTTGAGTACTTTGGCAAGTTAAGAGCAATCTTAATCGCCGAATTTTGAAGAGATTGAAGGCGGTCAAGGTATCGCTGCGGTGCACCAATGTAAAAAATGTCCCCATAATCAATGTGAGGTAAAATAGTAACTATATAAGTAATAGTGTTGCCGTATCACAAATCTTATAGAGTTTAGATAAAGCTTTGACTTTAGCCCTAACCATATGAATTTTCTTTTCTAGAAACACTTTAAAGTTCAATTGGTGGTCTATGTCCATTCCTAAGTATTTATAACTCTCTCATTATCTAACTCTCTTATTTATTTATGACTCTCTACAGAATCAAGCTTCAGTTTATCTATGCAATATTCAGGTCTCTGGTCTTTACATGTTTTTATCCCTATTGTCAGGGTTTTGCATTTCTTTATGTTTAGCGATATTTTGTTCAATGCACACCATCTGTAAATTCTATCTAAGTCACTCTGCAGATCAGAAATTTTTTGGGTTTTTCTATCACAACAATAATACACCACCGTATCATCGGCAAAGTGTTGAACATGACATTTCTGAACTACCCTATGTAAATCATTAATGTATAAAATGAAGAGCAATGGCCCTATAGAGGTACCCTGTGGTACACCACAGGTGGCCTCTTTGGAGTTAGAGAGATTCCCATCAACAACCACATTTTGGGTCCTGTCTTTTAAATAATTTTCGAACCAGGAATAAGCACAATTTAGAATACCGAAATTTCGTAATTTATTGAGTAGTAATTTATGATTTACAGTATCAAATGCTTTTTTAAAGTCTAAAAATACTAAATCTGTGAGAAGTTTATTATTACAATTTTGATATGTATATTGAAGAAGGTTGTCTAATGCGTCGTTGATCGATCTCCCACTCCTAAAACCAAACTGCTCGTTACATAATAAGTTATTTGTCTCCAGATGGCTAGCCAGCTGTCCTTGAACGCAACTCTCAAGTATCTTTGCAGGCAAAGTAATGCATGAAATCGGTCTATAATTCCCCGTGAAATTCTTTTCCCCCTCTTTAAATAATGGCGTAACTGTGGCCTTTTTAAATTCTCTAGGCACCACTGAAGTCTTGGCCCGATGTGCAAGATTGTATTTCTGACCTAGTTTTTACCTGGAACTTTTGACCTGATTTTGACCTGGTGCTTTACTAGTGGAAATCGTAAACAGTTATGCAGCTCAAACTTGATTTTATAATGCTCTATGGACCCGATTTATAAATGCACTTTTGATGCTCTCAGTGATGCACTATCAACCACTTTATAGAATACAGTTTTTATGCTCACAACGATGCACTAATTACCAGGTTATGAAATGCAGATCGTTGCACTCAGTAATCACTTTTATTGCCTACTATATCAAAAATGATATCATTTGTGATAGACTGTTAGGAAATTATATATATATAGACTAGGCAAAATCCACCTAAACATCACTCTTAATACTCCTAGGGGCATTTTTGAGTACAAAGGTCCACCAGCACTTTTCTGGCTAATTTGGGTGTGCTGAACACGAAAATCACTGTTGGACAGCTGAAATCTGACTCCTTCCGTGTCAAAAATCAAAAACAAAAATGACTGCCATTCATTTTTGAGAAAAATCATAAAACACACATATATAGTCGTGTGATACCTCAAAATAATGGAAATGGAGAGGACAATCCATTTTACACACTTAACTGGATGTCACAGCAATGTGGTTACCATGACAACCAAATATCCACACATAATATGTGTTTTTCACTCATTTCTGAGAAAAATCATAAAAAAACACATATATGGTCATGTGATACCTCAAAATGTTGGTAATGCAGGGGGGAACCCATTTCTGATATTCTCATTGTTGTAAGGACATGTCATAGCATATTAGAGCATATCATAGCAAAACAATCTGAATGAAAAGTCCATACATTTCTGGCTATAACATCATAGTTCAACCAGTTGAAGAACTGCCTTGTGTATGGTGCCTGTAAACCTAAGTAGTACATCAACTTGATTTCATTCAATATCATTGGCATATCAATATTGCTATGAAGGATATAGATTCATGAAGGCAATTCAGAGACAGAGACATCTTTAGAAATATATACAATGTACAAAATCAGAGGTACAGTGAAATGGTTACAAGCCAACCTTCATAAAGTGTTGTATCAGGGGTCAGGAATGTAAGGATAAGCCATATGGGCAAAATTCTAAACCAGGGCTTAGTAATGGGCACATTGAGTATGCAGCATCAGCATAGTGATGGCAACACTTCTGTCTTATTCAGTTTCTCAAACAGAAGTAATCTTGCATTATCAATTGGTGTTGCTCCTCGTATCTTGTATACATAGCACAAGAACTTCTCAACTGAAGATACCATATCTTGGCTGAGTTCCAGTTCTCTCCTAGTAAGTCATGATTTTCAAGAAACACATTGGTGTGTTGTCTGTGGTTTGCTATGAATGATGTTGTGTCTGACCTTCTTATGGCATGGAAGGGAGGAAAATGCTAGCGGGAACCTTCAGGGATATTGTGTATAACCTCATGCACTTGAATACACTTTTGAAGAAGAATGGATGGCATGGAGTCTGGTGTCTGCTTCTTCATGCTCTGCTACCAGATGACCAAGGTCAAGGAGAATGGTACTTTTCACCTCTCCATTGGGAAAGCTGCCACTGATAACAATCAACTTCTGACCAGCAAATTCTAAAATCTGAACTTTGCTAGTTATTTGGATGAGCCAACTAGTTAGGCCCGTATTTAGCCAAGTTGGCTGGAAGTGGCACATTCCTATTGTCAACCTGTTTCCTGATGGGTACTTTTTGGTTTTTGGCGGTGCTTTCGTGACTGTGATAGTAATGTCTTTGTACTGGTCAAATAATAGATCAGTTCTTCCAAATGCATTTCCAACTTTAAGTATGGTATCAGTAATGACATCTGTGTAATCCTTAAAGGTAGTGGCTCCATCCGGTTATTCCAAGTGCATTGATTAATGCCTGACCTGAGATGGACAGGGGATGATATTTTCATTTAGTCAATGAATCAAGAAGGCTTTATTACCAGTCTGTAGATTATCATTGTCTTCTGCCGGAGAGATTGTTCTAATACTTTTTCCAATCCAACTCTCTTCCAGCTACATATTCTTTGCATGGTGTTACAATCTGATATAGCTGATTGCTGATATAGCAATTGCCCACGGACTACACACGCAGCAGTGAGTGTTTGTTAGAATGCCTCCAACCCGTGTGTAGACCAGTGGCAAAATAAGCGGTGAACAAGAGTGTTCTTTAGAATGCAAACCGTCTACCGCTTACATTGTGTTACTGTATTGCAATTGATTTACCATTGTGGTCCAACATATATATATACACAGAACATAAGGATGGGAAAGCACAGTCTCAACTGAGACTCCGCCGAACCATCCATGGACACAAATAACCTAAAGTACGTGAAGTGTTCGTTAGAATGCAACCACCTACGGAGGGTTCTAGAAAATAAGATAGTGAACAACTAATGTAATACAACAACTTTATTATATAAAACCATAGGGAAATGTCCCTACAATAACTTACCTAATTCTAATGTCACTGAATATGTATACTTTGCATGGAAACTATTGTAATTAATTAACTAATGTACAAGGGACCCCTTGGAAGAGCTAAGGCTACCATAGAAAGGGAGACCCATTTCCAGAATTATTGTTACTATTATCTTTATTTGTATTTAATTATGTCAAAACTGGAAATAAACACTATACATACATACATACATACATAGATCTGCTTTAACAATGATGTTTTTATCCTTTGTCTTTCCCTTTTTCTTGATTTTGTAGAAGCAACTGAAAGTAAGGGTATTATTCCTCTCCATTGGATCATTGAAGTTTTCAGGTGTTTTGATCAGCCTCATTGACACAGATGTTTCTAATGGTCTCTGGCCCCTGGGATATACTGTACTTGCATCCTGAATAGCAATTGTCACAAGATCTTTGTTTGACAGATTATGTAAGAATTCCAGGATTAGCAAGTTGGTCATGATCCTGATCCTTCTTATCTCTTTCCATATGGTTTGGCTGACTTTCATTGAGAACAATACCATTCTTCTCAACATTGTAGTTGGCATATACAGTGATGCTGATGTGGGGACAGAGATTATAGGAGAGTGCCCCTCTGATCAGAGCCGATCTAGTTTTGGTGATGTCGTTGTTCTGCCACCAGTACAGAAAGTTAATGTGCACTTTTCCTTTCTCATTTGCAAAGTCAAAGAGAAGCTGATTTATGTCAGCATTCTCTAGAAGTGTGACTACCTCTCCTGATGAAGCTAATACCTCAATGTCTTGCACAAGGTTTACACTTCATTAATGTTAAACCTCATTTAATAATCAATATTAATTAATACAGTATTTCTCTTGTTTACTGTGAAGGGATTACCTGATGGTAATCCATTCAGGTATTTAACAGGTGCCTCCCGCACCTAAAAGGGAACTTGCCATTACAGAGCAGAATCCCCAAAAGGGCATGGTATGTGATTTTGTGAGTATGCATTGCCTTGTTGTAGTCATTGTAGCCCTGTTGTAGTCATGTACCTTGTCCCAAGATGTCACTCATAACCCAGGCCTCCACTATGCCAATACTGATAGGCTTCAGAAAGCTCATTGCTATGTGTAGGCCTCCAAGACAAATGAACACCCTCTTCTGGAATAATGGAGTTTGCCACTTCAGTTCCATGAACCGACTAAGGCCTGATCAGCCATTATTACAGTATAATACTGGCCAAGTTGCTCTGACACATACATGCACCTCAGTGTTAAGTGTGTCCACTCCATGGACAGGTGCTTGGGTGGTGGGCACTTTTGTCATTTCGATTGTTGGTGCATTTCTCTGTACCTCTGATTTTGTACAGTTGTATATATTTCTAGTCTCTGAATTGCCTCCATGAATCTATAGCCTTCTGTTAGCATATAGGGAGAGCTTAGAAGAAGGATATTGCATTCAATCAGATTGATGTACTACTTAGGTGCATAGGCACTCACTTATCCTTACATTCCTGACCCCTGATACAACACTTTATGAAGGTTGGCTTGTAACCATTTCACTGTACCTCTGATTTTGTACATTGTATATATTTCTAAAGATGTCTCTGTCTCTGAATTGCCTTCATGAATCTATATCCTTCATAGCAATATTGATATGCCAATGATATTGAATGAAATCAAGTTGATGTACCACTTAGGTTTACAGGCACCATACACAAGGCAGTTCTTCAACTGGTTGAACTATGATGTTATAGCCAGAAATGTATGGACTTTTCATTCAGATTGTTTTGCTATGATATGCTCTAATGTGCTATGACATGTCCTTACAACAATGAGAATATCAGAAATGGATTCCCCCCTGCATTACCAACATTTTGAGGTATCACATGACCATATATGTGTTTTTTTATGATTTTTCTCAGAAATGAGTGAAAAACACATATTATGTGTGGATATTTGGTTGTCATGGTAACCACATTGCTGTGACATCCAGTTAAGTGTGTAAAATGGATTGTCCTCTCCATTTCCATTATTTTGAGGTATCACACGACTATATATGTGTGTTTTATGATTTTTCTCAAAAATGAATGGCAGCCATTTTTGTTTTTGATTTTTGACACGGAAGGAGTCAGATTTCAGCTGTCCAACAGTGATTTTCGTGTTCAGCACACCCAAATTAGCCAGAAAAGTGCTGGTGGACCTTTGTACTCAAAAATGCCCCTAGGATTGAGAATTTCTCATCTGTTTCCCAGTCTAATATATAAATAGATTTTATTTCCTTTTGTACAAGTACATTGAAAACAAAGCTTCTACAGCCTCTGCAACCTGCAGGTCTTCCTACTGGACTTTTACAATGCATTTGTAGTGTCTGCTATTAAAGGTGATCGTATTTATAGCAATAATGACACTTAGTAGTGAATTGTGGTTCCTGCTAATTAGTACCGCACTAACTAACGAACATATCACTTACTCAGGTTCTTGGTCCTTGCCAGCTTTCCATCTTTATTCCAACAAGCATCAACATTCCAACACCTCAGGAGGTCAGTACTGCAAACTGAACCTGCCCAAACCAGCCTCACAGGGACTAGTGTATAAAACACCAACACCACACATAGGGTGTCACATCACAATATACATAGTTATACAGAGAATACAGGGTACATATCACATAAGACAATACAGTGGTAATAACACATACAAGACTGCAGTGCATAAGAGTGACCTCTTGTGGTCTATATATACAGCACTGTCCTGGAAACCCCAGTGGATTATACAGTCACTACACCTGGTGCCTATATAGGGAAGGAGTTATAGAGAATGAGTACCAAGGCCAGTCAGCATGACTAACCCCAGACACCACACATTGTGATTAGTTAGGAATATATAACAAGAACGCATTATACAGATTCATATTAGTGGAAAAATCCAACTCTTCCCAGCTATTCCATGTCACTGGGGTATCAATTGATAATATAGTTAATGGATATCCGCTTTATATGCGGTGAGATCAGAAAACCACTGAAGGTTACATTTTGTCACACTAGGTAAAATACCTGCGTATAAATTGACGGTTTAAATTATGTCGCACTAGGCGTACCACCTGTGTATAATCGACAGTAATACAGTTATTCAACAACAATCCCAATATGATCATCACAGCTCCGGTCAGACACCTATTATGTATGTTAATTTGTTGCCTCCACCCCATCCCAGGTCCCCTGCATATAAACAGTTGTAAGAAACACCCTAAAATCTTTTCTACTCTTACATTCAAAACCCCTTTTTTTCCATATTGTTCCAGTAAAAAGGGATCAAATATAAAAGGGATTTCTTTACCTTCTCGGTCCGGGGGGTAATAGTTTTAAGGAGCTTTTTATTACAGGTCCCCCTTAGGGTCCTTGCTTTCTGTTCAATATTAATCTCAACCCTACTATATGGGTAAGCTATATCTAAGATATGTACTTCTCGCCTCTTTGCTAATGGCGCTAGTTTTAGCTCCCTTTGTATGGCATCAACATTGGTTAGTTTAGGTAAGTTGAGGGCTATACGGACCGAGGAGTTTTGGATGACTTGAAGCTTACGTAAAAGGGCCTCAGGCGCAACATTGGAAATGGTGTCGCCGAATTCTAGAATGGGACGTAGGGCAACCTTATAAAGCATTATTACAGTCTCTTTGGAAGCGACTAATCTAAGTTTAGAGAGCGCGTTCAGCTTGGACCTTGCGAGATTGAGTTTCGAATTCAGATGCGGTTTAAAAGATAACTTATCATCAATTCGCAACCCTAAATATGTATAGTCACTTGTTATGTCTATGTTCATTCCCTATTTTTAAAGTGTTAGAAAATATTTTTTTCCTACCAGGGGGTATAATCATTATCTTACTTTTCTTTATATTTAGAGAGATTTTATTCCTCCGACACCACAGGTCTATGTTATCAAGGTTTCTTTGCAAGGTCTGTAAGCCGTCGTCGCTATTAGTGCTTATACTGTTATATAGAGCAGTATCGTCTGCAAAGAGTTGTATTTCCGATCTGACAATATCAGTATGGATGTCATTGATGTAAGCTAGAAACATTAGGGGTCCGAGAGTTGTTCCCTGCGGTACCCCACATACGATATTCCTTGGCGAAGATACAACACCATTAGCCATAACAGTTTGGCTACGATCATGTAAATAGTTTTTGAACCAGACTAGAGCTGTGACCCCTATTCCCAATCCCTGAAGCTTCTCAATCAATATGTCATGGTTGACCGTGTTGAAGGCCTTCCTGAAATCCAGGAAGGCCATCGCTGTTCCCTGTTTTTTATTGACATTTGAACAAATATGACTGAAGAACTTATGATGTGCATCCTGGATAGATGTCCCCCCCCAAAGCCAAACTGCCATTTGAAAAACTTATCATTCTGCTCAAGATACTCCGCAAGTTGTACATACACCACTTTTTCCAGTACTTTGGCCGGAAGTTTTACTGAGTTTTTAATTAGTTGTTTGACTACGAGGTCCGTCATTCTTATAAATAGGAGTTACCACTGCTGCCTTGAAGTCCTTAAATTAGGTTATAGAAATGAATATATGAGATTCCCAAATAAATACGGAATATGGAACATAATAATGGACCCTGTTTAATATATCTATCACCCAATAAAAAAAGAACTATGGAAATAAAAGCCTACAAGAAACGGGAATCGTCCTGGATTTATTCCTCACATTATGTTGCATTTATTGATTGTAAGGTAATCATGAGCTCTGGCATAATATATCATCAGTCAAGATCTTTGCATATTTATATGTTGTTAAAATAATCTAACTGTATGCGGCATGTGCATTTACACCTGATTTAGATACATAACTTTGATACACATATTGAAGTGCTTCAGATGAGGCACGTTTCACCAGGTGCATAATCAGGTGCAAAACTGCTTTTTTGAGAGGATTGCACTTATGTGACTGGTCAGATGCACTTTTGCATACACTGGTGGATTTTCCAATGCACATAGGGAGCGCGCAATGATATAACTTACTTCCGCCATCATGGCTTCCGTTCAAGACCGATGTCCGCAAACTCAATGGAAACCAAGGTAAAATGTCATTAAAATCGTCTTTCTCTTGTTGATTACGTATGATCTCGACGTCGGGTCAAATCGCACTCCACCCCTTCGGGGTGTCGTGCGATTTGACCCGACGTCGAGATTGATTTGACATCGACATCGGGCTATTTAATATAATAATTCCATGCGAATCAAGATTAACAATGGTGGCTATGCAAATCCCTCATTGTGATTCAATAGATTCCTCATGAAAAAATATCTCCCGGAAATTTATAATTACGGCCCCTGGATATGATATTAAAGCTTAATTAGAAACCGTCTGACATCACTAGCATATATGTTAGAAGGTTTTTTAGGCACTGATATATGAAGGTAGCCATTTATTCTTGTATTTTATTAACGATTAAAAAAAAATTATTATGATAATTTGGATATTGTAATTAGTAATACCTGTCACTATTATGTCATTGTAATCGTGCTGCATCGTTATGATTCAGTATCTAAAAGGCTCCAGGTTGTGATGAAAACAGCATTTGTGTAATTCATATCCTTAATTAAATACTTTTCAATTAAACAAAATATTGATAGATACTGTAGAGCATCATGGCAGGTTGCTGTCATAAATACAACTTCAGGAGCACAGGATTTTTAAGCTGAATTATGAAATGCTTGGCAGAAGATACTAACCCAAAATTAGATGATATTACACTACATTTCGTGTTTTTGTCAAGTTCACAGTAACCCAACATTACACAGAAGATAAATTTGCCTCATGGATGTTAGTGGTCTTGTTTTGGGGCCACCAAATGTTAATGACAACTGATGCTCACTGATGATAGTCCTAAAAATGAAAGCCAGGCATAATAATGATAATCTCGATAACTGAGATCATATGCTATCAAGGGCCTTCCAATTTGTTGCTACCGATGTACTTTTGCCATGACGCAATTTTGAGTAATTATTTTTATTAGAGGGAGTTGTGTGTGTCTGATTTTAGGCACTTCTGTCCGTATTGAACGGTCTGGTTTGTCATTAAGTAGCACCTGCCACAGCATGGGCTGACTTGTGATCTAGTGATTTAGAGAGGGGGAGGTGGGTTGAAGGACGCTGAAGCGGGTTGAGGGGACGGGGCGGGGGACTGAGGGGCACTGGGGGCGCTGGGGGGCACATAGGGAGCCTGAGGGGGACTGAGGGAGACTGAGGATGTGGGATGAGGGGCGGTTAAGGGGACTGAGGGAGATTGTGGTGGACTGAGGGGGACCGAGGGGGACTGAGGGTGAGGGGCATGGGAATTGGAGGGATGAAATGGATTGAGGGGGGCTGAGGGGGACTGAGAGTGTGGGGTAAGGGGCATGAGGATTGGAGGGATGAATTGGATTGAGGGGAGCTGAGTGGGCTGTGGGGACTAAGGGGGACTAAGGGGGACTAAGGGGGGCTAAGCGGGGTGTGTCTAAACTTTGGTTGCTGAGGGGGACTGAGGGCGTGGGGTGAGGGGTTTAGGGGTGTTAAGGGTTAAAACTGAGGCTCCTTTCCTACCAATTATACACATGTCATTGTACTCTGCAAGAATAGATTGTATATTGTCATATTTTTTTGTGTATCGATTAATAAACGTTTCTAAAAAAAAGGGTGAAAAGGACTGAGCGGGGCTGAAGGGTTGAAGGGGCTGAAGTGTTGAAGGGGCTGAAGGGTTGAAGGGGCTGAAGGGGCTGAAGGGGCTGAAGGGGCTGAAGGGGCTGAAGGGGCTGAAGGGTTGAAGGGGCTGAAGTGTTGAAGGGGCTGAAGGGTTGAAGGGGCTGAAGGGGCTGAAGGGGCTGAAGGGTTGAAGGGGCTGAATGAGGCCTGGACACCGGAGAGGGCTGAGGTAAGATACAGGGGTCTGAGGGAAGCTTTTTTAAATATATATATCGTATTTTTATTCTGATAAGACAATTACATGTTTCAGAAAGGGACGCCAGCCTCTCACAATTAAGGTCTTCCTGGGGTATCCCAATCGTTAATACCTGTTAAAAAGTACTGGTTATTAAATTTTACATTAATCTGTCTGTTCAAAACCGATATAGAGTTAAACACAAAACAAGAGCCAGCCCCAACATACCTATCTTTAATATTCATCTTTTAATATTCATAAGGGTGTTGATAGATCTAAAATGATAATTTTTAAGATAATCCGACATTTTAGTTGTATTGTTCATAGTTCAATGTTCAAAGTCAATGTCCAGTCGGTTTTTATTTCAATTTAAAACACCCTTCTATTTATAATCATTACTCTGCATTAATGCATGGCTCAAGTGTTTAAATAGTTTCCATCATATGAGGTCAATTCTAAGAACTACATAACAGTTTATACATTTAACAATGACTAAAGGTTACATACAAGCAGATTATAATGTCATGGAGATAAAGAACAATGTAATTACATTGATTTCGGAGTATCGATGTATCAATTTTACATAAGGTCTTGTGAGCCTTTTATTTGGTGGCTGATCATTTTCTCAATGATCTGTTAAGCAATATGCGATTTATTCCTCTGACAGATATTCGTCATAATCACACAAATAAGTTGTCTTCAAATATTGCCGAAATTGTATTCTTGTTTTGGTTACCTGAATATCATCTGGTAGATTGTTCCACAAATTTGTTAATGAATAAACATACGACCTTTTAAAAATGTCATTTTTCGGTGTTGGAACAACCAATTTTTTGCCTTTCGCTAAACTCCTCAAACTTATTTTCCTTTTATCAACATTATCTTCGTTTCTCGATCTAAGGAAAGCCTAGTCCAGTAAGTGGCTATCCCTTCTAGTCGAGAGAGAGGGCAAGTTTAAGTATTTGTGGACCTCTCTTGTACTGGTCAACTTCGGCAACTTCAAAATAATTTTAAAACCTGAATTCTGCAAAGTTTGCAGTTTTTTCAGTTGGGCCAGTGTCGACGATCGATAAAACAAGTCACCATAATCAATAATTGGTAATATCATTGTTTTGTACAATAACAAAAGTGTGTTCTTATCACACGAATTATACAATTTCGACATTGAATGTATCTTGGTTCTTACAGTGTAAATTTTCTTTCTAATAAAATATTTGTAGTTGACTTTGTCGTCAATCTCCATCCCGAGGAATTTATATTCTGAGACATTTTCTAATTTTTGATCACCTATGAAGTAATTAACAATATTTTTAGGGTCACTCTTAGACCTAATAGTTAAGTTCTTACATTTCTTAATATTTAAAGATATTTTATTTACTGTACACAATCTTACAATATTATTAAGATCATTCTGTAATTCTAAGTTGTTACCCGCACCAAGTTGCCTTTCCTTATATAAAACCGTGTCATCGGCGAATAACTGTATATTGCAATTTTCCACTACTCTATAAAGGTCATTTATATAAATGATAAATAGCAAAGGCCCTAGACTTGTACCCTGTGGTACACCACATGTCACTGGCTTTAGTGAGGAGAGGGTATTACCGACCAATACTCTCTGTGTTCTATCATAAAGGTAGTTCTCAAACCAAGAATGTGCTTTTCCTTCAATTCCAAATTTCTTTAATTTTGATAATAAAATACTATGATTAACCGTGTCAAAAGCTTTTTTAAAATCTAAAAATATCAAATCAGTAGCTTTCCTTTCATTTAAATTTGTATATACTTTTTGTAATAAATTATCCAAAGCATTGTTAATCGATTTCCCCCCCCTAAAGCCAAACTGACATTCACAAAGTAGAAGGTTATCTTCCAGGTGTTTTGATACCTGTTTCTGTACACATATTTCTAAAAGTTTAGCTGGCAACTTGATGCAAGAAATCGGTCTATAGTTACCAGGTGATCCCTTATCTCCTTCCTTAAATAAAGGCGTAACGTTCGCTTGTTTAAAATCCCTCGGGATGTCACACTTATCAATTGAAAGATTAAACAGAAATGCAAGCTGACTCTTAAGCGCTAGAAGACAATGTTTAAGGATTTTTGTTGGCATGAGGTGGACTCCAGAGGCTTTGTAAAAGCTGATCTTGCTAATGGCTAATTCAATATCTACTTCAGTAATTTTCCTAAATTGGAACTTAACTTCAGAAATATTTTCATTATAAATTTTCTCCCTTTCATTCTCCATCTCCTCATCTTCACTGATTTTACTTGCAAGTTCTGGGCCGATACCGACAAAAAAGTCATTAATTTCCTCGGCGGCCCCTTTTCCCCTTAAAATTACCCGATCTTTCGATAAGATTTTTATTTCCTCCTTTGAGGATTTACTGTTCGGTGAGATGAGAGGTTTTAAGATTTCCCAGAATTTATGGGGATCATTTTGTTTATCTCTAATTTGATTTCTTACATAATTATCTTTTGCTAGCCTAATTTCGGCATTTACCTTACCCCTAAGGGACCTAGCCCTTTTCCAATCCTCATCTTTATTTGTCCTTCTAGCACGCCTAAAAGCTTTATCTCTCTCTTTGCTTGCCTTAATTATATTGTCGTCATACCAGCCTGGGGTTACCCTGACTCTCTTGAAGCTTTTAATCGGACACATCCTATCAACATAGGTTGTAATGTTATCAAGAATAGCATTCCAAGCTATATTAACGTCAACAGTAGTATAAAGATTTTCCCAGTTAAGATTAACAAGTATCTCCTTAAGAATCCCAGCATCGAGCGCTTTTGTATCTCTAGCTTCAAAGGATTCTGTAGAGTAAACATTTCTATCTTTCTTGATTTGTAAAAAGATCGGCAGATGGTCACTTACATTTATGTCAATCGATCCATTGGCATTAACCCACTTCCCATTAGTATATATGTGATCAATCGTGGAAGTTGATGATCTACTAATTCTTGTATGGGTTTTTATTATTTGCTGTAAATTATATTTGGTTAAAAGATTTCTGAATTTGTCAGCTCCCGATGTTGTTCCTTCGGTAAGGTTATTATCATCATAGTTTACATCTCCCATTATAATTATTTCTTTACTACTATCAAGGTCCTTCAATATATTGTCCAACTGGTCCAAAGCTTGAGTCAAACCCCCTTGTGGGGGGCGGTAGACGTTAAGGCATATCTTATCCTTCACGTATTTCTTTTTAATACCGAAAACCTGCACTTCTAAATGTTCGTTTGAGGTGTCAAGGTGCTTATAGTTATCTAATATATCAAGCGAGTTGTGTATATAAGAGATAAGCCCTCCACCTCTCCTTTTCTTAATTCTATCATACCTTAATAAACTATACCCCTGTATAGTTACTTTATCTGAACTAAAACTTTTTGTTAGCCAAGATTCTTGAATAGAAAGAACCTGTGGCCTTGCTTCATCAACAAATTGACTAACTTGGTCAAAATTCTGTACAAGACTCCTTATGTTCCAGGAGACGAGTCGTAAGCCCTTTAATTTATTAAAGGCTCCTACATTCAGTACAACACTTTTTTTAGCCATTATCAAGGATCGACAAATAATCACTACCACTGTGTGATTCCATGGTTATAATAACCCTGATGTTAAAATCGTTCAAGAAAATAAAGTTCTTAATATGGCTAAACATTCGGGCCCCTAAACATTCTTGGGAATCCCAACTCGAACAATTTACTAACAATAACATGGCTTAATACAGCTTGAGGTAACTGTAGTAAAATATAATAAGCCACTACTGTGCCAAGGTACACTGTTTTGGGGAAAAAACCATGGAAGGACCGCAGTTATCTCTGAATAACTTAGCGTATGGTTCTTTAATTTATAGTTCTGTAATTTATAGCTCACACTATTTCCATTTCAATTATACTTATAACTATTATCCAAATAGTTGAAAAACCATAGACCAGAGCATTACTAGAACTGATATCCGTGGGGTCCCATTTCAATATCGGGTTCATGTGAGCACCTGTCTCTATTATGGAGTCCCACAATTATCAAGTCCCATGGAACTCTGGTTGGTTTGTATTACATAAAATGATTCAATATCAGTGTCAATATTACGACAATACCTTCTCACTACATTTTTACGACAATTTTGATAATTCACATATTTTGTTAACTTATTTCTGAGACAATACATTATCTTTATACCACCGCTCATGATTACACCATTAAGTTCTCTAAGTTGACATCATTATGAGAGAGTATCGAATTAAGCGCTGCTACCTTTAAACATCACCTTGAAATACCCAATAGTACATATCATTGACATCGTTTTTCACACATTATGCACCAAGCAGTTATCATTGAAGAATTTAAGATTGTACTAAATTGAACTCTATTTAGTTGTAGTCTGTCTATCATACCATATGGGATTCCGTTCTATGTTGGGTTCATGTGAGCACCTGTCTGTACTTGGAAGTACCCATATGTACAATGCAGACTAGTCTATCATTTTCAAATCTTTCTGTATGCTGCCGCGGTGCCCGGGTTCTCCACCAGTGTTATATGAAGGTTTGTCTATCTTGGCTATTGACTAGTTATAGAAATATTGTATAGAGTATAAGAGGTGTACAGAAGAAGTCCTAAGGCTTTGATCCTAAGATCTAGAATAGTGTTTATTGTGGTCTTGGCATACAGGTGAGAGCTTGGTCCATGTGGCTATTGTTGATTGGAGGAATATATAATGAGCTGAGAGTGCTACCTGTGGTTCCCCTTACTACCGTATTCAATGCAATAAATTCCTGGGTCCTGATACCCAATAGGTTCTTATATTAATTATTAATTACTATAACGCATAACATATCCCTCATTAATGTTAATTAATGATCATAAAGTCGTTACCCACTGTTACGCCATTATTGCGTAACATGATGTAACACTTCAGCTACCTTTAACTGAAGTTCTGGCGTAAAGTGGCATCTGTCTGGAGCCAGAAGGTGGTAATGGTTAGAGTAGAACATTCTTTTTGTGGTCTTGTGTTTAGAGGGTCTTGAGGGTGGATCAAGGAGCTGATGAATGGTGACGGTACTCCTTTTCCTTTGCAGTGTGTGATCACGCTTTTGTTGTATGAGATCACCTGCCTGTTAAGTAGCTCCTGATCTTCACCAATCACCAAGATCTTTTCCGGGGTTAGGATTTTACGGAGCCTCCAGTTATGTCGTGCTGCAGTCTGATTGTAGACTACCAGATCAAGGCCAACTGTCGTCCCAAATATGATGGTGGCTGGAGGCGACAAGTTCGCCGGGAGGATTTCAGCGAGTAAGCGCTCGGCTGAAACCATATCGTCGGTAGCTGCCGTGTCTACTTCTGTTTCGCTCATGTGTCTGAGCCTAACCTCTTTTGACTCCCTGTCTTTATACGTTAAGTTACAAATACCAGAAAGCACCATTACACATAGTGGACGATATAACATTAGGAGATTCCTGGCACCCCTTACCAGATCTAAGGTTCTAGCTCCCGACTGCACATACACGTCAGCATCAATCTCGGGTGCAACTGTACTCATCGCTTGCCTCAGCCCTGCACCTCTCGAATCACATAAAATTAGCAAAGGTTTCCTATTTTGCGCCATTATCCGATGGTGAATCTCTCTCAAGTACTGTGTCAGTCCAAATCGCCTCTGTGTGTGACTAAACCTCCCAGATTTAGATTAATTCGGCTCGTAGTTTGTCAAGAATTTGGCCGAAAAGGTTCTCTCCAACGAAAGACTTGGGTTTGAGTGGTACTCGGACGCCATTTGTTATTTTTACGCCCCGCACCCAACGACCAACTCCCCACTTCTTGGAACTGGTAACCTCATAAAATCGGGTGTTGGCAGGAGATTTTAGCAACTCATTTAACTCCTTGTTTTTTGTGAATTTTGTTCTCACAATATCCATCAGTACTTTTTCTTCCCTTTCTTTCCAAACATTCATTTGCTGCGGGGTCATTGACTCGTCAACTTTGCCGCCCAAGGCCTTAGCGTGTGCCGCGCTGTGAGTAGCGTGTATCTTCCGCGCGGCCTCGTGCTGACCCGTAGACTGGGCTTTCTCCCATTGATAGGCGTGGTCCGCCGAGAAGAAAGATTTGTTTTTGTATTCAAGATTGACCCTATAGAAATTGGAATATGGACTGTGTTTACCATGGAAGCCCACACCGCCTCCTTCTATAGGAAAATTGGATACATCCGCTGGCTGACAGCCTTTCGGTAAGTAATGCAAATCTTCTTGGGAGTACACTTTGTTATCAATTTTGATGTGGCCCAGAATCAGGTCAGCCTGGACACGATGCAATCGAAGTAATTTATGACAGTCGACTAACATGAGATAGTCCTTGTCTTTTGGGTCGATGATCAATTTGTTAAACCAGATGCCCCTTCCAGTTTTCCTCCTAATTTCCTTAGATTTGTTAAGGACCATTTTTTTGACTTGTGGGCTAGACAGTTCTACATATATAGCTCTCACTTTCCCTTTTCTAGGGATTCCTACCCTGTAAGCGTCAGTAATGTCATTTAATTTTATTTCGGCCGTAGAGTTAAGTAGGTCACCTATCAGATACTTAGTTTTTTCCATTTTTTGGTTGGGGTGGTCACCAACTGGATATTTATCCCAGTCCTCCGGAATACCCTCAACTATCAGATGGGTAGATCCGTCAATCTGTCCATCTTTTTGTTGGCCAATTTGTTGTTTATCACAACTCTGTATATCGGATACGTCATCAGAAATTTTCCCGATATTTTTTTCAGCGGCATTCAAATTAGTTTGTAATTTAGCTAGCTCTTGTCTTCCATCTTCTAGCGTCAAATTAATCTCCTCAATGGAATCATTAATATCATTTTCAAGTCGTTTCAGCTTAGAACATTTCTCAATCGTATCTTTTGCCTTGGCCCTAGCCTTGGCCTTAGCTTTCTTCTTACTAGATTTGGCCTTAGTTTTACTTTTGCTCTCGCTCTTACTCATGGGTTTCTCCACTTTGTATTCTCCTGGTTTTTCAGGGACTGAATCCCCTTCATTTTCATAGTTCCCTACTATTTTCTCAAGCTCTTGCAACCTTTCTACTATCTTCTGGTCAATATTCTCAGTTACTTGATCTTTATTATCGACTACTGATGGTCCCGTCATAATTTTAGCCTCCATTAGCCCTTCGACAGTTGTTCCTACCCTCTTAGAAAAGAAGAGTCTGTCCGACTCAAAGAGCTTGGAGTTCTCTACAATTTTGGGGTATGTCACATCGATGGTATCAAGTCTTTCCTTAAGTATTGCATACCTAAGCTCTTGCCAAGCGTTAGTATTATCAAGCTTTATGTTTAGATGTTGCACTTTCCGAGTAGTTGATGTTGTTTCAAAGGTTAACGATATTCTTTCTGAGCGATCCTGTTCAAGATTTAATTTATCCACTACTTTCTTGACAATTAAATCAATCAGATTTTCGTCAGTTTCATTTTCATTTCCTTCCCCATTGTTTTCAACTGCCGGCTCCCCATTTTCTCTAGCTAACTGGTCTATATTAGCGCTCGAGACTACTCCGTCTGACTGATTCACTGGCATTGACGTTGATAGTGACGGCGGTGTCTTGACTGTACTGTCAATCCCGCTATCCTTCAGCCCTGCCTTACTACTCGTACTATTTTTCAGAAACTAAAGTAATATTATGGCTGGGTGAATCATGTGTAACAATTTCCTTGGATGTGCTCTCATCAGACTTCACTAATGTCGTTTTGTACTCAGTTTGTCCATCGATTTCCTCCCCATCAACTCCCACGATAACCGTTAAATTGAGTTGTGACTCTATGTCAGAGTCTTCATTGTCACTGTCACTGACTTCGCTCCCTGATTTTCCCTCGCTCCCTGGTTTTCTCACGTCTATACATACATTAGATGATTGTTCATGGCCCTTAGAATGTGTCAATACAGAGACCTCCTCATCTACAGGAGTAACTGTCAATAGCTGATTTTTATATTTCATGCTTTTCACTCCTACCTTCAACGAATGTTCAACTTTCTTTTTTGTCTCGACGTCATGACTAGGCGCCATTGGTTGTTCGTTGACGTCGTCCATGACTGTTGGGCGGCTGGAAAATATTTTTCCCAGTATCTCAATAATTGTAATGATCAACCACCGGAAAAGTTCACCTATGCGATCTATGCACATTAGAAGAGTATCTTGATGTTTTATACTTCTTCTTTCACCTTCCTTCCTCGGTAATTTCCCCAAAAGGCACCTCGTCGCGCTCAGGTGGTTTTAACCATTTCGAAGCTTTCCCGCCACATTGATCATGAAAAGTATAGGAAATATCCATGTACAAGTATGCATTGATAGATATTCTATACCGAATCCAGAATCTCTCCTTTATATTTTATAATGCGACACATAGCACCCATGATTCAAAACATGAAATCGTGTCTGTTCAAATCCAGATTATAGACCCCCAAAGACGAAATGTCCTTGTTAGTAGAAGTATTTGGAGAAAAGGTTCAGAACACTTGGTGAATACAAGGTAGTTGAGGAAGGAGAATGTGATTACAATATAGGTAATGGGGTCCCTACTTGGGTTTAAGCACTGCTGGGGGCAATAATGGTAGTCATTGGAAGGGTGGGACGCAGGTGAATTGGGTTTTTTATGTGTGTTTGCTAGGCTCGGTGGTACATTATTGTGGAGGTGGGGTGAGAAGAGGTGGGTGAGGGAGGTTGACTTACCCGCATAGAAACGATATGTTGATGAGTAGCAGTAATGTATTTTGTTAAAGCTGCACTCTCAGTTAACATCAGTCAAACCATTATCAATTTTTTATCCGTTCTTTTTCAACCTAACTAAAAGTCATTTGACCAACATTTTGGAGGGTTTGGTCTGGTTGTTTTAGTTACAGAGCTCCATAAAGGTCTTAATTTGTATTTCAGGGACACATGAAAACCTTTCCGGCAGTGGCATCACTTATTATCGGCTCAGTGGTGGCCGATTTCTCTTGGCCGATTCGACTTCCAAATCTTGTATTTATAAACATATAACAGGAGCAGAAGATTGATACTTTCAGTTCTATAGATCATAGTATGAGTGAGTTTGGTGAGATTTGTTATTGTTGAAATAGCTGATAATGCACCTTTAAAGCTGCACTCCCAGCTAACATCAGTATCAGTTATGTTGTTGGCTGGCTTTCAGAGAGAGCACACGTATACTAGATGGCTCCAACAATTGCACCGATTTGAACGACTTAGAGCATTACAAACTTCACAAAAAGCAAGAGACGGATAGGCCTAGGTGCCTAGAGTGTATAGGTGGGCAAATTTTATTGATTTTGTACATATTCTGACTGTTATTCGAACTTTATATGTATTTCTCGTGCAAAATATAACCGATTCTGAGCATAACAACATGGGGGACAATGCTTTCACACCTCCGACGAAGCCGAAACTTAGGATTCTCAAGGCAGTTCGCCTGCCGGGCATTGTTAACCAAATTAAAAAGATCAATCTAAAAAAGCTTTCAGATGAAAGGAATGTGGATCAGACAAATAACCCACGCGCCCATGGTACACTGGCAGATGTTTGTGCCTCCAATGAAATAGCCCATGTGGCAATAAGCGAAATAGCATGTCAAGTGAACGCTCAGATTGAGCTAACAGCTGGTAACAGCAAAAAGATTAGTAATTTAGAGGAAGCCCTAGAAATTCAAAACAACAAGGTCCTAGATTTAGAGGATTATGTTGCTCGACTCGAAATGTTGTTATATGACAAACGCATTACACTAGACGGGATTGTCAAAGTTGACGGGGAAACAAAAGAGTCATTGATGGTAAATGTATGTTACTCACAACGTTCCCAGGTGATTCAGGGTTTGAATCCACAGGACATAGGAAATGCCTATAGACTGGGAGTCAGAAAGGGTCCTAAAGCCAGAACTGTTCGCGTTTTTCTTAGTAAAGAATGGATTAAAGATAGTCTGATGGCTAACAAAAAAGCCCTATCTGGTAAGGAAAGGGGTCAGAATCGCGTCTACATTAACGATGACCTACCGGAGATCACAAGTCATAGAAAATACGATATGCTCTCAATTGTACATAAAGCTAAGGATCTCAAGTATCCGGAAGCTAGGCTCAAGGGCGACAAACTAATCGTAAATGGTACCTCGTAAATGAACCTTGCCTTGTTCCATTCTGTTCACTGAATCATTCTTGTTTGATAAAAGACTATGGAATCTGTCCATGTCTGTGTCTCATTGCATATATGTGTTATTTATGTAGACATGTAAGATCACCTAACGCCTGCAATAGTAACCTTAATATGGCTGAGGAAACTGTCCTCGCCATACTTAATTACTATAATCGATCTCTGTGTATCAACCAATGGTAGATATTGAAGAAATAGGCGCGGTCAAAGGTCTCAAAACAATTCACCTTAATGTTAGATCGATAGTGAAGAAAATTGAACAAGTATCATACTTAGCACGATCGGGCAAAATTGATATATTCTGCATTACAGAATCATGGCTAAAGCCGCACATTCCTGATAACCATATAGGCATAAAGGGTTATAAGTCGATCAGACTGGACCGAACCAAAAAAGCTGGGGGGGGGGGGGGGGGGGGGGACTACTGGTATATTTGAAAGAAGATATAAGCTATGACATACTAGAAAGTAACCTATCAGATGATATTGAAGTGCTATCACTATCGATAAAGCCACCTGGTATAGCTAAATCTCTACTCGTCCTGGCTTACAGGCCTCCTACAGGGCAAATAGATTCTTTCTTAGATAAGATATCTGAGTTAATAGATTATGCCAAAAATGGAGGCATCTACGAAATTGCGGTACTGGGAGACTTTAACATTAACTTACTTAATGATAAGGTGAATGATACGAAGAAGTTATATAGTATAATGGAAGAACGATCACTAAGATCCCTGATAGACACCCCCACTAGAGTCACATCCCAAACTGAATCTTGTTTAGACCCAATATTCTCTAAGCATGGTTTCATTAGTGGCCATGGGACTATCAATATAAATCTAAGCGACCACCTGGGAGTATTCATGGTAACTAAGAAAAAACGAAAAGATACTAGGAAAACATTTATAATGGGCAGAAAATTCAGAAAATTGAATCAAGAAAATCTTCGTAGAAAGTTAAATAACTTGAACTGGAATACTATTATGGCTAGTAACAATCCTTCTAAAATTTGGGAATTAATGTTAGAACGGTATATAAAGATATTGGATGAAGAGTGTCCTTTGGTCAAAATTAAAACCAAAATGGTTGAAGAACCCTGGATTAATGCTGAGATTATTGAATGAATGAGAAATAGGGACTACCTCTTTAGGCAAGTAAGGAAAACTAAGAATAAACGTGATCAAGAGCTTATTGAGAGAGCTAGGAGAGAGCGTAATGATGTCAATCATCAAATCATTCATTTAAAAAAGAGATATTATCAGAACCAGCTAGTAACAAATCAAGGTAACCCGAAAAAATACTGGGAAATACTACAAAAACTATGTAAGGGTGACACAAAGGTCGGCATAAATAGGGTAAAAAATGAAAATGGCCAACTATTGAGTGAATCAGAGAGTGTAGATCGTATAAATAAATACTTTTGTGGAATAGATTTTACCACAGTGACTGCACATGAAGAAGGGACTTTGAAACGTACCAATACGCCCCTACTAGATATACTGGGTGAGATAGATGAAGGAGAGGTTGCAAGGTTAATAAACGAGATAGACGTCTCTACGTCATCAGGATGTCAAAAACTACAGTCCGAATTTTATAAATTAATATTTGGATATACGGTGGATAAGCTAACGAGATTGATTAATTTATCCCTCAGTACCTCAGTTTTCCCAACAGGTTGGAAAAAAATATTGATATGTCCGATTCCTAAGAAAGGCGATACCACTGAAGTAACTAATATCAGGCCGATAGGGTTAACCCACATTGCTCGCAAACTATTTGAGAAAATTATCGTGGACCATTTAGAAACTAATAATCTCCTCTCTAACAAACAGAACAGTTTTAGACCAAAGAAATCTACCTCTAATGCTATATCGGATCTAATTTGGGACTTAAACATTACTATGAATAATAAAGAGATATCAATGTGTTGTTTCGTCGACTACACAAAGGCTTTCAATTCTATAGACCATAAATTACTGATCAAAAAACTGCCATACTACAACATTTCTCCTAAATTAAATACGCTTCTAGAAAACTACTTGGACGGTCGCACACAAATGGTAAAAATCGGTAAAAGTAGCTCGGCAGAATTGCCTGTCGAGCGGGGCATTGTCCAGGGATCCATTTTAGGACCCACGCTGTTCAATCTGTACCTGAATGATATATCAAATGTAAACATAGAAGGGAAAATGATAATGTATGCAGATGACATCGTGATTTACCATAGTGGCAAAGATATTGATAAGGTAACTGCTGAAATGGTCTCAAATATTAATAAGGTTCAGGCATGGTCAAAGAGCAACCGCATGAAGATTAATGAAAAGAAAACTGAGCTTATGTATATTGCTTCCCCCGCCGTAAGGGCTCCGGATACAGTTAAAACGGATGAATTGGATCTGAAAGTAGTTGATAAATTCTGTTATTTGGACACTATTATAGATGAAAATTTAAGTATGCACTCAAACGCAAACCAAGTAATCTCTACTTTGTATCATAAGCTGAAATACATGAGAATAATACGTAAATATCTCACGACGAAAGCTGCGTTAACCCTTTATAAAGCTACTGTTATGCCAATCATTGACACACAGCTACTATGTCTTACCCCATGTACAGATAAATTATTAACAAGAATTCAAAGAGCTCAGAATAATTTCCTGCGACTTGCTCTTATGGCCGAGCCTAGAAATTGTGTGCTAGAGCTGCACTTAAATGCTAATATTATGACAATTGCAAAGAGAATGCAGTTTAATATTCTTAAAAATGCCTTCTTCAAGATCTCTAATAAGCCTGAGGCATGCAGGCGAAATACAGGAACCAGACGCACAGAAGCCCCCATATTTGAACTAATACTACCTAAGAGTACAAAATTTAAGAAATCATTATATTACAATATATGTACAGAGTGGAATAATTTGCATATATCATTCCGATCGATCGAGACATTTGAAAACTTTAAAATTGCTGTAAAAAATGCTATATTACCTCCATTACCTCCATTGCGCTAAAAGAGTAATGCTGGAGTGTGTGTGTGTGTGTGTTATTGTTATAAACCTTATGAGTACAATCCGATATAAGTGCAAATTGTATATATTTTCTCTCTTTTGATATTTTGTTTCATTAGTTAAGGACCGATGGTTATACTATAATACTTATTATATAAAACTTCATATTGCCAGCTCAGGGCTTGGAGGTAGACCACCGCATGGTGAGCCGAGGAGCTGTTTCTAAAATTGCTCATCAATGATGTATGTAGCTCTAAACCTGAATAAAAACGAATTTTTAAAAAAAATCAGTAAAAAACAAATATTTTCTACATTTTCTTTCATTCTTTTCCGACCCATCTAAAAGTCATTTGACCGAAATTTGGGAGGATTTTGACTGGTTGTTGTTGCTACAGGGCTTCTAAAACTTCCTTATTTGTATTTGGAGGAGCCACCGAAACCTTTCCTATGATAACTTCACTTAGTATCACTTACCAACGGCTGTTTTGGGTCAACAGTTTCTACTTCAAATTCTTGTATAAACACATATATATCAGCAGCAGAATATTGATAACTTCATTCCTGTAAGTCATAATATGAGTAAATTTGGTCAGATTGTCTTTCTCATAATAGCTGAGAACACAATACAAAAGGGTTTAATTCCAATAAGGGCCTTGCATGTACGCTTGAATATTGATTCACACTGAACTATGGGAGTTCAGTCGGACACCATGCAAAAGTCTTCCTAATAGGGGACTTGCATTTGCCTCTGCACATGTCTGTTACAGTGCATCCTAGGATGGATTCTGTTGAAATATGACCTACACATATTTAGTAACATTTTTATCGAAGATTGCAAGAAGTTTTCACCAATATCACAGTTTGTATAAATTTATGATCTATAAAAAACCAAATGGATGATGAGAAAGATGGGGACTTGTCTTATGGAAACATGCATTACACATGGATATTGACATTATAGCATTGATAAATACTCCATGCTGAGCACGGCATGTTTTCTATAGATATTAGACTGTACCATTAGTCCCATAATTCTATGCGAATCAAGATTCAAAATTGCGGCTATGCAAATCCCCTATTCAACGCCACCGCCCCATCCCCCACTCCGCCTCCCTCAATACCCAAGGCAATGCCTCAATCCACTCTTGCCATCCTATCATTGATGAATATAACCAGGCAGAACATAAACTGACTCTGTTCTAGATAATGAACTTTATTATATATGCATTGGATCTGACGCGAGGTTATCCCATGTGGTTTAATTGTAAGTGTCAAACCACTAGTGCTATAATGGGAAGTATTCATGGCATATATATAATACAAGTTTTTGGTTTCAATAAACATTGGAAAACATACTGAAATTACCAGGGAACCTCTTTATCCCGGATTATATTTATAGAATATATTTGCTATTTTATTTCCATAATCATTAAAGCGCATTTTTTTATGGAAAGGGTAGGCCTACATTACTTCTGTTACATAACATTTTGTTCAAGACAACCTGGAAATTATGTATTATAATTACATATTTTTATATTCATCTGAGTTGTAATCTGGGGGGAATAAGCACAGGGGCCCTCCATAGGTATAACTATCATTATTTGGTTGAGTAGCATTTTCTCTTTCTGATGACACAGACTTGTGTAGCTTTTACTGTTTATTTGTCTTGAGTAGCTCTGAATCCTAGAGCCCAATATAAGTTAGACACAGCAGTTTGTGGATGACCTTGGTCATTCTGTATTGAATTATTGCTAAATAAAAAGAAATTTGAAAAGTCAACTCACCACCTGACATCTTTCTTTTTGTTATTTCAGAGTCCCATTGTCCCATGCGAGGTTGTTGTTTTTGATACTTTTTTATTATCTTTGGTAGATACGAACGGTGGGTCTAAGCTCCCTAAAATAGGGAGGATTACAAGCCCTACCGGACAAAATCGCATTACAGAAAATAAGGGTAACAATCCGACCCCAAGTCAACAACTTAACGGTGACCACTATAATTCATGGTATTCACTGAAATGTAATAGTTGACATTTGAGATTAAGGAAAGGTGGCGTATGCAAATCCTCTATTCACCGCACCCACCCCCACCCCCACCCCCACCCATCCACTTCACCTTCCTCACCTAAAGGAATTCCTC
This sequence comes from Sthenelais limicola, assembly GCA_942159475.1. Lineage (NCBI taxonomy): Eukaryota > Metazoa > Annelida > Polychaeta > Phyllodocida > Sigalionidae > Sthenelais > Sthenelais limicola. The sequence continues at coordinate 43,050,285 of OW804097.1, read as the reverse complement.
AATCCACTCTCGTTTGCTATTGCAAGATTGACCCATACATCAGGCTTAAGGAAGCCCCAAGAAGTCATTTTCCGGACGCATCTAGGCAAGTCCTCGGCCTTAGAGAAGGTATTTATTTCCTTTTCATGCCGGTGCCGCAATGTACAGATTTTTTCGCAAGATACGAAGCGCTGGGCTCGCTACAAATGACCTCTTTGGATGCGAGGAGTTTCTTTAGTGGATTTGAGGTCTTTCTCTGTGTATGTACGGAAGACGAGAGTGTTCATGTGATGAAAAGTAAAATTCAGTTTTATTTTTAAAAAAGAAAATCATTTTCGTTTCCAAAATCATTGTGCATCACATTTAAATAATAAAATCACTTTCGATTTTCGTTTTGACTTTCGTTTCAAATTCACAGGTCACTACTGGTATCGTTTTAATTTTCGTTTCAACATCACTATCGTTTTGATTTCCGTTTTGACTTCCGAGATTTTAAACGAGACGAGATCTCATGAGATCTCACTGGCAAAATGGCGGCGCCTATGGGAGCCGCCATCTTGGATTGGTTATGCCTCTGTTCCTGTTCCTGTTCCTGTTCTCCCTTCCAATAGTAATGTATTCATGTCTCTGATTGAATTGTTCTTACATTTTATGTTATAAATATTATTTAGGACTGTCTGGAAGACCTACTTGTAGATGCATGACCCCTTTTCTGTATCATTTTATTGATGAAGAATAAAAATTCAATATATATATATATACTCCTGCCCCACCTCAACCTCCTCCAGGGTGACTGAGGGAGTGTGTGTGTGGGGGGGGGGGGGGGAGAGAGGATGAGGACAGGAAGGTTGGAATGGGAGGAGGAAGAAGGAAGGGATCAAAGCAATGGAGGAAGAACCCGACAGGCACTGAGTGCAATTGAGTGTGATAGCACTGTGATCATTTTGTGATCGACCGCAAAATAGTGAAGTGTGATACTTATGGCTTTGAATCACAGTGAAATGGACATGCCATTAGCAATCATTATGTAAAATCCATTGCGTCCATTTCCTCCTATGCTGTTGGTGATCTCAGACTTGTGTTGCACCAGGTTCTCATTCATTTTCATTTATGTTTGTATTTAATCTGTGTTAATTAACAAATTATATCTGTGAATACATGTTTTCTTCAAAATTCAATAATATGGGTGTGAACTCAATTGCACATATAATGCGCATTCAAAATTGCGTCTAAATACTCATAATGCAGCCACAACTGGTCCCAATACCTGGCACTGCTCACTCACCTAGCATTCACACTTACTGTCGCGCATGACACTCCATTCTCTGACACTCATATTCTGATACCAAGTCAAAGAAACCCCTACACACAAAGCTAAATGATGTAAGCCTAGTTCCATATTACTAAAAGAGAGTACTTGGTTTTTTAAAAATATTTTTATTGGCCAATTCATTCTCTATATCGCTCCATAAGTAATACCTTTAACAGCCTATGCTCAACAATTGTTTTTAGCTCGCCGTCCAATTCACTCGATTCACGTTTGCCTTCATACACTATTGATCGTGTTCAAGATTTACTAAATGTGTAGAGCTGACAATTGTTCATTTTCTGACGACCTGACCCTATTGGGTTGTGGCAGGCACATCGCAGGGAAATTACGCTCCCGCGAAGTACTAAAAAACGCTATTTCTACTCGAAATACATTGCCAATATGTTTAAATTCTGAAAGAGCAAGCTTTTCTACCCCTATGTATTTAATTTTATCAACATCTGTATTCAAATAAGGAAGGTAATATTGGTGGAACTTAGGCGGCATTTGCAGGTTTATACGATCAGAATTGAGTAAGGTCTCTGGTACTAGGCAGATCCATATATGGATTGTGATACTTTTCATATGGTATTATATAACACCAAGACAACCAGAACAACATCAGAATAATACCTCTCTAATATTGATATTCACTGTCATGTGTGATCTCAATCACGCATATAATGTGCAATTAAAATTGCGTCTAAATACACTCACTCAATTGTCACACTAATTATTGAAAGACAGGTGGCGCAACTGGTAACTGGTGTACATTTACAATTTCTTTTAAAATGGAAGTGCTGCTAATACACTTGTGTGGCATTTATACCACTATAGATATTCCACACCATGTACACAGGGATGTTATAATGATATACCTCTATAGTTTATTTGTGTAATTTAGTTGTTTGATTTGAAAAAAAACCATTTTGATCAAAACAGCCCCCATCATTGCATACTTCATTAGCTGGAGTAGACTGGGCCACCCAGATTTCAAGTAGAACTGGAATAACCCTTCCCAGCAATGTGGATGCCTAACAGGATGGAAATAATGAAGAAAATGATGTATTACCATGAAGAATTAATTAGGAGTAATTCCGAATGATACTACTCTGCAAAGAAAAGAAATAATATAAGGTGAAAATTGCGCATAATTCACACCACAAATATCCCGCTTAAAATGCCATGAGAATTGCTGATATTTGCACTATATTGCGTTATAGCCTTAACGTGACTATCTCGCAATCATTGTGCAATAATTATTGCGTGAAAAGCGTCCACTCTCATCACGGAACTATGGCGAGATGATTGCGCATTAAAAATCGCATAGAATCGCGTTCATTTGCCCGTCGGGAAGAGGAGAGGTGTAGGCGGGGGGGGGGGGGGGGGGGGGGGGGGGATAAAAGGCAAGGGAGACAAACTTTTTTCCAACAAACTTTTTTTTCGACCCAATTTTTTTCTGACTAACTTTTTTCGACCAACTATTTTTACGACCAACTTTTTTTTCGACCAACTTTTTCAACCAACTTTTTTACGACTAACTTTTTTTTTACGACTAACTTTTTTTTCGACCAACTTTTTCACGACCAACTTTTTTTCGACCGACTTTTAAAAAGTAAGGTAAGAAAAAAATTGGTCGAATAAAAGTTGGTTGTAAAAAAGTTGGGTCGTAAAAAGTTGGTCATAAAAAAGTCGGTCGAAAAAGTCGGTCGAAAAAAAAAGAAACTAGGTCTGGTATGATTGGCCATTACCTGATGGTATAATCATCTATAACTGTGACACATACCATACACATAGCAGATATAGGGCTAACTAGAAGACTAAAAGAAAACTACGCTTATATCAGTCATTCTCATCTCTCCTCTCCCTCTCTTCTCCTCCCCCTCTCTCTCTGTCCCTCTCTCTCTCTCTCTGTCCCTCCCTCTCTCTCTCTCCCTTCACTTCACCTGAGGAAGGAATCAAAGATGTCGGCACCTATGGGCGCCGCCATTTTGTGCTCGAAATCTTGTGAGATCTCATCTCGTTTTAAGTCTCGTTCATAGATTTTCATTTCCATTTCAAGATGGAAATGAAAACGGAAACCAAATTCAGAACGGAAAGGAAAACGCCCGTGTCTTTTGAAACATACTTTAAAACAAATGGAATTTTAGTTTTTAAATGAGATGGGAAATGATTTTGAAATTCAAAATGATTTTTGAAATGAAAATGATTTTCTATTTAAAAAATGAATCTTTCCATGTGTCTTTTCTCTCGTCTTCCGTAGTACATGAGTCACTGGTCCCTCTGTTTCTCTTCTTTCTTTCTCGTTCCTTTCTCTCTCGTATTCTCTTCTCTCTTCTCTGTCTCTCCTTCCTCTCCTTTCTCTTCCTCTTTCGCATTGCTCTTTCTCTTTCCCCTCTCCTTCCTCTCCTTCCTCTTCCATTTAATTTTGCTCTTCCCTTCCCCACTCCTTCTTCTTTAGCATTGCTCTCTCATCTCCTCTCCTTCCCCTTCTTCCTCTTCCGCATTGCTCTCCTTTTCCCCTCTCCTTCCTCTTCCGCATTGCTCTCCCTTTCCCCTCTCCTTCCTCTTTCGCATTGCTCTCTCTTTCTCCCCTCATTCCTCTCCTTCCTCTTCCGCATTGCTCTTTCTCTTTCCCCTCTCTTCCTCTCCTTCCTCTTCCGCATTGCTCTCTCTTTTCTCTCCTTTCACTTCCACTCTCTCTCTATTACCTTGTTGAGCTAGCCCCAAGAAATGAGGCAAAGTGCTCATTGATGCAGGGTTCGGAGGAGTTCGACGAGTTTCCTTAAGTGTGTTCTCCCCCACCTCTCGCCTCTATCTTTATAGTCTCCTTAATTGTCTTCACGCCTCTCTTGATAATACTTTTATATCTCTCATCACATCTTATATTCTCTATCTCTCCTTGCAATCTCTTTCTTCTCTCTCGTCACCCTCTCCTCTCTCTGTCCCTCCTCTACCCTCTCTCATTCCCTTTCTTCCAAACACTTTCTTGCAACATACTCTCTAGTCCTACCTCTCCTCTTCTTTCCTCTTAATTGTGGATGTATACACTGCTGAAATGCTGAAATGACCGTTATGCAGGGACTCCACTATGGGAAAAACGGCAAAAAACGGCTGCGGCGATTTTTTTACGACAAAATATCTAATCAAGTTAGATATTTTGCAATTGTTGGCAACAAATAAATGTGTTGCCGACAACCTATTTTACCCCTCTTCCACTAGTGATTATTGTGCGCCAAATTTGTAGGCATATCGGCGACACGTTTTGCCTGTCGGCGCCCTATTAAATGAGATAAAATGATTTAACTCTGCGTTACCCCAGCATATTCTCAGCTTAATGACTACTATACGAGCAATGTTTATCGATTTAATCCACCCCCTTCCCACATCTGAACCTTTCCATTCCCTCACATCCATGCCCCTCTCCCTACCCCACCCCTCTACTACCACTCCCCCAATCACTTTCAGTGTTATTGGCGTTCTGCATCAGGAAGTCACCGTGACACTGAAGGACAAATCATGATTCAATGACCTTCGGAGAAGAACATAGAGAAAGGTAGACGGAGAGAGACAGAGAGAGACAGAGGAGAGGGAGGGGGATAGACAGGACAGGAGAGAGGCGGTGGGGAGGGGAGGGAAGAAGAGAGAGCTGGGAGAGAGAAGGAAGGGGATAGAAAGGAGAGGAGAGGGGGCAAGGGGAGGAGAGGGGCGAGGGAAGGAGAGAAGATAGAGCGGGGAGAGAGGGTGGCAAGGAGGAGGGGATAGAGACAGAGAGACAGAGAGCGACGGAGAGATTGGGGCGAAACAGAGGGTGGGGGCAAGAGTTATAGAGGAGAGAGAGAATGGGGGAGGGGGAGATGCATTGGAGAGGGAATATGAAGAGATGAAAGAGTGATACATAAGAAGGGGCCAGAGGCAAGAGAGGGGTAAAGAGAGAGGCGGGAGGGGGAGGGAAAAGAAGGAGAGTAAGGAGAGATCGAGAGAGGACAGAGAGAGCTACAGATGCAGAGGGCAGGATTGAGTAAACGCAACAAAGGTGAAAGATACAGCCAAAGCATGAACAAGAATTGAGAGCATTTCCACTGTCCCCCTCTCAGAGGCATAGGATAAAAGACACAAAGAGAGAGAGAGGGATGTGTTACTTTCTGAACCTTGACTTTCCCAACAAAACCGACCACACGAAACCAAGGTTTACAACCACGCCTTGTCCCTTGCGGGGGCGATACCAACAGATACATTCACACAGTTGGATTATAAAGGAAGATTTGTAGACTGACTCTGTTATTTCAAAACATAGCTAAAAGCAGGGAGACATGGGGAGTGTGGAACTCAGGCAATAAACTCCGTGGACAAAAGGAAAATGTAGAATAGGGGGGTTGCATATACTTGTAGAACACTGATTTCGAAGCAAAATAAACCAGTGGAAAGCCAACAACTTGAAGTTTTGATCTGTGCTCGTCCTAATATATCCTATTGTATTTTCGTTGATATATGCGATCGGCCGGAAGCGAATGTCCAACGAAGTAGGACTGGACTGAGTCCTACAATTGGGCCCATCATTTTGCCTGACTGCGACTAAATCCGTCCAATAGGGGAATCGTATTTGCCTGTGAAAATGCGAGGATGTTTCCAGGACATAATCCCTCCACCAAAACACCCCTTATGAGGATTTAGTTCAGGGGGATATAGTCCTAGAGTGATTTAGTTCAGGGGGATAAAGTCCTAGAGTGATTTAGTTCAGGGGGATATTGTCCTGTCACCACATTGCATGCTAGGTCACCTTTCCCAATTGCCAGACTATACAACCCATTATATATAAAGATTTTGTAAATAAAAAAATGGTGGCTCGGTGCAGTGGTAACCATGATTCACTATTTAGTTTTGAATTTTGATTTCATTTGGACATCTTTGTCTATTTTGATTGTACAACTGAGAGCCACATACTATTGGTGTATTATTGTGATATAACTTGATTTTGATTTGTGTAAACTGATTTAATAAAATCCAAATCATGATATTGCTATCATGATTTTATTCTGATTTATGATTTTTTTTATTTGGGAAAACATGCATTTCGTCGGAACGATATTTTCAGCAAGTCCTGTCCTATTGTTCAACAATCAATCATATAAAAATAGGGAGTGTAGTTGGCTAGCAAATAATACAGAAATCATATGAATGTATTCTTGTATATTATTTTCTGAATATTAATCTGTAGTATCCCCAATCCTAGAACTACAATTGCAAACCCCCACTAGGGATATTGTATACAAATATCCAATATAAAGAAAGTAAAAAAAGATCCCATACGTAGCCAGCACATTATAGCTAAAGAAAAAGTGACGGCCTCATTCATTATAGCTGTAAATCTTTTTAGACTTAGTGAGTGGGTGTATTTGTGGTGAACCAAAATGTTGCTGCTGGGATTAGTTCAAAGGTTGAATAGAAAGAGATTGACGATTCTGCAATGTATACTTTCGGTTTCTACACGTATCCAATTCTAGCTTATTCTTTCCGGATGATAAAGTGATAACAATAGAATGATTCAATAGAAAATATAAAGAATTGGGAATGAGTGTTACTGTTACCAAGTATTGGGTAGCTGAAGCAAAGATGTGTCAGAGAGACAGACTATTACTTTCTCTTATCAACATTACCGTTAGCGCTTGGGTTCTTGAACGATTCGAAACAGAACGACCGATGGTTTTAGCTCACTGTTTGGCAAGTACATCTTTTCATACTAAACCCATACAAACACTTATAGTTAGTATTGTATGGAGTCTGAACCTCTGTTCTATCATATTATTTGTTATTCAAAAACAAGTTTCGTGTTAACTTCTGGGGGGGGGGGGATTTATTATTTGATATTATGTATATGATACAACACCACAATGATCACCCAATGTTGCGACACAACCTTTTTTCTTGCTCTTGGCGAGTTGAAGCTCTTGGGGAAAAGATGAACTTTACAGAAGCAAGATCACAGGAGAACATAACAGATCTCCATTGAGTGATGTATGTGCAGCATTATGTATATATGTGCTCAGTGGAGTAGTCTATGGTAGTTCGAGGGGGAACATACGCAAGCTAATGAATGACAGTTGTATTCTTTTCAAGCAACATTGCTAGTTTCTTTTTCTCATTATTAGGTTTTATGGTACGCATTACATGCGTGAAACCTTACAGAAACATGAGGCACAGGTCGCAAAGAATGGATTTTGAGATATCATCACATTTGAAATGATGAGAATAAGCCGTTTCTAATGATAGTAAACAGTAGGAAATCTAATAAGTATTTCTATATTTTAGGTTTGATATTTTTAGTTTTGATAAAAAAGTTTGCAACATTTATGGGTGGGGAATTACTAGTAAAGTAGCTAAATATGCTAGGATAACCATACAAATGCATGGACATATTTAATACACTGCCTTGCAATTTTGTACACGTATAAATTAGGGGTCAAGCCCCGCCCCCAAACGAAAGCATTCCGACAAATATACTTTGAGAACAAAACACTTTGAAAAATAGCAATTTTATGAATTGTGACTCATTTTCCTTAAATTAGGCTGAACATGTGTTAATTTGTGGTTAGTGATGACGTTTTGTACATCTTCAGGGACTTCACCCATAAATATATGAAAGGTAATAAAACTTTGGTTAACCGCAGTGATATTTGGAACTTTGGGGTTAATTATGGGCTGTTATGGTGAGGGACATAATAGGCAATATAGATAAGAAATGTCCCTCTAAGAGAGATAACTATAAAGATATTGTAAACATTAAGTGAAGGAATAAGGCACCAAAACGATAATGCCATGTCTTTTTGGATTTTCTTTGTGATTTAATATGATAGAACCTCACGAGTAGGTATTATTAGCAATAGGATTGCATGGGTCCGAGTCAAATCTTTTCCATGGCAGCACGAGCCCGATAGGGCGAGTGCTGTTATGAGAAAAGATTTGACGAGGACCCATGCAATCCTATTGCTAATAATACCTACGAGTTGGGGTTCTATTTTTACACCACGATGCTAGTAATTAATGAATAATAAAAGACAAAGAAGCCGTTTTTACTCACAAGTTTACCGACGAAATTCATCACATTGGCTTAGACTTAGGCTGTTCCAGTAGCTTTCCAAACAGACTATATAAGCTCTCCTCTGATTGGTCAATCAATAACCTCAACTGTCCTATGACAACTGAACGTTTATGCAGTTTTTCAACAGGATCGAACCTAATTACATGTTCCTTACGTTTTAATATCGTCATAAAATGATTTGACTAATGTTAATTTAAAGATTTACAACATGAGGGGATTGTTATCCAACAAAAAACGTCAACGAGATTATCTTTGTTTACATTTGGCTATTGGCTGTCACTGTCACTCTCGATTACTGGAAGCACACGTTTTCTCTTCGGTGCTGGTGCCAACATTTGTTGTGAACTTGACATTGTATTATCTTTTGACACCTGTGGATTGTTACCGTAAATAACCTGTATAGACCCACTGCCACTGTTGGTAATATTGAAAGTGGGTTGGAGATTAGATGTAGGATGGACATTTAATTTCGCATTGGAAGAGTTCTCTGACAGTGATATGGATGACAAAACAGATCCTCGTGACGAACTGCTTGGCATGGAAATGTTCCCTGCGGCGAGGGCCAAAGTTGTGTTGCTACCAGGTAAGGCATTTTCTGTTGTTTTACGTACAGGATTGTTCAATAGGGAACCAATTGCCTTCTGTTGTTTCATGTTTAAAGAGCTGTAATGATTCAAACTGGCAACGTTTTTATGACCGCTAATCTGAGCCACAGCTGTTGGGGGGACTCCAGCTTCCAGCAAACGGGAAAAACAGGTTTTTCTTACCGAGTGATTTGTAAGACGTCGGTCTGTAGATAAGCCTCCCCTTTTTGCTATATTTTTCATGAAAGTTGCTAGGCTATTGACTCCTAAAACCTGATTCTTGTACCATATATTATCTGCAGCCAGGCGCTTGTTATTTACTTGAATAAAGAACGGGCTATCTGGCCTTTTGGTGGACTCAGGTCTGCGACTAAAAAAGTTTTCCAAAATCTTTATCGGACAACGGGAACTCAGCTCCTCATTTTGCACAGGGAAGATTTTAGGCTGAAATGCTCTTGTGCTTGTTGATGATGCACCAGTTCTTGTCTTTGTAATCTTCTCTGTCCACTCATAGTAGACGTCAGAATTTTCATCGGATTTTCTTTCCAAATCCCCATATCATAACTGCCGAGCTTCATGCATGCCTCTGAAGCCCAGACTTTTTGAGACAAGGTACCATACAGTTTGTTGTAAGGCCTCGGGACTATCCACCCCTAAACCTCCCTTATCCCATAGCATCTTTTCGTCATCTTCTGATAATGCTTCAGCCTTATTTTTCTTGTTGCCAAGACCACTACCTTTAAGTTGCTTTCGGCGGCATTCCAACACTTTCCTTGATGTGGAGAATTCACTGTCTATGACAATATTTTTCCCATAATCAGTGTCCCGAAGATACCTGTCTATCCCCCTATGCAGGGAAGTGAGAGTGTCAGGCTCATACTCGCTCTCATCATCTTTCTTTGTTGTCATAAGCCATCTCCCTAGAAGAGCATCCAATTCTTCATATTTAAACTCTTCTATTCTTTTATCTTTAATGCCCTCTGCCTCTACAAAATTTTGGAATTTTCGTACAGCAAATGATGTTTTCCTCTCTGTGTTTATATTCCTTGCTTGATTGACATACCTTTTCAAGTCCCTCACACTGTTTACGAAATACTCACTGCTTCCTTCCAACACTTCAACATTAATATCCAAGGTATCTTCCATATCATCTTCTAGTAATCTGTCAACATTGATTTCGAAATTAGCTGCAAAATCATTTTCTGACATTTTCGTTTGATCTTATTTCAACAGATTCAACTCTAGCTAACTCTGCAGTGATCTGACGATTTCTAGCAGACGACAGAAACAAATGGGCCGCGTAACTACGTCCCTGCTATTGACCAATCAGAGAGCGCCTTACAGAGACAGCACATACAACAGCTGGACGCCTCCCACCGATGTAGCAATATAAACAATGTAGAAGCATGGCAAAATGAAGGGGGTGTGTTTGCCTAATGCAACTTCCAAAAACATCAACAGAGCCATGTGGTATTGATAACAAGAATGCATAGTAGGATTACACGCTCTCCCATACAACCAGCATGTAATACAAACTCCATCGTGGTGTAATAGATTTTCTTTGTTGATTTTAAAGTGAAAATCATGGAAAATACAATGGAAATACTGTTTTTGTGTTTAGTTTTGATGGAGAACAATATGGATGGAGAACAATATATATTACTTAATGGATAATGGATGTTTTTTTTCGGCCGCCATTGAATTATGATTTATAAGTAAAGAGACACGCGAAGCGTCGAGTTTACTTATAAATCATAATTCATGGCGGCCGAAAATCAAAACCATTCATTAGCTATTTTATCACACGCCAGCAATCACGCCTACACGCCAATTAACTAGGTAGATGCCCCTAGTGGCCAAGTCTGCCTGAAAAATCCTTTTCTGTATTCCACTAGCAATATAAGTTCCAAGTTAAAAGAACAGCATTTGTGAGAAAAAAGAATAAGGTTGCAGTTCGAATTGCATTTCTAGGTGAATTATTTGTGATTTGACTGTCTAAAATGTAATCCTTTACTTGTTCTCTCCCTGCCCCTCCTTCCCCTCTTATCTTGGGGGCCAGTTTCTTATCTTGATAGATTAGATAAGATGGAGCCCCAATCAGTTAATCAATTAATCACTGGCCACAATCTCAAACCACAAGACCCAGTCATTAAGATAATCAACTTAATTCCGACCAGATGTGAGTCTGACTGGGCATATACTTTTCAGAACCTTTTTTAGATGAGAAATATACATATATAAATTTACAGTCCTAGAACAACTGTACTGCTTACAGTGTGAGGATCAAAACAACCTTTGAACGGAATTTGTACATCAAATACTTTTTTTTTTAAAAACAGCTTTATTCAACATGTCAACAAATCCTGACTCCCTGGGTCGATAACACATAAGAATACATCGAGCCCCTTTTCATTCCGTGTCGTAAACCATATTAAAGTGAAAAAGTGAGGACATTTGTAAAAGCAAAATTACCTGTTGATGATGACATTTTCATGTATTGGGAACAATGAAGTATAACATTTTCATCTAACAGTGTGTCAAGAGAGAAATTTACTTTACTCTTTCAGACTACTTAGGTCTGCTTGTAATTTTTTCCATGCTTTTTTCCATTCTTTGGAGGTATTTGACATTTCATTTTGGTACAAAACTGTTCTAACTCTACTATCTAAGTCGGCAATAAGATGTTTAAAGACAAGCTCACCCTTATAAAATAACTTTTGTCTGTGTATGAAGGTTTCAACTTGTAAAATTAACCAGTTTACAATTTTTTCCCTAGTATTGCTTGAGTTCATGCCAAAGAGAATGTTTTCTGCTTTGATGATAACATTGTTGTTCAATATTTGGAACATAGGTTTGTCATTTTTCACAGAGTTGAGATGGGTCATGGAACATATACATCGTATCATGTCTTCCCATAGTTTTTTAGTTGAGGGACAGTCTACTAGGAAATGACGAATGTCATCTCTCATATTACAAAAGGAACATGTGTTTTTATCTATGATTCTTTTGTTTTTTAAGAATTCATTACATGTAATTGTTCTGTGTATCACTCTATATTGGAAATTCTGCAACCTTACTTCGCTTGTACATTTATAGGGATGGAGGAAAACCTTTCTCCAGTTTAAGTCTTTCATTTGAGCATCATTATACATCAGAATATCTTTCCAACTATCTAATTTCTCTGTCTTTGGGTTTCTTTTCGTTACCAAGGCATTGTATATTATTTTTGCGCTGGCTGATCTTACATTGATCGTTGTTATATTTATTTTAATGTTAATCAAGTCATCAGATGGTGTCTCATGTTCATTTCTGATTTTTGACCACCACTCGACAGGAATAGAGGAAACCAGATCTTTTCTCCATGAGTGGAGAGAATCAACATTGTATTGTTTTCTGAGTTCTAATAGGGACATGAATTGTTTCTTTTCATTCAGTACATCACCGACGACTGTAATGCCCTTTTTTTCCCAAGATTCATATAGAAACATTTGTCCTTTATGTTTGACAAGGCGGTTAAACCATAATCTTTCTTTTAGGATCTCATTAATGTTAGTTGGTTTGTCATTATAATAATATCTATTCCATACATCAAAGACGTCTTTATAGAAATGATTTAAAACAGATATGGGTTTGTACCTTGATAATATAATACTGTCTATATTTCTTCCAGCGTCTGCTTCTACACCCTTGAAGTTATTAGAGTTTTTGTATTCCAATAAAAGCTGGACCCATTTTAACCTGTTTGTTTCGACTATTTCTTTTATACTTCTTAGGCCGAGACAGCCATTTTCTACCTTCTGTACTAAAAAATCAGTACTGATCTTATTAGAAGGTCCTTTCCAGATAAAATTCATGATTATTTTCTCTATTTCTTTTTGAGTTTTACACGGAATGGGGACACAGGCAAGAGTATACTGAAAAAGGGGAAGTACAAACACATTCACAACTAATATTCTTCCCTTCATCGTCAACGATCTTCTAGACCACAATCGTAAAACATTTTTCATTTTACATATAAGGTGACTGGTGTTTTCTTTTACAATTTTTTTCTCGTCTCTAGGAGATGTGAGAGTTACACCTAGTATTCTTATTTGGTTCTCCCATGTGAAACTTAGCACTTCTCTGTAAGAATAATATTCCCTACATTGAAGCCCTTGGTCTTCTTAGGATTAAGCTTTAGTCCTGAGGCGAGATAGAAATCATTTATAACTCTGATGGCTTTTACTAAAGATATTTCGTTTTTAACTGAGATAGTTAAATCGTCAGCAAATTGAGTTATTTTTTATTCGTATTCACCAAAGATAATACCTTCAATTTCTCTGTTTTCTCTCAGACTTATAGCTAACATTTCCACAGCTATTGTGAACAGGATCGAGGAGATGGGATCCCCCTGTTTTACGCCACGTTTGATGTTGAACCAATCAGAAATGTGACCATTATTACAAAAGGTGGCTTTGGAATTAAGTAATAACATTTTTATCCAATTTCTATATTTTTCATCAATGTTGTAAGACTTAAGTGCTCCATCTAAAAACTCCCAACTCACAGAGTCGTAGGCTTTAGTGAAGTCGAAAGACACTACTAAACCTTGAAGCTGATTCTTTTCTAAGAAGGAAATCGTATCATCTATTTTTCTGACGGCTATTCCGATATTTCTATTTTTAATAAATCCAAACTGGTCTTCTCCTATCATGTCATGTAGGTAGAATTCCAGTCTTTTAGATATGACTTTCGATATAATCTTGTAGTCGATGTTTAGTAAAGTTATCGGCCTCCAGTTACTTAAGTAAGTGATATCGGAGTCCTTTTTAGGAATAACACAGATTAGGCCTCTACTTTGACTATCACGCATCTTTCCCGTTTCCAGGCAGAAAGTGAACATGGACATAAATATATTGTGTATGGCGTACCAAAAAAAATTATAAAATTCTGCGGTAAACCCATCGCATCCTGGTGATTTGTTATTTTTTAAATGATCTTTAATAATTTTGGTAACTTCTTCGTACTCTACTGGTTGAGATATAATATCATTGTCGATTTCATCGAGTTTAAAAGAGTTCGTTCTATTCAAAAACTCTGTCTGACATTCTTGATCCACCTCTACTTTATCATATAGATTTTTATAGAACTTTTCTCCCTCTTTTAATATTCTTTTGGTACCTTGTACCATTTTACCATCGACATACAATTGGTTTTTGATTTTTTTCTCAGCATTATATTTTTCCAACGAGCAGAAGAAATTTGTTGGTTTTTCACCTTCTATGGCCCATTTCGCCCTGGATCTAACCAACGCACCATGAGCTTTTTCTAGTTCCATTTTTTTTAATATTTTCAACGAATCTTTTCTAGTTTCCAGGTCTTTCTCAGTCAGATTTGATTTTTTATCTAAATCATTAATGATTTGTTGATGTATATTATTCGTATTTTTTCTAGCATATGCTTTATCTTTGCTTCTTTTGATAGCAGCTATTCTTACTTTCATTTTAAACATTTCCCATCTGATGATGTGGGTACATCAAATACAAGCTAAGTTGTGCAATGGGAAAGTTCATCTACTTTCATCCCCATCTCTATCTGTCTGTCTGTCTGTCTGTCTCTCCCTCCCAGAAGTTAATAAACTTCCCTCGAGGAGATATAAAGAAATAATCAGTGAGCTTTGTATCTAAAGCCCGCCACTGATGAACAGCAATATTGTTTATTAAAAGGATTAATAGGTTTTTTTGTTTTTTTTTATTCAATTTAAGGCCAATTTTATTCAATTTAAGGCCAATTTAAGGCCAAAGTAAGAGTGCAGAACATCGTGACTCAATGCCAAGTGAATAGACAATATACACATTTCTTTCTATTGTCTAAATCAGATGTACATATACATACATTGTATAGGCAAACAGTCAGATCAAATTTTCCCCCGATTAAAATATATGAAGAAAACTATTCACATAAATAAAGCATGAAATCGTGTTAGACCAACATGGGTCAAAGAACGACTCTCGAGCAAACATAAGTATATGAGTAATTCTCCAAAACGGGCAGCATTTGATTTCAGGAGGCAATTTTTTTTGAAAAAATAGAATTCATCGAATCTCTTCCATTTTTGGCGTACATATAGAGGGGAATATCAGCATTACACAGACAAAGTTTGGGAAGGCTGTGTCAAATAATTCGATTCATACACCTATGATTCAGAAACCCCTATTTTTGCCTATTTTTTGCCTTATTTCGCCTATATTAAGCCATATTTATCAAATAATATTGTGTAAATTTGAGATGAGATACCCAGTAATTATGCTAACAATATTAAATTGTGGAGATTCTGGCACAAGAACTCTGAAAGTATGGTTCCCACAGCCTCATTTTTGCCAAGGAATTCGAAAAAAATGGTCATAATCATGTGTGATCATCCCAAATACAGGTTGTAGAGATCCTAGGCGGTAAACCAAATGATGGGTGTATAATGAATTTAATATCTGTAATCGCAACATTAAATTGCAATGTCTAGAAGTGAAGCCAGGAATGAGAAGAAAGTTTTGTTTACTGAATATATACCGCCCGCCATCAGGCGACATATCATTATTTATTAATGAATTGAGATAATCAATCTTAGGTATAAAAGAAATCTCCAAATATCACGACATGTTTGTATGCGGAGATATCAACATCAACTTACTAGATAAGAAAGAGACTAAAGCATCTGACCTTATCTCAATGTTATCTGACTTTCACCTTGTAGCATGTATAAACAAACCTACCAGATACTCTGGTCATGTTGGTACGTTAATTGATGTAATATTCATCGACCATCCTCATGTCATGTCATCTAATGTACTAAATGTTAATATCTCAGATCATCTGTGTGTATTCTCGCAACTTAAATAAGGGAAAGAACCTATACATAGAGAGGTACGGAAAGGTAGACGATACCATAGACTAAATGAGGCCCGCTTAGCAAATTACCTGAGACCTTACGGTGAATATGATACTAGTTTTTGTAACAGCGAAAAATCCTCGGAGGAAATCTGGACTAGAATGAAATCATGTATTGTGAATTATCTGGACAGATTCTGTCCCATCGAGGAAATAAAATCTGTAACAAAGGGATGTTTCAAATTACCAAATGACCTCATGAAGAAAATAAGAAGTCAAGACAAGCTATTTAAAAAATCGAGGAAACTCAACTCTGTTGAATACTTTAAATAGGCTGTTAGTCTTAGGAGAGAAATCAGTAAACAGGTTAAACAGCAGAAAAGAGAGGCTATTCGAACTAATCTACAAAATTGTGCTAATAATAGCAACATTTTTTGGAGAGGTATAGGTGATCTATTTGGTAAAGGTTCTAAAACTCTACCGAATTCCTTTATTCATGATGATCAAGAAATCAATGGTTGTGAAGCTTCGAATAAATTAAATGACTTCTTCAGCAAATTTGGGTCCTCTACTGGGAATTTGTCCAATTCATTTAAAGATTATCTTGATGGTGTCCCAGATACAATCATGTCTACTAAGACTCTTATTACCAGCGAAATAATCAATGATTTGATAAAAACATTAATGTCTCGAAGAACTGTGGGTTTAAGTGGATAAATACAAGAGCACTGAAATTGTTTCTACAACAGCTAATACCTCAAACCACTTTATTGATGAAACGCTGTATAGCTTCAGGCCATATGCCTAATGATTGGAAGGAATACACCATAAAACCTATCCCAAAAGAAGGTAGTCTAAGATATTTTAACAACCTACAACCTATTGCCATTGTCCCGACCATGTCAAAATTATTTGAAAAAGTCATATGTACTGCTTTAGTCGATCACATGGAGATGAATAGTTTATTTTGTAATTCTCAGGGAGGTTTTAGACAGAACCACTCAACGAATATGAGCTTTTTTGATTTTCTCTCTCCCATTATAGATGGTATAAATAGTAGACTACTTACAGTAGCCTCCTATTACGATATCTCTAAGGCATTCAACTGCATTGATCATAATATCCTTCGAGAAAAATTGATCTATTACAGAGTAAATCCCTCATTAATCAGAATAATCATGAATTATCTCCTTGACAGATCCCAAAGAACAGAATTAAATGAACATGTGTCGGATAGTATTATAGTCAATAGAGGTGTACCCCAAAGTAGCCATAGAGGGCCGATTGTATTTTTAATTTATATCAATGATCTATCCTATTGTATAAAAAATCTATATTGTCCTGATGTGAATATTAATCTGACGTTATATGCTGATGATACGGCTCTCAGCATTACTGGTCCAGAACTAGACACATGCTTGACTAACACCCAGCTCGCAATGACCTTAATAAACAAATGGATGTTGGATAATAGGCTAAAGTTAAATGCAAAAAAATGTCAGATTCAGGTTCTAGGTACTAATAATAGATTAAAAAAGATTAAATTTGATAAACTGGCGAAGATCTATCTACAAGGCCAGGAAATCTCCAAGTCGAAAGTGGCAAACTATCTTGGTTTTAAAATTGACAATAAATTGTCAATGAGGGATCACTTTGTAAAAATGAAATCGTCTGCCCTGTATAAACTACAACAACTCCAACAAATAAGAAAGTACCTTACTATAAATATGGCCAAAATCATCGTGAAAAGTCATATTCTGTCTCTATTAGAGTATGGTAGTCTATTCGCATCAATGGCATGCGTTGATATAAGAATGAAACTTCAGCGTATAGTATATATAGCTGTAAAGATTGTGTATTTGTATGTATATTGTTTATTTCCGGAAAACAGTACATGAGAAAGTATACATGTATAAAATAATTACACCGGAAATGGGATCAGCCCTCTTCTGTGGCAGCCACAGCTCTTCCAGAGGGTCCCTTTTAGACTAGAGTTTTTAAATTATAGTTTAGACTAGAGTCATAAATTACAGTTTACAGATATAGAGGTATTAAGTGACTAGTTACCTACACTACTGCAATGGGATGCACTAGCTATAGTTTCATCAGGGTGTGACCTGTTACATACGGTTTTTTGTGTCATTCTTTTCGGACATTATCCTTTTTGTTTTACTTTAACTTATTGTGATGAGTAATGAAGTTTGAGAAAAAATGGGTCATGAGTTTGTATAGGTAGTCTATCCCATTTTCAGATCCAGCTAGGTCTTGGCATTCTTACGAACACTGCATTGACTGCTGTTTATACATCCTTTAAATTGTCTTGGGGACTAGAGGGCTTAGATGCATGTGGAGTAGCATTCTGCCGAACACTGTCCCCTCTTTACATCCAACCCTTTACATTTCATTTTTACATTTGTACATATATTTTGACTAGTTTCTATAACACTCTCTGGTCTACCCAAGAGGGATTGGGGCCGGGGTCTCTCCATCATCCTGTGTGGGAGAAGAAGTTTTCTTCGAGATAGGTTTTGAATTCAACCAGGGATGGGCAGTTTCTCCCAGCCGGTGGAATTTTGTTGAAAAGGGTTGGGGCCTGTACTATGAATGATTTTCTGATCCTTTCAGTTTTTGTCATTGGTATTTTTAGGACTT
Organism: Sthenelais limicola; assembly: GCA_942159475.1. Lineage (NCBI taxonomy): Eukaryota > Metazoa > Annelida > Polychaeta > Phyllodocida > Sigalionidae > Sthenelais > Sthenelais limicola. The sequence continues at coordinate 43,031,798 of OW804097.1, read as the reverse complement.
CACTCTTTGCCAGACTTCACAGATTGATTTTTCTGTTGTCAAGGTATCTTTTGTCACGACTCATCTCATATGCTAGGTGGAGAAGGTGTGAGCCTCTCCTCACATTGAGATATTTCATCTCTATCTGTGAGTGGATTTCCTTGACGCTATCTGTTTTTTTCTTGTTGTATGCTAATCTTAGGAATGAGTTTTGTATTGATTGCAGCCTGTCTAGGTGTTTTTTCTGAGCCGGGGCATAGAACATGTCACAGAAGTCAAACACTGGGCGTACCATGGTTTTATAGATAAGGATTGTGTTTTTACTAGTGAGGGCCTGATTGATTTGGGCAGTGGCTCTGAGCCTCTGTATTCCCTGCTTTATTTTTGAGGTTAGGTGTGGGTTGAATGTTAGACCGTCATCAATTTCTAGGCCAAGGTATTTGTATTGTGTGACATGTTCCAAGTCAGCGTTGTTAAGGCTTAATGCGTTTGTGTTTCTGTTTGTATCTGTTTTACGCAGGGCTATGCTCATGGCTTTACTTTTTTGTACATTTACTGAGATTTTATTCAGTGTGCACCATTTTCCCACTGCATCCAGGTCCTCTTGGAGTTCTTTGTATAAAGCTTCTCACCTGAGTTGTTATTCCTCATATTATACATATTTCAACGACCCTAGGGACAAATTTGAACTGTGTAATGTCACCCAATACAGACATTGCCGCCTGGTATACAAGCACACGGCAAGGGACTGGCTGCATGGTAGAGTACCACGGCAATTATGCCACTGAAAACACAGACAATAGGCCTTTATTGCAAAGCTATACGTGATTGGTTGTTTTGCTGGCGCACGCTTTCTTAATAGCCTGTTGATGAACACTTAATGGGGGACGGGAGGGGAAGGGGTGAGGGTCTCTTTGACTGGGTTTTATTGAAGGAATTTAGCAGGGGAAATATAAAGGTGGAAAATATAAAGTAGGATCTATAAAAATAACAATATACATATGAATAATGTGACGATGTTAGCAAGGTTGGAATAATGATGATATGCGTATTAACCTGTATTGATACATGATGAGGTAATAATAAATAAGGGTAATATAGACTAAAACCAATCGATATTTAAATATAAAATTGGCTAGGGAATAGGTAAGATGCTAAATTCGCTCAGCATTTATGCTGCAAGCTGGGAGCGAGTTTTATTTGTCCAGCAATGTCTGGACAAAGCATTTTTAGTAATCCTTAGCTCTTAGCTGCGATATGAAAGAAAACGGGCACAGCTGGCGTAATGTTAGTACCACAATTGCTGCAATCAAACTGACCCCACATGCCGGCAAAAGCTCATCAGAACGGGAAGAATCGATTAACTTTTTTGCAAAGATTGTGTAGGAGGCAAGTAAATAGTTATGTCATTGCATTTAACATGGGTGTACTTTCCAAAAATAACCCTTCCCCACCCCGAGTGAAAATAGACCTTGTGACGTAATGTGAAAGGAGAAAGGCTAGCAAGCCTTTGAGCTGGCCGCTTACCATTATGTCACTGATACATACCCTATATCACGCTAGGTGGCAGCCAAAGCGCTCAATCTTGCTTTTTAAAAAAACGGCCAATACGAATAGTTCCAATAAACTGGATTTTAAAATATCATCGCTACATGGTGATGGACAAAATCAATTAAATCAATTCTCTCAATGTCATCATATGAAATATACCTCTAAACAAAAAATGAGTGCCCTGCCAAGCTTATTTCGATGCCATAGCCAATCCATAACACATTGACATAAGTAAAATGATCATTAGGGTCAGATTTTCAGAAAATGTACAATTCGCCTTCACTAATCTTCTCAAATAACCCTAATTTAAGACGGAAATGTAGTTTAAAACACAGGTGAAACTAATCAAACCGATATCAATCCTATGCCAAATATACTCAAATTTACCTAGTACTGACAAAATTGCAGCCTATTTTAGCAGAATTTGCTAAATATGTATTTTTGTCAAGTGTACATTTTCTGAAAATCTGACCCATTACCTTGTTTTACAATCATTACATTTAATAACAGATTAACAAAATAGCAATCAGGTTTTATGCAACAAAACCAAGAGTCAAAGAGAAATTGGGAGAGTTCACCATGTTTCTCAAGGATGAAGAATAATACCAGTGTTTATAGTGTAGTAAATGTAACGTTACAATTTCTTTTTATACATACATTCTATGTTTAATTGCAAGGGGTTTCAGAATTGCAAATCCATGATGATATGTGCAATCTAAATATATACGGGCCCATACAGTGTGTAACATACAATCATACAGCCAAGTGGCTACGATCATTCCCGTGGCAGGGCTCATTGAGATACAAATATATGGTCAATTCTTTTTTGGGGGCGTCCATATAAGGTTTTTTGCATGATATCGCCAGGAATATTGATTTTATGTTTTTTGAGATTGACTGAATCCGTCATGAAAAATGCTACAATCTGAAACCTACTCTTGAAGGTCTAAAATTAATATCAACAATTTCGGCTTTAAAAAAACTCCTTAAATAGGCCATTCTTAAAACAGGTACAAACAAATGTCCATTTGTCATGTAGAAAGAACATAATAAATGTGTATAATTATGTGGACAAAATACTTTTATGTATTATATGATGTTTTTAGGGATTCTATTTAAATAATTTATGAATATTTCTGATAGGTATGCAGTAGTCAACCCTATAGGCATTGTGTCCTATTTAATTGTCTCTCAATCTCCCTTAAATTCCTTGGGGAAGAATCACCCTGTATCCGAAACATTGGAATCACTCATGATGAAACTTTAAAGAATAAGAAAATTGTAGTTTTGACTGTTGTTTTGGATGTTCTGCCGACTTAGACTATTTAAATGTTCAAAATACATCATATTGAACTATCCCCAAATATTATAAAGACCAAACACCTAAAGAAACTAACAAAAACAGAAAATCTTTAACAGGTAACTTTCAAGCCTGGTCAAGCTATCGATTTCCTATTCAGTACAGAAACTAGATTCTCATCTTATTTCGCCTATTTGCTCATCATACTCATTACTATATACTTGACTACTAAATCACATAATAGTAATCACTTTCCTTCACTCGCCAAGGAGGGCAGGTAACCTTTGGGTTTTTGGCGACAGGGTAATATATTTATATATATATGTAATATATTTGATGTTTTCATAATCGTTAATGATGTTAATCTAACTGGTGAATTTAAACAGTTCTGCTAAATTGATCTGTATATATTTTATGTAAAACGAATATTTAGCAAGTGGGATGGCGAGTATTATTTTATATGAAAACATTCAGCAAGTTTGCGTGCAGATCACTAATGGGGGAAATCCTTCGAGGGGAGAGCTGTTCGTAGCAAGGCATTACATGACGTCATAGCCCATTGAGGGGGGTTTCCCAGTGCATGCGTTGTGCAACAAGGTATTGTAAACAATGCCAAGAATGCGTCAACGGGAATTAGAATATGAATATATCATTGCATATTAGATATTATGTTAGAGATATAAATATGCATCTTTTATGAGAATAAGACTCTTGAACACTATTGTATATTCATTGTATATTAATCTTTCATAAACTATATGTGGTTGCTCTATCCATGCGCTAGGTGTAGCAAATTTGCCTGGTCGCTCAAGCAAGCTAGTATACATAATATTCACATGACGTCACCCCAGTAAGCGGCTATCCTCATTGGCATACTGTATATATAACATTGTCTAAAACTTTCGGAGGTGAAAACTGCATTTTTTAGGCTTGAAGCACTCATGTCCAGCTAAAGTTGACCCACATTATGGCAAGCCGCGGCGAGCGCCGTGACGTCAGTGAATACTATGGAAGACCATTTACCCATATACCGAACTTCGGTTATCCGAATTGGATCAATTCGGCCAAAACTCGGCCAAAACCCGGCCGAGTTTTGGCCGAATTCGGCCGAAATTCGGAAAACTCAGCATTCGGCAATCTTTTATGCTTATATAACCTACATATAATACATACCTGTGTACATAACATATATATACATAAAGATACACATAAAGATATGCATAAATGATATACATACACCATATACATACAATATGTACATAGCATCCATACATACACGTATATATACCGCATACCATATATAACTATAACATATAGTATACATAATAATTATACAGTATACAGTATATATAATATATATATATAACATACAGTATATATTATACATAACATACAGTATACATAACATACAGTATACATATCACATATATATGTAACAAGTCTCTGTTTTCTTCTCTCTCTCTCTCTCTCTCTGCCTCTCTACACATAGCGCCGCTCATTACTCATTATACTCAGGTATAACTAATTTGCTTAATAATGTCTAAAATTGTAGTCAATTTAATCATTTGTGAAAGAGACACACCACCTACAGTCAAATATTCTCATTTGCCAAGTATAAAACAAAAAGCTTACAATTTTGATTACTCTACTCTTAAGATTTACCATTACTTTAATATTACAATCGAGCTCTTTCTTGAGCGGCATATAATAATTATATCCATTTACCCAATTAATCTCACATTTTAAAGCAGTTAATGGATCTTCTACTGCATACTGCATAGAGTTATATTTCACTGAGTCATTTCTAAGCAAAATAAATCAGTTCAATACCTTATAAGCAAAACAGTATACTATATAACTGGATCCAATAAAATTTATTAAAAAAAAACTAATTCGCCTAAATAATGTCTAAAATTATGTCGGAATACTTATGCTCATTACTCGAAAACTATTTGAGCCTTTTCCAAAATTTAAAATGTATTAAATACCTGAACATATCTATTTGACTGTCCTAAAATCATATAATTATTGAATAATTATCTGTACCTCATTTGGCAATCGTTGCTCGTAAGGTATTATATAAGGTGAATATTTTACAATATGAAAATATATATTAAATTATTAATTGACGTCTGTACAGGCAGGTTAATTAAGGCTATGAACTTGTATTCTATACCAAACGAACCGGGAACATGTCAGCATTACAGAGCTTTTCAAAGTATTCCAATCCGTTGGGAAATGGCGACACAGTGGCCGAATATGTGAAGTCCGAATTTAGTCCGAAGTTAGTCCGAATTCGGACTAAATTCGGCCGAATTCGGCCGAATAAAAGAGAGATTTTACCGAATTTCTCCCGAATTTATTAAATATCGGTTCGGCTCGGTTCGGATATCGGATCATTCGGCAAATTATAAAGGTCGGTGATTACCGAACCGAGACCGAAATGAGGCCGAAAAAAAGACAATTTTGCCGAATTGTTTCTTTTCGGTGAGAGTTGTTTGCTATGCTTTATAATGTCAATTATAATACGGGGTTCGGTATGGGTTCGGGGTTCGGTTCGGTTTGGTTCGGGCATCCGATTTCGGCATCCGATTCGGATATTTGACATCGGTTGATGGGTAAAAGGTCTTCCATAGAATACTATGTATAGGTGTTTCAGTGGCAGAATTGCCGTGGTACTCTACCATGCGGCCAGTCCCTTGCCGTGTGCTTGTGTACCAAGCGGCAATGTCCGTATTGGGTGGTAATGTCTGTCGAATTGATTCTTTGGTAAAAAGATCAAATATTACTCTGCTTCAAATTATGTACAGGAAGCAACTTGATGGAAATAACCTAACTGATGTGCCTGTGGTTACCAGGTTAAACTATGGACCTGTAATGAAGGTTATCATACCAAAACTAGAGAAAGTAAAAAGGTCGCCACACTTTATTGGGCCGACCATATGGAATAAGCTACCATCTATTATTCGTCAAAAACCCTGAAAAAACATAAAATGTCATCTTAAATCAACTAATGATTGGTTAGGTTAGTCAAGTATATGTCCTCCAGTACTTGATTAAAAGTATGAAATCAAATGTAAATGATGAATTGTTTACGATGTGTATTTTACTGGACGAGTAGTGGACTTGTTCTTTGTTGAGGAGAAAAACTAAAAAAAATCGATGTGTTTACTATGTATTTTCATTTTTCATGTTAACATGTACCCGATCATATATTATTATTACTTCATAATCAATGTTAAGAAAGGTAATCAAAATGGACACTTATTGTCAAATAACTTAGCTCTCTTGATCATATTTTTTCAGGGACTCACCGAAACTATCATTGTATGAAACTGGACCCAATAAAATTTATTAAAAAAAAAAAGGATGAAATTTGTTATTGTGTAAACTTATAGTAGAGTAATCGCAAAGGTAAAAGATGGAAGAGTAAGGATGATTTACTAAGGAATTGAGGCGACGCGAGAAAACATCCACATGTTGGACAGGCGCTTTTTGTATTTGTATTTGTAAATTGTACGGACAAAATGGTAATAAAAAAAAGAAAAAAAAAAGAAGCAACAGACGATAATTTTAACCCTTATCAGAAGCCCATGGGTATGATTGTGCTGCACTAAGACCTCAGTGTTTGGATCTTTGAAGATAGCTATATATTTTAAACAACTCTCCCTATCATAGACTCATGGGAGTAATTAGTAGGTCCAATGTTGTGATGCCTGGAAGCTTTGGATCGATTTTTATTTTTTCATAAGCTTACATCACAATAATTTTATTCTCAGTTTAAGGCTAATTCATTAGCGGACGTAGTCATTACAGTATATAATTACATAATTACATATCAGGTATCATTCGCAGCCCAGCCACACATGTCGTTTGTGAAATATTGTCAAATCGTTTCTGGGTTAAGCATTTACTTCCTCTCCCTCCCCTATCCCCTCCTCCTCCACTTCTACTTCCCACTCCTCCTTCTCTTCCTCTTTCTCTCTTCTCCAACACCTCCCCCGTTACTTCCCCCCACCCTCCGCCTGAGTTGTTATTCCTCCTGGTTCACCTCTCCTTCCATCTCCTCCTTCTCCCTCCACATCCTTAATTCTCTTCCTCCCACCCCTTTCTTACCCACCATTTGCTCCTACTCCTTCTTCTCCCCCCTCCTCCCTCTCCCACCCCCCCCCCCTTCCCTCATCCACCCCATACTATCTATCAGACACTGTTAGAGTGGTACTTAAGCGACAGAGGGGCTCTAGAGAGACACCCTAGCAATACGTGCAAGTGTCCATTCACAAGATGGACAATCCCAATCAGGGTTACTCGCATGTGAAACGCTCTATCCTCCATAGGCCAGAGGGCTGTTGCACAACGCCTGTTCGTTGCAAATTCGTAGCCCTTTTTAGCCTTTCTGTTGCTCAATGAAATTCGTAGAAATTGGTGCTCGTTCTTTGTGCAACGAACGGGAACTTGTTGCACAATCAATTGGTAGGTCCTCGTTCGTTGGAATAAATGACCCCATCCATTATTTGATTGATTTAATCATTGATATTAAGATAAAATGACAATGATTCTGTATCAAACCTAGACCTTAGTTATACATAAATGATACTGGACTATTGTTGAAGCCTAAATGCCAGAAGTTTTGCTAATAAACATTTATGAATATGGGGCCTTTTATTCATTGATCCTTATTGACTGACTCCTAATGACCATTAGAGTTCAGAAGCTAGGTTGGAATATCCCCAAGAAATGACGTCAATCTATGGCACTTTTAACTGGGTACACATCCTTTAGAAGGGTGCACATCCAAACGACCAGCCATATGAAATCTACAAGAGTTGGTTAATTGTGTACATTTCTGCTCGTTCGTGGGCGCATAGACAAATTTTAAGGCAAAAATTCTGTTGCAGAATTAAAAGTTAGGACGACCTCTAGGGTTATTCTAAGTCTGCTCGTACCTAATTTGAAGGTCCCTGGAATTTATTTATTGATATATATGAGTTCATAATGTCTATAAAATGGTATATCAGAGGTTTTCCACATTTGTTATTCATTTTCTTTATGCTTTTGATATTCGTGGCTATGAGTCTTGCTCCTGGCAGGTCCATTGATATACTTATATATATGTGTGTGTGTAAATCAACAATACCTGTCAATCAAACCCATGTTGGAAGTCCCCTACATTGACCCTGAGCATTTCAAAACAAACAATCAAAGTACAATCAAGGCAATCAAAGAGGTAACATAATAGTTTGGGATATACCCTCTCTGTGACATCACTCCTTGGATTACCCCATCATTTGACTGGGTCCACACCTATTATATTGAGTAGAGTGCACCCACGAACACATGGACATGCAACGATTGTTCGTTGAATTTCGTTGTGCAACAGCCCTCAGGTGTAGGAGAGAAAGTTCTTTTCTGTCAGCAATGACCGTTGGTTAGAATAAACCTTCGCAATAGGACTAGTGAAGAATACCGTTGAGGCGATAGCCGTGTGAGATAGGCACAGATTCAGGGACCTACTGGTAGCAGAAATTATACTTTCCCTGCTTAGCAAATTATATTATCAATAATAATAAAGTTCGTCTTTCGGATAAGGCAAATACACATAATTATTGTGTTAAATTTATTAACATTAACATTGCACAGATTATCTTAATCTTTTCATCATAACCTATCATAGCTTGGAAAATCTATCAGCTTTCTTTTCTAACCAATTATATGTCACTCACCTCCTCCTTTCTATCTTTCTATTATACACTGCACTAACAACAGCCCCTGGCGGAAGATCATGGATAATACTACATGTTGTAAATCTGTCTAACATAGGAATTGGCTGTATGAATATGTTGAATAAAAATAAATACAACAACAAATACGCAGGTAATACAACGATTTACAGCGCTCACAGCGGTTAATTCAACCAACATGTGATTTTTTTCAGCACTGAGGATTACACCATTTAATATCTGCATTTACAATTCTCCTGTTGAAGAGACTTGTGTGCGTCCATTGTACATAAAGGCTTTAGTGGAAACTTTACACTGACATAGCTGTAGTTTTGAAACTTTTCGTGAAAAGAGAAAGGGTAAAAAGAAGCCGAAAAGGACCAGAGAAAGAAACAAAATATAGAAAACGCCATGAGGTTTTAGTGCAACAGAGACAAGCATAAATATTGTGAAGTTCGAGTTTCTTTAATTTTGAAAGCTCTAACCAAAAGGAAAGCGACAAAAAGAAGGAATGAAGAATAACATAACTTCTAGAAGAAGTCAGGTAGTTTAGAAAGTTGGTCTAACTAAGAGAAGAAAGAAGAAAGCCCAGAAGCCTGCTTACCCATTTGTCATCCTCTTTCCCTGTAAAACAAATAAAGAATATTCCAATCCAATTGAAGAACGAACTGATGACATAGAGACACAACATAGAGAATGACGGTGTGGCTTCAGTGCAAGTGGTTCTGTTCATAATGAAGTAAAAGGTTTGATTACTGTGAGTGCCATCAGGCTATTCACTCAATAATTCAAACATGGGTTTATGGGAAAGGCTACTTCATTTATATCTGGGTCACATTACAATTATTCCACATCATATGTGATGTGTTGTAGGAAAATGTAGGGTATTGTGTCACAAGTCGCAAAATTGATATTTGTCGAAGGGATGTATTTACAAGATATCTTTGTGGGAATGGTCCCATTTTGGGGATATCTACTACCTTAAGTCGTATAAATACATGTACCAAATGTCAAGACAGTGTGTTAATTATATCTATGCATTTCTAAGGTCATTCTATAGAGTGTATTTAGCTACTTTACTAGTAATTGATCACCCAGAAATATCGCTAACTCCTTTTAAAAAAAATATCAAACTTAAAATATAGAAATATTTAGTGGATGTCCAAATATTTACCATCACTAGAATTCGCTTGATCTCATCTTCCCAAACATGATGGTATCTCCAAACCCATTTTTGGCGACTTGTGACTCATTTTCCTGTAACACATCACATATAGGTCTGGATGCCCAATCTCAAATGGATTCAGGGAACCTCACCTGTAAATGACTTAAATATATTGACATGCGATGAAAAGGATGCTAATAGACTCTGTCTCACCAATTCTTTAATTAATCATATATGCATGTGGATTTGCTTAGCAACACAAACACACAATTAAATAATATGTGGAACCTAATAATATTTAGTGGCCATATCCCTCTCCAAATTTCGAACTTACTGAAATTATCAAGGTCTTTTATTATCATGCATGATAAATCACTTTGAGAAATATCAATTTTCAACACATCACATATTCACTCAAACTTTCTCAATAGTTCAACTATTCCAAGACCTTTGTCAAGCTGAGTTATCTCTCTCATCACACATCCTGCCTCATACATACTCTAGAGCTGACCCCTTACCTCTGCCTATTCCCTGCTGGAAGTAAAATAGGGAGAGGGTCCTGATGTATAGGTAAGGGGTGAGTAGGTGTGGGGTGAGGAGTGGGGTAGAGAACAGTGGAGGGGTGTTGAAGGCACTATAGAGATAAGTAAATTACCCCTCCACCATTGAAACATTCATCAACTCACCCTTGTCCTTTCATCATTCAAATTACAAATGGGAGAGCTGCTCAAAATGGATGGGTGGACACTCCTCATTCTTTCAGGAGTCTGGTGCTCACCGTAGGAGGATTGGTGGAGAGAGTGAGTGGAATCCGAGCATTCACTTAGTGTTATGAGGTGGGCCTCGCAATATGCATTCTTAAACAGAGGACTAGGATGGAGAAAGTTGTAACATGTTCTTTTGTTATACAATGTCTTTATCAATATAAATTATTGCTCTCAAAGTTAATAGCGCAGAATCCCCCTATCACTACCTGAACATGTATAGTATTTAGTTCCAGTACATGGTAATATATGGTAGCAAATAACAATAATAATCATCCACTCTGGAAATGAGTAGCCCTCATTTAGAGGTCCTCATAGTTCTTTCAAACAGCCTCTACTAGGAACTCTTTACTAGAGTAAAACTTAAACAAAGCATAGTAAAATAAGTATAGTAAGTATATTGCATAGTTGTAGAGGTAGACAAAGTAAGTCTGCTATAAACATTTCTGTATAACATGTGTTGTCAAACATTTGACATCAGATCAAATTTATAAAATACACGAAAAGGAAAGAATAATTTTAAGGGAATTATAAACTGTAACTAGTATGTTGTTACACAGTTGTACCAGACCATTCACTTCGTATTCCTTCCTATCTGTGCAGTTCCTGAGTTATGCAGGGACTCCACTATGGGAAAAACGGCAAAAAACGGCTGCGACAAATTTTTTGCGACGAAATATCTAATCAAGTTAGATATTTTGCAATTGTTGGCAACAAATAAATGTATTGCCGACAACCTATTTTACCCCTCTTCCTCTTGTGATTTGTGTGCGCCAATTTTGCACCAATTTTTAGTCATGTCGGCGACGAATTCTGCCTGTCGGCGCCATATTTTACCTATAGTGGAGTCGCCCTATTAATCAAAGCACGGATTTGTAATGAGAATTCTCATTACAAATCCGTGATCAAAGCTATTGGTTTTTAGCGGAGAGCCTTTGTATTGCTCCATTCACCAAAGCAGACATATAATTCGTCTTTCAGGTTCCACACTTAAGCCGGGCCCACACATTCAAGAACTCACAATTCATACGAATTTGGGTCTCACAACAATTCATGGACGAATTCTTAACAAAATTGGCTAATTCGTACGACTTTGTGTGCGTTTTTCGTGGCCCACACATGGCCCACACATTCCCGAATTGTCTTACAAATTGTGTTAGCACTTTTCTTAAGGAATTACAATTTTGTGGACTCATTTTCCTGTGACACATCACATGTAAAAAAAAGAAAAAAAGGAAAAATATCAGGGATGTAGGCCTACAGAAGGGGGAAATGAGCATTATAAAAGTGAAATATTTTTTGTTGATGCTCCAAAATTTAGTGATGTTACAGACTTCCAAAGTTACCTGCCTCTCAAAATTACTAACATTTTTGGTCAAATTGTAGAATCTCTTAAAACTTTTGGATGTATTCAATTGTTTTAAGGGCTTTATGCCCAGTCTACATAGGGGCGAATTGGAAAGCGAATTGGGCCTTGCGGCCACTCGTACGACTTCACACGAAATCGCATAGAATTTTTTAACTAAATCGCCCCTATGTAGGGGCAGCTGCGACGAATCGCAGAATCCTACGACTTATTGCAGAGGTAAAAATTGGCCCACACACATGCGAATTCAAGTGCGATTTCAGATGGGCCAGATCGCAGGTTAAATAATCCAAATCGCATGTGAAAAATTACTATTGATGCGATTTCAAATGGAATCGCACATACTTTTACCAGCATTCACATATGTGTAGGGCCAGCCACGATAGTTTGTAGAAGTCTGTTACTGTCCACGACTAATCGCAGGAGGTCATGCGAATTTCGGAAATATCCGAAATTCGCAGGTGATTGCAGGTATGTTTGAACAGGTGTCGTTTCGCGAATTATTGATGAATCAAAATGATTTTTTCACAGAACCTGCCCAGACATATTGTCTCAAGTATGTTAAAATTTTGTGATTATAAATTGATTTTTTCTACCTTTTTTTTTAAATCGTCGCAAGTACACCTCAAAAAATATTTTCGGTCTTCTCTCCCTCCATTTTCTTATAATTTGAAGTGATCCAAATCGCACATCTGCTGCGAATCCAGACCTGCGATTTCACATCAGTTTGCATCTGAAATCGCACATGTGTAGGGACTAAAACCCAAATCGCAGAGCATTATTTCTGAAATCGCACAAGCTCCCCGCCGATTCGCACAGGATTTCTATGATTTCACATGCAAACGATCGCAAGTGCCGGATTCGCACCAGTTTTTGAATTCGCCCCTGTGTAGACGGGGCATTAAGAATTGTCTTAGAGTGGTCTATGAAAATAATATTTGTCTTTTAACATAAGAATTTACTCTAATTCGTACGAATTGGAAAGTGGCCTATTTTCATAGCACCAATTCGGCTCAGAATTCGGTACAGTGTGGGCCAATATTTTGCCTACGAATTGTCTTAAGGACTCACAATTTGTCGTACGAATTGGAGTTCTCTTTGTAGAAAGCCCACTCATTACCAAACTCAAATAAGTTTCTTAAGAATGATTTTGAATTCGTACGACTTGTCTTAGGGCCCAATTAGGCTCTGAGTTTGTGAATGTGTGTGCCCGGCATTACAAGCAAAAAATAAAACATTCTTTTAAATTCTTTCATTTACGCTGAGAACGTTTACGTTTTCGGCTGCAATTGCGTGCAAGCAAATCCCCTATTATTGTGAAGGTGTAATTCTCTTTAGGCGATAACTTTGTAATTGTAAGCACAGTCCTTATTCTTTTCTTCTGTTGAAATTCTGTGTTACACAAAGCGATTTATTTCTATTGCAGAGAATTATAATTTGTGTTCAAAATTAAAAGCTGAAAATAAAATCATTTCGTACATTCTTTATGTTATGTAAGGGAATAGGGGACTTGCATGTGCCACTGCACATGTCTGTTACAGTGCATCCTGGGATGGATTTTGGTGAAATCTGACCTAGAAATATTTGGCAAGATTTATATCGAAAAATGTTTTCACCTATATCTGAGTTTGTATAAATGAGCTATGGAAACCAAATGCATGATGGGAAAGATGGAGACTTCTGTCATGGGAACATGTATGATACAAGGATATTGACATTTGAGCATTGATAAATAGTCCATGCTGAACATGGCATGTTTTCTATAGATATTAGACCGTACCATTAGTCCCATAATTCCACGCGAATCTATATTAAAAAAGGTGGCTATACTAATCCCTTATTGTCCCAACTAACGCTGACTGCATCGCCTTCATCTTGTCTATTATACAGGGCTTACTAGGAGGAGTTTGGGTTGATTTACATTGATTACTCCACTGTAGGGGACATGTGGGCCAGATCCTCAGAAAATGTACAATTCACCTTCTCCAATCCTCTAAAAATAACCCAAATTTAAGACAGAATTGAGCTTCAAAATACAGTATAATATAGCAGAACAGATATTTTAAAACAACATAATACAAAATATACTCAGATATACCTGGTATTTTTTCAGTCTAATTTAGTATATTTTACTAAAATTTGTGTATAGTTGCCAATTGTAGATTTTCTGACAATCTGACCCATGTATTTCTAGAATATACACCCCAGGTGGGACTTGAACCCACAGCCCCACTATTTACCTGTCTTACTGACTGAGGTTCTGGAACTGGCCCATTTCACTATTCCTCCTCCATCGATCCAGCTACTGTTCACCATTAGACCCACGGGCATTGATAGCAAACACGGACCTCCCTTTGTGAACGTCGGTATTTACTCCATAAATAATCAATATATCTACTTCACTGATTGAGATATTAAAGGATAGTTTGTTTAGTTGAATTGAATTGAATTGAAGAATACTTTATTTTCCTGAATATACAAGTGTGACATCCGGCAAATAGGTGACCTGGATATTATCCAGAAGCCTGCAGGCTTCTGGATAATATCCAGGACTTCCAGCCGCCACCTTATAGACCATAGTAAAGGTCATATTTAAAAACACATAGTTGATTGTCCAACTATTTCCATGCAGGATACCATCTGGAGCATTCAATCTATTAATTTACATATGTTCCTTACATTCAATGTTCTTTACACTCTGTTAAATTTCCTTTGATGCGATCTGAATTTGATTTGAGGTACGGATGACAATATTTTAATCAATTGCATATATGGGTGAGGTCGTCAGAAAATGTAAAATTCACCTCCACCAATTGCCTCAAATAACCGAAATTTCAGAAACAATGAGCTTCAAAATACAGATTTACCAGATATTTTATATTTTAAAATAGCACAATACTAAATATATTCAGATATACAAGGTATTCATCTTTTCTCAGCCTCATTTAGCAGGATTTCCTAAATGTGTAGAGCTGCCAATTATACGTTTTCTGACGATCTGACCCATAAGCTAACCCGGAGTGCTAAAGATGCGTCTTATTTACTATAGTGTATATACATTATAAATTCAAGTCATTCTCATAATTGATTTCCAGTCCAATATTCCATCACCAGTTTGTTGTATACGTCATTTTCACTTATAGTGGGATAATTGTGAATTGTTATGAAACATTTTTGGAGGAACCCAACGCAGTTTAGATAAGAAAAGAAATGAATATCTGACCCCTACAAGCAGGAAGAGACAAACACAAACACAAACACAAATTCCTCAAATGCCGTAAAAGGGTGGCCGGACTCCATCCGATCAGTCAACCACCGACTTCTCGTTGTGTAATTTTAATGTAGGCCCATCTGGAAAGCCCTACCTGTACTCTAATTTAAGTCCCATACTGCAATCTAGATGGGGCTTTGCGCGTGCGCTTAACCCTTGCAGCCACTGGTGGAGCACTGTCCGTTTTCTTCTGAGGAGAAATAGGAACATTTGGAGCCACACTCAAAATTTTCCTAGGCCTCCCCCTCCCTCTTTTCGAAGGCTTAGCAGGATCCGTCACAGCAACAGGGACTGGTTGCTTATTAACTACCAAGTCCGTCTTCGCCTTTGACGGCCTACCAACACGTCTCCTAGAAGGGACAACTACTGGAGGAATACTGGGTGTCTTTTCCTTCTTCTTAGCCTTTTTCTTTGACTTAGACTTCCCCTTCTGACCAGTCCGGGCCACAGCAGGATCAGCATCGACTGCTCGGTCCGGGCGGACGGGAGGGACGTCTACACCAGAATTCTTCTTGGGTCTGCCTCTAGGCTTAACCCCAACAGTAATCTTGTCTTTTTCTTTCATTTTCGGACACTCAGCACCAGCTAAGACTTTTTCATTCTCCCACCTCAGGATATCTCGCCCAGCCTTCTCTAATTTACGGAATTCCGGGGCTTTTTCCAAGTTGACTGCCTGGATAGGCCCTTTCTCGTCGAAAGCAGACTTCAGGTAATCAACGTGATACCTGACCAATCCCTCAGTGGTTTCCAATTCATAGGTAGTACCCCCTATGAATCGGTGCACTTTGAATGGCCCGTCCCATTTGGGACCGAATTTCTTCCCAGCCTTAGGGGGACAGTACCTGTATACCACAGACCCCACTTCAAAGCGCCTAGGGCACGCCCGCCTGTCAAAATCCTTCTTTTGGTGCACTGCGGCAACGCCAAGGTTATCTCTGACAAACTGATGTCCCTCTCTCATCCACTGTCTCACATTTTCCACGTACGCCAAGTGACAAGGAAAATCCAGTCCTCCTGGTTCTACTCCATGGACTAAATCCACAGGAGTCACAAGCTCTGAGCCAAAGACTACCGAATTAGGCGTACACAACGTACTCGCATGCACAGTCCCCCTGTAAGCGTGAGCTATACATGGAACAAGCAAGTCCCAATCCGTCTCCGAATAGTCAGTCAGGCAAGAGAGCTGCTCAACCAAAACTCGGTTAAATCTCTCCGCCTGCCCATTCGACCGAGGCCTGTATGGTAGAGTGGTCAGTTTCTCTACCCCTAACATCTCCAACAAACTCCTCAACAGTTGTGATCCGAATTCGGGAGCTCCGTCCGTCTGCAGCGAAACCGGACAACCGAATCTCAGGATCCATTCCCTGAATAGAACATCAGCACACCTCTCAGCCGTGTGATCCGGCATAGGATATGCTTCAGCCAACTTCGAGAAATGATCCATCACCACCATCACATAGTTGTTGCCTCTAGGGGTAGTTTTAAATGGACCAATAATGTCCAAGGCCAACCTACTCCACCTTTCACCATGGATCTCCTTCTTAAGCGGTGTTATGCCACATCCTCCTCTCGTTTTCCGCATACTGCAGGCAGGGCAAGCCCTCAACCATCGTTTCAAATCATACCGCATTCCAGGCCAAAAATATTTCATTTTTGCCTTCCAGCTGGTCTTGAATTCTCCATAATGGCCTTCCAATCCGGAACCATGCAAGGAACGGAAGATGTCACTTCTCATTGAGGCAGGAATTATCTTCCTGACGTACGTCTGTCCAGTGTTCTTACGCAACCAACGGAAGCATAAAACACCACGGACCATTTCTAATTTGTCTCGGTCACGGACATATACACAGAAGTCCAGTGGCTCACCAGACAAATTTTCTTTGCTGGGAACCGGACTACTACCATCCAGTATAGCCATAACCCTCTTCAGGAGCGGATCCTCCTGTTGCGCCACCCGGATTTCGTCCTCCAAAGGACACAAGACAACTGCTTCAGCGATCACAGCATCATGGACACCGCAATCCGTGCAGTCAAGACGTCCACATTTCCTTGTGGGAATCCGGGACAACCCGTCCGCATTCTTGTGCTTCTTTCCAGCCCGATGAAGTATCATGCTTTGATCCAGGCCGTACTCCTGCAACATGGTCAACCACCTAGCAAGCATATCGGCCGGATCCTTGAAGTTCAGGAGCCAACGGAGGGAAGCATGATCCGTCCTCACATAATAGTTACGGTTGCCAAGCAAGTAATGCCGGAACTTATTCAGGTATGTCAGTACTGCTAACAATTCTCTCTTCGTCGCACAATAATTCCTTTGTGGACGAGTGAGACTGTGGCTAGCATAGCCTAACACCACTTCTTTTCCATCCTGCATTTGTGACAAGACTCCGGCCATTCCATAGCCACTTGCATCCGTATCTAACACAAAATATCCCTCTCTTCTAGGATAACCAAGGACAGGGGCTGAAGTCAATAAAGCCTTCGCCGCCTTAAATGCTTCCTCACATTTCGCAGTCCACACTATAGGTTTACTATAGCGCTTCAATCTTCCAGCATCTGAAACGATCTGCTGCAGAGGGGCCACAATACCTCCAAAATCCGGCTGGAACTCCCTATAGTAGGAAGCAAAGCCAAGAAATTGTCTAACCTCTTTAGCAGTCTTAGGGACAGGCCATTCCTGGACTTTCTTGATCTTAGCTGGATCCGCCCGGATCCCGTCACCAGAAACGATTCTGCCCAGATACTTCACTTCCTTGCGGAAGAACTCGCATTTCTTGGGTTTGAGCTTCAGCCCATACTCCCAAATACGTTCAAGCACCAACTTAAGGTTGTCCGCGCATTCCTGGACGGTTTTTCCAAAAACGACCACGTCATCCAGGTAAACCAAACAGGACTTCCAACGCAGTCCGTCCAACATACGGTCCATCATGCGTTGGAAAGTGGCAGGGGTGTTACACAGTCCAAAGGCCATCACCTTAAACTGGAACAGACCCACACTGGATAAGAAAGCAGTTTTGTGCTTGCTGCCCTCATCCATTGCAACCTGCCAATATCCGGACTCCAAATCCAACGTGCAAAACCACTGGTTCCACCCAGGGCTTCAACACACTCATCAATACGGGGTAGGGGAAAGCTGTCCTTCTTAGTGACCGAATTTAGCTGTCTGTAGTCCACACAGAACCTCTGGGTTCCATCCTTCTTAGCCACCATAACAATGGGAGCACCCCACGGACTACTGCTATGCTCAATCCGTCCTTCCTTGTACATTTTCCAAATTTCCGCCTCTGCTCCTTCCCGCCTAGCCACTGGTAACCTGCGATAGGCTTGTTTGACAGGGATTGCATCCCCAGTGTCAACCACATGCTTAACCAAATTAGTACACCCCACTTTGGTACCAGGCAAGGAGAAACAATCTTGGAAATCATAGAGCAGTTTTCGAACTAACTCCTTTTCTTCCTTCTTGGATAGGTGAGTTTCCCTCAACAACTTATCCAACGGATTTTCGGCACAAGCTGGAACAACTATTTCTGGAGCGAGAAGCTCATCATCCGCCACTGGTGAATCCATCACCTGAACAGAATTGATGATAGCAGTTCTCACTCTTTCATCATCTTCCCCATCAGGCAGAGAAGCATCAGACAATAAAGTCACAATACTAACTCTCCCAACCACCATATCTTCATTCAATCTCACTGAGGAGTCGGACGGATTGGAGAAAGCTACCACGGCCGAATTAACGTTGCCCGACACATATGTGTTCAGGCTTCCCAAGGCAAACTCTTTCAACAATCCCTGATCAGGCTCGAACATCAGACCTTCTGATGTGTCAGAACCTCTACCCAGATCTATTTTGGCGAGAGTCACGGACCGAGGTTTGAGGACTACAGGTTCCTTCAACCTGACTTCACCTCCATCAATGAACTCTGACACCTCCACAGCCTGAAAAGTGGACTGTCTCAGACTTTTCTTCATGTGCTTCCATTGTTTGCACATAACAGAAACTGTCTGATTCTCTAGGAATAGCAATCCAGACCAGTCAAGATTACATTTGTGGACGTAATAAAAAGTCCGTCTTCTGGTCCTTTCAGGCCAGAAACCACCAGACATGTAATCATGTATGTCCGTTCTCCTATCACCATAGGACACAACGCGCTCCCATGAGTGGTTATAGGCAAGCCATTCCCCATTGCACACACCATCTGGACCGGAACCAGAGGTGGTTGCTGGGAAAGAGAATCAAAGAACTTCTTAGTAACCAGGCTAGTTGTAGCTCCTGGATCTACCAAAAAGTCTCCTTTTCCCCCACCTAACCCCACTGGGGCGTACCATCTCTCACGGATAATCAAATTATCCGTGATCCTCAGCGTTTTCGACTGTTGTACAGAAACTTTCTGTATCCGGGCAGTCTTGTTGGGGTTCTGTCCCACAACCACGATCTGTCCTTCAACAGCTTGGTACCCGGATTGGCCCCATCTCACATCTGAAACAAGATCCGGGCTATCCAGGGGAACCTTTCCACCTGGAAGGGTGTCCTTTTCCGGCAGGAGACTAGTATTATCCGTCTTCGGAAGCGCCTGTTCACTTGGGAAGGCTAACTTCTTACCAACGCCCGCCTGAGCAACACCCCCAGTTCCTATACTACTAGCAGAATCCGTCTGAGCTGTAGCACTATGAAGCGGTGTCCTATCATCGACCCCCATCTCGCTTCTTACAAGGGTCGGCTGGGGTTTTCCGAATCCGGCTTAGAGGCGGGAACCTCAGCGGATCTCAGAAGCCCCTGGAAGACCTTGCTCTTAGAACAGCCAGCTGCCAAATGACCTTCAAGTCCACAGAGCCAACACTTGTCATTTCCAGTCCTCCATACTCTACGAGAACCAAATTTCCCGGAGTATCTCTTCCTATCATCTCCAGCTCCTTCCTTGCTGTAGTCCGACTTAGCTCTCCGGTCTTTCCAGGCCTGCAGAGCCTGTACAATCACGGTAGAGACGTCTTCACAAGAGTCAGGGGAAGACACACCAGCATCTTCCAAAGCCTCTGTTAGCTGAGCTACTGCTGAGCCGGATTTCCGTCGGGATCTAGAAGGCTTCTTCCCCGTGGCATGCTCCACTATCTGTACCGGAGGAGGAAGCAGAGCAGGAACAGGTGTGGCTTCAATTTCTTGAATCACCACCCGTGAACTTGAATCCATCATACAACCCTCGTATACTTCAGCCCAATGCAAGGCTTCCTGCAAATCGAGAGGTTCTTTAAAACGGACCCATGTAGCCATTTCCGGATCGCTTAACCCTTTGAGGAAAATTCGGAGGGCCGTGTCTCTCAAAGTACTGTCCGTTTTAACTCCATGAGCATAACGGCCCCTCTTCGCTACCTCATTCGCAAAATGACGGGGAGTTTCTTGCACTTGCTGCCTGCAGTTCCAAAATTCGGCCTGCTTTTTGCTGCAAGAGCGTTCCCCAAAGTTCGTGTCCATATGGGCAACAAACTTCTTCAGCGTCAAATCGTCGGGTAAGTCCCCCATGTCGGCTAGCTGTCTCTTGCACCCACACTGCAACTGAATCAAAAATTCATCTGCAGACCAATTGTAGGCGCCCGCTACCACCTTCATCTCGGCAAGATAAACTCGCCATGGATCCTTCTGCTCCCACGGTTTGATGATTGGCAACCTTCCTGCTTGATGTAGCCTACCCACTCTTGGAGAGTAATCAAACATACCATCCAAGAGAATGATCCCTACGTGTGATATCGACACGTCTTGCCTTTCTTGCTTTTTTCTTTTTCCTTCTTTCCTTCATTGCGACGTCAGAGGATTCAGAGCTTGCCGAATCGCTGGAGGGATCTGACGGATCACCCGCACCACCTGACGCAATTTTCTTCTTTGGCGCCTTTATCTTTCCAGGTGACTTCTTAGGTGTCTTCTTAGGGACATACACATCCCCCTGAATTCGTCCTCTATCGAAATCCTCTGTCCCAGCCGATTTCTCGTCACCAGTGTTCACACTAGAGACCTCAGTGGTTTGGCTTCCAACCGAACTCAGAGAAGCCATCCTTCTTTCAGTAACCATTGGTTTCCTGGGGGTCTGGGTTGGACAACTTCTCCTTTCAGGAACAATCCGTCCCGCCTCAGGAACAGTCCATGAAGTATCTCTTTTGGTCTGACTACCAACACTATCATTAGCAGGGGAGGAGGTGGACATACCAGAACTACGATGTTCTTGGAACGTCACCTTTTTGGCCGAATCCCCGCCCAGACCCACCGGAGAAGCAAAGAAATCCAATGATGGATCCCTACGCCTCTGGCCAGCGCGTCCGTCTGCAAAGGTGGAACACCCTGGTGCAGTCTTACTCAAATCAAGCGGCTGATACTGCTTTGATAGAGTCTCTGCCAAATTGAGGAGTGGATGAAGCTCAAAATCAGTTTGAGTCTCAACCGACTCTTCCATACCAGTGTTCTGCAAACGAGAATAATCATCCATCCTTGAAACTTCACACCTTAACTTCTCGTTTTCTACCTCGAGTCTATCAGTGTAGTGCGAGGAACAAGCAGTTACCACATCCAGGGTTTCTTGCAGATCCTGGTTCTGAAAGACTAGCTGTGTCACTTCAGACACGAAATCATGGCATTTGGTCTTCTCTGCCTGCAAATCACATTTAGTTCGCAACAATTGCAAACGAATCGTACTCAACAAACTCTGATCATCAGAATCCGTCTCAGCCCGTCGCTCCCGGTAGTCCGTCCAGGCACCCTGATTATCTTCCCTTCCGGTCCGATAATCCTCCGAATCTGACACGCCAGTACCTCTGTCTATAAGGCGATCCACAGCCAAATCCACCAAAGGCTGGACTCCTGTAGGTCTGGTGTATCTCGGAGAGGTTGGCTTGTCCGTCCGGGCGTCCGGGCGGTCCTCCGGAAACTTCGCGGCCATCTCGGTCTCCTAAAAAGCAAAAACAAGGCACAATCGCGGATTGTAGCAAAATCAGGCGATTCAAATCACAACCGGACAGTGTGTTAAGGGCTGGTCACGGCACCAATTGTCGTGATTCGCACAACTTAACACGAATAAACAAAGAGACAACAAAGAGTATTTGCTCCCCTTCTGGTTTATTAGTCCAATTCCATGGTCAAGGCTTGACCCTGATCCGGATCCACTACCACAGAGTAGGGCATACGGATCTGCACACACGACTGGTGTGAGACTCTCGAGGGATCCAAAGGATCAGCACATAATAGTGGGGTAAAAACATAAGGTATAAAACAGCAGTGAAACTGAAGTAAATGTAAGAGGTACAAACGGAATACATCACGAGTCCGGTTTGTAACAGAACATAACATAAAGGGTAGATAATAGAGGTTTAGAGATAAATGACATGTAATGCAAGCCTTACAGACTGCAACACCTCTAGAGTTAATGAAGTGCACTAATCCCTTCTGGATAAGCTGCACTGTGGAGGATTGCAGAACTACTACACAACCATATTATCTTTTTATTTTTTTGTGCGACACTTACGTGGTCTTTTTGATTTCACTATTTATTAATTGATATTGGAGACGTGACAAACAGATGATGCACTTCTGAGCATGGCTCTGGTGTCCCAGCGCAAGCCTGAAGAGAAAAAAGAGGGAAAACATAGTCAGGCCCGAATCTGATCTGAGGCCCAAACCCTCAGATCAGATAGGAATGGTATGTCAGTGATTGGATGCCTACTTCGCTAATAGGTTTCTAGGACTAGACGTTCTAATGGGATTATAATGACAGTTTGCGGTCTTAATGGAATTAAAATGCCACTTTGCGGTTTGGGCGAGAGGCTTTCCCTCCATTTAAAGGGATTCTCTCATCTTTGGCCCTAGACTGTAGTATCGACATTAGTGAAGAGCTAGATAGTTGCAGTAGACTCATTTTGATTAATTTGTTGATTAAAGCCACTTTATTTACGTATGAAACGTGGCAATTTACAACTTGGCACAGGCGCCGACTTTCTGTTGCAAACACATTTTTTAGCTAAAATATTTGTTTGCCAGGAGGCAAAAATAATCGATTTCCTTTATTTAGATAAAAGTGTTTTGGCATTCTATCTGACACCCGGAAGTGCCAAAACCTTGTGAACGAATACTGCAGCAATTCTGCAAAAGCTTTTACATACACTGATACCAAAAATGGAAAAAGTCAAAAGGTCTTCCTGTGGCGAAACAGAATAATGTCCCAAATGATTCATTTTAGTGACTTTTAAAATCCCACTCGAATATAAAACGGCCAAATTAATAAAGAAACAATTGAGAAAAAAAATGTCGGTCGATTTGGCTGGGAATCTAGATCTTGGAAACTAGCTTAGATGCACAACAGGAAGAATGAACTGTTCTATAATTCTAGATTCTATTGTACGACCACTGTTGTGGTGTATCTGTTTTTTTTTGTTTTTTTTTTATACATTTGTTATTCAGGATTTATTCACAATATTTGACAACCTCCTCAGGGGTGGTTTTCGTTGTGCCCTGTAGTTGTTCCTTATAACATCGAGGTATTCATTTCTAGAAAATAATAATTATACGACATACTATACTAAACAATTATCGGAAAAGTATTTTAAGAAAAAAGTTTCAAAATTCGAAAAGTATACAAAATATTTAAGAAAATTATACTACATTCCACAATGGATGTCTACGTGAATAATGAGTGAAAAAAGTGAGATGAGATGGGTGGTGAAAGTTGGAAATAATGAAGGTAAATAATGAAGGTTAATTCCCGTCTCGTTTTATGAATGTACTCTGTCCCTTTCATCATTGATGCACTCCGCTACTCACCAACACAAACGCACTCATCCGCACAGCCCACCTGGGCCAATTGAAATACCTCCTACAGTGACATTGGTCCTACCGGAATGAATAAAGACTTAAAAAAGAGATTATTGATTATATGGATCACTAGGGGTGCCAGACTCCTTATCACTTCTCCAGCGGCCCAGCGATATATCCCTTGAAGCAAAGCTCTGGGTATCAGTTCCACCTCTCATATCTTTTTATTTTCGCCCCAACAGTTAATTGAATAAATGCAAAAATAGGACAGAAGATCTATATGTGATAGGTTTTCCAGATCGCTCTTGGAACTAAATTCAGAAGTGAACAAACTATTACATAAGAAAATATGCAGAGCATGGACAATAAAAACAATTGACATATAATATATCATATACTACAATAGTTAACATCTAATTGTTTGTAATGTTGATGATACCTCAGGAAACACAACTTGATGTCGAATACGACAAATAATGTCATTGAGACTCATCATTGAGTTTGTCATTTACCACATCAAAACATAACATAGGCTATAAATGTAAATATTTGATAAGTCCAGAATATATAATCCCATAAAACACAATATCTGTTTGGTTTGTTTATATGACAAATAAGGAACTAGATTCAAAAGGCTTTAGAGGGTAAGGATTCTTGGAAAATTATATCCTCCTCTGCCCTTGGTATTCTCACTCTTTGCATAACATTTAAAAGAAAGAATTCCTAGGAAATGTGTTGTTCTCCCTCTGCCGGCATACATAATGAGTTGTGCCACCCTCCAAACACTCTGCACCTTTCCTTGAAAAATCTTTAAAACAACGCGAGATCTCACGATATCTCGCAATGTCTCACTAGATCTCATGAAATTTCACGAGAGCTCATGAGATATGATTAATAAAGGGGGAACCAAATTCTAGAAACGAGATGAGATCTCGCGAGTCAGAAACCCTAGGAAAAGGTGTTGTTCTCCCTCTGAGACCTCGGTCCTCTGCATATATAACATGAGCTGCTAAAAACAGTTTGCAATTCAATTTTCTAGCAACATACATATATGCATCGGGGCAGTAACCACTAAAGTGACCACTAAACATGTCCGAATAGATTATGGGATCTATTTTATGACCTTTTACTTAGCAAGATACTCGAACTACCTAAAATAGTAAAGTTCTGGGTAAATACCAGCGTTCAATGAAAAATGAAGGCATCATGGAATTATTTTAAAAGTTGACTTGAGAAAGAACATGGTGGGGTGAAACCAAAAAGGCAATAAAACACAGTATGTCCTCGGATTAGTTTCTCATTCAGGATCCCCTAGAATTTATTACCGTTCACTATAGAAATCTATGGGAATTGGGGTATTTTATTCATTGTCCAGCCTATCAGACGATTGTATCATGCATTCTCCTTTAAAACTGCTATTTATGCTTAGCCAACATATTGTTTTACCCGAAAAAGTAATAAAAACAGGGGATCTCCGGACTGTCAAACATGTTATTCAGGGGAATTTCAGCAAATCATGTTCTTTCTCAAGACAAGGTTTGAAAAAGATGCAAACTTCATGACCGAGTTTGTGAACAGCCACAAGCTGCCACAACTGAGTGTGCCAACACCATTGCGTGAAATTGTTTTTATACGGCTCTAGATTCTCCGCTCTCTTCCTCCATCTCCGTATTAAAAATAATATGAAAAATATATTGATAAAATTGATTAAAAAAAATTGTGAAAAATGTAAAAAACAAAACAAAAAAAAACTCAAAAACGAGACGATATCTCATGATATCTCACAAGATTTCATGGGAACGCACAAGATATGATTAATAAAGAAAATAAAGTGTGACAAGATCTCCTGTATATGCAAGGATAGCTAATAATGTAAGTATTCGGTGAATGTTGATGAGATTCTTGCTCAGACATATATATTTAGAGGAAAGGTAAATAAAAAAACAACTTTCGAGCATTTACTACTCTGCTGTAGTAACACTGTAGTAACAGGAAAGATAAAGATGTAATCCACAACCCTCAATGACCAAAAGAAAATAGAAAATAGAATTTGTATGTGCTACATCAGCTCTCTATTCACCGTTGGGTAAAATTTGAGACATGTTCCATTGGTACACTCCCCACTTATTATGCTGGGACTGTTAGACCTGTTATACTAACCTTTAAAATGAAGATGACCCGGCTGTAGGAAATGTGATTTTTATTCATGGAGATGGCGAGAAGATGGCTTAACAGCTTACAGATGGCATACTGACACTAGGCTATATGTTCTAAATTCTCTATTGGGGAGGGGGCGGAGTGGGGTGGGGTTGCTCAGTGGTTTGCATCGTGTACAGCTTGGAACAGAGACATTGAGAGTGTTCAGTGGACACCGAGGAGGCTGGAGAGGGCTGAGTGTGGTTAAGGGTGGTTGAGGGGCCTGAGGTGGTTGAGGGGCCTGAGGTGGTTGAGGGGGACTGAGGGTGTTTGAGGGACTGAGGGGAACTGAGGGTGGTTGAGGGGGACTGAGGGTGTTTGAGGGACTGAGGGGAACTGAGGGTGGTTGAGGGGGACTGAGGGTGTTTGAGGGAACTGAGGGGAACTGAGGGTATTGAGGGGCTGAGGAGGGCTAAGGATGGCTGAGGAGAGCTGAGGTGGGCTGAGTGGACTGAGGGCGGATGAGGGACTGAGGGGAACTGATTTTTTTTTTTTTAAATACATTTTATTGCGTAAACATTTTCAGGCGAACCCAATAATCTCATGATACACAGTTCAAAAATTTCATAGTTATACCTTTATATATTTTAGTTTTTTTTAACTTTTTAACTTCATAGTAATTACATTGCAGGAGGACATACGCATGTTTATTTACTCCTGGCAGATCAATTTCATTCTAGATATACACAATTTGATGTTTTCATACGCTTAAGGTGACTCAGTAGTGATTTTGATTATGGATGAATTTCTCTAAAATTTTAACCAATGATACTTGACATGATATAATGATTATTGAGTGAAAAAAAATATAGGTCACCAGGCTATTTTTCATGCTATGGCGGTATGGAGATATTTAAGACATATTTGAGTAATTTTACTACATTTGAGTAATTTATTAACATAATTCGTTTAAAATGGTTCTGACATGAATTCAGACATCAAATTTCACCCTGACATTCAACATATATATACTTATCATCACATAATTTGTTCCCCCTCAGATCCTGAGTTAGCCCCCTGGAAGCCCCCTAGTGGCAGTATGGGTCACTAGCAAAATTGACTTTGGCTGATGACAATCAGCGTTTTTAAAAAAAACTGTTTGATGAATATTTTTTAAATTTAATATGAATGTAGATCCAGTATTTGCCAACTCATATACAAAAAATCAGAATGGCTTACCAGGTTAGATTTTTTCGATATTACGGCTTATTTATGAGAAAAATGGGGAAAAAATGGAAATTCCTGATAAATATTTTAATTGAACAAAAATGGCTGCATAAATCTTGATGAAATTCTATATGGATATAGCTATTGTAGTTATTAACTTGCACAAAAGAAATCAGCATGAATTTCCCGGCCGAATTTTTTATGTTAAAACTTAATAACCGTATATACCCTTGTATAAGCCGGACCCCGAATATAAGCCCACCCCGTTTATAAGCCGGGGGTTCAGCACGTCATAACGTTAATATAAGCTGGGCCCCGTTTATAAGCCGGGTGCCTGGAACTGGATGGAAAGATGGAGGGCCTGGTTTCTTCTCAGGAGGATTAATACTGAAGAAATCAGCCAGAACTTAGAGTAATATTAGATCTAAGGCCAGAACGAGTTCTTAGTGGATGATAAATGATACTTTAAATAAGAGAAGTCAGTTGTTGTTGATCGATTCTGAATTCTGGTAGTATTTGTTTTGTTAAATTGAAGTCTAAAACATGAAAACCAGAGCAATAATTAAAGGTAATAATACAAATGTGTTTCAGGTAAATCTACTGTTTTCAGTTATTGTAATATAAGCCGGGCCCCAAATATAAGCCGGGCCTCGAATATAAGCCGGGTCAAATCACCATTTGAAATTAATATAAGCCAGGGCTTATACACGGGTATATACGGTATGAGAAAATTGGCTAAAAATGAGAAAATTCTTGATAAATATTTGATTTATACACATATGGCTCCATAAATTTTAATGAAATTTAATATGGATGTAGGGACCGTAGATACTAACTACCACACCAAAAATCAGCATCAATTTGCTGGCTGAAATGTTTATATCAAGACTTAACATACATACTTTGTATGCATAATGCTGATATTCCTTGCTCTGGAAGAGCTGTGGCTGCCACAGAAGAGGACTGACCCATTTCCGATGTATATTATCGTATATTTTTATCATGTACTGTTTTCGGAAATAAACAATATACATACATACATATATGTATTGAATACACATTGTGTGAAAAATGGCAAAAGTTGTAACCCGCTACTCACGCTAGGCGAGGTCGCGCACCCCGTTACATAATCACTACTGAGTCACCTTAACCCATTCAGGGCGGGAGAATGCCTCAAGGCATTCATTACAAGTTGGCCTAGGGGGCGGGTGAATGCCTCAAGGCATTCATTTTTTATATAAATTGAAGGGGGCATAACTTAATGAAAAATGAACAGATTTTGCTGAAATTTAAAATATATGTATACAAACACATTAGAAATATTTTTATAGGCATGTTGTCATGGAGACAATAATGATGACGTCATAACTAACATATGTAAATGCTGGAAAGTGAATTTTGAGCAAGGTTGCTACCATATTGCACCCAATTGGCACCCATTATTTCAATTATTGAAGACCAAATTCTAGAAATTATGGAAAAATATTATCAATAGCTGTTTACATCTATTAAACGATGTACATATGATATATATTATCTGAAGAAAATATTCTTAAAGTATTTTTAAACCCGAATCCTCATGTTAGACACCCGTCCTGAAGCCCAAAAAGGGGGGAAAGGGCCCCCGTCAGCCAGGCAAAATATGTGTAAACTGCCCCCGCCTTGAACTAACAATATTATTGTAAGTTTTTTTATATTTTTGAGTTTTTTGTTTTTTTTCGACCATACAGAAATAGAATAAAAGAACACATTGGCATAAAAAACAGATCATACAGCAAGTTATATTTGTCTCCAAAATTAGAGATTTTCCTGTCTTATTACAGGAGGTTCCTTATAATAGAAGGACATTTATCATACAGTTTCACATGTACATTTCAATCAATTTGTGTCGTTCAGGCCCCTTGTTGACCAGAACTAGGACAATTTCAATATTTCTGAAAATCACACTTATATCAATTCAAGACCTATATTAGATCATTATTGACCTTCAATGATGTTTTGAGGATTTTCCAATCTAATTTACAGTAATTAGCTGGAAGGTTATTCCATAGGGTAGGACCGATAAAGTGGGGGGTCTGCCTATATTTTTCTCTATTAGGCCTATGGATCTTTAAGACCTGCCCGTCCGCAAGCCAGGTCTCTCTTGGCATATTTTGACAATAAAGAGGATCGTTTTTCTTTTGGTACATAATCCCTAATCTTTTCTTAGTTCGTCTATATTTCTGTGATCATTCTTATACACAAGTTTGATGGCCCTTATCAGAAGCCTCTCAAGTTTATTTTTAATGTTGGCATTTGCCATACTCAGAAAGACTACACCATATTCAGGAATTGATAGGATGTGCGTTTTTAATATTTTACGCGCCATCTTGATTGTAATATAGCCCCTGATTTTTCTAAATTGAGTCATTTTGTGTAATACTGAGATTTTCAGTTTGTTCATATGATCGTTCATGCTTATCAGTCGATTTATTTTGAACCCTAAGTATCTTACTGTCTTACTGTTTGTAATTTCTGAACCGTTTATATAGATCTTTCTTAGTTGGTTGAAATTAATCTTTTTTAGAGATGCTCTTGTGCCAATAATTTGAAGCTGGGATTTCTTCCCATTCAATAAGAGGCCATTCGCCTTCATCCAATTATTTATTGTTGAGGCTGCATTTTGACATATGGTTAGACAGTCATCAAAATTAGGACCTGTTACTGTTAAGGCAGTGTCATCTGCGTAAAGTGAGATGTTTAGATCATTATTTCCATGATCCACAGTATCTATACTCTCATGGGAGATCATTAATGTATATTAGAAAAATTAGAGGTCCCAGCTGACTCCCTTGGGGCAAGCCTCTATTTATCAATTTGGTATCAGAGATAAATCCATTCAGTACCGTTTGTTGTTGTCTGTTTTGAAGGTAATTCTCTATGATCCTGATCAGTTTAGGATGAATCTGATAAAAAGATAATTTTCGTCTAAGAACTCGATGGTCAATACTGTTAAAAGCTTTGGATATGTCATAGTAGCAGGCTGTGGTACATTCACCTCTATCCAGACCCTTAACTACTGTGGTGAGGGAGTCAAATAGACTAATATTGGTTGAATGACCCGCTCTAAAACCTCCTTGCTTATCAGAGAATAAGTTATTGCCCTCCATATGTTCAACCAAAGATTTACATATAATTCTTTCAATAAGTTTGGACATTATCAGGACGATAGCTATCGGTCTCAGGTTGTTAAATAATTTAGTATTGCCGTCCTTCGGAATAGGTTTCACTTGGTAGCATTTCCATTCCCGGGGTATGACTCCTAATTCAATGCACTTTTTTAGCAAGAGAGTGATCAAGGGGCATAATTTTAGGAGAAATGATTTTAAGATTCTGCTGTCCACCCACTCGAATCTGCTACTCTTACCTACATCAATATCACCAATCAATTTATATACATTTGTTTCAGTAATACAGGTAGTGCTTGTAAACAAAATGTTAGGTTCATCACCCAAAAATTCTTCAAACTCTGGGAAATTATCAATTTTCGTATGTCCCAGTTTCACAAAATAATCATTCAATTCATTGCTGGCAATTTGGTCAGTAACTTCCCTGCCATTGTTTAAGAAACTGGTTGGGAGAGCACTATTTGCTTTACCAAATAAATTGTTTATGTTGCGCCAGAACTTTTTACTATTGTTGGCATTTGCGTTTAATTCATTTTTGATGAGGTTTCTTTTATAGTTCTTTATACATTTGTGTACCTCATTTCTTTGCCTTACAGCATCTCTATGGTCATTCGGTAAACCTGATTTGTAGGCCTTTCTAAATAGTCTATCCCTCAATTTAATCTTTTGGATCAAATCATGAGTTAGCTTAAATTTGCCTTTACTTCTGACGATTATGTCTTCGAATGGACATTTTCTATCTAACAATTCAAGGATACACTGTTTCGTTTGATTCCACATACCGTCTGGACAATTACAAACATTTTCATAAAGGTCTAAGGCATTCATTAATGGCTGAAGATGAATATTTATATCCTCCTCAGTTAGCTTATGAAAACGTCTACCCTTTTTGCATTCAACCTTTCTAGGTTCCTTTCCTTTCTTTATGATTAAGTAAGTACCTAAGTGATCTGACAGGTTGATGTTTATGATACCTGTTTTATTTATGTGAGGATGGTCAGAGCATAACACGTCCAGAAGAGATCCACTGTTTCCAGTAATTCTCGTATTATTAACAACCAATTGCTCAAGGCCATGATAATTTAGGAGCACCGAAAAATCTTTTACAATTTCCTCCTGAACATTGTTTAGATTGATGTTTATATCACCACACAAGAGCACCGCACATTTGGGCTTTATAGCTTTCAGACTAGTTAGAGTAGACTCAAGTTCTTCCAGGAATATTTTACGACATCCATTTGGCAGTCTGTAGATGTTCAAGCTTATGATAGTCTGCCTATTTCCTGGCTTAATTAATAAACACTGCAGTTCTAGATTTGGAGAACAGGTATTAAGCTTATCGAATATCCATGGATCAACTTTACAGTCTTTGTGAGCTAGACAACATAAACCTCCTCCTTTATTTTTCACGTTAGGACCTTTTTTTTTTTTAAACGTTTTTATTCAGATAAATGACAAGACCCCTCTCACAAAGTAGTGATTTTCGTAGGCATGCTTGCCTTAACATTCATACAAGTAGTAGGGTGTTACAATGTTCTAATTTGGTATAATATGAAAACATCAGTTAAATAAGAATATGTACAATGTACGCTACGTACCGCTATCGACGATAGCATTCCAACAAGCTTTGATTTAACTCATGGAGATGTGATAATGATGGTATGAGATGAGGGTGATGATGATAGTTACGGTTCCTGACTATTTATTCTTTTACAGACTAGTGCCGTACTGAGTGAAATGGTTGTGATAATGGTTTCATACATTATAATCTTCCATTTGATGTTAGGTAAATATGATACATGCTCTTTCAGTTACAATTGCGAGTGCATTAGTATAATGACAGTCAAGGTTCTGACAACTAAGTATATACATGCGTCTATGTGATCGCGGAGGCATCGTGCTATACATGGCGACAATATGTGGAAATAACAGTACAGTGGGGTGGCGACGATAATCTACAGTAGTACATAGTACAGTTCGAACATTGGGAGGCCAGAGCAGCCTTTTATCCAATAATTTCAATATTCAAGTTGTTCTGAAGGTCTAGTAAATGGTATTTCAGCCGGGTTTTAAATTAAATGGGGTCGTTAATTAGTCTAATTTCAGGTGAAAGCTCATTCCACATTTTGGCTTTTTTGGTGTTGATACATCTTTCTTCCCTCATATTATGTGGGAGCGTAATGGCTAAGGTTGGGGCGTTGGCCTGTCTTGTGTTTCTGGGTGGAATTATGCCCCTGTTTTTCACATAGATCTCATTATGTGCGATTTTACACAGATTGAATTTTTGTCTACATTCTATAGTCATAACTTTTGCGGTGGTCCAGAGTTCTCTGTTACTCATTGTATAGTCACAGTCAATAGCTATCCTTAATATACTATTTTGGATTTTTGAAGCCTCCTAGCTTGGGTTACATTCAATGGTGTCAGTGAGAAGAGGCTATAATCAAATATAGATAATAATTTCGACTTAGCAACCATTAAGGCTGCCCCTGACGTTAAATTAGATCTAATTTTCCTGAAAATAAACATTTTATTGTACAGTTGGCTTACTAAGCTGTTATATTGCGGAATCATGTTCAGACATTGGTCAATTGTTAAACCCAGATAGACGTACTTATTCATCTGTTCAATAGGCTCATCACCTATTTTAATATCGATTCTAACATTTGATATTTTTCTTTTTTCTCCCAAGAGCATACACTTGGTTTTTTTGATATTTACCTGTAGCTTGTTGCTTTTACTCCAGGAGTGAAATTTCTTTAGATCATCATTCATTTTGCGTGTACAAGCATCAATGTTACCACCACTATAGTAAAAAACAGTGTCGTCTGCGTATTGAATAAAACTACTATTTAAGTCCAGATATTTAAGGTCATTTACATAAATTAGATACAAAATCGGACCCAGAACTGAGCCTTGGGGTACCCCATAATCTATGGGGCTCCAATCAGAAGAATACTCTCCATTTTTTACGCGTTGTTGTCTACCTTCTAAGTATGATTTAAACCAGTTGCAGGCAGTCACACTTAGACCACATTCCCGCAGTTTCTCTACCATTATGTTATGTTCTACAGAATTAAAGGCTTTAGAAAAATCAATGAAACATGCAATCGTAAAGTGATTATTATATGTGGCCATATTAATATCATTCAGGAATTCTGATAGTGTTTCAGTGGTAGAATGACCACTTTGGAATCCATATTGTTTATCACAGAGGATGCTATTTCTATTAAGATAGGACATCAGTTCCCCAGCTATGATTTTCTCTGTTAACTTCCCTGCTATGTGGCAGAGGGAGATGGGTCTCGTATCAGAAGGAGTTATCGGATTCTTTATTTTGGGGATTAATTTCACATTTGCGTGTTTCCAGGCATCCGGGAATATACCTTCCTAAAGGACTTCTTGATGATATGTGTAAGCTGAGTTATAAGTATCTTAAATGCATCCTTGTATACCCGTGAATTCACTTCATCGCAACCTGAATTTTTGTTAGTATTGATGTTGTCGATATATTCTAAGATCCTATTCTGATCTATGTCTATTTCCTCCCAGGCTACCTGCGGCATTTCATTTGTCACCTGTCTTAACTCATGGTCTATATTATCATTAATGGTTTTCCCTATATTACAATAAAATTTATTGACTCCTTGAACCAGTTCCAACCCGTCTTTCTCTACACCATCAATGGTCAGACTATTAATTGGCAATTCATTTTTGTTCTCCATATCCTCTACAATTCTCCAAAATTTCTTAGATTCTTTTCTATGTTCATAGAGTAAGTTTCTATAGTATTCAGATTTGGCTCTTCTAATAAGTCGATTACACCTGTCCCTTGCATTCCTAGCATTCCTCACATCCTGCATATCTTTGGTTATGTTTGCTTTCCTGTAAAGTCTTTCTCTTTCTTTGTGAAGGTCCTTCAATTCTTTCGTGTACCATATTGGTTTAATTACAATATTTTCAAATACCTTACGAGGGGCTACTATATCAGCAGCCGCTAGTATCTCTCTATTCATAATATCACAACTACTGTTTGTATCGGTAGCCTCGAACAGATTATTCCAGTCCACCTTGGCTAGAGTATTTTCAAGACCTTCATAGGAATAATTCCTGAAGTCCCTTCCCTTCATCTCTGTTTTAACTTTCCTGGTAAAAATTTTCTTGAATATAATATATATTGGATTGTGATCAGATACCGTATACTGTAAGGTACCTGTGGTAAATTCGGTCTTGCTACCTATGATAAACAAGTCAAGTATAGAGTTTTTATATAGACCGTATCTGGTAATTTCTTTAGAAGCTATCACAAGGTTTTTAGAAGTTGTATATGTTTGAAGGGCTTTGGATTTATTATCAACTATACCGATATCAATATTTAAATCCCCTGTTATTACCAGATTACCAGGTAGGGTTTTACCCTGATTGAGTGCCCTTCTGGCTCATTCTAAGTCGGTCAGAAAACTAGCCAAGTTGCCCGCCGGGGGCCTATATACCACTAATAGGTTATAGGTGGGGACTTTTATCACCAAACTCATAATTTCACTATTTTCATTGGATATTTGATTATCTTTGTCGAAAGAAAAGCTATAGTCAGATCTGATGTAACAACATAGGCCACCGCCTCTACACCCTGTCACCCTATCCAAGCGAACAAGGTTGTAATCAACACAGTTTATCAAGTTTATCTGGTATTTCTGTTTTTAACCAGCTCTCAGAAAAGCTTATAATATCTATTTCATTATTCATAATTTCATTTCTAATGGTATCTATCTTCGGTAGGAGAGATCTTATATTGTAGTGGACTATCTTTACTCCTTTAACCCTCCCAAAGTCTATCCATTTGTTAATTAACTTATTTGTCATTTGAGGAACAATTCAGTCTTGACATTACATATATAAAGGCAGACCAAGGGTATTTGTTCTCGACTAAACCAGTCGTAGGTATACCATTCTTTAGGACATATATCCCACTCACAAACTAAGCGATTCAAATGGATTACATTAACATAGCTCAGACATTTCAGGGGACCTAGTCTATCGTGTCTATAAATGGTAAATTTGTCAGGCAACGAGAGGTGGTTGTTAAAGTCAAACGAGTTTAACCAGGTTTCCTGGATAAATACCATCTTTATGCAACCTTTCAATAGTGAGTTAGAGATTTCAATGGATTTGTGTCTAAGGGATCTAACGTTGATCGATATAATACCAAGTCCCTTGCTAGTATTAATTTCATGTAAGTCATCCAATTCCATTTCTCTCAAGGTACAAGGTCTGATTCAATTCTTGGCAAACTCTCAAAACCCACATGGGTTGTAATACTCGGACCAATATTCGAAGGTCAAGTGTACAATCTGTATTCGAAATGGTATAGGATAAAAACACTTGGGGCCCTACTGGGCTTAGCGGCATAGTGTATGCGTGGTACGACTATCTTAGCAATGAATTTCGCCTAACTTCGTCAAACATAGTACACAGGCAGTCATCAAGAGAAACAAACAAAATATACACTTTATACAAGTCCAGCATTTCTTACTGAAACATAGAAGCCAGAAGTTTACATTTACCTTAGCTCAAACTGACGCGGTTCGACGTGGGTTCCGTCATTTTGGGAACTATATCGTGTTCCGCATAGAATATTTTAAATTATGTAAAGAAAAAATACCACTCATACCATTCATAGGATTTATCGTTTAAAGGTAGGTTATTAAGAGTAATACTCTAATTTTTTATAATACATTATGTCGTTGTTATCGATTCAAACATTTTAGCCATTTTCTGCCAACTGTACTTCCGGTTTGAGATTTCCGGCAAGGATACACATGTGTCATCTACCAAGGTGAACAACAGCATCAGGTATCAAGAAAAACCGACTTAAATTGCTCGAATGGATTACAAAAATGGAATGACAGTGAACAAGTAGGTATAAGTATACTTATATTAGGATTCAGTTACGAGGTTGTAGCTGCAGCTAGACCATGCATTGATTCATTTAGAGATTTGTGCAGGTCACTGTTCAGTTTATGGACTTTACGCGTACCCATTTGTCCATGTGGCGTGCTTGACACTGTAAAGTTCAGTTTGCTCGGTCGAAGTAAGGTTTTCAAGCCTACCCGCCTGGTAGTGACTGATTCCGTTGTGTCTTTGGTCTTACCAATGAGGGCCGCTTCAATATTTTCCAATCTTTTCTCATGCATAGACGAGGATAGCTCGTCTAATCTAGGATGTCTGGAACGTCGAGAAGAGAGTACACCTTTTATTTTATCCTGTGAGAAGGGGGATAACTTGTCAGTCGAAATGGCTGGAGGAGGTGGAGACATTAGGATAACCTTGGACAGTTCTTGCTTGTGGGTTTCTCTCATCTCGTCTCTCACTGACATTACGATTTTACCCTGTGTATTCAATCCTTCCCAGGTATGGGTGCGGAGATGAACATTGCCGAGGTAGACACCACAGCCCCACTTCGTATCATGAGTGGCCTCGACGAGTTCAGTGGTACCAGTTGACAATAGCAAGGTACGTAGCTCCTTGTTTCGAGTAAATTTAGACTTTATTATGGTCCTCATATACCCTTCTTCTGCTAATTCCCACTCGTCGTCGGACGAGAGTTAGTCTCCGAATTCCTTAATTTCATATGGATCACCCATTTTGGCGATTTTGCGACTTGCTACTGTGTTACCCGTTTTCAGCGCTTTGTAGTAGAAGTAGGCGTGTTCGACACTTCTAAATGGTATATTCTCCAGTCTTATCGGGCAGGGGAATAGATTTGATGGCCAAGCTAGGTGGCCTTGATATGCAATAGTGCCTCCCACCTTGATAACTTTCAGTGAGCCAGACTGGAGAGTTTCA
Source organism: Sthenelais limicola (assembly GCA_942159475.1). Taxonomy (NCBI): domain Eukaryota; kingdom Metazoa; phylum Annelida; class Polychaeta; order Phyllodocida; family Sigalionidae; genus Sthenelais; species Sthenelais limicola. The sequence goes on along the minus strand of OW804097.1, from coordinate 42,994,518 downwards.
GGAAGCAGTTCCAGTTGCGTTTGCGAGTAGTTTGAACCCTTGAACATTATCTTGTCTCCTTTTGCTTTTGCGTATACATCAAGGTTACTTTCTACTGCTTTCTTAGCTATTTGTTTTAGAACACTTCTATTTCTGCGAACTTCGGGGTTAATGTCATCGTCGAAGGACCAAAATTTGAGAGCTGGAAACCTTTCAGGGGGAAAGTTCTTGCCATTAAACAAAAGTCCCTTCTTTGTCATAAAGTCCTTCTTGTCCTTTAAGAACTTAAATCTTACAACAATAGGGTGTGGTCTTCGGTTGTTCAGTTTTTTTGAGATTATTTGGTAAATGTCGTCAAAGGAGTCGTCCTCGAAATGAGGAAGAACCATTCTTATGATTCTAGTACATACTGTATCGATATCTTCGTGTGCCTTGACTAGCACCCCATTGAAAACAATACTTTTCTCCTTCAGGCGCGTGTCGACTTCGTTATTAATCAGCTTTTGCTTGCTCAGTTTGAATGTCAAATGATCATATTTGTGTTCTAAATCATTTACACGTCTTTCTAACCTTTCTGTGTATTTTTTCAGCTCGCGATTTCTGAGGGTTTCGTCGGTCAATGTGTCTGCTATAGTTCCGCACATCTTCTTATTTTCCTCAAGCCCATCCACCATATTATTGTGCTCGACAACTAGATTGTTGACTGTTTCGGCCGTTGAGAGTTCTTCTTCTTCATCTTCCACATCGTCGTCAGCCTCCATTTGTTCATCCATGACTTTATTAGACGGTGAAGCTATCGGCGAGTCACCCATGATTGAGGAGGAGGTACTAGTTGAATCAACAGGAGAGGCAGATTTATGATCGCTGAGCTTCTTTTTGTCAGGAGATATGCCCGTGTTACCGTCCGCAGCTCTTTTCATAGTAGAGTGTGACAGAGTGACAGCTCTAGTTGTTTACATACACAGCGTTGGCGGCAAAAACTCAATGGAAGTTACTCTAATATCACTCACTGTTCGTAAAAACTGATCATCAAGGATGAATATACGGGATAAGCTCTCATACACTTCAGGTAGGGCTTTTCCAATTGTTTATAATTCCTTTGATGAATTAAAAATGTCTCTAGGATGACCGTTTACCATGTTGGTGAAGACTTTTTGAACAGAACGTCTTGACGCAGGTTACCGCTACCGCCGCCATTTTGCATGTCCTGATGATGGCTGTGGGGAACTGATGAGGGCTGAGGGTGGCTGAGTTGGGCTGAGGTGCCTAAGGGTGTCTGGGGTGCTTAAGTGGTTGAGGGTGGACTGAGGGTGGCTAAGGGGGCTGAGGGGGCTGAGGGGGCTGAGGGGGCTGTGATGGGCTGAGGGTAGCTGAGGGGGTTGGGCAGGGATAGAGTCAAGGGGTTGATGAGTCTTTGATCTCACATATCAGCATCATTATGAGTATTCGCCCTGGGCGCAGGTGTCGTAAATGGGTTCTGCATGACTAACAAAAAAATATGTATAGTCTGGTGCTATTTTTGTACATACATGTTGTCTTCACCTGCAGACTGGAACGACCATGCATCAATAATGTTTACAATTAATGTTCCTCGCCATTACATTGTTTTCCCTTTCCCTCCGGTCTACAGACATAGCGTCTGACATACTACGGCCCACTTTTGCATTGAATAGCAAGTAAAAGTTGCCTCGGTCCATTTTTTAAATTCAATTTTTCAAACGCCAGCTCCATTAAGCCTGGCATAAAATGGAAATATGTAAATTATGATTCGGCAGTGAGAGTGTGCGATTATAGTGTCGATATTCCCCAAGGTACACAGTTGAGGGAGGTGATGGTGGAGGGGGAAATGGGTAATGCGTGGAGCGGGGTTTCTGTGGGCTAAAACCCCGTAAGACATGCTGTATAGTTGGCATAGTGCTTGAAGTTGGTAAATGATTGAATTAAATTCGAAGTAAATGGGTAAAGGGTTTGGGAGTAGTAGAGGAAAACGAGGAGTAAGAGAAGGTAGGTTGGAAGAAGAGGAAGACGAGGAGGAATAAATGCAAGTGGAAGAGGAGGAAAATGGGGAAGACAAGAAAGAGAAAGATCAGGAGGAAGAGGCAGAAGAAGAGGAAGCGGGGGAGGAAAGAGGAAGAGGAGTAGTAACAAATGGAAGTGGAAGAGGAGAAGGAAAAGGAGGAAGAAAAGGAGGAGGAGAAAGACTAGGAGGAAGAGAAAGATCAGGAGGAAGAAGCAGGAGGGGAAGAGAAGGGAGGATTGAAAGATGCCAATGAGGATGAGGAGCATGCGTAAAGTTGCAACGACAGAACTGTAAACTCGACGGTTACGAATTATATTTGTAAATAAAATTATATTTGTTGATTTATAAGAAAGTTAGTTCTACAGAGTTACAATACAGAATTCTATAATTTCATATTCTGCACCACATATAGGCTATGTGATGTCGTGCAGGAAAATGAGTCGTGAACAAGTCACACAAAATATATCATCATATTTGAGACGATGGGACCAAGCAGATCAGAACTAACCTGGCATAAATTGGGACATCCAAAAATACATCAATATTCTAAGTTTGATATTTTAAAGATAAGTTTGCAATATTTCTGGGTGGGCAATAACTAGTAAAGTAGCTAATTATATACTATATAGGATGACCTTAGAAATGCATAGATATATTCAATACACAGTCCTCAAATTTGATACATGTATTCATGCTACTGGAAGCACTAAGCATCCCCTAGAATGAAAGTAAGGGTTCTTCTGAATAAATCCCTTTCCAAATATCAAGTTTGCGACTTGTGACTCATTTTCCTGTAACACATCACATATTTGCTAGCCGTCTACTATTGGTCCTTGCACTCCTTTGCCTCAAAGATACCGTTGATACATAGTATAGTGAAGCATTGTATAGCGTATGGGAGGAATATACGGAATAAGTCTCCATGAAGATGTATTCGATGTGTAAGCACCTCTTTGGTTCCCCTTGTATTCTGCTTATTGGCCTCATAGCCATCTATCTCTCCGGTCAGTTATCACCAGTCGCTTTCTCTGTCTGAGAAGGGGGGGGGGGGTGGCTTGGTGCGGGGGGATTTAGGGGAGCTAGGGAGGTCAGATTGTCAGAAAATGTACAATTGGAAGCTCTACACATTTAGTTGAATATGCTAAATTAGGCTGAAAATGGTAAATACCAGATATATCTGAATATATTTTGTATTATGTTGTTTTAAAATATGTGTTTTGCTATGTTAAACTGTATTTTAAAGCTCATTTCTGTATAAATTTGGGTTATTTGAGAGGATTGATGAAGACGAATTGTACATTTTCTGATGATCTGACCCATGGAGGGATTTTGTAGGAGGAGATTTACATCAATGTGCAAAGTATTTAAAGATTCTTCGCAGGTATATCAGTTTGGATATATACAGGTAAATTGGCAAGTTGGTTGAATGAGTGTGAGTATTGCAATATTGCAATAAGTTCTAATGTGCAATGTTCTAAGCGACTGAAACCAACGAGTTAGTTAACTGAATTATTATAATATGCTTTAAAAATATAAATATAAAACATTCTTGTGTAATAAAGTAGAATTTTGGCGCAAACTAGGTAAAAACCGCATTGGTTGCTATGACTACCACACGTAACTGCTAAGTGATATATGCACTGTGTATAACTCACTCTAGGTACATTGTTCTCAGAGTAATGCATATAAAAGCTAAGAACTTGATATATGAAGTATTGTTAGCATACCATATGTACATGTGTGTCTCTCTCACTCTCACTCTCCCTCTCTCCTCCCTTTCCAATCTCCTTCCTATTTCAGTATATAGAAAGAACCTAATGAGAATGTGGCATGAGGGACACTATTGCTGATAGGCCGGTGGGTTACAAAAAAACACAACATCAAGGACAGTGCAATAGGGTTTTGAGTACCACATTCAAGTTTAGGTTCTACATTTACTCCTACGTTGCTATATATAAGTATATTGCTGAGTACTCGGAAAAGGAAGAGGGAATGGCAATGTCATACCACACATGTTAAACTGGTGCAAGTTACCACACTACTCCCACCCATACAAATAGCATGTGGTACATACACCAATGTGGAGTAAAGTCTGATTATCTCCTCTCTTTCCCATCTCTGTCTCTACCTGCTCTTCCCTCTCTGTATGTTTACATCCCTGTCCCTCTCTCTGTCTTCGCTGTCTCCCTGTCCCTCTTACTGATTCTCGATCTGTATGTGTGGGGGCGAGGGAAGGGTGGAGGGGCTAGGAAGTCACCGTTTCGTGTGGAGGGAGGTGGTGGTGGTGGGGGGGGGGTAGGTGTTACGGGGGTCTTTTCTAAAATTCTACTCAAGGGGACGTTCGGCCTAATGGTAAGAGCCCCATGTGGAGTGATTGAGACAGAGGCCGTTGATGTAATCCCCGCCCGGGTCAAGCCTATCCTTTCCAGCAAGGTCACTGCAAGGTCATTGCATGAGCCCATATGTATGACCAGTGGCATCGTGAGGCGCTGTGTCAAACTGGGTATTGCAGCTCTGCTCACTCCCCGTATATGATAACTATAATGATATGTTTCAGGAAAATAAGTCACAAGTTGCAAAAATGATATTTTTCAAAGTTATTTATTCACAAGACCACTTTGTTAGAATGTTCTCATTCTTAGAAGGTTCAGTGCTGTTAGTAGCATGTACACATGTACCAATTCTTAAGACTGTAGATTAAATATATTATTACATTTTGAAGGTCATCCTATGGAGTATATTTAGCTACTTTACCTGTAATTGCCCGCCTGGATTTTTTTCCAAAAATAAAATTATCAAACATAAAAATATAGAAATATAGATCTATGTCCTTAATATTTACCGTCATTGGAATAAGCTTCATCTCATCTTTTCAAATATAATATAATATCTCAAAATCTGTTTTGTGCGACTGGTGACTCATTTTCTTTAAACACATCACATATTCATGACCAGTGGCATCGTGAGGTATCGGGCTCTGTCTCAACCTCATACCCTTCCAACTCCCCCTATATATGATATATGCACCCCCAGGGTCAGGCCCAGTCACTGAAATGTCCGCTAACAGACAGAAGATTATGTTTGCCAGGTATGAGTCGAGAAATGTTTTCATAAAGGGGTTGGTTGGGGTGGCGGTTGGGCCTGAGGGGGATGTCAACCTTCCAACCTTATGGCTGAATATCTCCGCTGAGGAGACCAATACAATCTTCTCTTATTAACTCAGTGTTTGTTTCATGGGTGAAATTGCCAGAAAATGTAGTCTACTATTTCCCTTCACCAATCCTCCCAAATAACCCAAGTTAAAGACAACCGCGAGGTTCAAGATTCAGTTCAACATAAACAAACACATTCTTTGAATCAAGGCAATATCAGATATATTCAGATATACCTAGTATTGACCATTTTTCAGTCTAATTTAGCAGAATTTACTAAATGTCTAGATCTGCCGAGTGTACATTTTCTGAAGATCTGACCCATACTCTTCTCTTATCAACTCAGTGTTTGTTCCATACGACTGACATTCTTTCTATATGGCTGCTACTGTGTCTGGATGAGTGAATTTTAAGCCAATTTGGAGGGAAAGCATTCGTAAGATTTAATGATTATAAGGGACGGGATCCATCGCATCTAAGGATTTTGAACTAAATGCTGTCCTTTGTGGAACTCTGCTGTAAGAACTACAGAGCAACCTTTCCACAATATGATTGGTGGGCAGCAACAACAATAGAAATCAGGACAGGTACGTTAGTTCAGGATGAAATACATGCATCAATAGCTGGCGTGGGTTACGATCGCTTGCAAAAGCATTCTGAGCATTCAATTCAAAATAATTCAGATCACTTTAAGCTTTAAAAGATATGTTTTATGTTATGTCAAATTGTTAGTAATGTGAAGCCCCGCCCAATACACAATGATTCATGATATTGCCCTCGTGTCTACTGTAATTGAATGTAAACAAAAATGCAAAGATGCATGCGAGTTGTGTGTCATGTACGGAACAGATAGGAAACATCCCAAGTATAATCTAGAATACCTATTAGTGTTCCAGAAAGAAAGTCTTTGTGTTATACTTTTTATAACTTTCTTATAATTCAAGACAAATTAAAGTATGAGGCCATCGGTTTTGATCGATTACAATTCAGCAATGTGCTATTTGATATATATATAGGATGGACCCAGTTCTGATCTATGGAAAGCCATATCTGTTGGATAAATAGTAGGTCAGTTTGGAAGATGTGGCATGGAATGCCTGTTTCAATAGGTGGGGGGCGGGGGATGATAAATCCGTAGGAGAAGCAGCTGGTGTCCTCTGAGAACAGGCGATATTGCTTTCCATAAATTTCCCTTCTTTCTCCTCCATATCAAGGGCATATTATGTACCAGTGGCACCTGGGACTCTGGCTCGACCATTGTGTTAATGCTAATTTCATACACAAATTTCATTAATGGCTTTATTGCTTTGCTTGTTTGGGTAATTATACAGTTTTTCAAAAACAGGTTTCTACCCTTTCGCTTCTCCCACTCCCACCCCGTGCATGGCTTCCCCAAAGTAAGTAGGTAATTTAGCACACAAAGCAATGTCACACCGCTACTGAACAGATCTTCACTTCTACTCCTCCCATCTCCCCATACCTAACAATGATAATATCTATTTATCTAAAATAAATTACAAATACAAAGAAGACATCAACATTTTTATTTTTTTTCTTTTTACTATTTTACATCGTTTTAAACAGGACTAGATCGAACCCATCACATTCTAAAGCTTCTGGGTTCAAACCCTGCGCTTCAGCTTGGTCTGAAACCCTATATTTCACAAATGAAATGTAGTTTCCTAGTTTGTTCAGATCTATCCCCATGCTTCCCCTTAGTCCGTTTCTATACCATGCAGTAACGCTATATAGACAATTTCAAAATAATGATAAGGTTTGAAATTATGTTCACATCTAGCAAGGGATGCAAGAATATAACATATATTTCAGAAGGACATATACCTGCATTAGGATTTCTCTTGATTCCCTTGGGGCCCTCCTACCTCCCCCTCTCTTCCTCCCCCTCTCTCTCTCCCTCTCTCCCTTCCTCCCCCTCTTCCTCTCCCCTTTCCCCTCCCTCTTTCACTACCTCCCTGCCTCCTAAATAGCATACGTTTAGACGAAATAATAGTTCATTAATCTTAAATCAATTACAAATAATAAAATAATTTTCAAATAATAAAATGATATATAATATTCTGAGCATTTTGTATAATTTGTATTTATAATTATTGAGATGTCTTTTGTACCATTCAGTAATAATACAGGAGATTTACCTTGGAGGTGTCCTCAAATTTGGCGAGGAATAGAACTTTAAGGGACATGTCAGAAGGAAATGTACCTGTACAATGCTTTCTCTTGTTTCCCTATCTCGGCTACTGAACAAACCTTGTCTCTCCTCTCTCCCCCACCCTCCCCCTCCACCCCTCCACCCCCGCCCCCGTCAATATTTGGCCACGCGGTATGCACGCTTGCATGCATTATTCGGTGGGCTCCTGCTTCAGGCCCAGCTATCAGTATATACACTTGTGGCTCCTACCTGTTGTGTGGGAGACAAGGTACTGGTAGGGGGGTGGGATGAGGTAGAGCTGTGGGCACAGGTCAAATGATACAACAAAAAATAACCATATCTCATGTTACCATATCATGGTCAATCGAATGTTTATGAGGTGACCATTGAAAGGGCACTAATACCTGGTATAAAAATATTGCTTTTGAATTTTAAAAACATTTTATTGCACTTTTTGAATGCGTTTGAAGGGGGTCTCCTGCAGGTGGGAGGTTTTCAGCGCCTTCTGGCATTAATTATATACAGTCTTCTCTTGTAGAGTGTAATATCGATTCAATCAATGACTGAACTAGATTCTCTACAATATTTGCAGTTTTCAATGTTTAATAATTACAACATAATCCTATGTAACAAATAGAGGTGAATTTCCCTTTATTTGGCTATCAGAGTCAATTGATGATGTTTATAATTTAGACATGATAATATCATATTATATAGCTATGTATTCGATCTAGAATCAGGATTCACTGGGAATAGCACCATACATGATGCAATGCCTATGCTGAATAGAAATATCTTAAATCGTATCTAAATCATTAGAGATTCTTTTGTGGGGTTGGGGTGTTTAGTGTTATTCCCTCCAGCATGTTTGACTGACTAGTTTTGTTGTTGAAACGTTTATACATAGTCGTCTCAAATCGACAGTTATATGAATGTCCGATGTTAAATCTCATCATTAATTAATATTTTCCTATATCTTTATTTGTTTGACTATATATTATGTAGCTGGCTATTTCTGTAATGTCTTTCAACGAAGTATGCGTTAAAAACTTAAAAATGTATTTATAACATCAGGCAATACTGAGAATAGCATCATCGATGCAATGTCTTTGTTCCTGAATAAAAATATTTTTAAATCAAATCAAATAAAAAACTGAGGATTAGAGTTAGTTCATGTCTCTAGTGGGTTATTTATAGCAGCCTGGTGCCTTGTACCTAGTCGCTTCCAGTCATACACTGATTGATTTCACATCTTGCCACGTCACACCGCAATAGTTGATAAGCAGTCTGATCAATTAGTCAGATGTGTTCCTCTGTGTACAATATAGTGCTTTAGTCCCCGTTGGTTGGTCTGAGCTGGCCCGTTATAGACGCATAGAGGGCCAGTGGTCACTACCGGTCCCGCTGGCCCTCTATGCCTAGAGAACTTCCGGTAAACAGCCCAACCAACGGGGACTAAAGCCATTAGAGCCTTTGTTTATTGTCCTCGCTGGCCCTCTATGCCTTCGGAAACCTGTCTCGGCCTCCGGCCTCGACAGGATTCCTGTCAGGCATAGAGGGCCAGCTCGGACAATAAAACTCAGGCTCTAATTGCCCAATAGGGGGACAAAGGGTGGCATAATGCTCATGTTATGCCCCACCCTCGCTCAACAGTGCATACAGTGTTGAAGGTAGGTGCAACTGCAACACCGGGGTGTAGTAATTAAGTTTATGATACGCTCTGACATAGACATGCTCTATGACAGGAGCAATAGGGAATTTGCATAGACGCGATTCTGAATCTTCATTCGCATGAAATCATGGGACTAATGGTACAGTATAAAATCTAACGAAAACATGTCATGTTTAGCATGTAATATTAATTAATGCTCTAATGTCAATATCCATGTGTTATTAATGTTTTCATCACACAAGTCCCCATCTTTCCCATCAAGCATTTGGTTTTCATTGATCATTTATAAAAGCTATGATATCGGTGAAAACATTTTTGCAATTTTCGATAAAAATATTGCCAAATATTTAATCAGAATCCATATCCAGAATCTATATTTTTTATCCGTGGACAAACGTTAGCAGTATTTCTGTATGGCCACTCATGTAGTAAAATAGTTAAATATACTCCTTAGGATAACCCTATGATATGGATAGATATGGAATCTTTCTAAAAGATTGAAAATAATTGAAGACACATATCCAAGGGTGCTGTCAAATTCTAAGTTTATGGAGAATGATAGATCCATAATCAAGCGTAAATTAGCACTTGATCCAGGTATACTCAATAAATCTATCGCAACAAATGCAGATCAAAATCCTGAGTCGTACAACGATAATCTAGCTGGGAAAGAAATCAAAGATTTGGATATTAAATTATCTGAGTCACTTGTAGAAATCAGAGCAAGTCTAAAAGAACATGAGGATAAATTAAAGATGATGCAAGACGAATGCGATCAAAATAAAAAAGATAGAGAAGAGATAAAATCAAAACAGGTGTTAAACCTTCGGACAGAAGGGGTTAACATAAATAAACAGGAGGATCTTGTAGATATCAAAGCCAGAAAAGACATAAGAGAAATGGATATTCAGATAAATAAATCTTTGGAATTTATCAATAAAGTGAGTAAAGAAATCGCTGACTTGTCGAGTGTCAAAATGACAGCTATGGGAGGTGGACAAAATAGCGATGGATCAACTCATATTATTATCGAATGAGTACCAGAAAGTTGGGACAAATATGATACGCAGAATGGTCGGAATATGCAAAAGACAGAAAACACCAGTCTATTTGTATTTAATTTGCTAAATACGGTTATCCCAGTTAAACGTGAAGAAATCTCGGTAGCATACAGAGTCGGTATAACTCCAAGGAAAAATACTGTACGCTCAATTTATGTTGAATTGGATACCGCAGAAAGAAAACGGCTAGTACTAAACAGCGCAAAAGAGATAAGGAGGAAAACAGAATCAAACATTTGGTTTAATAAGTTTACACCTAGCTTAAAAGACCAATCTCAGCGCATGTTAAATGATTGTCATAAACTTCTACGAATCCATAAGCATCAAGCTGACCTGTTGCCAGGACACATCAAATCTGGGTCAAAGGTTTACGCAAAAGGTGATTTACATCTGTTGCCTTCCGGCTGCAGGCCAGAGGATGTGTCGCATTTTGAGGTTGAAGGTAAAGGCTTAGGATTTCATGGGAGCTATAGTCCTTTTTCAAATTTCTACGAATCAAAATTCTTTTTCAAAGGAAAGGAATATACAACTACAGAGCACTGCTATCAAATTCAAAAAGCTATCCACTTAAATCAGCATGAAGCGGCGGGAAAAATCAAAAGTATACACAGCCCAGCGCGCGCAAAACTTGAAGGTAGTAAACTGGATGTTGCAGCTGATCCGCAGTTAATGCATTCTTGGCATGATAAAGATAGAGATGTTCTGAAGTCGATAGTGAGAGAGAAATTCACACAAAATAAAACATTAAAAGCAAGATTAATTGATCCAAAAATCAAAGCATTCTATGAAGTGACAAGCTCAAAGAAATGGGGGGTCGGACGCAATGTCCGCGGAGTACTTGTTGCTAATGGACGTCGAGTAGAATTGAAAACCAAAACATTCATCGGAGAGAACTTATTCGGAAAGATCCTCAATGAACTAAAGGAAGAACTGAGTGTTAAGTAATCATATCAATAGGATCTCTATCAGTGACGATATTATTAATTAATTATGAATGTAGCAAGGCGGGAATTGCTTGTTTTAGCTGATTCGAGGGGACGAAACTTGTACCAAGAACTACACAGGGTAAATCCCAATCTTGACTCGGACGTGTTCGTGGTGCCTGGAGCTGACACTACATCGCTTGTCACTAAAGCGAAAAACATCATTATAACATCTAGGCCACTCAATATTATAATAATGTCAGGCATCTGCAACATCACTACAAAATGTCCAGAAACTAAAGAGGTTAGTTTACGTTTTAATAGTGAAACTGAAGTGGATTCTGACACAACAGATCAAATGGTTAGAGCAAGTCAACTTATAAACTCCTATTTCAATGCACAAACCTTGCCACCTACAATAATATTTGGACCTACAGTGGGACTGGATTTGGTTAGATATAACCAACACCTAGCAACAACTAACAAGGTACTACGACGAATACTTACAGAAAGCAAATTAAGGGCAATTGCAGATGATCAAATACTTCTAGACAGAGAAATAACAGCATATAACAATTCGGTGAAACTCTTCAATAAACTTCACCAAGTACCGACGCCTTACTTCAGTAATTTGGTGCATCACCATAGAGCTGGGAGGAGGCAAAAAACAACAAAAAGACCAGTCTACACATCTTATTATTACCTGCTGTCAGAAGATGGTTGCCATTTAACGCCTGACTTAAGAAGAAAACTTGCTGAAGACATCATAAAAACATATGCAAAAATTTAATAGCATAAGTCGTAGATGCTATATATTTAATGAGGTGAAGAAAAAGATATTGAGATTGAAACTGCATAAATATTGTCACTAAAGGTTGGGATCTTATGCTGATATGATAAAGAACACAAAATGGTGTTAAGTAAATGTCAAGATATTGACAATCAAAGAGTTTTGAGTGATGAACCTATCTATTACTGAGACAGGAGTTTTCTCGAGCCCGACATCAGTTTAGATGGTTTCAAAACAGATAAAACTCTAATATGGGTTAAGGGTGTAAAGTGTTATATGAAATGAGAGAAAAAGGTTAAATTATTAATATTTGAGATTATATACATTTACTGTAATGTATCTATACAATGTATGTTACGATAGGGAAAGCATTCGAGTATATTATCAATCTTTCCTTAGGTCCATAGTTGGAGAATATATATATTCAACTATAATATATCCTATATTCATATCGTATCAGACATTTATGTTCCTTCTGTGTGGTTGAATTAACTAATTGTATTTTTCCTGTATTTTTCCTGAAAATTACTTGACGTACTAAATATTCCAAGATGGGTATTGAAGTAATAGAGGTTGTATTACAAAAGAAATGTCATATGACTGTGTTGAGGGATGGGGTTGGTTATATACCAAAATGGTTCCTACTTAGTTGTAGGACAAAACGTTTTAAAAGGTATTAATGGCTACTAATGCTGTCATTGAAAATGAACAAATTAGTTCAGAAATGTTTAAAAAACTTAAAGGGTTGAAAGGTATCTCATGGAATATTCGAAGTTTTAAACAGAAGTTTGAACAAGTAGAACAGTTTGTAGCAGATTCAAGTCCAAATATGCTGCTGCTTCAAGAAAATTGGCTAAACAAAAATATTTCAAATAGTGAAATATTTATACAAGATTTTAAAATAATTAGGAATGACAGATTAAAAAAGAGGAGAGGGGGAGGTCTGATATCTTATATTCATCATTCGCTTGAAATTATAGGAAATGAATATGAGAAATATTGTGAGTCAAATGAACATTTGGAAGTTCAAGTATTTGATTTAAAAAAGAAATTTATGAAAGATAAAATAGTCTTCAATGTCTACAGACCTCCACAAGGAAATCTGACGTTAGCTATTGATAAGCTTGAAATGATATTAAACTCTGTTGACTCAACAAAAGAATTACTGATAATGGGTGATTTTAATTATGATGCGTATAATATTGAAAATGGCTCCAGGTCTGGTGCTGAAACTTTCAGAAAACTATTAAATAAATTCAATTTACAACAAACTATAAAAAACCATACTAGAATTAGTAGAACATCTTCAACTATAATAGATCATATTTATACAAATATAAATACTGCTCATAGTACTGGTACAATAAATTTAAATTTGAGTGATCACCTTCCAATATTCATTCAGATCAAGAAATATAGAAATAAATATCAGACTGAGACATTTATAGCTAGAAATACTAAATGTTTAGATACAAAAATATTGAAAGAAATCCTTAGGGATTTAGATTGGAGTGAATTATATCAGACAAGGGATGTAGAGGAAGCATGGAAAATTATTTCTGAAAATATAAATATATACGTTGATAGAATGTGCCCTAAAAAAGAGTTTAAAAGAGTCAGGAGAGATCCTGAATGGTATAGCAAACTGATATTGTTAATGTCTAAAGAGAGGGATAAAGCATTTAGGGTAGCAAGAAAAACTTCGAAAAAAAGTGATTGGGAGAAGGCTAGAAGACTCAGATGCAATGTAATAATAGAAGTAAAAAAAGCGAAGGACAAATTTATTAAGGAGCAAATAGAGGAAAATAGAACAGATCCACATAAGATGTGGGACATTATAAAACCTCTAATAAATCCTGTGAAAGCAAAAGGTAAAGGGCAGGAAATTATTATTTCAGTTGACGAAAATCAGTAATTAAAAAATGGGGAAGCTGCAGAAGCTATAAACGATTTTTTCGTAAACATAGGCCCAGAATTAGCTAAAAAAATTATATTAAAGGAGAATTCTAAAAACAAAAACAGAAGTTTAATGGATGATAGTGAAAATGCTAATACTGATATTTCCTCAAAATCAAAATTCAGTTTAAATCCTATTGACAGAGTTCATATTGAAACAGCAATAAAAAGAATAGGTAATTACAAAGCATCAGGGATAGATCTTCTCCCAACACGGATTTTAAAACATTGTATATTTGCATTAAGTCAACAGTTTTCTTACTTATTTAATTTAACAATTGAAAATTCTCAAATCCCAAAAGACTTTAAGCAAGCAAATGTAACTCCTCTTTTTAAAGAAGGAAATAGAAATCAAGCAGGGAATTATAGACCAATATCTGTTATTAGCCTTCCAGCTAAAATTCTAGAATATTGTATACAGAGTCAATTGGCCAGTTATCTTGAAAGAAATAATCTTTTATGTGAAAATCAATTTGGGTTTAGGAAAGGGAAATCCATAAACAATGCTCATGATCAATTATTAGAGAGAGTGTATAATAGTGTTAATAACAAAAAAGCAGTAGATTTAATATTTTTGGACTTTAAAAAAGCATTTGATACTGTAAATCATAAATTATTATTACAAAAATTAATGCATTTAGGAATTGATGAAAAATCTCAAAAATGGTTTGAAAATTATTTAGATGAAAGAAAACAAAGGGTTATTGTTAATGGACATCTCTCTTCTCTGAAACCGGTTACATGTGGGGTACCTCAGGGTACCTCATTAGGACCATTAATGTTTATTGTTCATATAAATGACTTATGTGATGTTATTGAAAATAGTTATATACAGTTATTCGCAGATGACACTGTGATCTATAAGGAAAAAAATCTTGACTCAAATATTATAGATAGTCTGCAGATGGACCTGAGTAGAATTGAAAATTGGTGTGTAAAAAATAGAATTTCTTTAAACATCAATAAATGTAAATCATTAACAATTAGTTCAAAAACAAGGCCAAAAGATATTGCAAACTATGTTATTTCTGATCAAAAGCTTGAAAAGGTAAATGCTTATAAGTTCCTAGGGATTGAGATAGATCAATTATTGAATTTTAAGAAATTTATGGTCAAAAAAACTAACACTGTAAGAGGAAAAGTGGGTGCCATGTCAAAATTATATGGAGCGTGTTGTAAAGAAACTCTTCTTCTTACTTATAAAACAATGGTATTACCAATAATAGATTATGGTGATTTATTCTATGGATCTACTACTCAATTACATTTAAATAAATTACAAACTTTACAAAATTCTGCACTTAAATTAATACTTCATTTACCAAAATTAACAAGCACTATTGAAGTACATAGAAAATTAAATATTTCACTGTTAAAAACAAGAAGGGAGGCTCATCTCCTTGACCTGGCATGCACTAGAACTCACGACGAAAGATACTTAGACAAAAGGGATGTTAATCTTAGAAACTTAAAAAAGGGGAAAAATATGAAAATTCCACATCCAAATATGGAATTTTTTAAAAAATCATATATATATCAGATGCCTTTACTCTGGAATGGACTACCAGAGAAAACCCAAAATATTACATCTCTAAAGGAGTTTAAAAATTATATGAAAAATAGATATTTTTCAGAATTTGACCCGTACTTATCTTCAATAGATAATAGTCAGGGTTAATGGCCAGGCTTGTAAGTCCTGTTTATAAATATCGATATAACGATAACCTGGAATTTATATTTAATTTTATATATTTTATTAATGAGATTATAATATTAGCAATGTGTTCTGGAAAATCCTTATATTTAGGAGAAAATTAATATCATTGTAGAATAAGAATTTCATTGGTCATGTTATGGTATGGGATTTTGAAAATATAATTTTACTACAATTGGTATAGTAAAAATCTTTTGTCTACATAAAAATAGACGTTTCATGAACATTTATCTTAATAAATGAGTAATGTACTGTAAGAATTTTGGTAAAACAATATTCTTATATTATCTAAAAAAATGTAATGTGTAACACAAATTGTAAAGATTAGTGTTATTGAAAAGGTACTATATCGTATATTAAATATTATTGTATAGAAAATAATAATTGTATCACTTATAACAAAAATATTCTAAATAATCACTTCAATATTAACAATATGTGCTTTTATTTCCATACTATTGTAGAGTAAATACAATGTACATGTCCAAAACAACATTGTTTGAGATAAGAAATAATTTGACAATTTATTACAGGACAAGAATTAAAGAATATATAACTACAAAGAAGCACAAGAAACAACTATATTAAGAAATAGTGAGAAAAAGAACATTTATGGAAACTAAAGACATTGGAGCTCATTTAAATGGTGAAAAAACAATGAAAATGACAATGACATATAAAGTCAATTACAATCTAAAGTGAAAAGGAAAAAAGTGAACAAAATCTGTACTAATTAGAGTTAAGGATATAGTATCTTGATGTTAATTAAAATAATAGTTTGTTTTATGGGCGAACTGGAAGATCTAGTTATAGAGGTCTCTGTCCAATTTCTGTAAATTGTTTGAACAGAATAAAAGTTTTATATATATATATATAGATGAGATAGTAAGAGCGCCGGACATAATACTGACATTGTGACTACTACCTTTGTCACCTGGGTTCTGTGGTGAACCTGTGGTACTGCATGGGGAGAACAGACAATTCTGTCTGCAGAGGTTTAGCTCAGACTATTGCCTCGGAACACACAGGTTGATCGATTGTGAACATTTTATTTTGTTTTATTTCTATTACAGGGTTTTCATTAACCCTTACTTGCATAATAATATATTTACATGGATTTTTATGTAAGGATTCATGACAGACATTTCTGGTCTGCTGGTGCACTGGAGGTTATAGGGCGACTCCACTATAGAAAAAAAACGGTGCCGACAGGCAAAACGTGTCGCCGGCATGCCTAACAATTCGGTGCACAAAAATCACTGGTGGAGAGAGGTAAAATAGGTTGTCGGCAACACATTTATTTGTTGCCAACAATTGCAAAATATCTAACTTGATTCGATATTTCGTCGCAAAAAATTCGTTGCAGCCGTTTTTTACCGTTTTTCCCATAGTGGAGTCCCTGCATAATGCTGGAATTCCACTATAGAAAAAAACGGTGCCAACAGGCAAAACGTGTCGCCGACATTCCTAAAAATTGTTTGCAACACTTTTTTCCGGCGTCGGCGCGCAAAAATCACTAGTGGAATGCGGGAACTCCACTATAGGAAAAAACGGCGCCAACAGGCAAAACGTGTCGCCGACATTCCTAAAAATTGTTTGCAACACTTTTTTCCGGCGTCGGCGCGCAAAAATCACTAGTGGAAGAGGAGTAAAATAGGTTGTCGGCAACAAATTTATTTGTTGTCAACAATTGCAAAATATCTAATAGCGGAACTCCACTATAGGTAAAAAATGGCGCCAACAGGCAAAATTCGTCGCCGACATTTCTAAAAATTCGGAAAATTCGACATGACTAAAAATTCTAGTGGATGAGGGGGTAAAATAGGTTGTTGGCAACACATTTATCTGTTGCCAACAATTGCAAAATATCTAACTTGATTGGATATTTCATCGCAAAAAAATTCGTCGCAGCCGTTTTTGCCTGTTGGCGCCGTTTTTTACCTATAGTGGAGTTCCGCTATTACTTGATTAGATATTTGTTGCCACGGTCCATTTGTCGGCGCTGCGCCTGGCCAGTGGAGGAGCTGTAAAAAAGTGTTGGCGCTAAATTTTTCGGCGCCACAACAAAATTCATGACCTTGACCCGCATGACTTTTGCCTGCAGCCAATCACAGCCATGGATACAAGGATGGCCTATATTTCAGAAGCACAACTCTTGCATGTGGGTGCCTATGCAGGCAGTTGAGCGTCAGAATGGGCCATTTAATGCGGGTAAATGATGCTGGTGGGTAAAACCGAGTGGGCGGGTAAAATCGGGCACATAAACATTATTCTTTATTACCATGATGCAATTAGGGAGCTGTAGGAAAAGTAACATCGGTAAAGAAGCATTTGTAACGTCCATTTTGTGAGCAGTAAGATCACTTGCATAAGATTTTGTTGAAGTCCGCCATTTTCTTATGCCTGGTTTATTATTGACATTCATAACTGCAAATGTTTCTGCCCAGGAACGTTGGAGGGACACGTCAATATATTTGCTAAATTGATAGAATGTATCAACAGTATTATATTTAAACGGACATATTAAAACAAATCGAATAAACCAAGTAATTTCATATCATTTTGTCTATTTTATCTTATATTTATCTTATATTTATTTTATTTTCACCACAAGTGTTTAGAATTTCAATTAGGCCTACAATTTAAATTAATTGTAGTCTTCTAATAAGTCTGTGGATAAAGCTTAATGGAACAGAACCAGGGGTTGATGTACAGAGAAGAAGTGGAATCAGAGATTTTCGTGGTAGATTACATACATTAGAAAACTACTGCTCGAATTGTGATTAAGAGATGGATTAGGCCATCCAGAAATTTTACCCGCAAGTATTTTTGGGTGGTGTTACTTACTGTTTTTTTCTGATTTCGAGTGTTGGGGTTTCTTTTTTCAACGGAAATAGAACCCATCCACCCACCCTAGCTCTCTCTATCCCTCCTACCTACAATATCCATTTGATTTAGTATTAAATACCGTAGACGTACACACCACAACGTGCTGTATGCGCTTTTGAGCCATATTTATTATATGGTTGATTAACCTAAGAATTGTTTATTTTTTGCATAAAATTAAGGATGAAATCTAGGTGAAAACTGACGATTTTTAAAGCTGAAATAGATACAATGGGGACGTATAAGCACTCAAACCAATAAATTTATTGCGATATTTTTACTTCATAAAAGCATACCGACCATTTACTAATTGACTGTTGTTAAATACCCTCTTCATTAATAATTAGGTTGTGTACATGTTTGTTTGTTTAGTTATATGAACATAAAAAAGTTTGTGTGTATGGTATAGTAAAGGTGAGATACATGTTACTTAATGATATTTGGCAACACATGAAAGATATATCACATAATATGTGGTTATGCCTATTTCTAGTAGATATATTAAATGATGTGGCCAATAAAAATATTTAAAAAAAAGGGATCATAAATAATATTATGAGTGAGGGAAGATGTCAGCAACACTTTTATGGCACTAGTGGAGGAGTATTCAAAACAATTTCATATACGTCGCCAACACAATTTTCATGATGGCAACACATTCCAGCTGAGTGGAAGAGTGGTCCTGCAACAAATCTCAAGGCATATACAACAGTTCCCAGAAAATGCGGCAACAAATTCAGATCCTCCTCCACTTGCATTTTTGTTGCCGATATTTAAAGACCAGTCTTTTGTTGGCAACAAAAAATTCGTCGCAGCCGTTTTTTGCCGTTTTTCCCATAGTGGAGTTCCTGCAGAAGAGGGGTAAAATAGGTTGTCTGCAACAAATTTACTTGTTGCAGACAATTGCAAAATATCTAACTTGATTAGATATTTGTTCCCACGGTCCATTTGTCGGCGCTGCGCCTGGCTAGTGGAGGAGCTGTAAAAAAGTGTTGCAGCTAAATTTTTCGGCACGCAAACAAAATTCTTAACCTTGACCCGCATGACCTTGCCCTACAGCGAATCACAGCCTTGCAGACAGGAATGACCTATAATTCAGAAACACAACATGAGCACGTGGGTGCCTAGGTGGCCAGTTGAAAGTTGGAATATGATTCAATTCATTTTGCCATAACATAAAACCTATTCATAGGAGATTAATGAGATTTTAGGAGCATTATGTCCACACCCGTATTGTGTCACATTTATAAGCATTTTATTCTAGCATGTAGACTGAGTTGGTTACGGCGAGTTGAATTAGATTTTAGATTTAGAAACTTTTATTTTCGAATTCTTTTTCGCTGTCAGAGGACGGTTCTCCAACTAAGGGAGGTCTCCATGTTCTCTGTTGAGTTTACATAAATGGTGTACAGTGAACAAGTCCACAGTCGTCATTGACGATGGTGGTACAATGTTATGTTTAAATTAACTTTCATCATACATTTGGAATAAAGTTTTTATGCGCTGTAAGTAATTTCATGTAAAATATTCTCAGATCAATTTTTTCAGTGCTTGGTTTTATAACTCTCAACTGATCCTTGGTAATTAAATATTGTTTGAATGCTTAGATGCTTAGATATACATAGTCAAGTACATAATCAATCGATAAAGTCTTGATCTTGCCAAATTAGTGTATTTTTTGATAATATCTTAAAACCCTTTGGATCTGCTATCCCATGGACCACAGTCTGTATATATAAAAACGGGCAAGTGATCTTATAGATGTACCAATTTCGTCCACAAATGAAGGGTTTAAAAATATATTTTCTCATTTGCAATTGCCATGCATGGATATGTATGTATGTATGTATATGTAACATTAAACATGTTAACTCTTTTTTAAGATAATACCTCATACCTCTCAACAACTAAACAAACAAATAATTAAATTAATTTAGATACACACTCAGGGTAGAACGAAAACCGGTTGGGAAAAAAAGATATGATGTATTACTGTTTAGCATATATCTGAATATATTGTCTTAGATAACTACTCTATCATACTAGAATACCATATCTAAATGTCTATCATTTTAGCCTTTATTACCGCGTGGCATTTTGCACCTTAATACTACTCATTGAGTGATAGGCTAGCTTTTCTTCCAGTGTGGATTCATTTTGATGTGTCACAAGAGGAAAATGATCTTTATTTAGGAAGTATTTGGATGTTTGGGACTGGGAAATGATGGTCACAACGTGAGGTGGTCTCTATAAAAAGGTGGGCTCTATAGCGGGCGTTTTTTAAACACCTAATAGAGGGGGAAAATTCGGGACTGAGGAAAACGGGTGTTAATAGAGGGTTGGTCTCTATAGAGAGTTGGTCTTAATGTGAGGTTCCACTGCATATATTTCATTTTCAGATAGCTAGGGGCACCAGATGCTAGGGTTTGGTTGGTGACAAGTACATGTTTACCCACCAAAGCTAAACTTGGAATAAAACAATAACGTTTTGTTTTCATAATAAATTAATAGCAGGTAGTAATTACATCAATAGCTAAATATGATTCACTACCGATGTGCATTCAAAAATCTGCCACTGCATGCAGAAGTGCATCTGACCAGTCACAGAGGTGCAACCCTCTCAAAAAGCAGTTTCGCACCTGGTTCTGAACCTGATGAAACATGCATCATGTGATGCACTTCAAAATGAATATCAAAGTTATAAGTATCTAAATCGGGTGTATATGCTCTAGCTGCATGCAGTTGAAATATTATATCAAGTGATGGACATGTAAATATTTGTACTGTTGATTAATATTCGAGCCTTTGCTGCACATCCCATATGTGATGTGTCACAGGAAAATGAGTTACCCGTTGGAAAACCCATATTTTTCAAAGGGGTCTATTAACAAAATCATTTTTATCAAGTAACTGCCACTCTCTCTCCCTCCCATACATCCTCTCATATTCCACATATATATCAGATATAAACGATAATAGCTGCACAAACACACACCAGGTGCCTCACTGAGTGCATCATAACTGTGTGTTTTACACCTGGTCAGTTGTGCATCATTGGGAGCATCAGGAATCGGGTCCATAGAGCATATTGTATTTATTTGAGAATCACATATATTCATGAATCTGTATAACCTAAACATTCTTAACACTTATATCACAAATAAAAGTTCAAACCAAATCCGCACCCACAACTACAATAACATTCTACACCACAATGAAGCTACTACAGGCCACAATATCTGGCAATGCTCACGCACCTGCACGGCATTCACACCTACTGGCTGACACTCCACTCTCTGACACTCACACTCAGTCTCTGACAACCATTCATAGAAACCCCTCTCCACAAAACTAAACAATGTAATGCTAACGATATAAATGAAATAAGAATTAAAGGAAAAGCCATCATAAACCAAAAGAATAGAATGTTAACTTTAAAAAAAAAAGGAGCAATATTTTTCGTGATACCTAAATTCCCACTCGAATCAGCTTTATAATAATGTCAGTTGATTTCATGTCAAAATACAACACAACGGTTTTTAGGCGATCTGATACATAGGAATACATAACATAACATTTGTAGGTTTATACGATCGGAATTGAGCAAGATATGATATAAACAAAAAACGTGAAAAACTTATAATTATACTTATCTCCATTATTTTTGTCACCAGTGTGGTATAAATCATGCACAAATATACGCAATGTGACGTGGGATGAAGGATGACGGCCTATGACTAATTAACCCTTTTTATCTTTTTCCCAACAAAAGAATAATAGCACATTCAAATCACAAATGTCCCCAATATATTTTACTAAAATATTGATGCTGAGATACAATTTGTTCCTTATTTATGCACTTGTCAATTGAAACCCCCACCCCCCCCCACTCCCGGGGAAGTGGGGGAATGGTAGGGGAATGTCTGAGAAAACATTCCCCCACCCAGGCGGAGATTTCCCTTAGTTTACAGCAATATCAACTGAAGGGTGGGGGAATGTCCACCAGTGCCCACTCTACAGCAGAGCTGTTGCTATCTTACAAAGATACAAAAGTTACAAACCTCCCCCTATATATACACAGAAAGTGTCAACTCTGAAGGTGACAGGGTTTTAGTGGTGTTGGGCCATCATCACACTTGAACTAGACTTGATATATGCTATGTAGACAATAGCTGAATGGCTGAACTAAGCAGAGCCTGAGGTAGGTAGGGAACTTTGAAAGACTATAACTTCACTAATTTCTAGAGTATCAAAACAATTTTTTCACTTTCATATTGCTCACTTCTCCCTCTGCACATGCCAACCTTTTAATTTTTTTTGTAAACATTTTTTGCTGTGGAAAAATGTGATGTGTCACAGGAAGATGAGTCATAACTCATAAAAGGTGGATTTTGAGATACCATCAGATTTGAAATAAAGGAGATAGGTATAGAAAGTATACATTTCCTGGAAGAGGAATTTGTTTTCTTCATAATGAAATAAAAATGTAAGGAATCCCCATAATTTGTACTGACACAGTGAACAACGAAATGAAGGAAGGTATTATATTCTTTCTACTAAACAAAATATGAGGCAGACTGATGAACTGATAGAATTTTTCGATTATCTTAAAATATCATGTGTTTAGGAAGAATTGATTTAGCAGAACAAATTCTCATAGTAGTTAAAATTTTGATGTTCAATACATATAATACAATCTATAAAACACATTAAAAACATGTTGAATGGCGAAAAAATCAGGAATAGCGACTTTTGCTTCATTTCTAGTTATAGCAAAGCCATTATCCATAATACAAGTATCATATTGCAGTTTGTGGTAGGGCTCATGGGAGGAGTAACATCAATACCAACTATCACTATCAATTTAGCATACAAAACCTACACCAACAAATTTTGACACAGACCCAGAATATAATATAATTATGAATTAATGAATTTATACTCATGCCATCATAAAAATACAAAGGTAGAAATAACAATAACTTAGCGCTAGTCAATTAAATGAACCTTCATTTCATTCATACTTTATTATTTTAAGAAAAATGGGGTGAACAAAATTATTACCTTGCACTAATTTTCTAAATATTCATTGTATATGTATATGTATAAGAGGGGCAGGAGCGGGGGTGGGGATAGTATTCATTGCTTCATTTGCTCAACAGAAACCATTTCTGATGGTTAGAATATCATAAACGAATCTATTCCAAAGATATCACTCATTATGGTAAATACTTCGCAATGGTAGAATAGACCATATATATTTATTTATAAATCAATGAATATCCGTCTTCTGAAACTGAAAAGCTCTGCCATGTACAAGCTGATACAATTACATAGAATACGAAAATATTTAACATTAGAAACAACTAAAACTATTGTTAAGAGTCCCATTCTATCTGTACTAGAATATGGCTTGTTATTACTTGACATGGCAACCTCAGATGCAAAACTAAAATTGCAACAAATATTAAATAGAGCTGTAAAAATCATACATCAAAATGATCAGAGAGATATTGACATTTTAAGTTGATTATGTAACATCAGTAAATTGACGAAACAATAAAAAATATCCTTATTACGGATAATGTATATAAAAAAAGATGTTCTTCGAGATGATGGGGAAAGAGCAACAAGGTTACATGAGGGTATTGTACTTAACACCGGTAGACCTAACTCAGAAAAAGTGAGAAAAAGTCAACATTTTAAAAGTCCTAAAATTTGGAATAAATTACCAGCACAAATAAGGAATAGTGACTGGAAGTCTATGAAGAAACATCTAAAACTAGACGAAACCTGGTGGAAATAGTCTCCCCATCCTTCCTTATGAATGAGTTGCTCCCTGATATGAAACGTTTGTTTTTATCTGCTCAATAAGGGTACTCTTATTTCTTATTCCCTATGATTATTGGACAAAAATACCAAAAAAAGCTTGTATGTGTTAGAGTAGACAAGGCCCTAAGCCTCAGATATGTAATGATCTCTACAATATAAGTGTCGTCATGCGACCATATTATATCATATTATTTTGTATTTCAAGAAACTAGATGGGCAAAATGCCATTTGACGATCAAAATCATCTAAATGATCCAATGTCATTATCAACTTATGTAATCATGACTTAAAACTTAATCATATCTTAATTTATTGATGTACGGTAAATCCTTTTCACTTGAGTAGTATGAGATTACTATGTCAGCATGGAAATGTTCTCAATAAAATTTCTTTAAAAAATAAACCATTTCAAGTATCTCTTAAAGAGTTATAGTGCATCTGATAAATCGTTCTAAACTAGTAGAAATATCAATATGTAATAAATAAATTCATGTTCAACCATGCTACCATGCATTTATACCTCAATACTAAGACTGTCTCCTGAGTTGTTATTCAAAGTGTTTACTTTTCTATCAAAATCATAGCCCCATAATAGTAAAGCATTTAAATTTTTGCAATAATAGTTTCTGTCAAGAAAAATGTCCACCGAAAAATTTGCCCCAGGGGGGTCGGGGATTTACAAGCATTTCTTGCCCTGGGGGGTCGGGGATTTCCTCAAATTTCCCAAAAGGCCCAGGACATTCCCCCACATCCCCGGGGGTGGGGGGTGGGGGTTGCAATTGACAAGTGCATTATGGGCTGTTGAAATGCATTCCCGGGATAATGCTCCTTCTACACTAGAATAAAATAATCCAGACTTATTATAAGTGAGGGATAAAACAATATTAATCTTAATACTAGACAATAATGTCACCAATCGTTCTCAATACAGGTTGCATCTCGCCATTATGACAGTTGTTCGCACCAGGTGGCGTACTTTTGTGATAATGCATTGGTTTTATCCGGTTTTCACGAGGCGGCGCTACTGGTAACTGGGGTGCATTTACAATTTCTTTTACAATGAAAGCGGGACTAAATCCCTATGTGGCATTTGCACATTATATACATATTCCTGATCATGTACTTAAGAACATCCCAAGTAATATTTTACAATAGTTCATTAGTGTGATTTATCTTTTTTATTTTAAAACTGGTCATAATTGAAACACCCCCTTAACTATACACAGAAATGATATGGGTGCTTTGAGCACCCCAATGCAGTTGTACATGTGTGCACACACTAACATCCCCTATGGGGGGCCAATCCAAAATGTGATGGTGATAACCAAACTGATGTAATACCCAGCCAGCTGGAAATAACAATTAGCTGCACCCTGGGAGTAAATAAAACTAGTGGCTAATCTTAGTTTATCAAATTAATTATTCTTATGGCAGTATAAATTAATTTAAGTTTATGGTGCAGCAATGAAAGAGCTGCACTGAGTGCATGAAAAGTGCATAATTACACCTGGTTTTGAGAGCATCGTTGAGAGCATTTTGACTGCATTTATAAATCGGGTCCATAGAGCATTGTAAAATCAAGTTTGAGCCTCACAACTGTTTACGATTTCCACTAGTAAAGCACCAGGTCAAAATCAGGTGTAAATGTCAAGGTAAAAATCATGTTAGAACTGTTCTATTGCACATCGGGTAATCTCTGAGAATTATGGAGATATGAATTATAAATAGAAGATCATAAATTATGAGTGAGGGAAGATGTCGGCAACACTTTCATGGCACTAGTGGAGTAGCATTCACAACAATTTCATATATGTCGGCAACACAATTTTCATGATGGCAACAAATTCCAGCTAAGTGGAAGAGTGGCACCACAACAAATCTTAAAGCATATACAACAATTCCCAGAGAAATTGGCGACAAATGTGATCCTCTTCCACTTGCATTTTTGTTGCCGACATTAGACCGGTGTTTTGTTGGCAACAAAAAATTCATCGCAGCCGTTTTTTGCCGTTTTTCCCATAGTGGAGTTCCTGCATTATAGCGGAACTCCACTATAGGTAAAAAACGGCGCCAACAGGCAAAATTCGTCACCGACATTTCTAAAAATTCGGAAAATTTGACATGTAAAATTTCTAGTGGATGAGGGGGTAAAATAGGTTGTTGGCAACACATTTATTTGTTGCCAAATAGATGAGATAGTAAGAGCGCCGGACATAATACTGACATTGTGACTACTACCTTTGTCACCTGGGTTCTGTGGTGAACCTGTGGTACTGCATGGGGAGAACAGACAATTCTGTCTGCAGAGGTTTAGCTCAGACTATTGCCTCGGAACACACAGGTTGATCGATTGTGAACATTTTATTTTGTTTTATTTCTATTACAGGGTTTTCATTAACCCTTACTTGCATAATAATATATTTACATGGATTTTTATGTAAGGATTCATGACAGACATTTCTGGTCTGCTGGTGCACTGGAGGTTATAGGGCGACTCCACTATAGAAAAAAAACGGTGCCGACAGGCAAAACGTGTCGCCGGCATGCCTAACAATTCGGTGCACAAAAATCACTGGTGGAGAGAGGTAAAATAGGTTGTCGGCAACACATTTATTTGTTGCCAACAATTGCAAAATATCTAACTTGATTCGATATTTCGTCGCAAAAAATTAGTTGCAGCCGTTTTTTACCGTTTTTCCCATAGTGGAGTCCCTGCATAATTCCACTATAGAAAAAAACGGTGCCAACAGGCAAAACGTGTCGCCAACATTCCTAAAAATTGTTTGCAACACTTTTTTCCGGCGTCGGCGCGCAAAAATCACTAGTGGAATGCGGGAACTCCACTATAGGAAAAAACGGCGCCAACAGGCAAAACGTGTCGCCGACATTCCTAAAAATTGTTTGCAACACTTTTTTCCGGCGTCGGCGCGCAAAAATCACTAGTGGAAGAGGAGTAAAATAGGTTGTCGGCAACAAATTTATTTGTTGTCAACAATTGCAAAATATCTAATAGCGGAACTCCACTATAGGTAAAAAATGGCGCCAACAGGCAAAATTCGTCGCCTACATTTCTAAAAATTCGGAAAATTCGACATGACTAAAAATTCTAGTGGATGAGGGGGTAAAATAGGTTGTTGGCAACACATTTATCTGTTGCCAACAATTGCAAAATATCTAACTTGATTAGATATTTCGTCGCAAAAAAATCGTTGCAGCCGTTTTTGCCTGTTGGCGCCGTTTTTTACCTATAGTGGAGTTCCGCTGATACTCTCTTGATAATATATGTTTCTTATTTTGATCCACTATTATTACTATTGTTATATTATCTTTATGTTAGCATTACCGTACCACTGTATCACCCTTGTTCCTTTACTTATACCATGGCACTTAATGTTATGGGTTCGTTTGCACAATTCAAAAATAGTAAAGGCTTTAGCCTAGTAGGTTGGAACATCAGAAGCCTTATTAAGAACTTTCCTGATGTACAACAATGTGTTGAAGAGTCAAATAATGAAATAAATATTATATGTTTGACAGAGACTTGGCTCCATCAAGGTATAAATAGCAACACACTGGCCTTGGATGGATACAAACTCTTAAGAAGTGACAGACAAGGTACGAAACGAGGCGGAGGTCTGGCCATTTTTGCACGAGATGACCAACAGATTGACTCCGACTTTCCTACCTGTCAGTCAAATGAACATATCGAAGCACAAGTCATAAGAGTAAAAAAAGGTAAATGTAAACTGTATACTGTTGTCAATGTGTACAGGCCTCCATACTCTTCAGTAAACGATAGTTTAAAACAGTTGGATACCTTATTCTCAAGCCTTGACTACTCAGGTGATATTATTGTTTCTGGTGATCTGAATATTGACCTTGGTGATGTGGGATCTACTGGTAATAAAGTTATTGAGTTGCAGGCAATGTTTGAAAAACATAGCCTAACACAATACATTACACAACCCACAAGAAGGACCCTATCTTCATCCACACCCATTGATCATATTTATTCGAACTCTAAAATAGTGCAAAAAGCTGGAATTATACAAAACTCTGCTTCTGACCATTACCCTACATTCATGATTCTAAAAAAGGATAGAAATAAATACCAGTCAGGCACCTTCGACGCCAGAAACACTAGATATCTAGACCAAAAAATTCTTAATGAGATTCTTCTTGATCAGAGTTGGGTTGAGTTCTATAACAGTGGAGACCCTAATGTCTGTTGGAATATAATGCTCAATTATATATTAAAATTTCTGAATTGTATGTGCCCCGTGGAAAGATTCCATAGGGTTAGACGAAAACAAGGTTGGATGACCCCCGAAATCACCACACTAATGAATACTAGAGACAAACTTTTCTCAAAAGCTATACAAACAAATGACAAAGACCTCTTAATTGAGGCAAAGCAATTACGAAATAGGGTAAGTTCCCTCTGTAAGAAAAATAAAGCGATCTATCTCAAAGATAAATTGCATAATGAAAGAGCCAACCCAAGAGCCTCTTGGAACACCATAAGAAAAGTAATATGTCCGGAAAAAATCAAAACTGGCGGAAAAATCAGTTTGGTCAATGACAGAGATGAAAATATTGAACAATCGGAAGTCCCTGACAATTTTAATGATTTCTTTCTCAATGTTGGACCTTCTCTTGCTAAACTAGTCCCTGATCCTGACCCAACTTCTGCTGCAAGCTTAAAAGAAAAGCAGAACGTTCAGACTGAAAGAATGTATGGTGATTTCAGGTTTAACCCAGTCGCTCCCAACGATTTTATGAAAATTATTGCTAACATTGATCCTCATTAAAGCTCGGGGGTGGATACTATTCCTGGAAAAATGTTAAAATCATGCTTTCAGGCTCTTATTATCCAGGTCTCTTTTATGTTAAACCTTTCTCTTTCGACTGGTCTTGTTCCAGATGCCTTCAAGACTGCAGTAGTGACCCCTCTACACAAAAGTGGACCTAAAAATACCCCAAACAACTATAGACCTATCTCAGGTATTTCCATGCCAACCAAAATTCTGGCGAAAATTGTCCAGAATCAATTATCAAACTATCTTGAAGAAAACAAAGTTTACTACCAGAAACAATATGGATTTTGTCAAGGTCGCTCTGTTGAACAGGCCCATATTGATCTTCTTACCCCCATCTATGAAAATATAAACCGTGGAGAGGTCACTACTGCAGTTTTTCTCGACTTCAAGAAGGCTTTCAATACGGTGAATCACAGTATACTTCTCGAAAAACTAGAAAAAATTGGTGTATGTAACCATGAAAAACTATGGTTCACAAATTATTAGCAGATCGTACACAAAAGGTAAGAGCCAATGGCTCACTCTCTACCCAGGGTAAGATTGCATTCGGCATACCTCAAGGAACAATTTTAGGACAGATTCTCTTCACAATATATATTAATGATATGCATCAGGTTGTCCAAAATTCAACAATTCAGCATTATGCTGATGACACAGTTCTATTCACTAGTGATAAAAAACAAGTAGAGATAAACCGAAACCTTCAGGAAGATCTAAACTTAATTGACACCTGGTGCAAATCCAACAAAATTTCAATGAATGTCTCTAAGACTAAATATATAAATTTCAAAAATATTTCAAAAAAGACAGTAATTGAAACTGATGATAATAAACTTACTCTGGGTAATGAACAAATTCTGGGTGTTGAAGAATACAACTACCGTCGACTGACTTTCAAAACTCAGGTTGAAAAAACTATAAATAATGTTAAATGGAAAGTCAAACTTCTGGGTAATGCCAGATACATGCTAACAAAAAAGGTAAAGGTTGACATTATTAAAACTCTTATTATTCCCCTGATAGACAGGTGTGATATATTTTATTCCGGTACAAACAAATGTCATCTTAGTAGATTAAAATCACTACTTGCTGCAGTACGAGCAGCTCTGAATCGCAACAAAAGAGAAAATGTTGACAATTTACTCCTTGATATCAATATTTTACCAAACCATGTGAGAAGGGAGGTCCATATCCTTGAATGTGCTCACTATCTGACTAAAATCCAAGAAAACCTGGATCTGAGAAAAATACCCACGAGAAGCCATGCTGGAAATAAGAAAAATCTAAAATTAACCAAATTCGGCCTTCTATCGAAATTCATTTCTTTATAAAGCTAGGAAAAACTGGAACAATCTAAACAAAAATTTGCAAAATTTAGAAATTCAAACGATCAGTACTACTTTGAGTACATAACTGCTCTCACGATCAAAATACCCTGTTTTAATATAATTACACCACCCTAATTTTGGGTTCCAGCAGTAAAAATATTATTTTGCGGTAATAATGTATTTTATTACTCTCACACAATTTTACTCCTGTAAATAGCACATGTAAATTTTGTGGTATAAACTTGCTATTCATTGTGGTACTATTTAATATTTTACCACTGATATTATTGTTCTAAATATCACATGTAAGTTTGTGATATTAAATCGCGTCGTACTGTACTGTACTCCTCGCGATATGTTTAACACTTGCCATGTTAGTCACTTAGTTCTCTGATACCTTAAACTTCGATTTTTATTTTTATTTTTATTTTATTTTATTCTCTAACCATATCTAAGTCAACTAGCCTAGTCCTTTTCCAAATTTCGGTAACTGCCAGAAGAATATGCACTCTTTGTAGTACATAATAGGTATGTCGACCCTTTTGTCTATTTTTATATAATCCTCGTCTGTACTCATTTGTACTCTTCGAAAAGACAAATAAAAAACTTCTTATCTTATCTTATCTTATACATCCTTTTTCAGTCTCTGGTGGTTATAGGTAGAGATGAAAAACTGTTTATTTTGATAATATATGAATCTGATACATGGACAATAATATTGCGCATACTAATGACCCAGTACATAGTGAATAAGTCTTTAATTACAATAGGCAATCAGGCAATGAAAAAACACTGATAAAATGCCTGAGGCGAGAGAAATATGCAAGAAGTAAAGACATATTCACAATGCGCTTAATTACAAATACAATGGCCATGTATGTCAACTAATGTCACACACTTGCTTGAGAAAGGAAGCATATTATATATATATATATATATGTGATATGTTTCAGGTAAATGAGTCACAAGCCGCAAAAATGATATTTCTCAAAGTATTACTTTTACAAGATCTCTTTATTGAAATGTTCTGATTTTTGTGGGGTTTAGAGCCTTTATGCATACACATATAGATCTATGTACCAAAGTACTGGCCAGTGAATTAAATATATTCTTGCGTTTCAAAGGTCTTCCTATGGAATATATTTAGTTTCTTTACTGGTAATTGCCAACCCAAAATCTTTTCCCATCACTTTCCACATGCATCAACTGAAGATTTCCCATTAATCAAGAATATGGTGACAGTGAAGATACACAAACTTTAATAACGGTTCCCAAATCTATTCTAAATATAATAGACACTAGCTGCCAGTATTAAAATATAATCTATGCTATATAGCTTGATCTACAGAATGTTTGTATTCAATATGTTTTACTTCAAATATATAAATTCAAAATAAGACCAACAGGCTCACCGAGAACCAACTATAATCTGTCTGAAAAATAGTTGACACGTGATTCAGTAGTCCCTTTAATAAGAGAGAAAAGTGGGGGACTTTTGACTTCAAACCTTTGCCCCCTGAGTCGCCGTTTGCGATCCACCATGGCGAAATATACAGCTGTATTGTATAGCACTGTCTCCATTCTATTTGCAGCACCTGTGTTTCCCCTTCCATGGAAGGACGGACTGGTTATACTCTGTTTCCTATGGAAGACCTTTTACCCATCAACCGAAGTTCGGGTATCCGAATCGGAACAGTTCGGCCATATTTCGGCCACAATTCGGAAAAATTGGCCTTCGGTTCGGTTTGAATTCGGTATCACCTCGGCAAATTACCGAACCGAACCGAATTTTATATTTAGTTAATTTAGGACTAAATTCGGACTTCACATATTGGGCCACTGTGTCGCCATTTCCCAACGGATTGGAATACTTTAAAAAGCTCTGTAATGCTGACATGTTCCCGGTTCGTTTGGTATACAATATTCATTAGTCTTAATTAACTTGCCTGTACAGACGTTAATTAATAATTTAATATATCTTTTTCATATTGTAAAATATTCACCTTATATAATACCTTACTAGCAACGATTGCCAAATGAGGTACAGATAATGAGTCAATAATTATATGATTTTAGGACAGTCAAATAGATATGTTCAGGTATTTAATACATTTTAAATTTTGGAAAAGGCTCAAATAGTTTTCGAGTAATGAGCATAAGTATTCGGACTTAATTTTAGACATTATTTAGCTGCTGCCATTAGCATTACCATTAATGCATGGTTATTTGGCTGTAACTTTTCTTCTAGTTGGAATATTTTCACAAACTAAAGAGTGTTATGACCCTTATATAAAGACCTATCACGTACACACATAATTACAAACATTACCATTGACTATAATTTTAGACATTATTTAGGCAAATTATTTATACCTGAGTATAATGAGTAATGAGCGGCGCTATAGAAAGACAGAGAGAGAGAGAGAGAGAGAGAGAGAGGGAGGGGGGGGGAACAGACTTGTTATGTATATGTGTTATGTATACTGTATGTTATGTATACTGTATATTATGTACAGTCAATATAAGATAATAATAGCATCTTTCGTTACAACCATTAAGGTTGTGTCTTGACCTATAATAGTTCATTATAGAACATCAGGCAGTTTTTAAGACTGGCTGAACAAGACAAATATGTGAATGGATAAGAAAAGATACGTAGCAGGTGAGGAACAATTGAGGTTTAGGTGGATAAATAAAATAAAATATTTTTCATTTCGGGAGAGCTGGTAGGGACACATCAGTATATCTTAATATAAGTAGTAATCATCTAACCAGATACTATTGGTTCTAATATTCTTGGCGAAGCTTTTTTGTGATTCAATGTGATGTTGGTCGACCCCCAACTTATTCCAGTAATGAGGTATTTTATAATATAATGATCGTCGAACTAATTCCAACCTTGGAATTGGACATTGGACATTCCGTCACTCATGTACATTTCCTAAGAATATTTAAATGGATGAAATGAGTCGGTTCCGAAGTTCCGAAGTTAAAATAACCTGAGACAAAATATCCGAAGTAATGCCGAGTTTTAACCGAATTTTATATATAAATTTCCGAGTTTATGCCGAGTTGATCCGGTTTAATTGATGCGCCGAATCAAATTTAGCCGAATTTATTATTTACGGTACAGTTCAGGTCGGATATCGGCAGTTCAGCGAAGTTATAAATCTCGGAAAATACCGAACCGAGGCCGAAATGAGGCCGAAAAAAAGACAATTTTTCCGAATTGTTTCTTTTCGGTGAGAGTTGTTCGCTATGCTTTATAATGGTGTAGTGTCATACAGGGTTCGGTATGGGTTCGGGGTTCGGTTCGGTTTGGTATCGGCCGAAATTAATTCTTTTCGATACGGACATTTGACATCGGTTGATGGGTAAAAGGTCTTCCATAGTTTCCCCATGGTTGATTGCAAAGAGCGGGTCGCAGGGCAAAGGGTTGACAGGTCCTTGTCATAAATAGAAGTAAACAATTCCCCACTTTTCCCTCTTCTTAAAGGAACGAAGCAATCCCGTCTCAACTACTTTTCAG
Source organism: Sthenelais limicola (assembly GCA_942159475.1). Lineage (NCBI taxonomy): Eukaryota > Metazoa > Annelida > Polychaeta > Phyllodocida > Sigalionidae > Sthenelais > Sthenelais limicola. The sequence goes on along the minus strand of OW804097.1, from coordinate 42,960,686 downwards.
ACAGACTATAGAAACATGTATTTTGCAAGCACCCAACCCCAAATTACCAGCCCTATATATATATGATAATGTCTAATGGATATTACTAGCTGAGTCTGCCACATCTGGTTTCATTCCACAAGCGTCTATCTAGCTTAGCTTAATAATACATACAGCTATTTCATAGGCACCATTTCCTATTACTTATTGGTGGCCTTTGTGCGCTCCATTTTCATATTCATTTAGCACAAAGAGCTAAACATGACAATGCATCACCTCATCGTTCTGCCCACTGACCATTATTCTCTGATAGAAGTGTGGTAGACCGACATATATTATGCACACGACTGTTTAATGTCAATTTCATTGCTTCTCCATTGCTAAAAATACAGGGTTCGTGGATATTTGTGGTGTGTTTCATCACATTTGGCTCTGGTTACAACTTCATTTTCTTTTCTTGTGCTTTATTAGTATGCTCTTCTTTATCATCACTATCTCTTTCTTTCCTCTTTTCTCTCTCTTTGTCTCTCCACTTTCGGATTACTATCTCTGTGATCACCCATCTAATCTTACTTTACTCTCTCTTACATCTTACAATTTACAATTCACAGCTAAAAAAGCTAAACCTGACAATGCATTACTTCATTTTTCTGCCCACTGACCATTATCCTATGATAAAAGTGAGGTAGGCCGACATATATATAATGTATACAGCCATGTTATAAAAGTCCATTTCATTGCTACTGCATTGCTAGAAATGTAGGGTTATTCGTTGTTAGTGTCCTTTGTTCAGGACTGCTCTCTCCTCTAGCACTATTTGGTGCGTGTGTAGCTTTGATCTTGCTGTTATAGGTGTCGCCTTTTGGTATGTTGTGTCTGCCTCTTGTAGTTCTCCATCCTAACATCTACCTGCGCTTTCCTTTTTTGTTTTCTCTTTCTCTATTATCCTTGTATTTTCTCTCTCTTCTCTCTCCTTTCTGTTCGTCTCTCCCATCTTTCCCTTCCACCTCCCTCGCCTGTATATTTTCTCCCTTCTCTCTCTCTCCTCAACTTTTGATATCTCTCTTATCTCATCTCTAACAATACACACAGATTAGGGGCCTGTTCTATACTTTAGGCCTCCCTACCTAATGCTCATTGTTAAGCTATGTTTCCTTGCATATGTACGGAATTTCTACTGTGGGAATATACATTAGCATTGTCTGTTTCGAAGATTCCTTCCCCGATGGTTCCTTACCAGCTGCTTAGCAAGGTAACATAGCGAAGGAAAGACAATCTCAAGGAAGAATCCTTTACGCAACGGGCCCCTAGATATATGAGAGAGCTTCCCCTCAAGGTTCTGGCCACTGGCCACTTATACATATAATGTTCATGACTGTTGTATGTCCGTATTATGCCTGTCTTTTTGTTCTGTTCTGTCCTTCCTCTTATTGTTTGTTTGTTTTACATTATTTGGCAAATGCCCTGTCAGTGAGTCTATTCTCCCCGGTAGTGGGAGGTTTTCAGACTCTGCTGGACACGTTGGTGTTTTTAACATAAGAAACGAAAGGAACCATCTACCTTGAGTCAAGCCTTGTTGGTAGCCCTCATTTTTTATAATGGTTCAATTACTCTTAATAAGGAAAATACAAAATGGCAATAATTAGGAACAAACATTCCTTTATTTGTTAATTTTCTAATTTCATGATATAACTGAGTATTCCTCACTATAGAAAGTTCTCATCTAACTATAAAAAGTTCTCATCTATCCAAATATAATCTCTCTTAATCTGTTTGATTGCTGATTCTGAATATTTATTTTCTCTTCTTTCTCTCGTGCCGTCCTCTCTTTTCACTACACGCTAAGAAAAAAATCTAGATCTAGTAAATAATAGCGTAGTAGCCTACTGTGGATCGCGTAATTATAATTCAATGCGGTAGAGGGTATGGGTATTACGCGATGTGGGGATTAGGAAATCAGTCAAGCGCGCCCAAATGGGAAGCCTTGCCTATTCATTGTTTTAATTAACACCTCCCATAAGGCTTTCTCTACATAGCTATATATATAACTAGGTGCGAATATGAATCCATATTTCCTTGAAGCATTGTTGCATGAAATAGAGTTGTATGGTGAGCCTCAGTGCGAAATTAGCGCGAAAATGAAAATGAGCTTCAGATTATAGTATATATATATAAGTATTTTTATTTCCAACTTGCAATACAGTTACATTGAAAAAAGGTCATGACACTTTCTGTGCGTACATAGCTCTTCCAAGTGCGCCTTGTTTTGATGTTATGATATAAAATACGTTTTATATCGATTCGAACGACTTGATGCGGCCGACGAAATTAATTTATTACGAAGAAACTAATCGTCCGATTAGCATGGCATTCGCATGGCTGTCTTCCTGACATTCATGGGGTTCATGGGATAATTTTTATATTCAGATCAGATGCATTTTGAGGGAGTTATGAGCTATCTAAAGCTGAAAGCAATATTCATGAGTTTTCTTTTATATTGTGATAAATTTTCACCTCGAGGGGTCCCCATCCCTCATATTATAGGGTACAACAAGCTCATTTTCAAACCTAAATTCTTGTCTAAATAGTGAAAGAAATCGCTGTACTCTTCTAATACAAAGAGGCAATATTTTATAATTTTCATGCAGAGACATCGTTGGAATTCTCAGATCTCTAATTCTTCTTTTAGGTCCAAAAATAACACGCAGACAACTATTTTGAACCAGTTGTAATTTCCTTATATCTTTCTGTACCGCAAGATCAATTAATATACATCCAATTTCAATAGCTGGCAGGATATATGTTTTATAAATCAGCAATGCAATATTTTTACATCTTACATAGCCTTTGAAATAGTAATCTAGCTTTTGAACATGTATTGTTAATATGTTGTGCCATACCAAGACCACTGTACCAAGATTATTTTCTCTTATTTCATTTCGAACGACTTGATGCGGCCGACGGAAATAATTCATTACGAGGGAACGAAACATGCGATTTTAAATCTGAAAACAGGACTGTCTTCCTGATATTTTTGGGGGTTCTGGGATAATTTTTATGTTTAGATCGGAATTATTTTAAAGGAGCTATGAGCTATCTAAAGCTGGAAGAAATATTTTTTAGTTTTTTTTTTACTTTTACTTTTTACACATTTTCTTGTAACACATCACACATATACCTGGATATATTCAATATATATTCCTGAAAAAAATATTCCCTGCTCTTCCTCTCCTTTCCCACCCATCTCTTTCTTATTTTCTTTCAATTGCAATCTTCCTGTCTGCCTCTCCCCCTCTTTCTCTCTCTGTTTCTCTCTCTCTTCCTCCCTCTCTCTCTCTCACACACACACACTATCAGCATTTTGATTGATTTGTTGAGGCCTTGTTCATAGCTGGTTCTGTGGTGTAGTGGTTAGGATGCTCGCTTGGGAATCCCAAGGTTCTTAGATCGAACCCAAGCATGGTCAGTTTTTTTTCTCAGCTTTCTCACACTGTCACAGGTGAGTGCACATTCATTCACGCACTGCCGCACACGGCCAGACGCACTCTTAACGCACCACCGCACACCGGGGATTAGAAGATCTATCTCCTAATCCTTTAGCTTTATCAGTAGAAAAATTACGGAGTTACACATTACGCCAGAAAAAGATTACGAGGAAAGTGAAGGGGAATTTCCAACAAATTCCCGTAATTAAAAGAAGTCCGTGCTTAGAGTGTATGGTTCTTGCCGTATGTGTGTTCCTCCCTGTTTCTCGGCTGGCTATCCTTTCCTATTCTTAATCTGTATTATCTTTCACCCTGGGGTTTCCCTCTCTCATCCCTCTATTTCATATTACTTTATCCTTCTCCCTATTATTCCCATCATAAGGAAGGTTCTGCAAACAAATCTCAATTACGTAACCGTATCCGTATCTTTTCTAGTGTATACAAAATAAATTGTGAGATGAGCATTTCACTTGATATGGTACGTTACGTTTTTCCCGCCATGTTTTGCTGAACTTCTTTCTATATTTTAACGTGTGTTTCTATATCAGAGATAGTACAGATACGTTTACGTATAGGTTAACCTTGCGGAACCTCCCTATTACTCTATCATTCTCCCTATTATTCCCATCATTATTTGACTCCCTCTTCCACTCCTTCCCACCTCTCGCTTCTCTCTCCTTTCCCCCTCTCTTCTTTCTCTCCTTTCCTCTCATTCCTCCCATCTCCCTCTTTCTCTTTCACCTTCTCCCACTCTCTCCTCCTGCCCCCACGTTCTCATTCGTCCATCTCCTCACTTGATCCCCTTCTATACTGTTACCCCGCCTGTTATTGTACACGTGTAATACAACCAGAGCTGACACGTTCTACCCTCGGTCATAAAAACACACCAGCACTTACGATTATGATAGAAATATGGCCTATGAATGGCCATGATTATTATGTATGCTCAATATCCAATCATATTCAGAAATCGTCTCCAAGTGCGAAGCTTGGTTTATGTAATATGCAATTTTCCTCCATTGGAATGGCTTGTAGCTGACGTTTCTCTATAATCTTTAGGGGGGGGGCTGTAGCAACCGAATCCACAATTTCCAAAACGAAAATGAAAGTTTTTTTTAAAATGATACTGTTAATTAATGATCAGGAAACTTTGTTGAGATCATTGTCATTGAAATATCAATACTTTTGAATTTGCACATGTTTTGAGATGACTGAAATGATTATGTTACCAATGAAAATATCTCCTTGAACCTATTTCGAGGCACCAGGCATAGAAATAAAGAACAAATCTACTCATTAAAACTTTAAGTTATTCATTAGCATACGAACAGACAAGATTCAGCAGACTCTAGATTTGATTCACAACAAAACAACGAAGCAGAGGCTGTTTCCCCTCTACAGTTGCCGCTATAGTAGTGTCTAGTAAAGGAGATTCATGGGCACAGCATGAATACACTTAGGCAACTTAAAATTCTAGTCACTCATGAGGCCATGTAATGGCAGCAATAATGAAACCAGAGATGAAGCAATATATGTATTGCCTTCCGTACAATCGTATTCTTGTTAGGCGTCGTGCTGAATCTCTTGCGAGGAAACTAGTACAATGTGTGTGTTATGTTCCTCGGGTTGACATTATTATTTCCATTGTATTGTTAAAACCACGTTAGAATATAATTTGAATAGTTTGTGTTGATTAAAGAACTATTACTTTCGTCATAATTAGGCTGGTTTAGAGCTTTTACGTGCTAAAACAAGTAATGTATGTGGCGACGCGCTGGGTGACAGAGAAAGACAGAGAATGGTCCAGAGAAGGCCGGAGAATGGTCGCCCAGTAATTTAGCTTGTTTAAGGTTAATCTGAGTTATCCTATGCAAGTTCATGTGAACGTTAATAGAAAAGACAATCTTGCCTTGCTCGTTGTACCAACATCGTGCCTGAATATATCTACAATGAAAGCAAGAAAATGTCTTTACTTCTTCATTTATTACTCCCCCCAAGTGATTGCCGAAACGAACACTAGAATAGCTATACATATTCTAAAACTATCATCTCATAACCATTGACATTTTGCTGGATTTATCTTTAAAACTGCATTCTCAGCTATTATGACAAAGACAATCTTACCAGTTCTACTCATATTATGATGTATAGGACTTCACAGCAGTGGGCAGAAAACTATGGCTATTCCTAGTTGAATTAATCCCGTGAACCCACGTCATAATAATGTTTCATTGTACGATCTCCTGCATTTCATACTTGATTTCATACTCTTATTTTGACTTTGCTGACATCCTGAAGTTACAAAAAAGAAAAACTAATAGAGGTACACACACTGTCTCGAAAACCCTGAATTGCAGCTGAATCGTATGGAGGTTCGTTCAATCTAGGTTTCTTGACTTGCTGCTGGTGATGTACTCCATTGTTGATAGTTCGATAGTTCAATACTGAGCGAGCAATAATTCACTCTCTTTCAATGTCTAATATTAGTATGAAGGGAGACACGGAGAAACTGCTAAAAATACTGTATAGAGAGAGAGAGAGAGAGTGAGAGAGAGAGGCAGACAGGCATACATACAGAGGTGACAGTGAGAGACAGACAGACAGAGGGAGAGAGAGAGGGAGAGAGAGGAAGAGAAAAAAAGAGAGACAGACAGAGAGGGAGAGAGAGAGAGAGGAGAGAGAGAGAGAGGAGAAAAAAATCGAGAGAGAGAGAGAGACAGATAGGCAGACATACAGACAGAGGAGAGAGTGAGAGACAGACAGACAGAGGGAGTGAAAGAGAAGGAAAGACAGAGAGGGAGAGAGAGGAGACAGAAAGCGAGAGAGAGAAAGATGTTTAAAGGACCATATAATATGAATCAACAATTAAAAATGATTGTTCATCAACACATTCAAATTATTTATCGATGTATCTTGTATGACCAATTATACAATTTCATAGAATCGAAAAAATTATTATATAAATACCAATATGGTTTCAGAGCTGAACACTCAATAAATCAAGCTCACCACAGACTTTTTCATCAAATTTATAATAGTATTAATAATAAAGAGAAGACTGCCCTTGCTTTCCTGGATTTCAGGAAAGCATTTGATACGGTGGATCACAAGATCTTATTACATAAATTGGCTTCATTTCACTTAAATAATGACGCCATATTATGGTTTGAGAATTATCTCAAAAATAGATTCCAAGCAGTTAACATAAATAATTTTACTTCTGGTTTGAGAAGGGTGACTAGAGGTGTTCCTCAAGGAACTGGTCTGGGACCTTTAATGTTCCTCCTGTATATTAATGATTTATCGTCTGTTATTTCTAGTGTTAACATTCAGCATTTCGCGGATGATACCGTCCTTTATACTTCTCATACCTCCAGGCAAAAAGTAAGTGAAGATTTGCAAAAAGACCTAGATAATGTCAGTCTATTGTGTACGGAGAATAAAATTTCTATTAACATAGAAAAAAGTAATATCCTAGAAATACTTCCACCGAAGAATGAAGATCTAAATACTAAACATACCTTCACCCTTGGAAAAGAGAATATGAATTATACAAACTCACACACCTACCTGGGTCTGACTATTGACAATAATCTAACGTTTAAAGAACATTTAAACCAAAGAATATGTCAAGCATCAAATAGGTTAAAGGCTATAAAGAAAATTCAGAAATCCCTCTCTTCAATGAATATTATGACACTCTATAAAGTAGCAGTAAGGCCTATAATAGACTTTGGTGATTGCATTTACAATGTCACACCAATAGCATTAATTAATAAGCTACAAACAATACAAAACTCTTTCATAAGAGTTGCTTTCTGCCTGGATAAATGAGAAAATGTTGACAATAAACATGATGAACTTAATTTAGAGATGTTGGCCACGAGAAGGAAGCATCATGCGCTTCATATGGCATTTGAATTAAGTAACCAGGATGCTTTTGTAGATAAGAAGAATTTAAACCTAAGGTCTCATAAAAATGGGAAAGTATTGTTATTACCCCAACCTCATACAGAACGGGTAAAAAAATTGCTGATTTACCAGATTCCAAAACTCTGGAATGAATTACCTTTAAAAGGTAAATCGTATCAATGTATAAAAGAATTCAAAACTTTTATTTTCAACAACATATCCTAAAAGAATATTATAATTAGAATTATAACAAATAGAACAATGTTAGTAATAAGAGTTATGGTTGAAATACAAACACAGAAGCGATGAAACCCCACTCATGTGAGTTGGAGTATAAGTAATCACTCAATAGTGATATGTGACTTCACTATACCATATTGCAACTTATGGTTTTACTATAATGCACTTAAGTATATGTATGTATTAATATTAATGTATAATCTAGTAGTGTAATAATAAACCTAAGTGCAGCTCCTATTGAAGTAAAATAGAGAGAGAGTATTTCTCTCTCATAGGCATAATAAGTAGATGTCATGGAATAATACAATGAAAATATTATGTATGTTAATTTTAAGTTTAATGTTGGAACATGGCTAATATTGTCATTTCTACTTGAACTGTATTGAAAGCAGTTCCCATGTAGGCTTTATTGTGTACACATATTGTTCTTAAATATATTGTCATCTTATCTTCGAAAATGCTAAATGAACATTGAATATCATCCTCCTTCCACTTGTAGGAAGACTTGGAAGACCTGGAATGTCCAGATAGTTGTGTCTGTAAGAATTTATATGACTTTATTCCTTTTTCCGAGGAAATTGTATATGTAATAACGGAAATAAAAATAATACATACATACATACATACATTCAAGGTAGCTAAAAGCTTATTAACTAACAGTGGAATCTTAACATATATATCCATTAAACTTGTTTGTCTGTATGTACTTCCAAAAGCAAATTACCTACAGCTGCTATGAATATAGGAAATATACCCCCGATAAGAACAACAATTGGATTTTATATAATGCTACGAAGCAACCTTAATAAACGTCTCCTTTTAAATCATTAGCATATAACAAAGGCTGAATCCTGCAGTCGATACAATACTGTAATGGCTTTTGATACCTTCGACTTGGGTGTCTAGTACAGACGATGCAGAGAGTGAATACAATTAGGCTACTTAAAATTCCAGTCAGTCATAAGGCCATGTAATAGGAGCGATAATGAAACTCTGATATCTTGGGGAATAAATATGACACTAGCTATTACCGGGGCTGTGGAGTATTAGGAGCTTATAATGGGTCCGATTGTCGAAAAATGTACAATTCATCTTCACCAATCGTTTCAAATAACCCAAATTCAAGACAGAAATGAGCTTCAAAAACCAGTTTAATATAGCAGAACAGATATTTTAAAACAACATGATACAAAAAATACTAAGATATACCTGGTATTTATCATTTTTCTGCAGCATATTTGACTAAATGTGTAGAGCTGCCACTTGTACATTTTCTGACAACATGACCTTTATATAGGCATTTGTGTTGGGGGGGGGGGGGGGGGGAGGCGGTTTTATATGAGGTGGGTCTGCAATTAACGGTACAAGCTTTATTGTAGCTGGTAGGCTGGTTGGTGCAATGAATGAGGACAGGTGGTGGTGGGAGGAAGGTTGAAAAGGAGAACAAATAAGAGCAGATTAAGAATGAGGAGTCAACAGCAAAGGAGATGTGTTGAAAGATACGAAAGGAAAGAAGGGAGAGAGGACAGCAGGAAGGGAGAAAGGTAATTTAGAGTGCAGGAAGGCGAATAGGAGGAATATGAAGTGGAGGAGGAGAAGGAGAAAGGGAGAAGGACGGGGAGGGGACAGAACAGAAGGAGGTGGAGCAATAGAAAAAGAAGAGGCGGGTGATGGGAAGAAGGGTATATAGGAAAGGGATGAAAGGGAGGAAAGGGGGAGGAACAGATGGAGCAAGAAAACGAGATGGAGCAGAAGCAAGGTTAGTAGGAGGGTGAAATCTTCAGAAAATGTACAATTCGCATTCACCAATCCTCTCAAATAACCCAAATCTAAATCAGAAATAAGGTTCAAAACACAGTTAAACATAGCCAAACACACTGTTTAAATGAACGCAATACCAAATATACTCTTGCACACCTAGTGTTGACCATTTCTCAGTATAATTAAGCCAAATGTACTCGAATGTGTTAATCTGCCAATTGTACATTTTCTGAAGATTTGACCCAGGAACCTCAGGATACCCCGCTCCCTTACATTTATCCATCTTAACCACTACAAATACGCATATGAATAATTCACGAGGATACCCTCTGAGGACGTCAGCTGTATCGCCATATTGAGCGGCGAGGTGGAGGAGAGAGACGCTACAAGCGTCCCGGAGAGGGACTGGGGTCCTGCCTACTAAAGGGGTGGGTGCTGGTGGTGGAGGGATCCTTAATGGACCCTTTAATTTATCTGAAATGTACCCTTTTTTGAGATGGGAGGGGTTGACAGTGAGTGGTTAAGGGAGATGTTTATTCCCTGAGCCTGAAACCGCATTCATCTTTCCCTTTTGCTGCCAATACTTATCGTATTGCTTCATGCATACCGAATGGGATAGCAGCCACTGCATTAAAAGGGTCGGATGGTAGAAGCATATTGCGAAACTTGGAAAAATAAACCTTGCATATGTACGAAGTATACGCCAACATGTAGCTCAGATTGATATACATTAATGCTATGAGAAGCAATTCCGATAAGATAAGATAAGATAGGAGAATTCTTTATTCGTCATAAAATGGTTCAGACATAAATGTTGTAATCATCTCAAAAAGAGTGCCTTTCTTGTTTTTCTTCTTTTGGTTACATAATATCTAATTCTACCTAAACATTGTATAGAACGTTCTGTACATGTACATTACACAGTATGCGTCTACAATCATGATACAGAGTAGTCTAAAGAGATCTTAGTTACATTTGTAATCCAGTTTGTACTAGACTCTATGTTTTAGAACTAACAATGTAAATTAGAAGTGAATGAAAAATAGAAAGATGTCTGTCTCAGAATTAATGCTAATATCAATGTCAATATCAATAATAACAGTTTTTTCACCTTTAGTAAAGTGTCCCCTATAAAGACAACATTATTATTTAGGTGGACATAAAATCAGATGAGATAAGGAAGGAGTAATTTCCTACCTGTCCGATACAGTCAGATTATCCCTGCATCCCTACCCCTCACCTCCTCGATCCGCCCCCTCTCTAAACCCCTCTTCTTCCCTTTTATCCTCCCAATGCCCCCCCCCCCTATCCAGCCATTCTTCGTTCCCCCCTCTCCTCCCTTCCCTACCCCTACCTCTCGTTCCCACCTACCCCCCCCCTATCTGGCTTCCTCCCTATCACAACCTGCCTCCACCCACACCAAAACAGTTATAATCCCTATAGAGAGGGAACAGGAGACATGGCGACCGCAGGAGCGATACATTACGAGAGATTTCTTTACAAATTTCTCCCTGCCTCCCATAGGTGTCTAATGACTCTCCTGTTCCTTTCAATCTTTGATTTCCACGTTCCTATAGAGCAGGCAAATATAAAGAAATATAGCCCAGCTGGCCCTGTGACTCTGCCCCAATGCATTCATTCATTCATAATATGGTTCAAAACACAGTTAAACATAGCCAAACACACTGTTTAAATGAAGCCATGTCAAGGATGTCAATTTGTCAACAGTGTAGACATATGGGGAGCTTATTGACCCTGAGTTATTAAAACAGGGAAGTTCCGCAAGCAAATCTATTTCAGTTACGTAACCATATCCTTTTTTTTACTTACGTCCCATTTTTAGCTATTGTGACAAAATAGACATTTTCTTGATATTTAACGTTACGCTTTTGCTGCCATGTTTTGCCGAACATCTTTCTTACTTGTAACATATGTTTGTATATGCATGGGTGCATTACATTTACATTAATTTTGTGCGCATCCTACATTAGTCGATCGGAGACGCAATATTGCATATCTGAGATATATCTGAGATATCTTACATATAATTTAGGCTTGCTGAACCTCCCTATTAAAGCTGCAGTATGCACAAACTTAGGGGAAAGGATGGAAAACTGGCTAGGATTCTTTTGATATTCGGACAGCTAAAAAGTATTTTTATGTATATATGTTAAGTTTGATATTTTTATTTGGAATATTTCTGGATGGACCATTACCAGTAAAGTAGTAAAAATACACTGAAGGATGACCTTAGTAATGCGAAAATATATTTAAAACACTGTCTTGGAATTTGGTACATGTATGCATTTGTATGCATCTTATTGATGGTGCTAAACCTTCATATTAAGAAAGAGAGATCAGAAATAAATCTTCCGCCCTCTGAGCTATTCTATCATCAAAGCCTATTAGGCAGCAAGACTGAGAAATCTCAAGCCGGACGAAGTGGAGGATCAGTGTTACAATGGGTTGTTACCTCACCACAGACTGTTGTTACCCATCATTAGATAATGCCTTCGTGCTGGCATAAAGGCTGTTCCATATATACAATTTAATATGTCTTATTATATTATGATCGGGGGTTGTACACTCTGGAACAGAGTGAAATCCGACTCATCGTATAGCGTCGCAGATGCACCACGCGTGAATTTAGGCGTATTCATTTAGAGGCTTCCTATTGGTCAATGTGATACAATGCGTCCACTAGACTGTAGATATGCATGTATATAATTTAAGATCGATATTGGGTGAATGTATACTAGAAGTCCTTTGGTATATATGTGAGTGGATATCTCTAGGTTGGTCTATGTATGATCCTCTAATATAAGCACAGTAAGAAAGACACAACAGTTTCAATTCCATAAAGGTTCTGTTCTTTTAATATGTCTAGCTCATATATATATCATATCAAATTATCAATAGTCATGCGTACAGGTGAAGAGGTGGAGTCTGGCTTACAATCTATATTCATAAGTATGTACGGTCCCTCCCCCCATGTGTATCTATTACTCCCACTGACCTGATATGACTTATCTCTGGACTATATAGGTCTGAATACTGTGTGATGGATAATTCCACTCCATCACAAATGATCGATGGACTATACTAGCTAGGGGAGAACCAGGTGAAATTTGATCTGATGCAACAATAAATGTTGTTAATGTTCTATGGTGCAATAATACTTACATGATTTATATCTATTCATTAAACATGTCTCATCTCTAAACCCCGAGTCGCACACCCAGATCTGCAACGTGCATTGAAACCGTCACTCACTGCGTCGTCTCTGCGGTCCCCTTTCTCCGCGCATTCGCCGCTCTTATAATGCTCTGGCTATGTGGGGATCACTGCAGTAGAACCAGGAAGCTGTCTGACTCCCTGCTGCAGTCCTATACCTACCTATTAGATATGTAGAACTGCATTCAGGAATCACACGGCTTCCTGGTTCTACTGCAGTCATTGAAAAGTTCTTTTTCTGGGCATAATGATCGTCATAATTTACATGATTTATTTTGTAATCAGAATAAGCCAATCTTGTGCCAATACCATGATTAATCTTTGAGGGTATATCAAAACCCATGGTTCCTGTTAACAACATTGGAACATAATGATAAATCATGTTTTAAATATTTAGATGTTTATTAGCAAATCTAAATGATTCGATGTATGGAATTATATGATCATTAAAGTTGTTTAAAAACAAGGTGGATTAAGCCAGGAGGCTTTCATAGGGTATTAAGCCCTAGACATTCTTAATTCTAGTCATAGTTAAAGATAACTACCATTTATATAATAAGGTAATACATCGATTCTTAGGCTATTTCATTATTTCCTAGATATTTCTCTAGGCTTACTATAATTTTTTCATTCTATTCATGGTTCAGAGTTTACATAAATGAGCTGCCCCAACCCCTCTGCCACCCTTAAGTCTTGAACAAACAAACCATACAGGATATAGGGTGGAAATAGAAGCAACAGCCATCCAGTATATACAAGGCCTAGAAACAAAGGATTCATGGTTTTTGGCGGGAACTATTGGCGTGTTTACATCAGAGGCCATCTTGCAGTCACAGAGGGTAGGTGTCTTATATGCTGCATGTATTGTATATATACCTAAAATCTCACTTTTATGGTCACTCAGTCACACCATTTGATATACTTTATAATATATAATCATTATTCATATAGGTGACCAGTTATGTTCACCAAACCAGACTGTTCAAACACCTGAAGCACTGGAAACTCTGAGCTGGTGTGGGGAAAAGGAATTTAGAACGTTTGACTGCCTTGCCGATGTCCAAGGTAATGGTAAGTAGTTCGTGGAGTTTTTATCAAGTCTGTGCCATTGAGATTCATTTGATAAATTGTGAACATCCTATTTTATTGATACACATGCATTTATTCTCCTATGAATTTAGGTTTTATATTGTATTTTCTTATTTCAGATACCACTCTAGGTGATTATGATATGTGCCTGCATTACTGCTCCATCACACAGGTAAATAAAATAACTTTTCGTCTCATTGTTCAAATTCAATACATGTGCTTCTTTAACATTGTCAAACTTTTGTTATTCTAAGAGATGAAGGAAGAAGTCCTATAGACTGAAATATCTACTCACCAATGGGACGTTTTTCATCCGTTTTTCTTCAGTGCAGTTAAGGAGAATTGATATGAGGTGACTCATGATAATGGACTCGATGTGCATGATTTCACTTCTGACCTAGTTTTGACCTGGAAATTGTGACCTGATTTTGACCTGGTTTTTTACCAGTGGAAATGGTAAACAGTTGTGAGACTCAAACTTGATTTTACAATGCTCTATGGACCCGATTTATAAATGCATTTCTGAGGCACTCAGAGATACTCTATTGACCAGGTTATAAAATGCAATTTTGAAGCACTCACTGATGCACTACTAACCAGGTTATAAAATTGGATCGGTGGCACTCAGGAGTCTTTAGGCTGATAAGTTATTAAGAATGGTGTATATTTATTGTGAATATAACTAAAGTATAGGATTAATTGTACTATATTCCCCGATAATTACCAAGGGTTTATGGCAAGGCATGCCACCCCTAGGCTACATCTATTACATCAATTATGCCAGAGCTATACATTCAAAATATAGCCCTGGTTTGACCAACCACATAGAGAAGGAAAGTGCTGAGTGGCTGCGGCTGTGGCCAGCATAGACGGCCTGGGCCTGCCTTTGAGAAGACCTATCTCAGTTCATTGGTATGTCTAAGTCACCAAGGCTATCCAGATGTATGGTAATGATGTATACAATAGTAAAGAGTGTGTTGATCACAATAGTTTGCAAGATCAAACCTGCAAATAACACAAATAAACTCCAGATGTATATCACTAATAACATCTCTAAATATATGATGGGGAATATCTTTGGTGAATAATTGCTACATAAATGTATTATCGGGGCATTCATAGTTAAAACAAATTGGAAATATAACTCAGTTGTATGTTGCGCCACCTGGTGCAAAAAAGTACTGCCACCTAGTGAGAACAAGTTGCGCAATAGTAATCCTAAGGCAAAATGCAGCATGTATAGAGAGTGAAAGGAATGTGGGAGAGTGGGATGGAAATGTATGAGAGGTGTGGAGTTATATACTGATACTGCATTACTGTCGATATATCATAAGGGAGAGGGTCCCCATGTCTTTGAAATTACGGCTTTCCATTGGCTCTATCATTATTCTGCTAAGATGCTAATCCCCTAGCTAATCTACTAACCTACTAATCTTTTAGATAATGGAAATGGCAAGTTACTAATGTCGGGATATATATTACATAAGAAGCAATGATATAGGTAAAAACAAAGATTATATTTGCATAAATAAAAGAAGCAAATTACTGTGTTTAAACAGATAGGTGACGGCAGTGTGTGAAATCCAGATGTATGGTAATGATGTATACAATAGTAAAGAGTGTGTTGATCACAATAGTTTGCAACAGATAGGTGACGGCAGTGTGTGAAATAAACTTTTTTCTTCACTTGCTAACTTGGCGGGTTAAATCAGAGATTTACCCGCCCACATATAAATTTACCCACCCGCAAATTACACCTCAAGGAAAGAAGTTCAAGTGAACCCCTTCTCTCTTTGCCTGACCTTTATTATTCGTTATTGATGAGTGCTGATGAATACGATATTAATTATACACCAAAAAAACTAACAAAAACGCAAAACCTTTAACAGGTTGTTTTCATGGATTCTCCCTTAGCTAATTTCCTACTATTCAAATTATATTTTCATCTTCGTATATTTTGCAATACTATTTTAAGCAAGATCATCATACAATATAATAATTACAATATACTTGAATTCCGAATCACTCAAACACATCGCAATGGATGTTATTGCCTGCCCTTTCTGTCTATCTCTTTGTCTCTTTCTCACTTTCCTTCACCCGCCAAGGTAACTTTAGGGTTTTACCCACACACATAACTTTTTGCCCGCATTTGGCCTATATATTCATATGACTTCATGTGCTAAGCTAATAGATTAAAATGAGAACATTCCAACACCCTTGTGAATAAATCCGTTTGGAAAACTTGTGACTCATTTTCCTGAAACACATCACGTATATTATTGATATTCAAAAAAAACCCACACCTGTGATCTTAATTCCATTTCTTTTATATTTTCAAACCTGAAACGATAGAGTTTTCTGAGAATGATCATAGTTTGTCGTTTAATTTAGTGAGAGGGGTTTCTATGAATAGGTGTCAGAGACTGAGTGTGAGTGTCAGACAGTAGGCGTGAATGCCATGCAGGTGAGTGAGCAGTGGCAGGTAATGTTGCCTGTAGTAGCTTCATTGTCTTGTAGAATGTGTTGTTGTTGTGGGCATGATTTGGTTTGAATTATTATTTGTGATAGAAGTTTTAAGAATGTTTAGATTATACAGATGAATATATGAGATTCTCAAATAGATAGAATATGCTCCATGGACCGAATTTATAAATGTGGTTCTGATGCTCCAAATGATGTGCTACTGACCAGGTGTAAACGACACAGTTATGATGCACTCAGTGAAGCACTTTCATTGCTATTGCTATATGAGGGAGGGAATTACTTCCCGACAGGCACTGAGTGCAATTGAGTGTTATAGCAATGCGATCATTTTGTGATTGACCGCAAACTAGTGACGTGTGATAATTATGGCTATGAATAACAGTGAAATGGACATGCCATTAGCCATCATTATGTGAAATCCATTGCGTCTATTTCCTCCTATGTTGTTGGTGGTGTCACACTTGTGTTGGATTAAGTTCTCATTGATATTCATTTATGTTTATATTAAACATATGTTACTCAACCAATTGTATCTGTGAATACATGTTTTCTTCAAAAGTTAATAATATGGGTGTGATCTCAATTGTGATAATAATGCGCATTCATTATTGCACCTAAATACTCATAATGCAGCCACTACTGAGTACTGGACGCAACACCTGACACTGTTCACTCGCCTGGCATTCACACCCACTGATCTGATGCTCAACTGAAACTCCGTTCTCTGACACATGTACTCATTCTCTGACACCAAGTCAGTTACAGGCGACGCTAACCCGTGCCTGCTACTAGTGAGATCAGAATTATGCATATGGTTGAATTCCTTATTTCCTCAGCTTTCAGTAGATATAAAGTGTGTGCATGTTAAAGAATATTTAATATGATAGAGTAGTTACCAAAGATAATAATTTATTTCTTTTGCTGAAGAATAATAAGGACTAAAACTAAACTATTTGATAAGTAAAACTACATAAAGGCATACGTACAGCCTATGTAACAATATATCTTGGATATTCGTGCAATAAGGACTTTTAAGAATTGTAAATTACAATCTTCATTATGCAAATAATCCTTACATCAAGCAGTTATTCTACTGTACATTCCCAATGGTAAAACATATAATTTACATCTTACAGTTCAATTCTGCATAATCGCAATGTAAAGAAGGCTGTAACAAATAAATGGTATTTTTAATTAATTCAACAATAGTCAATAGTGTCGTCACCCAGATATTATATTTAGCATAATATAAGTTCCCAGAGCTTCCTTAACAGTGCGTGAAAATGCACCACAAAACTACCGTCAAGTATCTAGGCTAATTTAAGCTACCCATTATACTATACTATGATACCCCTCGCCGACATACAATACAATGTTATGCCTGTTAATGTTTTGGGCGAATAAAGCGCCGCAATTTTTGCCGCACTTAACTGATCGTCGCTCATTTATTAATGCAGATATCGAAATACCATTTATACCATGAGTAAGCTGAGAAAAGTAGCTTGACAACCATGTCAATATTCTTTTTGTAAAGTGATTTTAACTATCAATTTGATTGAGTTGAAATGAACATAAAAATTCGCGCAAAGTGACGGGAGTAGCGCGACTGTCAAACACAGAGGAGCGGTGGTGTGGTAATGCTACTGTAATTAACACACCTCTCCCTCCCTATATTTTAGAAACACCTCTAACACTAGAGGGCGTTACAAGCAAGCGAGTCATAATTAATAATCCTTCTATGTTAAAAGCACTACCCATGTAATATTGTGACATTTATGCACTATTGGAATTAACCATCATATATCTTGAATTGTTTTCGGTGATATTCTTCTATATTTTATATGTGTAATCATTTGTGTGATATTGTAGAGGGTGTATACTCAAAACACCCTCTATCATTTACATCTGTATATGTAGTGTACCTCCAGTGGGTCTATAAACTCGACAACCCACAACCTACAATGCACAGGGAGAGAATGATGTACCCACACTCATGTGGACACTCTCTGTAGGCAAAATGATGAATAAATGTATGTCTTTCTAAAGGATACCAGTGGTTATATTCAATTGCTGGGTTTCCTTAGCAACACTAATTGGATGATCACTCAATCTGAGTTCATTAAGGGTAATCAGAACTTGATAAAAATTGACTGAATATTAGATACTTAAATATGCATTTTGATGTGCTAATAACATACAGTAAGCTATTGATCAATTGATATAAGGAATCGATTGTATACAAATATTCCGCTGGAAATGCCATAAGAAATGCCAATTTTTGCGTCAATATTGCGTTATACCCTCAGCGCGACCATCTCACGATCATTGCGCAATAATTATTGCGTGAAAAGCGTCCACGCTCATCACAGAACTATGGCGAGATGATTGCGCATTAAAAATCGCGCAGAATCGCGCTCATTTGCCCATCGGGTTAGTAAAGTTATTCCGTCAATCATAATCATTATTCATACAAATAAACAGGACATTTAGGTAGATGTTTAATTACTAAGTATTTTATTCTTTATAGGCCTTTAACAGCTTAAGAGTTACATTGGAAAAACGCAGTATTCACCATGAATGTTTTCATACATTGCCTTATGAAATATGATAATATTTTTAAGACAGAATAAAAAATACTATAATTTACGAATTATATACATTCCACTAGACTCATAACCATTAATATCTTAATTTGTTGAATTAATTTGGAGACAGGCAAAACTTTTATTTGGGTTGAAACTTTGACTGATGTTCATTAATTCAACTGCATGTATAGCTAGTGCATTGAAACCCGATTTATATACATAAATTTGATACGCATTTTGAGAGTGCATTTGATGATGCACATTGCATCAGGTGCAAAACCAGGTGCAAAACTGCTTTTCCGAGCGGATTGCACTTTTGTGACTGGTCAGTGGCACTTTTACATGCACTGGTGGATTTTCCAATGCACATAGGGGACATAAATACTTGTATATACATTGCACCAAATATAGCTGTGTTTCATTCTTTACAGATGCTGGTATGATGAAATATTGTAACAAGAAAATGAACCAATATGATGAAATAATGATTTTCTGAGGATAAATAAATAAAAGCCTATAAATGAATAAATTTCCTGCCTGCCCCCACCCCCAATCCCTTCCTCCCCCCTCCTCCTCCCCCCACCCTCCATATTAATTAAGCGCGGTCCAATAGCAGCATATGTTTTACAGCAGTCAACGCTTTCACATGTTGCTGCGGCGACCGCGGTAATGGGATCGTGTCACGACGAGTAACGCTTGCCGCTCTTTGCTGCCCGTGATGACTGCAGTGAATTCGTTGCATTGCAAACGTCGGTTAAAACAGCAGCGGGGTGTGTCGGGACACCTCCATCACACAAGTTGAATTGCGTAATGTACACCTCAACAGGCGGGCATTGTTTTTCCATGAAGCCCCCTAGTAAAAAATGAACCGCGACATTGCGCTGCACATGACGTCATGCCCATTCATACTTCATACGCTTCGGGAGTGGTCACTCAATATGGCGGATCGTTGTACAAACTAGATAAATAAAGAAATCGTTTCTGACTTTTTCTAAACATGAGATCATGATATGAAAATAGAATATGTAGTGAACCGCAGATTCGTGGGCACGAGTTTACGAAATTCCGGAAAGAATCACGAATACGAGGAGATTCGTTTGAACCTGGTTTATTTCCCAGAGGTATACAGTTACAAAGGTATTGTCACTGAAGCAAGGGTGCTTAAATTGAACAACAGAAGTATCTCGGTCCGCGGCGCGGCTCGAGTCCGTAGTGTTAAGCGAAGCCTGGATCCCCTTGCGGAGGTAGTAGTATCCTCCGCCTACCGTCTGTCGGAGGGTGTCTGCAGTGTTGTCTGCACGGTGGTCGTATGTCGCCCCCTGACGGAACTGGCCGGAACTGGTGGTAGTCGTCTCCGGCGCTGGTAGAAGTGCCCCCGCTGTCGTAGCCTGGTTGGTGTTCGGCGATAGTCGACAGCCTCGCTGTATTCCAGGTGGCGGACCCACTACAAATATAATTTGACTCGTGTCTGCATATGATGGCACACTCGTTTTCTCTTAAGGCCTGGCGGCCTCTCAAGAGATCCTCACGTCAGTAAAAACTTGTGGCCATCGTATACCTAGACAAGAGTCTCATTATATTCTATCTTATTATTACCCTGCCTAAAAATGTTATCATTAGATGTCTTATCTGAACCTTAGTTGAACCATGGGCGTATACCTTTTCTTTTAAATTCAAATGATAAAACTCGTTATAATTCCTCGTCTTTTAAGGCGAGAAACCTGATCATATTATTTTGTGTATAACGGGTGATAGATCTGGTGGGATGGTATTGGGTGACAGAATCCAGTTTTATTCAATTCAATGCATTTTTTATTCCTACAAGAAAGATGAGCAAAAAGGAGACCCGCATTTAAAAGTAAATTCCAGGTCTTCCAGTGGTCAGGTTTATAGCTTGAATAAGAAAAAAGAAGAAAACCTTCAAGTCAGGCCTATGTGATGCATCAACCTAAGTGGCAGGCCACAACAATGGGTTGTTATCCCACCATCGACTGGGTTTAATCATCTATATGTAATCTGATTATGCTGTCATAAAGGAGGTTGCATATCGATAGTATTTAATATCTCAGATCATCTTCCGTGTCCTCATCCATCTCCTCCAAACCGTTGTGGAACAGAATTTATGATAGATTAAGTTTTTCAAGAATTGCAAATCCCATAAGTTATTGCCAAATTGTTTTCAATTTTGAATCACAGCTTCTCTTCTTGTAACAAGGCAATTTTCAAGATGATTCGAGAAAAGGTTGGGAATACGATAGAAGTATACGATTATCAGGTAATGCTAAGGTTAGGGTACGAATAATGTCAAAGTCAATACTTTACCCGGGGTACGAGTGCGGTAGTGCGAGCAAATTGTATAGAAAATATTTTGCCCAACGTTTATAGCAACCACTTCTGTGGTCACAATAATCAATATGATAAATAAAGCATATCTCTGTGGGTTTACATAAAGACCTGTCAGACTGTTATTTATTAGAGACAGGAATGCGACTAATGTTGGCACTTGCGTCATGGGGTTACATGATGACCATTACCATGAATATACATAAGTATATATGGATCGTGACCTGAGGTCCTTAGAGGCTTGGGATCACGGGAGTTTAATGGCGCATGACTATTACCTTGTTTACCCCATGAGAGGGATTGTGCAATACATGATCTGGCGTCCCATCGCATGGTTGATCAAGATTCGCTTGTCTCCGAATCAGTGATATTAGGGACCTATGTAAGTCAAGTGTGCAAAGAGCTGATTGCCAGATTTATGAAACATAAAGACAGGGAAAAGGGTAATAGTGTCATGTGTTACAGCACAATGAGTCATATTTTTAGATATCTTCATATTTGAAAAGATGGGATCAAGCCGGTTCTAATGATGGACAAACATTTGGGCCGCTATTAAATATTTCCATGTTTTAAGTTTTATATTGTTATTTTTGAAAAAAGAGTTTGCAATATTTCTAGTTGGACAATTACTAGTAAATAGGTAAATAGGATACCTAAGAGATACATGAAAATATTTAATACACGTTCTTGGAATTTGGTACACGTATTTATACGACCTGGATCATTAGAAACCCCAATAATGAGAACATTCCTACAAAGAGATCTTGTGAATAAAACACTTTGAAAAATATCAACCACTGTCCTTTTGATAATGTCCATCATTAGAATCGGCTTGATCTCATTCTTTCAAATATATATGATGGTACTTCAAAACATTTGTGACTCATTTTGCAGTAACACATCACATTTCTGTAGCCAGTACTTGATACTTTCTCCACGCCCATTCTGAGGGCAATCTGTGGGTAAGAGCTTGTGGTCATGTTGTCTTTGTGTGCCCACCTCCTTCTGGACGGCTTCATACAACCAGCATAGCGCCTCACTCTCCCTGACGCCCATACAATAAAAACAGATCTTGTATGAAAGCTATTTTCGTTTCTAAATCTTGACTCAAAGAAGTTGTATATATATGCCATCGGGAATCTAGAGGAATATTCTTTGTTCAGCATACAACGCCTGGTGCACCCTGACTTGCATACTTAATATGCCAGGACATAGCGCCTCTTTATTAACCTTTCCAGAGGCTAATATGGACCGCCATAGGCTACGGCAATAGGGGGGGGGTAAAGAAATTTTATTGAGAACATTTCCATGCTGACATAGTAATCTCATGCTACTCAAGTGAAAAAGATATACCGTACATCAAAATTAATATTATATAGTTTAAAGGCAAACGCTACTATCTAGTGGAAAATGAAAATAAATGTCATTTTTCTGAAACTTTGAAATTTGATTCTTGAAGTGTTTCTGGTCATAAAGATGGAAAAAAATCAATGGGTCACCGTGCTCAATTTTTAATTAGAGTGCTTCAAAAGTTGGTATCTCAAAAGAACCAATGAGGATCAAAAGGGGGGCTCATTTTGGAGTACCTCGACTTCATAGTTCATATTTGCTATTTATATTCCCTCAATTTAAATAAGGTTAACAGTTTTAGAGAGAGTATTATTTTGCCAATAATTCTATGCCTCTTTTTTATAGAATGCATGGTTATTTTTATTCTGAAAACAAAAAATATGAAATGCAAATTTTAAATTAAAAACTCGAAAAAACCCACTTTTTTTTCACTAATTTAATAAAAACATTTTTTTTTTTCTCTCTCATCGAAATTAAATGTCATTTTTCTGATTCTTTAGTATATGGTTCTTGAAGTATGTGTGTTCATAAAACTGAAAAAAAAATAATGGGTCACCTTGCTAGTTTCTGAATTATGGGGCTTTGAAACATGGCATGACAACCATAAAATCTGCTGTTTCAATGTGTTCTATGTTTCCTAAACATGTCTATTTCAAACAGCTACAATTATTTTTTTAGCGTGATGACATACATTTTTTTCCCTATATATGTGTAGAATATTACCTGCACTATGTGTAGAAAATTTTGGGACATTAGGAGTTTTCATTTTTGTTTTATTCCCGAAACCGTGAAAGAAAAATGCAGCACTTCCCAATAGACTTGCATACTAAATGGGTACAACTGAGGGTACCCACAGGTAGCTCAGTTCCCCAAACATGTCTATTTCAGACAGCTATAAAAAAAAATCTAACTCGATGACATATGTTTTTTTTCCTTTTAATATGTAGTATATAACCTGCACTATATGTGTAGAAAGTTTTGGGACAGTAGGAGTAGCCATTAATTGTTTGTTTTATACTATAAAACATGAAAAAATGGGCCGTTTCCTCATAGACTGCAGTGCTAAAGCAATAGTACGTAAAATGCCCGTATATTTGGTATATGGAAAAGGGGGGCGTGGCAGTGAATAGTAGCGTTTGCCTTTAAGTTTTAAATCTCGATACATAATTCAAGAATGATATTTGGTCCGTAAGATGAAATAAATCATCAAAAGGTGTAATACCTAAGTTATCCTTGCAACAGGAGATTATATAGTATCACAATACAACGATAAGGTCACATGAAGACACTTATAATGTTGAAATCTTTACCTTTCAGAGGCTAAGGGCCTTGTCTATCCAGCTATATACATACAGCATTGGTTTTTTTTCATTTTTTCTCCAATATCATATCACAAACAGCGGGTAATAAGGCATATGTATTACCCGCCAAACTCGCCATTAATTTCCATGGATTTTTCACCAATGTTTCGCCATAAATATAGTGACAGGTATAATAATACAAAGTTACTCTCAGGCAATTTCCAAGTTCCATAATACACAAAGGTTCCGTTTGCTTTTAATGATCTAAAAAGTTAGATTTTAAAGACATTCTTTTGACCTTTCCCCAAATTACTTCCAGTGGTTCAGGTGGCGGTGTTGCGTATATCACTCAGCGGTATATGCATGCGCTGAGCACTTTATAGATATATTGCTTCATATCAAACGCGTATATGATAAAGGGGGGAAATGAGAGGCCAACCACCTCGACCTGCTGGCTTGTTTCTCTTCTAAAGGGACTAGATATAGAGGAGTTAACCAGCGTCATGAATAGAAGTCATGCTACTGTGGGAACATAACCATCATAACTAATACTATACATAGCCCCAGTGTATTCTTCATGAGTGGGCAACCTATACTACTGCACACTATATAGACATATGTGATGTTTTTTCAGGAAAATGAGTCTCACGTATTTTGTCCATAAGATCTCTTTATGGGAATGTTCTCATTTTTGGAGTATGAATATATATAGAGAGAACCAAAACTCAGAGAGAGAGAGAGAGAGAGAGAGAACCAAAACTATTCCTGTATAATATCGTGCCATTTTGTAATACAGCATACTTATCACCTGTATACACATTGTAGAGAATCGTCTTCGGTCATTGATAGAAGCGATATTGTTACTCTACAACAGACGGCTGTAATACCAGAAAGGGCGGAAAACCTCCCAATATGCCGGAGAGATCTCCCCTTCACTAAAAGCAGAATGCCAATAAAAGTATTCTAATCTAATCTAATACAATGTATTCCATTTTAGGACAGTGTACTAGATATATTCTTGCGTTCCTGAGGTCATCCTATAGAGTATATTTAGCTACTTTACTTGTTATTGTCCACCCAGAAATATTGCAAACTTATTTTTCAAAAATAAAAATATCAAATTTTAGATATATGGAAACACTCATTAGATGTCCTAATTTTTTAGCATCATTAGAATCGGTTTGATCTCATCTTTTCAAATATGATTCAATCTCAAATCCATTTATCACTCCTTTTCCTGTAATACATCACATATATATGCCCGAGGAGATGGACTCTTTCCATATGCCTTTTTCTGTTACTATTGATTAAAAAGCCATAATATAAATATATCCGATTTGGGTGATCAGAGACCGGTAGGAACATCATATCCGATTTGGGTGACCAGAGACCGGTAGGAACATCTAAATAACGAGTAGGTTGTACGGAAGGGAAAACAGGGCAACATCTTCCAATAGACATGTAAGGTGATTTCAGGAAGGGGTATAACAAGCCTAAAATATGTAATTATTTTTTTAAAACAGATTTTATTTCGAAACAAATTTCACAAGTGTGATACCTTTCAATGTCCGAAAGTATTTCTGCTGTAGATACAATTTACTATAACAGTAATGCTGACCATATTAACAGAGAACAGTGGTTATTGATCTAAATAACATTGATTGAACTTATCAATTTCTCCGTAACACATCACATTTTGAATTCTGCCTGTGGCATTTGTATGTATTACAGAGATTATTTTCATCAATTAAATCCCTGTACTCTTGGGCTTAGCGTTGATGCATTATTTATGGTAACACACCATGGATAGGGAGAGTGCTTGTAGTTCAATATAGATGGTTTTAGGGTCAGGTTTCATATCCATGCACCTCCGTGACACCAAGGTAATAGGCCAGGATTACGAGGGTTGACGGAGCGTCGGAGCAATACAAGCAGAAGTTCCAAGACCCTGTGATAAATGTGATGTGTTCCAGGAAAATGAGTCACAAGTCGCAAAAATGATATTTTTAAAAATTTATTTTAATTCATTCACAAGATGTTTTTATTTTTGTGGGTGCTTAACGCTGTTTTTAGCATGAATACATGTGCCAAAAACTTTCTTTTTCACACATACAAACATATAGAAGAACCTATATATTTGATCCCCCAATGTTTACCACCATCGTAATTCACTTGATCTCCTCTTTTCAAATGTGGTAATATCTCAAAATCCTTTTTGTGTGACTTGTGACTCATTTTCCAGTAACACATCACATTTTAGGTACACCATCAATACATCACAGAACGTCCTCAGATATCCTTGGAACAACCCTCAGAGATATATTTTTTCCATTTATTTTTATTTTATTCTGTATTCAGAATGGCAGGAACACGGGAGAATATCTATTAATCCAGAAATGTGTATTTTCCTCCAATTTCTTATCAGGTTATATAGTAACTGATATCATATATGTGTGACATACATACATCATATGATGTATTTATACAATTCAAAGGTGTATTACTTGCATACACATAACCTGAAAAAGAAGGACATCTAGTCTTGTTGATAATAGAATCAACTAACCAAAAAAAAGCCTGTATAAACATATTTCCAACAACATTTCTCCTGGTAAGACGGGATCGAATAAAATTGATAACATTCGGTCAGTGCCTAAACAAACCATTGTTAATTCTCCTCCAAAGAGGGAATTAGATAAGTCACTGAGGTGTCAGGAGCAAGGGTTCACGTGTAACTCTATTCGGCCGTGATCGGGCTGTGGAATGGTGCAGTGAAGTGGCACACACAACTGTATTTATATTTCTCCTCTGGGGCGGGAATTGGTAGTGAATCTGTAATCTTTGGATGTCCGTTGTTGACCCGAGGTCCTGATAAGCCGCCAGTGACTTTGTTTAAACGTATAATGGCAGGAACACGGTCGTCAGAAAATTACAATTCGCCGTCACCAATCCTCTCAAATAGCCCAAATTTAAGACAGAAATGAGCTTCAAAATACAGTTTAATATAGCAGAAGGGATATGTTAAAACAACATTTAGCATATTTTACTAAATGTGTAGAGCTGACAATCTGACCCGTATAATGGTGCCCTCACCGAGTCAAAATGTTTTGTATATCATGCTACTGTTTCTCACAATTCCAATGTCGCATACTTGCTTTAATTGAATCAATTAATACAATCAAAACTGGGCATTCAATACCAAATAAAAACCTGAAGATTTATGGATGAGAAGTGCCCATATTCAGATTTGATGTAAAGCAGTTAGAAAAATAATGCTGTTTTGTCTGTCTGATTGTTCTTCACCAAGTTGGAGGCTACACTCTAAGAAGAAAGGGTTCTAACAAGAACCCTTAAGGGTTCTTCGGATTGTCGACATGGCAGAACCCCTAAGGGTTCTACTTAGAACCCTTTTTTGAGGGTTCTAAGTAGAACCCCCGTTTCGGGAATAGGCAGGGTTCTACATAGAACCCTCGATTTGAAGAACCCTTTGAAGAACCCTCTGGCCAAAATAGGTAGGGTTCTACATAGAACCCTGATTTGAAGAACCCTCAAGCTAAAACATGTAGGGTTCTTCATAGAACCCTTGATTTGAAGAACCCTCTATCTGAAAATGTCCAGGGTTGATTTTACTATTGTTTTATTGCTGAAGTAACATCACTTTTCATCAAATTATTCAACATATTCCAATTCATGGTGTGGATAGTATTTTCCCTTATTCTTCAGTGGGTATTCCAGTCAATACATCCTTCCGTTCTTCTGTATTGATGTAGATCCTGTAAATAAAAATAAAATCCCTGATAGGACACCAACCCTAAAACCTTAGAACCAATAGGAATATTAAAAGAAAAGAATAAATCACCTGCACTAAATAGAATTGTAGTGCCCTTTCCAGAAACAATATGTTCTAAACCCTAGTAATA
The DNA here is from genome assembly GCA_942159475.1 of Sthenelais limicola. NCBI lineage: Eukaryota > Metazoa > Annelida > Polychaeta > Phyllodocida > Sigalionidae > Sthenelais > Sthenelais limicola. The sequence continues at coordinate 42,933,000 of OW804097.1, read as the reverse complement.
GTAATAACTCTCATTCAAGATTCGCATAAAAACGGGAAAATATATATTATATCCAAAGATCTAGTATATAAATTACTTATAAATGACTTGATGGTTTACCTTTTCCAAATAGAGGAAAAGAAACACCTGGTTCCAATCCACATGTCTATTCTGAATCCTTACTATCCATCTCTCTCCTGGGAATAAATGAAACATAATTAATTGATACAAAAGTTAATTTATACTACTTAGGATATGAAATTAAATTTGCGTATAGAGTTGATGTGAGAAAAAACGTAGTAGTGATATAAACTTACCTTGACTCCCATACTGGTCAGTCAATTTAAAGTATCCTATCTCTTCTGGCCGTTGCTCTGCTGGGGGCAGCCCTGGGAGACAGCACGGCAGGTGTGCTAGCAAGTGTTTGTATGACTTGCCATTCCGTCACGCATCAGTGAACCGCCCAGTATTTTCCCTTATTCTTCAGAGAGTATTCCAGTCGATACTTCCTTTCTTCCCTCTAAGTCTGTTTGGGAGCTAGGACATCCTCTCGTCGCCTAGAATATAAATCAAGATTATGTATAAAGCCATTGAATAATGTGATTATAAATGTGATATAATACAGGTAGACGGAGCAATTGTGAAGTGTCAAGGGAAAACAGTCACTAAATTAACTGAGGTGCAAAATCGTAAATTCTTTAAGTCCTATACCATATCAGTATCATAATAACAAGTATGAAAATGATTTTACCAGCAAATATGTTTGATTATTTTAGAGATTATTAGAGACTAATGTATGATATAACCAACACATACTTTTGAATATCGATTTAGAGAGTTAGAAAAATGAATAAGAACTAAATAACTTACCTTGACTCTCAAACCATTACAAGTCAATTTCAAATGAACGTCCTACCCTGGGGAGTGCAAGGACTGCTTGTCTGTCATCCATGTGTGTAAGGGTAGCCAATTTGAAATTACCCGGAAATGTATGTCCGTCCTGGCTGACCGTTAGGGCGGGTGTGTTAGCAAGCCAAATGTTTGTTTGACTCTGTCACACATCAGTGATCCTTGCCCCGTCCAGGCGTAACTGGATATCCTCTAGTCACTTGGGAGAGCATTGAAGCGTGACACAGACAACAGGCATGTACACACATGTTATTATTAGAGAGGGTTTGATGCTAATGTACTGCCGTGTACGCGGCCGCTAGCTTTGGTGAATTTTCATTGCGAGCTGACGGTTGTATGTAGGAAGTGGGTGGGTGGGTTCAAATATTATATTAAGCGCCAGCAATGGTGGAGAAAGGAGAAAAGGGAGGTTCTTTGTAGAACCACTTTGAGTTAAAGAACCCTTCAAGTGCACAAAGAACCCTGAAATAGCTGGAGAACCCCTATGGTTCTAGATGGAACCCCCGGTGGTCCCGAAGAACCCTTTTAGGTGTGAACCCTAGGGTTCTTGGTAGAACCATGGGGTTCTATCTAGAACCCAAAAGAACCCTTTTTTCTTAGAGTGTAGGGAAATCCTGAAGGGCTACGCTGTAATACTCCCCTTACTGGGGATTCCTCCAGAGTTCTATCTATACATGACAATATTAAAGTTTACTCTCTGTAGTACAGTTATTAAAGCTTGATTATAATACATAACCTAAAATCAGTATGAGCTACAGCCCTCTTAAATCCCAAATGTTCACTTAGATGATTAAAAAATGTGGCCAATACAAATATTTTAAAAAAATATTTGATTCAACCAACCTTGACCGGAGACACACAGTTCAGGGACCGACCGTCAGCTATTGATCATCTTTCATGCAACTCCACAAGCCTGACTGCCCTCTGCTTCTCCACCGACTGACACCCGTCGAGATAATCGGCTAACTGCACACAGGGCTATTACCTGGATGAGCTGTATGTACAATGTCTGACCGAGTGAAGGGTAACATCCACATGAAACTTTAATTTAACACAGCTCAGGAAGAAATGACAGATGCAAACTGCATTAATTCTGTCAATATTAAATCCAGTGATCACTCATTTCTCCCTCTTCTGATGTTTCTCAACTGCCCCGTTTTTAACCTTATTGAATACCAATGGGAGAGATCCAATGATGAAACATTTGATAACTTAATGGTGCTCCATAATTAACAGAAACAATCAATATTAATTATGTGTTGGCTGTTAACGATTGCATGGTATTTACAACCAAAGGAGATTAAATAATTATTAAATAGTTTAAGTCAATACAAATGGGAGAGTTACATCAGTCACTGCGGCTGTTTAAAGCAATAATGGAATGATATGGGTCGGAACGTCAGAACATGTACAATCGACAGCTCTATACATCTAGTAAGTTCTGTTAAAGTGACGCATATCACTGAGCTCCCAATTTTGGGAAAGTTCGCTTGAATTCCAACCATGTTCTAGATTAGTATATTAGTAACCAATACCCAGGAGCGTTAATATATGAAATACATATATTTAAAGTATTTAAGAGTTTAAAACTCCAATTTCAAACCGTGCCGCTGGTCGATGTCCCTCCCAGACAGAACAGTTAAGAACCAAGTCTGTTGGTTGGGGAAAGTCCCAGACGCCTCTTATCATAATTGGTTAAGTGATAACATCTGGATGGGACAGGGTATATATGTCAATATGTACCTCCGGCCTCACTTGTACTTCACATCCCTTCACCATGCACTGGGGGCAGCACCTTATAGTCAAGTTACTTCTCTCTCAGATTTGAATTCCCCAATGGAATCTCTGCAACATTCTTCATTAACAAATATCAATTAATCTAAGGAATATATATAGCGTTGGTATTCCACACAAATGTTCTTACTTGTGCAGGTCATCGAAAACTACAAACACATTACTAAAAGACATATAGTCAAAATAGTGATCTTAGCCACTTTAAATTAGGCTGAAAAAGATGAATACTGGGTAGATCTGAGTATATTTGGTATTGTGTTGTCTTAGCATATCTGTTTTATTATATTAAACTGTAACTTGAACCTTTGGACCTCATTTTTATGTTAGTTTTAGGTTATTTAAGAGGATTTGTGAGGGCGAATTGTACACTTGACCCATATGTAACATTAAATGTCTGTAACTTGCAATGGGTTCAGGAGTGGCTGAGTGGGATTATTCTCTGGTTCTGGACCCAGAGGCATGAGTGAGTTGTGGGTTTTGATGTAGCTGTAATCGTCCCTCCTCCCCCAGGCTCTGGTGGAAAAAACAGCCTCAAGGACAGATATTTAGTTGAGAAGTCGCCTAAAAACGTTCAATTTGCCTTTACAAATCCTCTCAAAGCACCCATAACACACATATATAATAGGCTCAAAATACGTTAGATCAACGTAGTACCATATGTACTCAGATTTACCAGAATTAATGATGTTTGTATCTAATCGAACAGTAATTTACCGGCCCATGAATGCATCTGGATCTAAATCTATTCGGAGAATTATTGAAGGTTCATACACAGTTTACTTAGTATATATGACTTTTCCCTGTGCACTCTAAAATCTCATAGATACAAAGGGTAGCCCTTCCCTAACTATCATTTTCCCTGAAAAAACTTATTAAAGAGAGATGTTGGCCAATCTCTATACTAGGCTTGGTCAAAGGAAGTATTCATCGTCCACTTCCGTCACAAAACTGTGAGAATATAGAAATAATACATTCTTGTTATATTTTCAATAGTTTACAAGCATCTCTAAAGATTGTAGCCCCTTCAATAGACCAGTCACTTGAATGGGCTGGATATGTAGGGTCAAATGGTCAGAAAATATACAATTGGCAGCTATACACATTTAGTGAAATGTGCTAAATTAGGCTGAAAAGTGATAAATTTGTACCAAGTATATCTGAGTATATTTTATATCATGTTGTTTTAAAATATCGGTTCTGTATTTTGAAGCTCATTTCTGTCTTTAATTTGGGTTATTTGAGAGGATTTGTGAAGGCGAATTGTACATTTTCTTATGATCTGACCCAGGTAGTGTCAATATAACTGCCGCATGAATGAACAGCCGAGCACTGCACAAAATCGACGCATAGCCCCAGGGGCATTGCGACAAGTGTGCACAAATCTGAACATCTGAACATCTGAACATCTGAATTTTTTTTTTTAAATGTTTATTCGACAAGATTTCACATGATGTGATACATTTCATTCGCCGACAAAAATTTCAATCTCAGATACTATTATCATTTATAAATAACTTTCAACTTAATCTTTTACTTCTTTTACCAATTTACACCATTAAGGCTTCATACAGTTTCTATACTACGATTTCATACATTACTAATATAAATCAGACAAATCCACCCTGGTATCTTCTTTAGTGAAGGAGAGATAGCAGATGTATCGGTCATCCAATGACAGCGATTTAACTGCCATCCCACCCCACACTTACTTTCTCATGATTATAGAACAATATCATGCAACCCCTTTTTTTGTGATTTTTGATGCCCTGACACATAGTCTAAAATACATAATAATACAGTCTGCATAGGTAAAAACACATAGGTCTGCTTCTTATGCACCATTTCCAGATAAGTTCACTCATTACACCATTTGTCTAGTATCTCGAAAATAAACCCACATTTACCCATCCATAGCAACAAAGGACAAATCCTTACATCGGAAGACAGGGTGTGAAGAGTTATATATGAAATTACAAAGACATGGTTTTTAGTTAAGTATCCAATCCTCATTTGTTTTAAGAAAGCTTTTTAAATTTGGCCAGTTCTTTGCCTTTTGTATAGCTGGCCGCAGCCCATTCCACATTAGAGGGCCTAACATGTGCGGAGACTTTCCTAACTTTTCTCGTCGGGGAACCGGTACTTTTAGAATTATTCCAGTAGCCAGTCTAGTGTCTCTTGGCATGTCTTGTACATATCTTGGGATCTTAGAAAAGTTCCACATTAGCCCTATTAATGCAATGTGGCTTCTTCTTATTATGGAGAGCAATTTCCTGCATCTTTCACCCTGCCTGCTCCTTCTCTTAAACTATAAGGCCCTGATCCACTGGGCCGATTTTTTTTTAACGGAGGGCAGTCGGCTGGCAGCTGAAAAAAGGGCCTAATGATCGTATTTATTCTATCTTGATGTGTTGCACTAGCTAACGGCGGACAGTCAGATAACTTCATATTTACTGCATCTCCACTGGCCTGGCAACCCTCTGTTTCTCCTCCGACTCTCCTCCCGTCGAGATAATCGGATAAGTAGACATCGGGCTTTATCCAACAACCCCCTTCAAGTAAGACTTCAAGCTCTTCTAGTGCTCCATCAATATCCCACACATCGATTTAGGAGAGCGCAATTATGTACAGGGAACTCTGGATGTGGGAAAGGGTAGAGAGTTCGAAGTGAAGGATATGGAATTGAAAAAGGGACATAATGGGTCACAAATTGTATGTGTGTGGGTGGGAGGAGGGGTGGGGCAGGGTGCGGGGTCTAGTTCCAACTCATACACCATGCCCCAAATTGTTACGTACATAGATTTTACCTTTATTGTTCGATTTGTCACTGGATCAGAATCTTTCTGGATACTGAAACTTTATAATATAACAAAACAATTCTTTTCAACAGATTTGACTCAGGTGGAATTTTTCACAGTTAACTTTTACTCTGAGCAGTTCTCGTTGTGCCCTGATCCTGTCCCTACTGCCGGGGGATTTTACATCGAAGTTGGATTTTAAGTATGGAATTTTAGGGAATATCGATTTGACATTAGTTTAACATGATAAATACTAATGAAGGATACGGGGAAGAACGGCTGCTGACATTCTTATTATCTTCTTTTTATTCATTAGTATAGGGGCCAATAAGATAATTCAAATTAGTTACATGAAAAATGTCCTATCCTACAAGGATGTTGTAAGGCGTTGCCAATCACTTGACACATAATAGTTTCCTCGAGAAACAGCCCTCCATTAAAGATCAAATATTAAAAAAAACATGTCTGTAATGTTTCGCGCTAGTTATTACAAATCGTGTCCCCTTTCTCTCCCAAATTATATTTTCCCCATCCCCTATACGTTAACGTTGCGTATACAAGTCTGCAGATCTTCTTTGTGTCTTAAATTGAAAGGTAGACTGCATGCTCCCCATGGTTTTCCCTAGATTTATTATACATGCATTACTCTGAAAACAACGTATCTAGAGTGAGTAACGCATAGTGCGTATTTCACTAGTGAGTTATGTGGCGTTGTCATGCCAACCAATCTGCTTGGTTACTAGGATTACTGCTGAAATTCAAAATTATGATTCAATTTTTTTTTCTATTTCATGATTGAAAGCATATATAGTAAATCTGTTAACTAACTCGTTGGTTTCAGTCGCTTGAATATTCATGCTCCATCAACCAACTCGTTAGTTAACCTGTATACAAAATACTACCTCTCATTCTCTCAGATTGTGGTCTCTCCACTCTAAGGATTTTACCAAGTCGATTTCTAAGAATTCTCTCCCCATCGTCTACATGTTCATATCGAACTTGTCTTACATGTACTATGCAAATGAATACATTCTAAAGTGCATTCATTCTCAGTCTTATCGACCAGGGAAATCTTTCCACGTCCACTCAATGTATGATCCCAGCCAGATGAACCATAGAACTAAGTTTACAACATGTGCTGTAATCATCTATGTGATGTCTTACAGAAAATGAGTCACTAGTCGCGAAAAATATATAATATATAAAATATCATTGAATGTTAAAAAATGTAAAACCTTAACAATTGGTTTGAAAACTAGTAAAGACCAGAGACCTGAATATTTTATTGATAAACTTAAGCTTGACTCTGTGGAGAGTTATAAGTACCTAGGAATGGATATAGACCATCAACTGAACTTTAAAGTGTTTCTAGAAAAGAAAATTAATACGGTTAGAGCCAAAGTAAAGGCCTTATCTAAACTTTATAAGATTTGCGATACTGCAACACTTCTTATCTATAAGGTTACTATTCTACCTCGTATAGATTATGGGGACGTTTTTTACATTGGGGCACCACAAAGGTACCTTGACCGCCTACAGTCTCTTCAAGACTCTGCAATTAAAATTGCACTAAATTTACCTAAGTACTCTAGTACAAATGCCATACATAAAACTGTGAATATTTCCTCCCTTGAAACGAGGAGACACAGTCACGTTCTTGAAATTGCTTTTAGAAGAACATTGATGGTGAATAATGTAGACGACAGAAAAGTGAATTTGAGGAGCTTGTCAGATGGAAAAAAAATTAAAGTGCCCCACCCAAGGAATGACGTTTTCAAAAAATCATATATATTCAGACTAACCACCTTATGGAATGGACTAAATCTTAAAGCTAGAAATATCAAAACTAGAAAACAGTTTAGAGTTTATTTGAAAAATGTTTACCCTTCTGAAGTTGATCAGTACATCAAAACAGAGCAAGTTATTGTAGCATCAAATGAAGTTGGGTAGGGACAGGTTGGGGGGAAGTAAGTAGGCAAGTAGGATCTACGATACCAAAGGTCGACTTAATTCGATAGGGGGGATTAAAACATGCACCAATTGAATTCTGATGTACTGTTAAAAAAATGTATGTATTGTATTGTGAATTGTATTAGTGTGAATTATGTATGAATGTCAAAAATATTATGTTCCCAGTACAGGGTGACACAAACCTACCTTCCAGTCCAGGTCGGTGATCCATCGAATCACATTGTTAAAACTGTAAGTAATATGGATATGGCTACTTCCAGTTCAGGGAGGGCCACCGAGAAGCAAAAATTTAATGTCATAGTGTTGTAATAATATGAATCTCAAAGAACTCAATCGTAGCCTATTATTGTTAGTATTAATTATCAGGTCATTGAATACAAAACGGTAAAAGATAGAATCTCAAAATCTCTACGTTGGCTATGTGAACCAAAACTAATTTTAATACTAAAATCATTACCAGTAACTTCTCACCATGTCATCTTTTAGGTATTGTAAATTTTGATGACGAAACCCTGTATTGTATCAAAAATTTAATATTGTATTAACTACTGTATTTTCTTATAAGTTTCACCTATTATTTTTAGGGTTGCCCAGGAATAACTACATTGTATAACTACATTGTAGAAGTATTCATCCCATTTATGTATGATTATTTGATTACTGAATAAAAATTCTTATATATATATATAAATGGATTTTGAGATACCACCATTTTGACATACCATCATATTTGAGAAAATGAGATCAAGCCGATTCCAATGATGGTAAACAGTAGGACATCTAATGAGTATTTCTGTATTTTAAGTTTAATAATTTCATTTTTGAAATGAAAGTTTGCATTATTTTTCGTGTGGATAAAGTAGCTAAATATACTCTCTAGGATGATCTTAGAAATGCATGGGTATCTTCATGCTACTAACAGTGGTAGATACCCCAAGAATGAGAACATTTCTACACAAAGAATAATAGACTTGAAAAATGTGACTCATTCTGCAGCAACACATCATATATGTGCAGATATGTTGGGGCTTTTGCTGAATCTAGGAAGTCAAAACATTGATAACGAACACAGGAATGGCCATGAACCCCAGCGGAGCCAAGGTTTATTTAACCCTATACATATTACAATATATATATATGAGCAAAAACATGTGTCGATAAATACATGCAGACATACACAGACACAAATAGATATGGTGAAATACGATTATACAGAAATTAAAATAAGAAAACATTAAGGGTGCGTTGATTGGCTCCCAGTAAGCAGGTACGCATATATATATTTTTTTTTGAACATAATTTTATTCAGGCTTTAGTTACAATTTTAAACACGCTCACCCCAGGGGTGATTTTTCGTAGCGCCCTGCTACTTTTTCTTGTGCATCGAGGTAAATTCATTTCATATTTATACAGAATCTATAGTCATTTACTATCCTACCTTCGTGTATTGGGATTTCAATTGTTAAGCCAAATTACGATCACATTATATAGAGAACATGAACAAGAAACAAACAAAAAGAAAAGAAAAGATGAGAGAAGATGAGGTGAATGAGATTATGATATTCGAAATAATGATGTGGAAAGTGATTGTACCTGTCTATTTATATTTACAATACTCAGTCGTCGAGGTGAGATGGGTGAGTTCAACTCTAACTTTCTGGTAATCTTACAGGGAGAAAGTGAATATATACATATCAAATTGTCGTACAATAGTACGGCCTATTATATCCATCCACTTTTGATACCTCATATGTGGGTGTTATATTACAATTGAAGAGGTCGGGGGGGGGGGTAAGGGGAAAAAAGTCATGACCTGGTTTCCAAGTTTTCCTCTTATGTTCTATCTAGCGAGGTATGGAAGGGAGGTGGGTTGATTGGAATAACCCAATAATTACATCATCATATCAGATCGCGGAGGTTTGGGGGGGGGGGGGGGAGTGGAGGGGAGCGCGTAGAGAGGGAGGGGAGAGGGGGGGGGGGGAGAGGGAGGTGGAAGCAATTCATTCTTTAATATAACATCACATGTATCCATAGTATGTACATTCACATTTTTCATTTTCATTTTTTCATTTCGTGGTCCAACCATCCAACTAGATATGTGGCGATTAAAATCATAGTTATTCATTAATGTACCTTTTTAAGTGAGTCTTAAACACCATTTCATCACATATTAACCGTAAATCCGGTCTCAGATCATTCCAACAACAGATTGTAAAGTTTATCAGCGATTTTTCTTCCTTGTTTGTTCTGGGGTGGAAGTTCCCCAGTAATGGAGCATTAGCTTGTCGTGTAAGCCTGTTTGGTATAATAGCATTACCCTTCTTATACACTTCCTTGTGTCCCAATATACAACAGTTATACTTCATCCTATCTTTTATATTCATAACACATAAAATTTCTATATTACTAACATGATAATCACAGCTTAAGCCAATTCTTAATATACGATTCTGGGTTTTTTGCAACTTACCAAGGTCTTTTTGTGTAAGCGGGCATAAACTAAAAAGGCTGTAATCGAATAATGAGATTTAGCTATTAATATGGCTGCTTGTTTAGTCAAATTGGGTCTTATTTTTCTAAAAGTATAAATTTTATCATTGATTTGTTTGATTACATTGTTATACTGACATCTCATGGTGAGTTTATCATCAATACACAATCCTAGATAGGTATAAGTCGTTACAATGTCTAATTTTTCTCCTCCTAATTTTACATCCAATGTTGGCATTACCCTAGTATTATTCGCTTTGCCAAATATCATTAGCTTGGTTTTCTTACTGTTCACAAGTAGTTTATTACCAAGGCTCCAATTATAAAATAAGTTTGTATCTTGGTTTAACATATCTTCGCATTCTTTTAAAGTATTTCCTGAGTAATAAAAAACAGTGTCGTCAGCGTATTGTAAGTATTTTGATCCTATATTAAGGTGTTTTAAATCATTAGCATATATCAAATACATTATGGGTCCCAAAATAGACCCCTGAGGTACACCATAATTAACAGCAAGTGTTTCTGAGATTAAACCATTCAATTTCACCTTCTGTGTCCTGTTTACTAAGTACGATTCAAACCATTTTCTTAAATTTGGCGCTATTCCTAAGTCTTGTAATTTATTTAACATAATGTCAGGTACTACAGAATTAAAAGCTTTACTAAAATCTACGAAACAGGCAACAGATATTTTCTTTTGACTACCAGCTATATTCAAGTCGGTTATAAGTTCCACTAAAGCATCAGTAGTGGACTTCCCCTTTTGATACCCTTTCTGTTGTTTACTAATAATATTCTTATATTCTAAAAAATCCATCAACTGCTCGACTACTATTTTTTCCATTATTTTCCCTCCAATGTGTGTTAATGAAATTGGCCTGGTGTCTTCCAATAATTTAGGGTTAGTTACTTTGGGTATAGGTACAACACTTGCGCACTTCCATCTTGATGGAAAGTTACCAGTTACAATCGATTGTCTAAACAAAAAGGTCATTTGATCATCCAATAGTAAAAAACAGTCCTTATATATTCTACTCGAAATTAAGTCACATCCAGAACTTTTCTTCACATCTATCTCTTTACATAGTTTGTTAACTTTTTCCTTATTAATAACAATGTCATGCAATTCTCCTCCATACTGCTCATTGTATCGTGGGTGATCTCCAATACTCTCACTGATCTTATCTCCTATTTAGCAGTAGTGAGTATTTAAATTTTCTACCATTTCCTGCCCATAAACCATTCTATCGTCTACCAATATATTATTTATTTTATTTGTCACACCTGTATCTATTTCTTTAATTACCTTCCAGAACTTGGTTGTGTCTTTTCTATGAGTGGTTAATAAATTCTTATAATAATTGGATTTGGCCATTTTTGTTCTATTATTGCACAAACTTTTCGCCGCTTTGGCTGCCCTTAAGTCACAATTGTTCTTAGTTCGATTTGCTACCTTATATAGGCGCTCTCTATTTCTATTCAATTCCGTCAATTCCACCGTATACCATACCGGTTTCTCTATTCTTTCTTCAAAGACTTTAAAGGGTGCCATCTCATTAGCAATCCTTAATATGTGGCTATATAATACATTCCAACATTCATCAGGCTCATTGGCTTCATAATAAGTATCCCAATTAATATCTCTGATTTTTTCCCTTAGTCCGTCGGTAGAGTAGTTACTATAACACCTTCCTGATATATATGCGTCATAACAGTGATTGTTGTGTCACCCCAAATATAACCACCGAGGTGTCAATTCTGCTAGTTCTATTTGCCCTGTTGTGCAGCCTTCCCACAAGGGGTTGGAGAAAAACTTGCGCATTGCGATTGCACGTCCACTTGCTTGTGTGACTTTGCTGAGAATGCGTTTGAAACTCCAGCTAGCCGTTTGGGCCCGGAGTAACTCTCCCGTGATTGGCCCAGTTGAGTTGTTTCAATGGTTAAGCCCAACGGACGGATGGGTCGACCTAGGCCAAGGAGACTCAGCGTTTGGTTAACATACATTAAAAGATTTTTAATTCCCCATATACTCACTAGAGGCGCCTCCTACCAAGGGACTGTTATTCTGTTTTATTCTTAATTTTACCCGTTCACTACTCTAACAAACCAAGTGAGGTTCATTACAATTGTATCAACATAATATACTGCATCTTGTATGCTCTGGCTTCTTGTATCCACCAAACTTATATTACCACAATGTACTTCTGTTTAACCTATCCATTGGGCATTACCTGTACACCGTGTTTAGTTTGTGTGTGAATAGACATTGGTCTATCTAGCTTGTCTCTGGGATGTTGATATGGCATTGTTACTACTGAGTAGCCTTTGTTACAGATGAATAAACCATACGTCTCAACGTTCTGCTTTGTTAATTTGTCAAGAGAGCGAATCAGGGCGAAATCACTACATATGTTCAATTCACGTGAATTAGAAGTTCAGAATGGGTCCTCTTTATATGGCAATTTGGTGGAGGGGGGCGGGGTAATAACAAATGGAGCCACTAAAGGATTAATGACCGATATTGAGGGGCTGCTGAAGTACTGTTTAGTGTATTAATCCTCTTAGTCTCTGACGCAGGTGGTTATATAGCCCTGATACCGTTCCAGGCAGTGAGAAAACGCACTGTAGCATCCTGGCGCATGTTGAAATTGAAAATTTGTGGAAATGTTAAATGTTTCACCAGCAAGATGCAGATAAATTGTGTAAAAGTTGGTTGATAATGACTTTCTTCCATGTACAGAATGGGTAGAGTGAGAACAAGAAATTTCCTATTTTCCACACAAAACTATAAAGCTGCATTGCCACTGTACAACAGAAAAACCTCCAGAAAAAAAATGCGTTCATGACGAGTAGAGGAAATAATCATTTTTAATCGTTTTCAATTAAGTAAAGTGAGAAAAACAATTCTGGTTGTTTAATCTTGGAGTACTTTAGCTGCTCAATCAAAATAAGCAACCCACTAAAGACCATGTTGAAATGAGTTGGCCAATATTGCAAATCTCAAACCTACTTCGTGAGCCTCGTGAACATGGCAAACATTATATTTGCAAACTTTACAAGGTCACAAAGTCTCATGAAAGGTAGCCGATGGATATATTTATATATAGTCAAGTGTAACCAATTTTGCGATTTCATTTCACATCACACCTAAATGCACTCCTAACAAAGTGGTTCATCCCTTATTCATAGATGCACTATATCCCCCATTGTGGTCATTTGTTTGTAGCCGTTGAAAGACCTGTTTGGACACACGCATTACATTGTTTAAATTGTTACATTGTTTACATTGTTATAATTGAAATTGGGCATATAGCTATTAGTATATTAGTATGAGCTGGTCGCTTTATGCAGGGGCTCATATTAGTCCATTACATATTCTCTGTGCTTCTCTGTCTCATATTCCAATCAGAATTTGTGACCTCTGCTGTTATTCAGACCTTTGTATGTATAGAACATTGGACAAGACGTCTCAATAATTCATTGAATGTGGTCCAGAATTGCCCATATATGCCATTACTTCATCACCAATTAAACCTTTGCATGAGAACATTAAAAGCATAAGATCAATTATAATCAAAAAGTTTGTTTAAACAGTTCAATTCCAATCAGCTCTTTTAAATTTAATAGTAAATCGAACCTCTGTCATATGAAACAGATAAATAAACCATATACTATATAGGATATTGTAAAATTGACAAGCATAAATTGTCTAATTTTTAAGTTAAAGTAGTCTCATTCAGCCACACATTCATTACGCCCCTACTGGCCAGAAGGCTACATACACTTTCTTACCGCCACAACACTCGCAGATTTCTTATCATTCCAAAGTCCAAAGGTACAGGTGAGGTCCAGGTCTGACCGTTATCTCAAAGTCGATCACATGGGAAGGGAGGGGAGGGACTGACCGCCAGGTCAGGGGAGGGGGAGTACTGATTAAGAGCGGGAGGGAGAGGGGAGGGGAGATAACCCCGTGACCTGGTCACCACCCAAAGAGATTGGTCAGAGTGGCAGTGGTCACTCTGAACCTCGTTTTAATATTTTCCTGTCATTGTTATCCTGTGGCTGATTGGATCTCTAATCTAATCTGTTGATTAATTGGTCCAGAGAGACCCAAGCCAATCAGCGCAGGCCCAGTGTATTTGTTCTAATCTGTCTAGTATAAAATAAAGAGCAGTGATTAGTTCGACCTCTTTGAAGTGATCCTACTGATCTGAAGCATACATCTCTGTGTGTTGCGTTGATTAATTTCTCGCCCAACTACTGACCCTGAATTATTACGGAGAATGTCCCGCATTTCTTCAATATCATTCAAACTTTACATATACTCTTAATCAAGTATAACCATACTAGTGCCGATTAGACCACACTTCTGTAGAGAGCATTACACGCATAAAACATAATCATTGTCCAATATTTCAAAATAATACAGAAGTCACCAATTAAATCCATACAGCTGTCAATCTAACCAATGACCCTTCTGTAACCCCTCCCCCTCCCCATGTCCAAATTCAAAATATATTCAAAATATTACTCATATGATGTCTTTATGGGAATGTTTTCATCTTTGGAGTGCGTAACGCTGTTTGTAGCATGAATAGATTTACCAAATTATAAGACAGTGAAAAAGATATATCTATGCATTTCTAATGTCGATCATCTTATGAGCAAATCCACCATTTGGTCGTCATTTGACCCTAAAATCGTATTGTGCTTATTTTAATGGAAAAAAATGATTGGAGACATTTTTCTATATTTTTTTTGTGTCCGCCCACCCAAAATACATCAGAAATACCCCCTATTTACATAATTATTCCTAAAATTTTAGGGCATGGGGGCCTAAAAACTGGATTTTAGGGCATTAAAAATGAAGAAAAATCAAGGGAGGCCAAATAAAATTATGGAAATTAATCAAAATATTTATTCGAACATAGTTTAAACTTATTTTACCATTGGGCCTTGACCCTGGCTACTGTATTAGCTGTTTTTTATTTGTTTAATATGGATTTTTGGTCTAGTAAGAATGAAAAAACATGTTGGGAACTCTAAATGTCAGCGTCACGTGTGGAATATAAAATTAAGGCTTGGAAAAAATTTAACAACTTGGGGTGACCAATATATATTATTTTTGTCACTTCTACATGGACTTGATATATTAAAAATAAATCAGTTCGGATATCAGTTAATATTATGGAAAATTAGGAACCAAATTAGGAATTGGGAAGCTCTGCTGTCAGCGTCACGTGTGGAATGTTACTCTACCGCATTTAATAAATATTAGAAATTAATTACTAATAATATTCATATAGATGAGATGCCATACATACTTCATTTCAAAAACCATAAATCCACCCAGGTTCTCCTTAGTAGGATGGTATGGTAGGAAATGTGTCAGCGTCACGTGTGTTTTCCACACGTGACGCTGACATGAGGCTGAAACTGACGCTGACATATACTATGGAAACCCTTTGTTGGGACATACAGAAACCTTTATCCCTAAAGATTTTGCCTCTAATTACTTCAACAGAATTTAAATTCACCTTCATGAACAACCAATACAAGCATTGATGTCAACTTAAAAAGAAAACGAGGGGGATTGAATGTTATATATCTTAGTATATATTCTAAGTATAATGGGTTATATATGTGTATGTGGGCAGAGGGTCAATAACCTGTCACCCTTGCAGCTGCCATTATCATTACCATTACTAAATGGTTATGTGGCTGTAACTTTTCTTCTATTTGGAATATTTTCACAATGTAAAAAGCATTATGACCCCTATGTCGATACCTGTGAGGTACACTCTAATTCAAATCATTATGTACATATATTTTTTTTTATTTTTAATTTAGATTCTCATTTATGTTAAAACATGTACCATTCTGCTGTGCCCTTATCAGCATAATTCCAGTCACAGTCTCTCCCAAGCTGCCCCGGATAAAATATTCATTATGAACTTTCCCAATTTCGTCTATATTAACAGCAATATGTCTAGTTTATGTACCAAAAATAATAAATCAATAGAAGCAATTTAAAAAAAATAAAAATGTTCAGTCCTGGATGGCCAAATGACAACCAATTGGTGGAATTGCTCTTATACAGTATATTTGGTTACTTTACTAGTAAATATCCTCCCAGAAATATTGCAAACTTTTAAAAAAAATAAAATATCAAACTTAAAATATATAAATAGTTAGTATAGCTGATGGAGTTGACCATATGTATACATGTAGACTTTATTTCATAGTACATGTACATTGAAACTAGGAATACAATTTCTGCAAACTGCAAGTCTTCCAATTGACCCTATAGTGTACTCGGACTTTAAAATATGGTATCTAGTTACAATGTAATCATCTTTGCAGAAAATCCAACTATTCCCACTAATCCCAACCAGTTCCATTCTGGTTGGGTTAACATTTTTACACGAATGATCGTGGCAGCTCCGCTTTATATGCGGTGTAATTTAAGTCACATGAAGTATATGACCATAGACCAATCCCTAAATATCTCCTAAATTCCAGCAAATATCACCAGCTGTAAATAATTATTATTATTATTATTATAATACTTTTATTCAAAGAAAGATTATACAGTTACATCATCATGGAGTTAGATTCGAACGGGTTATACCCTCTGCCCACTCGCAGTTTTTCCTGATTGACCATAGAATTGTCACTCCAGTATTAAATCAATACAGTCAATTGATAAAGATACATGAAATTAATAGTGCAGTTACAATATACCAATACATTTATCGAAAAGATATCTCAATATTTACACAATAATATAATCCTTTGTGTGATGTTAGGGTTAGAGTTACAGTATACCATTACATTCTTTGAAAAGGTTCCTCAAAATCTACACAATAATAAATTCCTTAGTGAGACATTACGAAGAAAATTTGTCTTTAATCTATACAATAATAATTTCCTTAATGTGACATTACGGAGAAAATTTGTCTTATAACAACTTGTTATCATAGTAGTCTAATGTCGTTGAGAGCTTTACATAATTTTTCAACCTTATGTTAAATTTTTAAAATTCTATTTATAGAACACTTGTATATCGTGTTATCAGAGTATTATATAATTAACTAATTACTTGGGTTATGATACCTAAAATTCCATTCATATAAACTTTTTTATGTCTTGCTTTTTGAGTACCATACAATTTGTGATGGACTTCAGTGTCAATAATACTAGTGACATTTCACTTTCAATGTCAATTACCTCAATAAGATTAATCGTACTGGACAATAAACTGCAAATTAAGGTTCATGAAACAGAGCAATACATTTTAAATCAATCCCCTTCTTC
This sequence comes from Sthenelais limicola, assembly GCA_942159475.1. NCBI lineage: Eukaryota > Metazoa > Annelida > Polychaeta > Phyllodocida > Sigalionidae > Sthenelais > Sthenelais limicola. Next base: position 42,915,745 of record OW804097.1, on the reverse strand, counting down.
TCCCCCCTATCTATATTCTCAATCACTGATATTCCAATACAGTGCCCAAGAATATAAGTTGCAAACCCGTGAGTTTCTCACCGTCTTTATAATCGATATATCGATCTTCTTTTATTCCTGGTTTTACATTCCAGTTTATAGTATTTATCCCCCCATTCATGTATTTTCTTATTTCCCAAAGATGACAATTTCAAGTAACAATTCTTGATGAGACAGTATCTGGGGACCTTAAGTAGGTATTGTATTCGCTATCGTATCTATGTTTCAAATATCCTCTAAATTCTTTTCTCAAAGGGATGTTTTGAATGTCATCCTCTAGATGATTTGAACATCAACCTACTTGATGGAAAACTTTCTTTACCCATACAACAAGAGATGAACTCAATATTTGACAAATACAATCTAACACAACATGTACAAAACCCAACAAGAAAAACACTCTCAACACAATCTCTAATAGACCACATTTACACAAATTCAAAAATTGTAAGCTCAGCTGGTATAATCGAAAACTATACTTCAGATCACTTACCAACCTACTTAACCCTAAAGAAAAGCAGAAATTCATATGACTCTGGTTCTTTCATGGCAAGAAACACCACACACCTAGATAAAAAAATCCTGAATGAAATACTGATTAATCAGGACTGGTCTGAATATTTCGAAAATAATAATCCAGATCAATGTTGGAAACTAATGCACGATCGTATAAATTTATTTTTAGACAGAATGTGTCCCATCCAAAAATTTCATAGAGTTAGAAAGAAGCCAAAATGGCTAACCCCTGAAATTACAAAAATGATGAATGAACGGGATAGCAAATTCAGAAAAGCTTACAAGGACAATGACAAAATACTACTCACTGTAGCAAAACAACTCAGAAACAAAATCAGATCTATTTGTCGAAATAGCAAAGCTAAGATCTTGAGAGAGGAATTATCTAGAAAAAATAGCAACCCAAGACAAATATGGAAATAAATAAATAAAATAATAAGCCCAGAAAAATAAAAAGAATCGCACGAGATCACTCTTGTCGATGAAAATGGAATTAGTTCTGGAGACAAAACTGCGAATATCTTTAATGAATTTTTCCTAAATATAGGCCCCAAACTTGCTGAAAAAATACCAACACCTGATCCAAACTTCGAAACAGTTACACCGCAGAATATCCTAAAACTAACAAGAAAAATAGACCATAACAAAAGCTCAGGATTTCCAAATATCCCTGGAAAAATACTGAAATGCTGTCTTATGGCCCTTAATCTCCAATTAACATACTTGATCAATCTCTCGATCAAAACCTCAACTATCCCAATAATCTTCAAGGCTGCAACAGTCACCCCCCTACACAAAAGTGGCCAGAAAAATTTACCAAATAATTACAGGCCTATATCTGGTATAAATATGCCAGCCAAGATATTGGAAAAGGCTGTACAAAATCAGCTATCAGATTATATGGAATCAAATCATTTATATTATAACAAACAGTACGGATTCAGACGGGGACACTCGGTAAACTAAGCTCATATAGACTTATTACAACCATTTTACGAAAATTTAAACTCGGGAAACCCTACCACAGCAGTCTTTCTCGACTTTAAAAAAGTTTTTGATACCGTCCACCACTCGAGATTATTAGATAAATTGCAAAAATTAGGAATAATTGAACAAGAAAATGCCTGGTTTAAAGATTATCTGTCAAACAGGCTTCAAACTGTAAGGGTTAACAAGCAGACCTCTACCCAAGGTAAGATCACTTTCGGCGTACCTCAAGGAACAATTTTAGGACCGATTTTGTTCTCAATATACATAAACGATTTACACCAGGTAGTAGAAAACTCTATCATCCAGCATTATGCAGATGATACGGTAATATCCTATAGCAATAAATCCGAAAAAATCATATTCGACACCCTCCAAAAAGACCTAAACAAAATAGACACCTGGTGTAAAATAAACAAAATTTCTATGAATGTTTCAAAAACTAAATATATGATGTTTCAACTGAAAAGAAATACAAAAAGTGAAAATAAGTCACATCCAAGACTTACCCTGGGTAACGAGCATATAGACAGTACTGATGAATACTGCTATCCTGGACTCCAGATAGATAACAAATTAAACTTTAAATCTCATACAACAAAAATTATCAATAGAGTTAGATGGAAGGTTAAACTTGTTGTTGTTGTAATAGTTTTATTTCAAGAGTCATTTTTACATTTTCATTATTCTCGAAATAGGACAATCATTTCATAGCTTATTTCTAAGTACAATAACAATTTCCATCTACGGATTCGCATTCGCAGATCTTCCAGGGCGTCCCTTGAATCTCTGATCAGCTAACAAATATTTCTTATTCCTGATGTAGTTCTCATTTTTGTACTGTTTCCAAGTCTATTACGATACAATCTATATTGTTTAACATAAAATCTCTTTATAAGAGAAAACGAACATTTAGAGATATCCCAATCACTCTCGAGATATTCCTTCAATCTGTACATTAGTACCTATTATTGTACATAACCTTTTTAAGATTTGATAAGATAAGATAGTACATGGACTTACATGCCAAAGTTAGCTTTTCCCTATATATATATATACTAATGATACTCTAAGTATCATTTACAATCATCATTAATATCTCTGATACTTTACTCTGCTTCTTACTCTACTTTCCCTTAATTTACTAATCATACCACACTAACAATGTTACCTCTAGGTTTCTCACCTCTTCTTGACATAAAAAGTTTAAAATCTTCCTTCAATATACAAGATTTTCCCTCTTTTGGTAACCCATTCCACAGGATGGGTATTTGATAAAATAAAGATTTTTTTACCATCTCAGTGTTTGGCTTTGGTATTTTCATCATTTTCCCATTGGATAGTGATCTAAGATTTATTTCTCTATTGTCTATAAATTCATGTTTTAAGCTTAATCCATGGGTTAGTTCTAATAAATGATCCTCTCTTCGTTCCGCTAGAGAGTTTATACCTATTTCTTTTTGCAACTCTGATACACTATCTCTTTTATTCATTTTAAAAGCCATCCGTATAAAGGAATTTTGTACAGTTTGCAATTTAGCTAATAAGTTTTTGGGTGCTACCATATATATATACAATCTCCATAATCTATTATGGGCCTGACAGCTGCTTTATACAGAGTTAAAATATTATTTGTGGTGAGAGCCCCCTGTATTTTCATTATGGCTCTTAATCTTTTCGTGATTTGTAATATTTTTTGTTGTAAATGTTCTTTAAAATTCAACCGGGTATCAATTTTTAAACCTAGATAAGTATAAGTGTTACAATAATCCATGATGGTATCACCCAGTTTAAACATGAATCTGGTTTTATCCATATCTTTTTTCTTAGGTAGTATCTCCATTATATTGCTCTTATCTATATTTATTGATATTTTATTTTTTCTACACCACATATCGACTTTCTGTAAATCTTGCTGAAGGTGTACATCAACCTCTTGAGATGAATTACATGATAAATAAAGTACAGTATCGTCTGCAAAATGTTGAACATTTGCTTTTGTTATTACAGACTCTAGATCATTAATGTAAATTAAGAAGAGTAACGGTCCCAGACCAGTTCCCTGAGGAACTCCACATGTTACCTTTTTTAGACTGGATATTTCATTATTTAATATAATGCATTGATATCTATTTGCCAAGTAATTCTCAAACCATGCTATCACACTCTCATGTACGTTAAAAGTCCTCAATTTTTTAATAAGAATCCCATGGTCAACAGTATCAAAGGCTTTTTTGAAATCCAAAAAAGCCAATTTAGTGATACATTTTTCGTTACTATTCTTATAAATATGGTGGAAAAGTCTATGATGTGCTTGATTAATTGATAGGTTCGATCTGAAACCATATTGGTGTTTAAATAGAAGATCATTTTCTTCTAAATAGTTATATAACTGACCGTGAATAGCTTTCTCCAAAGTCTTAGCAGGCATTTTAATCACACTAATTGGTCTATAATTAGATGGATTATTTTTTGGACCTGTTTTGTATAATGGGGTAATTGAAGCTTCTTTAAAATCTTTAGGAATGTCACTATTTATAATGGTTAGATTACACAGATATGTAAATTGCCTTGCTAGGGCCAATAAGCATGGTTTTAGCACCCTTGTAGGTAAAAAAGGTATTCCTGATGCCTTAGAGTCACTTGACTTTTTAATTAACTTTATAATTTGATCAATACTAAACTCTTCAAACATAAATCCTTCATTAGATATTCTGTCTGGTACTTGGAATGAAGCTAGTTCTATATCAGTAAGAGGTTTTATTTTCTTTGCTAGGGAGTTCCCAATATTGGCGAAGAAAACATTTTGGATTTCTGCTGCTTCTTTTCCAGTTTGTTGGTTACCTCTTTCATCCATGAGACTAATATTTTGTTCTGTTTTCATTTTTTCAGGTGTAATAAAAGGCTTTATAGTGTCCCAAAAGTGTTTACAATCTCTTGGGTCCTTAATTAATTCCTCCCTTATATGGTCATTCTTCAGTTTTCTCAACTTAGAATTCATTTTATTTCTTATTATTTTAGCTTCATTCCAGTCCTCACGTAGCTTACTTCTCCTCGCTTTTTTAAATGCATCGATATAACAATCGATATAGGAATTCAAATTTGGTTTTCGGTGGTGATTCTAATATCAACCTATTAAAGCAGAATGTAACCAGTAGGCGCTTTATAAGTTTACTTGATTCTTTTGGGCTTATGCAACACATCTCTGAGCCAACTCGAATCACTTCAGACTCAAGCACTCTAATTGACTTCATCGCCACAAATTGTAAAAATGTTGCCGACACTGGGTCAATCTATGAAAATATTAGCGACCATGCTCCTGTTTTTGTAGTTCTAAAAAAGGGGAAGTCAAATAACCTGCCTACTAGTAGTACCACATTCAAATGTAGATCAACTTCTAGAATGTCCTATGAAGCTATTTACAATAGGGTATCTACTATTAATGAAGACCTATGGTCTGAACCAGACCTTGACGTGTTAAGTAACAAATTAGTGTGTGAGCTAAAGACAATCCAAGATGATCTATATCCAGTGCAGACCTTTAAAATAAAAAATGACCAAATTGTACACAACAGAGAGCTTCGGCAGTTGATACTGAGGAAAAACAGAGTATTCAAGCGGGCTGTGAAAAGTAAGAAAACTGAGGATTTCAAGTTAGCCAGATCCTTGCGTATTGAAGTTCAACGGTTAATTGTGAGATTAAAACGGGAAAGTTTAAATGATATATGCCATCGGTTCAGCAGAAATGATAAAAAATTTTGGTCTCACATTTCAACCCTATATGGTATTAGGGGGGTCGCACAAACCTCGATCGAACATGTTACTGATGTTGATGGTAATACACTAGATGGCCTTGAAGCTGCAAATTACAGTAATAGGTATTTTTGTAACATCATGCCGAAATCATCTGTCGAAACTGTTTCGGCTAATGACGATATTGTACACCACCAAGATGTCTTTGAGTGGGAAGGGGAAATTGCCAGGAATGATGTGGTGAAACACATACAGAACATAGACACAACCAAGTCTAGTGGAATTATAGATGTAAATACAACATTTTTGAAATTTGCCCTCCTTTCGTGTGTATCAAATTTCACATCCCTACTTGACAAAATTCGACGTTCTGGATCTTACCCGCAGTCCTGGAAGGTCTCATTGTGCACCCTCATACCAAAAAAGAAAAATTCGAAGGATATAAATGATATAAGACCAATCTCGATTGCCCCTATGACTAGCAAAATTTTTGAAAAGATACTAGCCGAGAAGATTTCCAGTTACCTTCTTGAACGAAATATTCTTTCCCCATCTCAACATGGCTTTAGGGTGGGTAAAAGCGTGGACTCTGCAATCTATGAATTCATTAAAGTAGTTGTCGAAAATAAAGATAAAAATTTAGATACAGTTGCAACCTATTTTGACCTTTCTAAAGCTTTTAATTCAATAAATATTAAAATACTGATGTATAAATTGCAGAGATTGGGATTTGGGCCTCGACTTATATCTCTTTTAGACTCATACTCGTCAAATCGAGAACAGGTGGTATGTCTGAATGGGAAAATGTCTGATAAGCTCTTCCTCCATGCTGGCGTGGCCCAAGGCAGTATCTTGGGACCACTGCTGTTTATTTTGTACATCAACGATGTGGCTACTATAAATTTTGCGGGTCGTTTAATATTATATGCAGATGATTGTGTGCTCCTCCACTGTATAAGATCCAATAGAGATTTGGTTGATGTCCAAGACGATGTGAACAAATTTAAGACCTGGACAGAAAAAAATGGCTTGACTATTAACAACTCTAAAACCAAATTGCAAACCTTTTACGGCACAAGGAAAAAAAACCATGATGACTATATCATATATAATAATGGTGTCCAGATTGATAATGTCCAAAGTTTTAGGTATCTCGGATATCTCCTTGATAGTGGATTAACGATGTCTTGTCACATAAACAATGTCTGTGTAAGAACTAACTTATTGTACAAAAGGCTTGCGAGAATAAGACACTATATTAGTAGAGATATTGCACTCCAGACTCCAGGTAGCTCAAAATAATTGTCTTCGGTTGTGCATTGGTGTTAAAACGAGAAGAGGTGCTTATAGGGTTAATAACGTAGAATTACATAATAGTCTAGGAATTATTCCGTTATGTTACAGAAGATTGCAAAAATTCTTTGGAGTCTTCTGGAATTGTCATAACTTTGCGGAAAATCTCCCACAACATGACTATAACATGAGGGAAAATAGAGTGATATTAACTCCCTGGCACAAAGAGAGGATTCGTAAGAGTCTGTTTGGCAAAATCCTAAGTTTCTGGAACTCACTTCCTAGAGAAGTAAAGGTGAATAACGATCTTACCTTTTTTAAAAATCAAATAAAGAACATATGTAAAAATGCCTTCTCAAACACCCAAAATGTATGGGAGATTCCAAATCCTGATGGCTTGATATGAATGTCTACAAATGTGCCCAAAACTGTTTGAATTATTAGTACGTTGTTGAAGGTTTATGCCTGTATGAAATCGCCCTTTCAGTCCTGATGACTAATATCAGATTATTACTTGAAACTTATTTTTGCTCCTTTGTATTTTGATTGATATTTGAGGGTGAAACGATGCTCCTAGGAATGTTGTTAAAGGATGCTGCCCTAGGTGATGGTTTTTATTTTTATTTTTTTCTCGATCTTCTATCTCTTTTGTATAACTTAGTTTTTTTCGTATGATAATTCATGCCTAATCGGCTCTACTTGTTAACCTGTCGCTGTGCCGACTGAATAATTTTTGTAACATTTTTCTAAAAATCAGCTCAAAATGAGAATAGTGTACATACTACATAATTTTTGCTTTTGCTGAATAAACATCTTAAAACAAACAAACATCTCTTTCTTTAGATAGTTTTTTTAACTCGTAAGTATACCAAGGAGGTCTCTCTCTAATGTTTGTAAAAGTTTTTATTGGACACATTTTGTCCAAATAATGCGTTATTCTATCTTGGATCAAATGCCAGCACACATTAACATCTCTCGATTGGTAAAAAGTGTTCCAATCTTCGTCCCTTAAGATATCCATTAATATTTTTATATCCAATGTTTTCCATTGTCTTGCTGTACAGTTTTTCCTTACATAGCTATTTCTTTCTTTCTTTTTTACAACAAATATTGGAAAGTGATCACTACTGTTATCATTTAGCATACCTGAGGATCTGATATAGTTAACATTTGTAAATATTTGGTCGATTACTGATGATGATCGTTTGCTGACTCTCGTCGGTATATTTATAACCAGTGTCAGTCCAAATTGTTTTACAATATCTAGTTTTCCTGTATCCTGGTCAATATTGAAATCACCCACCAAATATATATCTTTAGAGAGTGGTACTCTGTTAAGAATATCTGTTAAACTTACACTCAATTATCTGCGCCTCTAGTTGGGCATCCGATATATTCAGATTTCTGTGTATTGAGTCATTTATAGTATAATCATTATGTATATAAGTTATAAGTCCTCCTCCTCTTTTCTTTATTTTTCTGTCTAACCTGTTAGTCTGATAGTCTTTAATATATATTTGGTTATCACTTATATTACCATGTAGCCACGACTCTTGGATTGCAAGAATGTCTACTTTTGTATTATTAATAAATGATTCGACTTGTAATTTTTTCGGTGGGAGACTACGAATATTCCACGATACCAATTTAAAACCTTTTGTATCAGCTAAAACCTCCTCAGGAGCATCAAGATCACATTTTCTAGCAATATTACCCTTTTTCATCGACATTTGACTTCACAAAAAATCCAGCCAAATTGCTGAAAGTTTGCTCTATACCTAAATAACACATCATTAGGTTTTAACCTAACACTCATGAGAAACATTTTTACAACAATATAACAACAATGTGTTACCTCCAATATCGTCATTACTGCGGATTGGTAACACGTCGTCATTTTAAGGCTTACTCTTGACTATATACGTATTGCCTTAAATGTATTGGTTATACTATATTAAAGCAACCAAAGGTTTTCTCTTTACTTCTACTCAAAGGCTTTCTTTTGCATTTACTTTCAGAGGGTAGAAAAGCAACAAATCAATTATTTATTTATTAGCTATTAGCTAGTAAGTTATTGTTATTGAGCATTCCTAGAAACACTATAGGTAATAATGATTTGTTTCTTTCTGACCTCTATCGTTCTTCGTCTCATTTTTTTCATCAATACTCTTATACCCTTATACATGTACGTTTTAATATCGCGATCAAGTAGACAAGTGAATCTGTCCTATATAAAGATATCCCGATCAGTACAAAATACTTCAAATAAATAGAATATATATTGAAATATATCTCGTGACTATCCCCTTTAATTATTTTCTATCGGTGTAACATTTTAAAACCAACCACAATACTAACATTTTCTTTTTTTAGACGATTTGTTATTATACATTGATGTGTAATTATTTTACTATTTTAATAGTAATTTTTCATCATCTTTATCACACAACCTACTCACTCAACCTATTATTATTACAACCTATTAATGGATCGTAATACCAGTCTATTTGTTTTGTGGGTTGTTTCTTTGCAAGTGTCTATTTCTATTTCTATTTCTTTTTCTTCTTCTCTGTCTTCTTGCCTAAGTGTTCATTATTTTGTCCATATTCAGATTTCTGATTATTGAGATTAGTTCTTAATTTTATAAGGATATTTTAAATCTTACCTTCAAACCTAGCACCCTTGCAATAGATGAGTATTCCGAAAAACGCTTTACTATGCTCAGGGCTAGATTTGAGGTCCCAATATTTTCAGTCATGTTTTTATTTATAGATGAGTGATTTCTATTCCTTTCTTTTTCTTCACTGTTGAATCGCTTTGTTGTAGGCTGATGTTAAAACATTCGTGGCTCACTGTTTGAGTCGATCTGTCCAATGACAACCATCCTCAGCGAGTTGTAAATAAAAGTTGGGTTTTTTGGGTTCACCAGTGATTGGATTTTTTCTTTAAGGCTTGTTACGATGGATCATCTCTCCGACATAGGGGGTAGGGACATCTTGGATCCTGTTCTGGTCTTTTATGTACCTGTTCATAGCAACTATTGACTGGTTTAAATGCTTTTGCGTATCACTGTTGTATGATATGAAATCATCTTGAACTCTAGCAAGAGTGGCGAGGAAAAGATTGTACTTGTTCAAGTCTAAACCCATAATCGTTGAGAATATCACAATGGGTTTTTCTTGTTCAAGGGTACCATACCTTTCAGATCTGCCACTATGGTAGGGATGATGGGAATAAATTCTTCTTCCAATAAAGCTATAGACTCATGTTTGATCGATATTTGTTGATGTTTGTTGGACTTCGTTCTCATAGTAATATTACAAAGTCCTACCATGATGATGACACATCTGGGTCGACGTA